>OZ038495.1:71553483-72018483 GCA_964036315.1 Acanthosepion esculentum
CGCCGTCAATTTGAATAGAAGGTTATTCAAAAAGAAAGAGCAAAGTTTGAAAATTTAATAAAACCAAATGTTAAGTGACAGAAACTCATTTAACACATTTCTAGATAGGAAAAGGTTCAAAGTTAATAAAATAAATGGCATTTTTTCCAATTTCAGTTTAAATTGTTATAATTTGTGTTAAACCTTAAAATGGCCACACCACAAGAAAAGTCGTTCTGTGTTCTGCAAAGTTTTGTGTACTACGTTTTTTATCTGTGGGGGTATATAAAAGAATGTTTTTTTTCCACCTATGCCTGCTACACTTGTAAGATTTGTGATATCGAATTGTTGAAGCTGCGAAATCCATATACACAGATCAACTGATCTGAGTGTGGCTAGAATTGGAATATCGTCTCGCTGTTTTTTCGAGCAACGCATTGTGTTCATGTTGAGTGCATATAAATTGAACAACCTTTAAATAATCAACATTGAAACTTTTTCGATCCAGTAATGTGTGATGTGTTTGTGTCTGTTAGCATTTATTTTCATTAAATTTTTGAAATTGCTCTTTCTTTTTGAATGACCTTGTTTTTATAAATATGCATTTAATTTCATTTAATATTTAATTTTGTTAATGTTGTTTGCACGTCAATAAACACTCTATCGGGTGAAGAACCTCGAAATTTGGCAACTCTCTCGAAATACCGCTCCATAGTCAGTTTGTAACAACTTGGATTGGGGCAGGAAATGGCTTGTAAATTTGAATGCGTCTAAAATGAAATTGATTTCATTTAACCAGCACAGAGAAACTTCCCTGCCTATGATGAACATGGTTGTTGCTCGAATACTGTTACCATATCTGGTCTGGTGTCCCTGTCGTTCATTTCGAGGTTTTCGACAAAAACCAAAAGCTGGATGTGTATTGTAATCGGTCCTGAATTGGCTTCTCGACTTCAGACACTTTCTCTCATGTGTCTTCCCTCTGTCTTTTCTACAAATATGTTCTTGGCTGCTGCTCTGATGAGCTTTTCCCCCTGGTGCCCCAACTACATTAATTTAAGCGTACTACTAGATTGACATCTAGGTCTCACTCTTTTACTGCCGAAATAATTAAATGTAACCACCACTTCTACTCCAACAGTTTCTTTCATTGCACTTCCTGACCTTGAAACTCCCTTCCTCTCACTTACTTCCCTGATGACTACAATCTTCAAAAATTTAAATGCAGCGTCAATCGACATATTCTGTTGCCTTGATCCCTGTCCTTTTTTCCTTTCCTCAATCTACATCCACTATTTTCTCTCACTTTCATTCTCCGTAACCCCTGCGTGCTAGTGGCACTTCTGCATTGCTTGGGGTGAATTGCTTTAAAAATAGAAAATAGATTCGAATGTTATCTCGACCGATCCAAATGAGTTGAGAATAACAGGAACAATTGTTATTCAAAGAATTATTAGCAATAGATTACATAGGAATAATATAAAATCCCTTACGAACAGCACGGAAGCCGTTACTGTTGAAAATAAAATGTCACCGGTTGTGAGTCACTCCTGACCGTTTAAAGCCTAAATATTTTTTAGAAAGAATTCTTTGAGTGGACTAAAAGAAAATTGAAATTTTTGATATACCATCGCGTCATGTAAAGACGAAATGAGAACGTAAGAAGAAAGGATGGATGAAATTCACTCGGAATAATTCTTTGAATTTCACGAAACTACAGAGACTTGTATCGAAAGCGAACAAATATATCATCGCTTAATCCAGATGCAAGGCTAGATGCTGAATTAATGAATCAAACTTCTTTGTATCCATTAATTTATTGAACTGTTGAAAGTTGTCCTAATGATGCTTTTGTCTGTTTTCGAGTATTTTTTGTCACATCGATAATTTAAAGTGATTTCAAAAGTACGAGCCCTCTGAGGCTTAGAGAAGATTTCGCTGATTGGCGCTACAGATCACAAATAAAGAACTTTACCAAATAACAATGGCAACATACTTGGAGTCTTCCAAAAACAGAAACAACTAAAATAGACATCACATGTAACATGAAGAGAAAATAATGATATAATCAAGAAGTTGGCTTGCTACACTATCTTAAACAAAAGGTTACGAAGGAAGCTCCCAACAGTACTAACTAAAAAGGAATAACAGCTCGTGGATTTAAGAAGCCTATTCACCTGAAAGAGAAAGATTTTATAAATTTCAACCGACATTTTTCTTAATGAATGCCGAATGTTTTCTGTATAGAAACGGTTGATCTTACCTTTACCATTAATAAGTACATTATAGGAAACATATTTGATTGATGCAAGAAGTATATTTTCCATCTAGAGTGATCAATTTGTTCACCATTTTTTTCTTCTTGGAACATCAGGGAAAAACAAGTGTTTAAATGGTTAGCGACTTCCATTTCCCAGAGTTCCTATTATCATATTATATGGATTTTCCCTTAGATGTGTAAATAACTTATCACAATTCACTGATTTGATGAAAATAAAAATTAACCACATTTAAAATGTGAATACATGAGTAACTGCAAGTCCCAGGCAAACGCAATTATATAGGCTTTATGTTGAACAATAAAAGATTTAAATAATACGGCAAGCCAAATTCATTAGATCCTGTTTCGCGCAAATAACCTTGGGAAAGGTATGGATTCATCTGTTTCCTTTCTTCAGGCTTACAACTATATCTAGGTCAGTACCTAGATGGATGGCCGGGTTTCAATTCCTCTTGGGTTCGTTATATTCACTTACGCGCAAATACCCTTGGGAAATGTATGAATCCGTCATTTCTCCCCAGCTATGGGTTAATTAGTAAGACTTGTATCACTAAATTATTATTACCTCAGAAAACAATTATTACAATCCAAAATATGTTCTGTTTTTAAATAAGCTACAAAGGGTTGATAAACCGTAGAAAATAAATTAATCAATCTATTCCCTTCTTCCCTCAATAATGGGTTAAACAGAAATTTCTGAAAACAAAACCGTTTGTAGAACATGGTATGGTACATACAGTAGATTCTCTCATAAAAATAATGGCTAGTTTTTTGATATTCTGATTTTTTTTCCTCAGGGGTTCAAAAAACAGTTCAAAAATATTCTTGGACCAACATAATAAAATAAGAGGTATTACTTTTGAAGCGACCCACTTATGTGCATATAATGAAACTCGTATATGCACATCAGGAAAAACAGTGTATTTTGTACCTTACTTTCCTTTTTAACAAGTGGCAACTCATCCGTTTGACTAAGAAACGTGTTCATTTGGTTACCGAAACGGCGCGGAATATAGAATCGGCGATCCGAGTTCAGTAGGGTAATATTAACCATTTCCTTATAAGTAAACATTTGACATTCACTGACCGAGCAGCCAGTGCTGCTATAGGCTGAAATTTATAAAATGTTTCTGCTATAAATATTTTTAAGAAAAATAGGTTTCTCAAGACCAGTGGTTGTTATCTCTCTTTCCAGTACTGAGAGGGGGTATTTCTAGCCTTTTCTTTAAAGTAGTGTGGCATGTCAATATCTTTATGCCATTATTTTCTCTACAAGTTATATGTGATATCTATTTTAGGTGTTGCAGCTACTGAAAGTCCTCAGGTGAAGTGGTTCCTCTTATTTAGTATAATTCTTTGTGATGCTCTTACAAGGTTCAAAAAAGTATAGTCTTCGCCAAGACCCATAGGCATCACTCGCCCAAAGTTATTTTTAGTAATTGATCTTAGAAAGTGGTTGTATACAGTTGAACAGGTTAGGTGCCATCCATGACATCTATATGAAAGTCTCGATCTGACAAGGCTATTTAAGAACATGACTCGAGTTTTCAGCTTAATATTTTATAGCAATTTGCTACCTCTAGCACAATCTTGCCTGTGTTCAGTTTTTTTTTATCTCTTATACTAAATTTGTTATAATTCATTCATACACTGAGGTATTTGTAGTGTTTAGCAGATACTAATTCCACACCCTGAATTCTTACGATGGATTCAGTGTAGATGCCATCACTACTTGCATTCCGATTCCAGATTCTTTTTTTCTTTTTATGTGCCATGTCCTTTCAGGACGTAGGTGATCATGGCTCTCCACCACCCTCTATCCCTTTCAGCTCTCTGCGTTCTCTCATCCACCTGCTCAAGCTCGTCAGGTATGTCACGCGCTGCTTTCCCTTTATCTCTTTCCCTATATTCGACCCGCGAGTATCAGATTCTCTAGGCCCTCCTTCCCCATTATGTATCCCAGAAACTTCAGCTGCCTCTTTCTGATGTTAAGTATAAGCCTTCCCCTTGTTTGCACCTTTTCTAAGACCTCATCGTTGCTCACACGCTCGGTCCATGATATCGTAGGAATCCTTCTGTCGAACCACATATCCGTCGCCTCAAGTATCTTCTTCATCTTTGAAGAAATCGTCCAAAATTCGCTGCTGTAAAGAAGAACACGTAACAGCTCAGTATTCCTTTCTTTGTTACCAAAGAAATCCTCCTGTCTCGTAATACTCTGCTCAGCTTTTGGAATGTGTCCTTGGCCATCCCAATACATCTACGGATCTCAGCGTCGCTCTTACCGTCCTCTATCAAGACGCTTCCCAGATATTTTTCTATTTTCTATTTTGCGTCTGTTGCGTTCACTTTCGCATAAATATTTATGTGATAAATAGCAGGGTTTACTGAATTCTCTAGCCTTGAGTTGCACCCAGCCCAAGAGAAGAACGACACTCAATTCAAAACCATGGAGAATGCAACTGAAAACCAATAAACTATCGTTCGCAAGAAGTCATTCCTATTAACAAATACGGAATCTGTGGAGAGTCATGATTTCCTATGTCCTCAAGTGATAAAAAACAACAAAAATTAAGAAAATAGTATCCTGTTTCTAACATACGTCATTCGACATACTCTTCAGTTATTCGGCTGTGTATATTGGGTTACAAGAAATTTAATAGCAATATATACTGGGGTCTCCAGACGTGAGGAAGCGAACTCTACAAGAAGGACAAGTTTGAATGCAAAACCGTGTCGAAAACAATGGGAAACCACTCTGTCTTTCGAAAGAAATCGTGGCAATTCACTCATAAAGAAAATGAATTTGTGGAGAGTACCTACGTCCATTTCTTGGTATTAAAAAAATAAAAGAAATGTAATGGCATTTGTGACATGCCAGAAGCTAGTTATTTATTATACAAGCCTTGTATTTTCTCCTAGCAATTAGAAACAAAATGCTTTTACGTTAAGAGCCATAATCACCAACGTCCTGAAGCGACACGGCACTCAGAGGAAGAGAAATGATACCCGTTGCATCAGTCTCGTACATTCTCATTGCATCAGTCTCTCAAATTCTCATTGCATCAGTCTCGCAAATTCTGTCACGGGAATCGTTTGGAAGTGACTTCTCTCTACTCACAAATAATCTTCGTGCTGTCGTCTCAGTATCAAGTACACGCATATTTCATTTCCATATCCACAAATCACATTTTCTCACTGCTGGCAATTGCCAAGATAATCTATGTTCTTTCAGGACGTAGGAGATCTTGACTCTCTACAACTTCTTTTTAATACCTGTAAGCTATTTAGTCTTATGCTTGTTCTTAGGAAAGATACTGAAAATAATTTTCTGCGGGCTTAATAATCGTTTTGAAATAAGTACAGTGCTTCTCCTAAACTGGTTGCTATAACTGGGAGATTAATGCAAAGACATCAGTGGAACTTTTTCATGATTTCACCCCAAACAAGACGATAAATACACTAAGACACAACGGGTTACTAGAAGCGAAAGAGAATGGGAAGATTTTAGAGACAATAGAAAGAACAGGATTCCGGAAGACAGAAGATGTCGATTGAGGCTGCATTTAAATTTTTGAAGAACTTAGGTGGCAAGGTAGAGAAGTCCACAGGCAAGAAGTGCAAGAAAATAAATTAGAATAGAAAATATGGTTATATGTAGCTATTTCAACAGCAAAACGATGATGCCTATTTGCCAGTCTTAATAGTACGCTTAAATTTATACGGTCGAGGTACCAAGGTGGAGAGCTCATCAGAGCATCTACCCTAAAAATATGTATAGAAAAAGAAAACAGATGTAAGCTACGATACGACGGTGGGAAATTGACTAAAGTCGAAATGCCAGGTCAGGGCCGATAACATTACAGACATTTCTTTGGATTTTATCGAGAATTTCGAGATATATAGCAAGAGACCAGACCAGATATGGCAGCAATATTTAGTGTACGGGCGAATGGTAGATTGGAGCGCAAACTATCTCTGCCTGAATTTAAACTCGGCTCATCGATTCCATTTGTAACTGTTAATCTACTCTCTCCTCCGTAAAGTAAATCTTTTTTTCTTCTATGTGCCATGTACCTTCAGGACGTTGACGATCATGGCTCGCCATAAGTTCCAGTCTTTTGCAGCTCTTAATAAATTATATCTAGTTGTTATCATCGCTTTCAAATGTTGTCCCGCCGTCCACTTACTCAAGCCAGTTAGGCAGCTTATGCGTTATTTTCCTCTGCACCTTCAATCTATCCAATCAAATTTTCCAAACCCTCTTTCCTCATTATGTGCTTCAGAAATCTCAACTGTCTCTTCATGATATTAACTATAAGTGTCCTTTTTGTTTTCATTTTCTCTAGAACTTCGTCGTTGCTCACATGTTCAGTCGATGGTATTCTCAGCATCCTTCTGTAGAACTTCATTTCTGTTGTTTCACTTCTCTTCTTCATCTGTGGTTGTCCAGCATTCATTGCTCTATTGGAACAATGCTATTACGTAATACTTCAGTACTATTTTCTTTGTTTCTATTTTTAAAATACTTTTTCAGAAGATTCAGATCATTTAAGCCTTTTTCAGCTTCAGATTTATGGAGTCAGAACCCACTGCTCTTTGAACCTCCTCCAATTATAATCTATTCAAACTAGCCAAAGGTTGGGGAATCTGAACGTCGAATATAAATCGGACTTTTACTAAGCGGCACCCCTAATCATCCTAATAGCATACAGCAATCAGGCAACTTCTTCGAATGAGATGGTAGAAACTAGCTGTGAGGCTAAGTAAATCTCCATTTCCAGTACCTTTAGGCACCTCTACATACTTATTGTTGCAAACCCAAACTTTGGTGATAGGCCCGTGTTTGTTTCTAGTACTCGAGAATATTTCGTTATATGTCTCTTTGGTCGTCTCTCTATATCTCTATATATATATGTATCTATCTCAATTTCTTCATTATCTATCTATCTATCTATCTATCTGTGTGTGTGTGTGTGTGTCTGTTAATTATATATCTCTTTGAATATGTTCGACTCTCTCTCTCTCTCTCTCTCTCTCTCTCTCACACACACACACACACACACACACACACACACACACACACTATGTATCTCTCTGTCTATGTGTATTGCAAATTTTTGAATTATTGAATTTCTTGGAACCGCAAACGAACTTCCTTTTGAAATATTGGTTGAGGCAGATCGACGAAACAACAGCGGCTAACAATAAAATATTCGTCATTATCACAGACACATCAAAATAAATGAATCATTTTGCTTGTGGAACTCTTTTCCGTCTTTTTGCTTTCCAGTTTTGCTTTTTGATCTTCAAAAATTAATGTACAGTCTCAAACGTTATCTTCTGTCTTCTTAATTCCTATCATTTTATTGTTCTCTATATATTAAAAAATATTTTTTTCTTTTTCTCTCATCATTTCAAACTCAGCAGCTCCTTGCGTCTTAGTAGCTTTATTGCCTTGCTCAGGGTGAAATAATTAAACACAGACTGGAATGGCGACTTTTACTAATAAGCCCATCCCATATTCTTTAAATCATCCGTAAATATGAACATCTTCGGCATTGCTCTAATTACGTACAGTTTATTAGTTTTATAATGCAATTTTTGCACGCCCCAAAATATGCATTTATTTGCGGTTAGAGGAAAAAATATTTGTCAAAGAAAATCAATGACTCAGCACATATTCATTGATAATAAACAGTGTAAAAGCGTAGCGTTTTTCTTTACAGAAATGATACATGATTCCTCTCTATGTGCGCAACGTTGCGTGTCGTATAGCAGATTTTGCTTGTCAGCTAAGGCTCGGTTTTTAGACGCAAGGTCGCAGAGGTCAAACTAAATTTATCTTCAGTTACAATGTCAATTCAACCTGTTGCCTAGGTCTGAATTCTCTCTGGTGCCAAATATTTCTGTATTTACGAATAATTTAAGAAATACAAGTCCGACTTATTAGCAAATGTTCTCATTCCAGTGAGTCGCATCTTCTTTGAAGTGTTTGCGGTAAGGTTGAAAATTTTATTGAGAACTTCCGTTTTTGTATCTACGTCCCAACCACTATCTCATCAGAAGGTCGAGATGTGCTTTATATGAAATTTAGTATCTCAAAATGGTATACGACACATAGATAGATAGATAGATAGATAGATATCCTAATAATAGGAAAATATATGTATTTGATATAATAAATATTTATTTTTCAAAATTTATTTTATTTTTATTTATTTTTTGTAAATATATTTATTCAAGACAACATCGTGAGAAACAAAGGGTGAAGAATTGCTGCATGACGACAATCTTTCTATATGACAGTATATACCTCCTCACAGATGAAGAGGAGACTTGAGGTAAAAGAAATGTGGTTCTGCAGAAGGATGCTGAGAATACCATGGACTGAATATGTGAGTAGTGAGGTGGTTTTAAGGAAACGAAAAGGACATTTATACTTAGAATCAAAAAGAGTAAGTTGAAATTTCTAGCCTCCATAATGAAGAAGGAAGGCTTGGAGAATTTGACACTCACCGGACATACTGAAGTAAAAGAGGGACAGAGAGGTGCATTGAGTAACATACCTAAGAAGCTTGTGCAGATTGATGGCCAAACAGAGAGTAAGCGATGATGAAAAGGCAAACCTTACTAAGAAATAAAAAATTATTTTTAGATCAAACCTTTTAGCCCCCCACGTAATTTTCTCCTTTGGCATTTCGATGTGGTATAATGGTTGGCATTTTTGTCGCACTAATTCAATTAAGACTGAATACTGATTCCCATTCTCACTGGGTGCTCCATTCTTTTGGCCTTGTGCCACCACATCTAAGCTTATAAAATCACCATAAATTTTGTCCTCTTTTATTGTCTTACCGCGCCCTCTTGGAATAAATTGGAATAAAATGCATGGAGACCATAATTTCAATAAAAATCAAGTCGTATTTGTTTATAATTTTATTCAATGCCTTGATACACATTTAATGAAATGGAGGAGCATGCTATTTTTACACAAGTAAATTAAATCTAGAATCTTTCCAGAGGAGTACACACGTATCATTTGAAATTGATACTTATCGGCAAAGACCTTAATTCTAAAGAATTTATTCTTCTTTCATGTATTTGTGATAATGGGTCAGGAAGCTGAGAATACCATAGTTTTATTCCAACTTTCAGTTTTTGTCAGTCTGTCTCATTCACTAGTAATATATGGATGGTGTCATGGTCAGCGTCTTGGAATATGAAATCGGAGAGTTCCACTTAAAGTTCGTTACACTTACACGCAAATAACTTTGGGAGTATTATGAGTTCATTTCTCCTCTCCCAGTTATGGGTTAAATAGTAAAACCTGTATCTAGAAAAAATCATTATTATCAATAAAAGATTGTTTAATTCAATATGCTGTTGCAAAAAAAAATAATTATTCTTAAAATCAAAAATATTCCTCGGTTTTAAATAAACCACAAAAGGTTGATAAGCCGTAAAAAACAAATCAATCAATCAAAAGTTTCAGCCACTATCTCAACAGTAGGTTGAGATGTGCTCACAGGAATTTAAGTAATTCAAAAACGTAAACTGTAGATAGATAGATAGATAGATAGATAGATAGATAGATAGATCAGTACCGAAATGATGGGGCAAATGGATTTTTTTAAAAAATATTTTTGTAATACACTTATTCAGAAAAATCTCATGAGAAACAAACAAAGCAGTGCTGAACTGCTATGTAATGGCACTTGGCAATTTCCTCGCTGATTAATTGGAGACTTGAGGTACCTGAGATGCGGTACTACAGAATAATACAAAGAATACCATGGATGGAGCATGGAAGCAATGAGGACATTTTAATGAAAATGGAAACAAAAATCACACTTATACTTAGAATCTGAAAGAAATGATATGACTCGGAAAGTAGGTTTGGAAAATTTAACACTCACAGGGCATATTGAAAGATTGGATGGGAAGTGGAAGAGTTAGTAAAAAGACAAATGTGACACGAAATTGGTTTTGATTACAAATTATCAAAATAAAGATGATGAATTTTGCATTGGAATTGGAATTCTCATGATGCAATTTGCAATCAAACTACGGGAAAATAACCCAACTTTTTCCAATCCCTATCATAATATTTGCAAGCGGTAAGTGGAAGAATAATTCTCAGTGACTTTACTGAGAGACCCAGAAAATAAACATGAGAAGAAAGTCTACACAATCGTCATCAAACCAATCTTCAGAAATGCCAACATACAGATTGACGACTCTATGTTCTATTCGAAATTCAAACAAATATAACCTGAAGAAGGCCGGAGAGCATAACGGCAGAAACGTTATGAATGTAACAATAAAGATGAGGATCCGAACAATGTAAATATTTTAAATTCATTTATACCAGGAAAACTTCCAAAAGCTGAGCAAAAGCTAAGGAACAGTAAAAATATCGTTAGGAACAAAGAAAAGAATACTGAACTTTTATGCAGTATCAGTTCCTCTTAGCAGGCAGTAAATTTTGGACAATCTCCTGGCAGCTGAAGGGGAAACTTGAAGCAACAGAAATGTGATTCTACAGAAGGATACTGAGAATACCACGAACTAAATATGTGAGCAATAACAAAGTTTTAGAGAAAATGGATACAAAATACGCTTATACTTAACATCAGAAAGAGACAGTTGAAATTTCTGGGGCACATAGAAAAGAAAGAGGGCTTGGAAAATTTGATACTCACAAAACATACTGAAGGCAAGAGGAACAGGGGAAAACAGCGCACAACATAGCTGACAAGCTTGAGTGAATGGATGGCGAGGCAGGTCTTGGGGGAGATGGCAAAAAAAGAGCATTTATTAAATGCTACAAAGAACAAAAACTGTGTAGAGTCATGATCGCCAACGCCCTGAAAGAACACGGTACATAGAAGAGAACCAATCACGTAGGCAAACCACATGATTCTTAACTAACACACACACATTTCATTGAGGCCCCCTCTCCGTCCTCTCGTAATGGAATGCCTCCACGCATTGTAAAAAAGGCAAAGTACACCCGTTTGAAATTTCCTGTTTTACATGAAGAATTTTTCTTGTTATTTTATTACAAATAAAAACACTTCATCTCCAAAGGGAATAATAATAATACAGAGGACCGAATCTATTAACAAAATAATAATCGTGACAAGTGCTCGTCTAGAAAGCGATTATCTAAGTAAAAGTAGTAATAAAAGATTTAGATGGAGTAAAGCAATGAAATAACGAAAGCGAAAATTCGATTTTTTTGCAAATGTAAACAAAGTTTGCCTCTGTAGGGATTAAAAATAAAAGTAAAAGTTTAGCTTCTGAAGTGACTAGATCTCTACGTTTTAGAAGTTCGCCTTTCGTAAGTGACATTTTAGCAACGTAATGAACCGTTATATCTATTCTATTGTATGGCAGCGAACGCTGGAGTCTCCGAAAAGATGAAGAAAAAACTTGAAGCAGCAGAAACTTGGTTCTACAGAAAGATGCTGAGGATATCATGGACTGAATATGTGAGCAACGACGAAGTTTTAGAGAAAATGGAAACAAACAGGTAACTTATACTTTACATCAAGAAGAGACAATTGAAATTTCGGGGCAGACAATGAGGGAGATAGAAAATGTGGCACCGAAATCGGAACACTTCTTGGAATAGTAAAAATGGCATTGCAAAAGCTAAACAAAGTACTTAGAACCAGGAATATTTCATTAGAAACAAAGACAAGAGTACTGAACTATATAATATTAATCCGCTTGTATGAGATTGAATTCTAGGCAATGTTTTCACAAATAAAAAGAAAGCGGGAGCTAATAGGATTCTGGTTCAAAAGAAGATTGCTGATAATACCATGGCCTTGAGAATTTGTCACTCACAATATAATATCGATGGAAAAAAAAGAAGAGGCGAAAGCAGCGGGCCACTTAACCTAAACTAACGATATTATGCGAAAGGATGGAGGAACGAGGAATGGCAAAATGACAAACGTTGTTAAGATCTACAAGAACTGGGAGATTGTGGAGTACTATGATCACCCACGTCCTGAAGGGACACTACACTGTTCTTCTTGTTCAATGTTGTAGCCCTCTTTATTGGTATTCAGTATAAATTTCCATCCTAAAATTATTAAATTTTTCTTTCATTATTTCTTTTTATTTCTTAAAAATACAGCCTTGACCGCCTTTGAATTGGTACAATTGATATGAATTGTTCAGATCGAGACTCTTATATGGAAGCCATGCATGACGTCTAACATGTTCAGATATATTTAAACTATCAGCGATATGCAACAGTTTTCTCAGATCAATGTTTAAAAATGTTTTCGAGAAAATGAATCCTCTAGATCAAAAGAAACGTAAATATATACTCTTTTAATACGCTCATATTAGAGAAGGGAACATTTTTCAGCGCTGGGACGAATATACTGGAGAACTCTTCCACGACGAAAGAGAACAACTGGCAATACACCAACTACCAACGAGCCCGAAATTTTAAAAGCCAAAGTAGAAGCTACACTGGTCAAATTGAACAGAAACATGGTGGCAGGGCCAGACGGAATAGTAGCAGAAATGCTGGCAGCCTTCGATGATTTTAGTGTAGGCAAGATTACAAAAATAATAAATTAAATCTACAACTGTGGATTTATACCGGAAGATCTCAGCGGATCTATTTTCATAGCACTACCTAAGAAACCAGGAGCAAACGAATGTAAACTCCACCGAACAATCAGCTTTATGAGCCGCATAAAAAAAACTCATCATCCGTATTCTGATGAATAGAGCGCGCAGCAGAATCAGACCAGAGATAGGACAAGAACAGTGCGGGTTCGTTAAAGACACCGGAACAAGGAACGCGATATTCATGCTCAGAATGTTATCAGAAAGAGCAGTATAAATGCAGAAGGACGTGTATCTATGTTTCATAGACTACAAAGGCGTTCGACAACGTACGCCACGAAGATATTAGAATAATCAAGAACCTATATTGGCAGCAAATCACCTGCATAAAGATAAAAAAAAGTAAGCTCAGCAATAGTAAGGGGCGTAAGGCAAGGATGTGTCTTCTTACAGGACTTATTCAACCTATACAGCGAGGCGATTCTGAGAGAATGGGAACTCCTACTAGGATTCATTATTGGCCGCCACAATCTTAACAACATAAGATACGCAGATGACACAGTGCAGATAGCAGACACGGAAAAGAAATTACAAAACCTCCTACTGAAATCAGCTAAAAGGAGTGAGAAGAAATGACTAAGCATAACATATAAGAAGACAGAACGCATGGTCATCAGCAAAAAGATGAGCTTGAAATGCGATTTACAGGTCGGCGACATTAAAATCAAGCAGGTGTAGAAATTTAAATATCTGGTAAATGTTCTGACACTGGAAGATAAGTGCGACGCTGAGATCCGAACACGTATTGAGATGGGCAAAGATACATTCCAAAAGTTAAGCAGAGTATTACAAGACAGAGGGATTTCAGAAAAGAGTACTGAATTGCTACGTGATGTCTGTCCTCCTTTATGGCAGCGAAAATTGAACGGTCACCTCAAAGATGAAAAAGAGACTCGAGGCAACAGAGGTATTGTTTTACAGAAGGATGCTGAGGATACCATGGACCGAACATATAAGCAACAATGATGTTTTGGAGAGGATGCAAACAAAAAGGAAACTCATACTTAACATCAGGAAGTGACAGCTGAAATTTCTGGGACACGTAATGAGAAATGTGAGCTTGGAAAATTTGATACTCACAGGACAGATAGCGGGAAAGAGGGAAAAGGGAAATACACGTGTGACATACTTAGCGGGGTTAAGAAAGTGGATGGCAGAACAGGGTCTGGGAGAAGTAGCAAAAAGATCAAACTTATTGAGAGCTACAAGGGATAGGAAGACTTGGAGAGCCATGATCGCATACATCCTGAAGTTACACGGCACATAAAAGAAGAAAGTAAATAGTGGAATCAGCAAGGATCGAACGCTGGTGTACCTTAGCAAAAGCGTCAATAAATGCATTATAACTACAATACACCAAACCCCCCTCCAGTCAACTTTGCCTGGGGTTGACTGGACTAATGACTTCGAGGATAAAATGTAAATTGGCCAACCTTTTCCTATATAAGTTTCTATTTTCTATAGTCACGCATGCAACAAAAGAAATAAGATAAAGTGAAGTATAGGGAACGACAGAATACCAAGTAAGTTTTTTTTATAGTAAAACAAAAATATATTTTATTTTAATTTTAGTGATTTGGTCCGTGGCTAAAATGGAAAAACATAAAGGCTTACCGACAAGAAGTTAACTTACTGGTTTCTGATTTCTTTTAGTATGATTACATATCCAGCCAGGGAATGGTACTAAACGAACTACTCTGAAGCAAATTTTTACAACAATTGACTTCGCCAGCCAACTCGTTTAATTTTGGCGCCCACCAACGAAGTACGAATGCCCGGATGAAAGACCTTCACTTTGTAACGTTCTCCGACCACCTCAAATAATTTTTAAAGTCTTAAGTCATGGAAGAGTCTTTGATATGGAAGAGAATACAAAACACAAGACATTGGTAAGAGAATCTATTTTTACGAATTAAACTTCTCCGAGTTTTGGGTCTCGGAGAAGTTTAATTCGTAAAAATAGATTCTCTTACCAATGTTTTGTGCTTTGTATTCTTTTCCATTCCTTGATATTTTTTGATGTCGCGTTTTCATCTTCTTTAGAATTTCGTCTGTCATCAATTCTTCATTTTCTTCCTTCGTTTTGCGAAGGATTATCTCATTCGCCGACGCCACTAACACCTCTCTCAACGTGTTCCACTTTGAAATTGTAGTCTCGTTCAAGTAATAACTGTTTTTGTTTCTGTCTATATAAATCTTACAACTTGGGTCATTCAGCAGTCTGTTATATTGCAGTGTATGTGTTGTGTTAGTCTTCTTTACATAATTTTACTTTGAATTAGTATACGGCAAAAAGATGGTCGCTCTCACAGTCGGAATTTGGCTGTTTTCCAGCAAATGTTTCTTGACCTTTTTAAGCAACGGCACACCGAGGAGCAAAGGAAAATGTCACGACACACTTAGCAACATTTTGAAACGGTATACATTTAAATTTTATGAAATAAGACCATAGATTTTTTTTAAAATACACGCACAAATATGAAATTACTTTATTTCAATGTTCAACTACTTGCTGTGAAACCTGTACCTGGTGTTTTTCGCAATTATTTTCAATGTTTGATCGAATATACGATAAACAGAAACTCATTTCTTCTTCAGCTGAACGTAGTCCTTCTCGCTTCTTATTTTTGTTATTTAGGTTTGAGAGGAACTAATTGACATAAATGAGAAGAAAATTGCAATAAAACTGATAAAGCGTTTTAGCTAATGAATTATAGTGAAAAGAAAGTTTAATACTTATTCATTTATACAAATACTAACGCTGGGTCATTACTACATCCACACACACACACACGCATATATATATATATATATACACACACACACGCATATATATGTACACACACACACACGCATATATATGTGTATGCCGTAACAATATTTCGCGACACACTTCAGAGGATTGCGCGGCACACAAATGTTTTACACTGTGAAACTGCGTTTGTGAAACTTTTGTTGATAGTTACGTAATCAGTCTGGTTCTTCGTGTCTATTCCTGGACTTGATGTCTGTGTGTATACTGTAATATTACCTAATAATACTATAATGATCCTTTTCAACTTAATTAAAAGAATTATGTATCCACTTCCCTTCTCCACATCCTTTCATTTTTCATTACTATCTGCTCTCGCTCCGGATCTTTTGTGGCCACCTTGCCTTGATCGACCCACTGTCTTTCTCTTTCTCCACATCCCCTCCCTTGCCACTCCTATCTGCTCTTCCTCCAAACCTTCTTTAACCCCTTGCGTGATAGTGGCCTCCGGCCTTGCTTGGGGTGATATGATTAAAAAAAAACAAAAAAAAACATTTCTTCATGCCATTACCTAGTATTAATCTTATTTTTTCTCAACGCCTGCAAATATACTCCATTTGTCGTCGCTGACCGAATTTCCCTTACTTGTCAACCTAGGTTCACAATGTTGACATATGATCCATTCATTTCTTCTTCATAGCAGTTATTATTTGGACTATTGTACTTACCATTGTTATTATTATCACAACGTTTTGGCCGTTGTGCCCTTCGTCCTACCTCAGATGTATATCGATCTTGATAACCTAAAGGGTATTCTGAACTGAACACTTTATTTAATCTACGCGTTTAGACGGTTCTCGTTCCACATACCCTGTGTAGCATTCAGAACTCATTCAATCGAGGCTGAGTTCAAACTCGACTGAGTGAGTTTTGAATTCTTTTCTGCTCTATGATTTCTAACCCACGTTGCAAGCATGTAGCTAATCTATCGCTATTTCAAGGGCAGATGTTCAGATCTTTAGTTCCACCAGTTCAGATCTTTATAGTTCTGACACGCAATTTTACATCCACGGAGAGTCATCACTCGCATTTCCCCCGTGTTTCAAATATAAGAAGAAAATTCTACTCAAGCAGCTTTTTCCTAAGAACTATGACTCTGTGAAACAGACTCCTGTGTGGGTGTTTCTCTGGACACTTCAATCTTAACCACTTCAATACAAGGATCATTCATCTTCCCTCCTTATAATCTTCATTTCACATTCTCAACCATTCATATCACCCAGATGGTTAAGTATTACAACTCTAACTGTAATCCACTACCTTGGGTGGCTTTCGAGTCTTGTATTCGATTAAAGTTAGAATAAAAAGGTAGGTTATTCACCATTTCCCTCTGCCCCTCTTGCATTCAATATGCACTAAGAATTTTAAATTCTTCA
This sequence comes from Acanthosepion esculentum, assembly GCA_964036315.1. Lineage (NCBI taxonomy): Eukaryota > Metazoa > Mollusca > Cephalopoda > Sepiida > Sepiidae > Acanthosepion > Acanthosepion esculentum. The sequence continues at coordinate 71,570,591 of OZ038495.1, forward strand.
AACCCTCCATCCTCATTATGCGCCCCAGAAACTACCTCTTTCTGATTCTAAGTACAAGTATCCTTTTAGTTCCTATGTTCTTTAAAAATGTCTCGTTGATAAAATGTTCTGTTCATTCTTCTGTAGAACCTCATCTCTGTCGTTTTTATCGCTGAGGAAATTTCCAATATTCATATAGGTGGATTGATATTACATACTAGATGAGCACTTTTTTCGTTCTAACGAAATTTTCGCATCTCTTAATACTTTAATTAGTTTCTAGAAGACATCTTTTGTTATTCCAATGTGCCTTCTCTCCGTATCACATTTTCTGTCGTCTCTTCACAGAAATTTGAACTTCTCTCTTGTCTGCTTGATTCTAACCAATTCATCTTGCGACTTTGCTTGATTCGAATAGCATGGAATTCGAATTCTGATTGTGACGATTTTAGTGTTTACCAAAATCGACACGACATCTACATGAAAAGTCGCTTTATTAAATAACTGGCATCTTGTTCATTAGGATATATATATATATATGAGGAGAGAGAAGAGGAAAAACTATACTTAGCCGACGCGTTTCGTCCTCTGAGGGACTTTATCAAGTTAATAAACGAAACGCGTCGGCTAAGTATAGTTTTCCTCTTCCTTTTTTGTTCATTTGACCTCTTTTATAAAATGTTTAAAATCTAACAAAGTCGAATATGCAGACTCATCTCAATGTGAGATGGATTGGCTGTGCCAGTGATAATGAAAATAATGTGTTTAATTGGCCGCCACGTTCACATGACTTGACACCTTGTGATTCCTTCTATGAGGTTATGTGAAAGAACAGGTCTATATCACCCCTCTGCAAGCCTAGAGGGACTTGATCGAAGAATCACTGAGGTGCTGGAGAATGTTACGCAAGGAATGTTACAGCGTGTTTGACAGGAGCTGGACAACCGACTTGACGTGTGTCGTGCCACGGGTGGTGCGCATATTGAACATTTGTGAAGCTTTGTGAAAACGGTTATGAAATCTAGATTCCTTTGAATATGTTGGCGTAATTTTGATAAATAAATCTTTCATTGTTCAACATGAAGCCTATTTAATTTCGTTTGTCTGGGACACGTGGTTACTCAGATATTCACATTTTAATTTATGTCAAATTTTTGGGGACACCCTGTATATATATATATATATATATATATATATATATATATATATATATATGAAATGAAGAGGTTATAATGGTTCCGACGAGAGAAAAGTGTGTAAATTAAAAAGAAGAGAGGTACCGCAAACTTTTTGGTTGTATTGTGGGTTTTTAAAAAAATATTATTCTTTATTTTTCATAGTTTTACATAGTTTTACAACACGTGTTTCTGGTCTCAAGACCGTCTTCAGGTAAAGGGTGGAGATTTCCACATATTAAAAATAATTATTAAAAATAATTAATTTTTTTCCTTTATGTTTTTCAATGTTAAATCTTCTCTATATGAGACATTCTCTGTTTTTGTGTTGGTCATTCCAATGTCTTTCTTTTAAAAAAAAAAATATATATATATATATAGATATATGAGTAGTGTCTTTCCATTTGTTGAATCACGTGTCTCGAACGTTTGCTTTGAGCGGAGGTGGGATAGGATAGAAGCGGTTTTGAGCAGTGACTAAAGAACTTGCAGTGTGGTTACTGCACAGGATTAGAAAAGAGACAAAGTGATTGTTAATCTTATTTAAATATCGAAGTATAGATCAATATTCAATCGAAAGACACACACACACACACACACACACACACATATACACGCATTCCTACAAGTATCAGTAGGTAGGCACTTCCGCAGAAATAAACTCACGAGGTTCACATACACATATACAGACACGGACAATAAGAAACACAGGCGAACACGTTTGCGTGAGTATTCATCGGCCTTAGCCTCTTCTGCTTCTTCTATGTGCTATTTCCTTTCTGGACGTCAGCAATCATGGCTCTCCGCAACTAGTTGTGCTCTTTCTCGGTACAAACAAACAGGAATCGGGATCACGTACACAGAAATAACACAGTCATCAATATAATAAACATTGTACTAACTCATTCTCTTTGTATTGCATTGGTAAGGAGGGAATTTCTTCTGGATAGCTTCTTCCCGAGAAGATGACTACGATCTTAACATCTTCAAGTTTCGGGTCAACCGCCATGTATCCTACATATACCCATAATGCTCACTTCTTCTTGCCTTTACACCTTTACAACTATAACCCACAAACTTGAGTGGCTCTTGGGCCTTGTTTTAGGTGATCAGTAGTATAAAAACTGCTTCCTGATACGCATCCAATCTAGCCGGCGTACGTACGTACTTTTGACAGTCACATTGATTGTAGATGAGTAGTATTCATTATATTTTGTCTTCTTAATTCCTGTTCTTTTATTGTTCAAATCAGGCCGAAATGGAGTACTCATGTCATTTTGGGGCGGGAGCTGCCCAGTCCTCATTTTCCATGGCGGGACCTAACCTAACATTGTAGCAAACCACCCACATTTTCTCCGTATTCCATCGGTGAGAACTAAGTTCCACCCGAACAGCTCCTTACCGCGAACCACAGCTTTGTTGAACAGATTCCCAAAGGGATGTTTCCCCGATCACTACAACCTTTAGCTGTTCAAGTCTAGAATCAATCGTTATCTTCCCCTCTTTATACATTTAAACTAGCCCTTAACGTAACCCGCAAGTGGCGCCCGGGCCCTGTACAGGGTGAACCTTACTGTTAAAAAAATAATGTTTGTTTTCCTCATATTTTCTCACACTCAGTAACCCCTTAGTGGCTTTATTGCCTTTCTTGGAGCGAGAAAAAATCTCTATCTTCGTCTAGAAAGATAATTACCGTGATAATACAAGAAGCCTGCTTCTATTATACATAATTCTTAGCCAGGGGCATTGACGAAAATAAATTACAATAAGTGTTAATATTAATGAAATTAGTTTTCATTATAGATTTGTCTTGTTAATATAATTTTTAATTGCAATTGCTAATTAAAAATTTTAATTTAGAAATTTTGGTTCGTTCATTTTTTTATCAAATTTTAATTTTGTCTAAAATACTTGAATTATAATCTTGTCTTCTCGAATTTTAACTTGTTGGGACACACAGTATGGCTTAAAATAAAATTTTCTAAATATAGTAGAAGTCTTTCTTGATTTAAAGGTATGTCGCTTGTTAGGTTTATGGACAGAATCATTCAAATTTAAATTGGTTTGTTCGAATTTGTTTGCTTCAACCAACTTTTCAGGACAATGAATTTTCGAACATTTCCTCCGATGATATTTATATCTCAACAAGGCTCTGGTGGCATCTACAGTGTGCATTCAACATGTCTCTTAAAATAAAGGGTTTTTCTTAGTGATTTACTAGGCGTAGCTTAAATGTGACATAAATCCGAAAGTAAGGAGCACCCAGGGAGGATCTAACTCACTACTCAGTCTTAATTGATCTTAGCTCGCTAACCACGTCTTAGTATGTCGTATTAAACCTATATGGATCACTACATGTAATAAAACCTATTGAATATGCCTTATTTGATGCTTTATTTGAATAATACTTTAATGTGTCTGAAAACGCTTATAAAGATGGACGCGTCAGATAAAGATTTTTCTAAAAGACAGATTATTCCCTGCCATAATTATGCAAGAAAACAAATCATTCAACAAAATACTGATGACTAACTAAACGTAGAATATGTAAACAGCTTCAGGTTTAGGTATAAGAATAAATATTTTGCTCTGCCCACGTGATTTGCTAGATAGAAAAGTTGGTCGAAGTTTTTATTCACTGGCTCTAGGTTTTCAAAAGTGGCTAAACGATGCATAGTTCAGTTTGTTGATATAGACTTCTATGTTTTGTATCCAGGAGAAAATATCACGTAGGGGTCACCATTTGTTACGAGTGACAAAAAAGGACATATATCAAACGACAATTTATACACGAAAGTATAAAAACAATATAAAACAAAACGACCAGTTTTTGCAAAAGGTAAAACATTAAAGTAATTCAGGATAAGTATGTTTCGTGTGTGTGTGTGTGTGTGTGTGTGTGTGTGTGTGTGTGTGTGTGTGTGATAGACACGTGTGTGTATACAAGTCAAGAGAGAGAGAAAACCATAAAAATGAATGTGCCCTAGTGAGGACACATTACACACGTGTAACTACACAGGAAAACCAGAGCTAAAAATGGCCAAAATAAATCGCAATACCTTGTTAATATTTAACGAATCATGTATAAAAGAGGGATTGTTGCCTAAATATACAATACCTATATATATAATATATATATATGTGTGTGTGTGTGTGTGTATGTGTGTGCAAATTTAATAGGCCAGTTAATTAAATTTGAGGAATAAAAAGGCAAAATGATAACAATATTGGCAATAAGAATGGTGATATATATTATATATTCCACAGGTGTTATAAATACAGTGCTCAATGTTTTGAGACAGATTTATAAGTATATATTAGGGAGTATACATAATATCCAACGTCGATATGACGACTTGGAGTTTTATGCAGTTGATGCAAACATCAGGTGCAAATATAATTTGTCCGTTAATTCGCGTTCTCGTGACGAGACAAGAATTCGGATAAACGGCCAGATTGTATTTGCACCTGAAGATTGCAGCTACTGTATGAAACTCTACTATTCACTAATATATATATATATATATATATATATATATATATATATATATATATATTCACGGACTTTTTACATAAGGCAGCACAAGATAACCTTCCTCCATTCATAATACGGTTGTTGAAACAGATATAAAGTTAAGATTTCCGTCCCTACTAAACAAGTCTAGAAACGTTTTAACAATTACAGAGAAACTGGAAAGTTAAAAATTACAATAGTTTTTGTTATTGTGCAACGAAGCCACCATATACATATTTTTCATACGTTCGCGTTTAGACAAAAAATATCTTAAAATTACCGTTGGTCAAGATCATTAATATACTACATTGTTAAAACACAGAAAATATTTAATAAAAACATTTAAAAAATTTTAAATAATTTTTAATAATTGGTCGCATTTTTTGGAGATTTTCATAAGAACATGTTAGTGCGGATAAAATAGTTAATTAACTGATACTAAGGTATCTTCCCTTACATAGCAAGTGGAAGGCAAACAATTTACCTCCTCCGTGGATTGTGTAAAGAGTTCGGATAAAACTAAGAACGACAGATACCTGAAGAAGGCTGAAAAGTAGAACAGCCGAAATGTTGAGCATATAACAACCAATGTTGGTTCGAATAGAAATGCATATAATAATTGGAAAACTTCAGCCTAAAATTTTATTCGATTTCTTTTAATAAAAGCGTGCTGAAAATTTGTTCGTTTACGTGGAAGGATTCAATACAGATGATTGCGTGGGTGTGTGTGAATTTGTTTGCATCAAAAGGCGTGAGATAAATAGGATTAGCGCAATTATAGTGTTGTCATTCGCTTAATATCGTTAATGAACTGATTGGCTGTAAATCAACGAGAAATACCTTGCTTGACTTAATCCCTTAGATTAATCCAATAGAATTATTCGAATTGGTATCTAAAAGAGCTTTATGTGCGATCAAAAGTAGTCCGCTCAAACTGCATTCAAAATTATATCAACGTCATATCAGACGGGCTTCTTTTTCTTTTCGAAAAGGAAGTATATTTAAATATCATACTACGTTCATGGCACTAGAAACATGGCCGAACATCGTATGCTCGGGATATAAAACTACAGAGTTGAGATGTTGTAGCTACCTATTTATAAAGGCAGCTTTTCCCTACAACCCTTTTTTTGCCACAGATGAAACCTCGCAAGACTCTCACTGCTCTATCATAGCTATAGAAAGTACTCAGACGAACTAAATTCCCCAGTTCCACCAGTTCTAGCCTTCCTGGCTAAGACCCGCCATGCCATGCATATTGTAGTAAACCACCCACATTCGCTGCGTATTCCATTGGTGAGATTAAGTTCCACTCGAGTAGTTTCTGTCCACGATCTGCTTCTTTATGGAACCGACTCTGAAGAAGATGTTTCCCCCATCACTTCAATCTTAACCTGTTTAAATCTAGTGATAACTGTTCTTCCCCACTCATACCCATAAACTGAGCCTCTTAATCTGTAACCCTCTACCTCGAGTGGCGTCTCAGCTTTGTACAGCGTGAACATCATTGTAAAAGAAATGTTTATATGCCATAAAGCAGAATATATGCCAAGAATACATTTATTTTTTGGGGCCTGTTTTTCTTCTTGAAACATTGTTTTCGCGTTTCCTCAATTCCTAACCTCATAATCAGCGTCTCATTTTTTCACTGGACATTTTCATAACAGTGTTAACGCAAGTCGACAAACACGTTCAGCTAATTTTAAAAACTAACAAAAAATCCAAGCAAGTAAAACAAAACCATCGAGCTTCCGTGTCACATGTTTCCATTTTGCCCTCTTTTTTTACTGGTATACCTCTCTACGACTTACTTTTATTCATATCCATATAACGATCTTCAGTTATGACACCTGCATGGTTATACACTTCATGAAGGAAGTTGAAGAGAATACATAGCCAATTTGGAGAGTTTATCTATTCTGTATTACAAGTGTTTGCATTTTATCACATGCACGTTTCTAGTGTTTTAGAATGGTATACCCGAGAATGTGTGTCTTTGCTGGAACGTGTTTGCTTTTGTGTGTCTCGGAAAGCAAACTTACTATTTTATGATATTGTTCTTTAATACTCATATCAATGAACAATTCATGCTTTTGCTAATTGACAAATTAAAAAAAAATTGTTTTAGAACAGAATCTCTAAATTTTGCGTTGTTACAGATATAGAATGGTATGAAATTAATATAGAGATATTAACTGGAACAAGGAAGGGCTTGTTAATTTTAACGGACCCAAAACAAAACTGCTCTTTATTAATAGTCCGAGAGAACTCATTTTGCCTCCCATCAGCAAGGCTGATGCTAACCTTCAGTAGAGTGAGTTATTGCGTCTTCTCGGGCTAATGTTTTCCGCCGACATGAAGTGGAAAGAGTATATGGAATCAGTTGCCATATCACTGTTAGGGAAGTTGTTTTTCTGTGTCGTGCTAGACAATTTTTCTCGCCTGAAACTATCTTACATATTTACAAATCTGCTATTTGTCTATGCTTTAAATATTTCTGCTACATACGGTTTGGTGCTCCTGCTATATATTTAGAGATTATTGATAAAATACAAAGAAGAATCTGCAATGTTATTGGTCCTAACCTGATATCTAGGCTTCGGCCACCGCCATAATGTAGCTTCGCTATGCCTTTTCTATAAATACTTTCACGGTAATTGTTCTGATGAACTTTATGAATTTAAGCGCAGTATTAGATTGGCAACAAGTTTTCATCATTTTATAGTTGAAATGATGAGATGTTTTCTTTTCTATGCGTTTCTTTTCTCGCGTTTTTGCTTGTGGAACTCTCTTCTGACTTCTTGCTTCCTAGTCGAGTTTGATCTTCAAAAATGTAAATGCTATCTACATCGATATCTACTGTTTTCTTAATTAATCTTCTTTTACTGTTCTCACTCCTTAATAGTGTTTTTTTCTTCTTACATTCTTTCAAACTTTGCGCGTAAGTGAATACAACTAACCCAACTGGAATTGGAACTCGGTTCTCAGGTTAACCTTGTGTTTCAACGTAGTGCGGCCGTAAGCCTGCAGATCAAATAGAGGAAAAACGATGAAATCAAGAACATAAAATTCCACATCTGCCAAGAAATGTGTCTGCAATAAATTGGTGAAACTAGAAATCACCACCGAGTCACACCGACGAAATGGGAACGGGAAAAAGAAGCAATGCGCACCCAGCTTCTTTTTTTCTTAATTTCGAAAACAGAAAAATATAATAAAATGAAATAAAGATAAAAAAATGTTTTTTAATAGCTGAACGTTTTAAGTTCATTGAATATACAGCGAACAAATTAGATCAAATTATTTAAATTAATGGCATATTGTTTTTTGCAGATCCAATAGACGAACAATTTATTGAATCATGAACAAAAATAAAAAATAATTACAATTACAATTTTATTTCTTTTTTTAAAACTTTTATGGTTGTCGGAATTCTGTGAAGTGGGAAACTTCGCTTGTGAAAAACAATATTCTGCATTAAGCTGGTTCCAACTTTCTTGAATATCAATTGACAGAGTGAATGTACAGTACGGAACATTGTCATGTATCATTTTCTTTAATTTCCATCATAAATTTACAGCCCAGACAATTTGCTAGCCAATTGTTTGGTGTGGTATTTATTGATATTCTGTGAAGTCAAAAAAAGAAAAAAGAACTTGGGTGAACATCCTCTAGATGTGGGGATTCCATAATTTTTGCTAGGGGCCATTCGGTCATTTAAGTGCCATACATGATAAACGCTGGGGTGATCATCTCTCTTTTGATTCATGACTAAGAAGTCAGAAGATATTCTTACAGTAGGTTGTCGTTTCTTTCTGCGGTAGACTGATTGCTAACACAGACTGTTCGGCAATTCAGCTCGTAGCTAACGGGGGAGGGGTAATGGATTCATAACTTTCCCAAGGTTATCTGTGTGTAAGTGAATAAAACGAACTCGACTGGAATTCGAACTTTTCTCATTCCGTGTCCATATCCATGACACCCCAACGCACATCCCATGAGTCAGAGGATCAAACTTAATTATAACATTTTTATTGCAATAATGCACGTATATTTGGATTTCTCACTTCACTAAAAGCAATGTAATTGACGGGTTATCATCATTTGTAGAAGTAAAAGCAGAAAACGAATACATATATTTTCATATATTCTAAATAAATAACCAGCAAATTCTGTCTGTTCGTCGGTGTGGCTGAAATCCCTCTAGCTCAGGCCACACAGACATATTATACCTTTCTGGAATCAGGATGATCCCAGGATTAAAAATCTACTCGTCATCTGGTGCTTAAACATCCAGCATTGTCACAAAACTTTGAATTTAATATTTTTTGTTTTAAATTCAGTTTAAAATATCTCTCAAACTTTGTGAATTGAGGAAATCAGTTTTATTTCTTCAAAATGCCAACAAGTCAGAGTTAAATCAGAGGTTTTGCGACATGAGGTTTTGGAGTTCCACAGAGTTTGTAATTTGAAGAACTCAATTTGCGGCCTGAATTGGAATTTTCTGCTCAAATCAGACTATTGGTCGGAATTGGACGTATAGCCCGAACCAGAGTTAACTAGAGGTTTTGAAGTTCCATGGTGTGTATTGAGCAATTCAAGGTTAGTTATTCAAAATGGCATGGGGCCCAGAGCTCTAAGGAAAAGGGAGAGAAGAGCAGAAGAAGCATCAGAGGAGCCGCAAGCTAGGGAACAAGCAGATGCTGCAAACAATAAAAGGTCAAGAGCATCTAAAACATCAGAAGAGGTACAAGCCAGGAGACAAGCAAATACTGCAAGACAGATAAGATCAAGAGCATCTCAAACATCAGAGGAGGTGCAAGCAAGGAGAGATACAGATGTTGCAGAAAAGAAAAAAATCAAGTGCTGTAGATGACAGTGAAACTTCACCAAAGGAGAGAAGCAGGATCAGCAAGGGAGAGATCAAGAGTTGTGGATGATGACAGACTTTATTTAGAAGATAAAGATATGCTGTAAACCATAGAAGAGCAAGGTCTTTGGAAACACCTGATGAAAGACATATCGGGCAGGTTAGTCATAACCATGCTAAAAGTAGGGCAGCTTCATTTTTAGCCTTTCCAAACTGTCTTTTTAACCACAGTGACAGTGACTATTCAAATTATCCAAAGATATAATTCTGTGTAAGCATTGTAATGCTCTCAGATTTAAGGATGAACCAGATGCGATGTGCCGTAACAAAGGAAAAATACAGCTGGAAGATCGACCATTTCCTCCAGAGCCATATATGATGGAAAACAACTTGTAGAACTCAGGCAAGAGTGCGGCTTAAAAGTCCGCACGGAGTGGGGCTTTTAAGCTAGTAATTAATAAATCATCAACAAAAGAGAAAAAACATACTAGTGTGCATACCTCTGAAAAGGAAAAGAAAAGCGTTTATAGTTTTAACGGTAGTACGTGTGTGTGTTCATTCGTACGTGCGTGCATGTGGGAGATGCACCATCTGGCCTAGTGACTAAGTCCCCCTGAAGAAGTCTCCTACCTACCGCATTCTCGAAAGAAAAGAAATGCAAAAGGATGAGGAAGAGAAAGCTATGTTTATAATTCTGAAACAGCGCCATCTATCGGTTGTATTAACAGACCAGATACGAGTAATCCTCAAAAAAGAAAATGCCACGATACTGACAACAATATGTTCTTGATAATGACTGAGTCAATTTAATCACAGTTTTGATCCGGATAGGCAACAACTTACCACATTTAAAAAGGCAAACCCTGTTAGTTAAATACAGAAGAAGAAAGAAATAACTGCTAGTAATAATAATACATAAATAAATGATACAAAACTATATTTCTTTAATAGTTGAACATTTCCGCTTCGCGAAAAATGATTTTAAAATTATAATAATTTCAATTTATGGGATATTTTTTCCAGATCAAGTAAACAAGGAAAAATGCAATGAGTACTTTCTCGTTTCCCCTCGAACTTTTTTGATTGTCTGAATTCTTTGAGGCATGGAATTGACTCATGAAAACAATGTTATCTGTCAGACTGGTTACAACTTTCTCGATAAACTTTGCAAAATGGTGCTTTATTTAGGCTTAACTAAATTAACTCTATAATTTTATCTGTCTATAAACATATTTAGAATTCGCTTTATTAAATTAATTTAATTAACTTCTAGTATCATAGTTATGTTTAATTTTTTGTCATTGACTATTTTTTTTCAAGTTTTCATCATGAATTTTCAATCCGATTGCAACCAGGTCTGTTTGCTGGTCATTGATAGATTCTGGACAATTATCCTGCTGGAATATAACTTCTCTTCTGAAATCTTTCACTGAAAACAGCATGCTTTCTTTCAATATTTTGACGTAAACTTCAACATTAATGATTCTATCAATGTTACTCAGAGCCATTCGAGATAATGAAGTTTCCATTACCATGCTTAACAATAGAAACCAAATACATTTCTTTGCGAACCTCGCCACAACGCTGCCATACCCGTTGAATGCAATCCTATCAAAATAAGCTGATATTTGTTTAATTAGACCATACTATATTTAATGTCTATCGCTACCCTTTGAAAACTTTAAACGAGTCTGTATGCTGAATTCGGTCGTGGTCGTCCACGCGATCACAGGTTATGTAAACCTGTCTTGTTCAGAGAACGTTTTATTGCTGTAATCGACACATTCAAACATTCTTTTTACTTCATTCGTGATATCTACATGCCAAATTTCTTGAGTCTTCATCCAGCGATGAAAAATACGATGGGATCCAAATTATGGGAAAAGGTCAAGAGGTAGAGCAGTAAGATGTACGATCTATGAGCTCAAAGACGACATCTGACTTAGAAACAAAGAACTCATTGAGGTCCAGTCATATTCTTAAATAGCCTCGTCAGTTCAAGACTCATATAGATGCCATGCATGGCGTCTAACTCGTTCAGAAATGTCGAAGCTGTCAACTGATTACTGATTAAAAACAAATTTGAGCGAATGAATCCTTTACATCTTAAAGAAGAAAATCCTTAATTAGAAAAATAGGTAGCACATGTAAGAAGGATAAGGAATAATAATGCAGTCATAATGTTGACTTCCCACACAACCTTAAATGAAAGGTTTGGAAAGAAACTCCTATCAATAAGAGAAAGAGCGATAAAAGCTTGAGAAATCTAATTTCCTGAAAAGATCTGTTTTCAAAAACTATTTTATAAATTTCAACAGTAGCGCTGAATCTAACATTCAAATCAAAAGTTACTATAAGCTAATTTTCACGTCAAAAACTAACATAAGCTAATAATCACATTAAAATTATCATAAGCTAACATTCACACCTGTAGAGTAATTGGCCATCGTTAAATAAACGTAATTGTCAGAAAAGATCGACAAAGAGAATTGCCAAAGTTCACAATAAAGAGGGAGAAAAAAAGAACAGGGCAAAAATAATACTAAGCAAACAATAACAGCAATAAGGCAAAACAACAGTAATAATGCAAAAGGTTCACATACTAAAAATGTTGTTAACACACAACAGGGGATACAGACAAGAAAGAACAGAATAGAGCCTGATAAGACTGAGAAGTTGCCTATTTCATTGGCTAGAAAGAAATCCCACCATACATCTGTGTGTTTTGTTGGAGGCGGGGGAACATTTCTGCATTCATTAACTTTAACCTAGCATTCACATAACATAACATTCACATAACCTAACATTCACATCAAAAGCTAACATAAGCTAACATTTATATCAAACGTTAACATAACTAATATTCACATAAAAAGCTAACATAAGCTAACATTCACATTAAATTCTGCGTGTGGAATGGACATTCTTGACTTCATCTAGATACGAACGTATGTTTTTTACATCGTATGTCCATTACTTAATTTGAAATATATGAATTCAAATGACAGAGAAAGGAATGATTCAACGGCTTTCTTCGCTATGGATTCAGCTCGAGTCGCTATTGCCAGCGAAAGCATTTCGATTGCTCTCTATCGTACACGCGTTCGGAAACACAAAGAGCCTGAATAAATCATACGTGGGAATATGTAAATGTTTCGAATTGATTCAAATGGGGAGACGATGTATAGATGTAAATTCGTGTGTCATTTTATTACCGTGTCAATAGGGAATCAGAAAATGAATGCATTTATACGGTTGTGAATGAGAAGATAGTATTGTCTACGCATGTTGGATATATCTAAACGGTAAAAGGCTATAGGAATGTAAATGAGAAGAAAAAACAGAGGGACGCATGTCATTGCGACGGATGAGAAGTGAAGAGGGAAATGAATGAATGGGGATAGCGAGTGTACGACAGAACCTGAATGAGAACAGAAATGAATGAATGAAACGCTGGATAGAAAGAAATGACTGAATGCACCTTGTGCACGCGTACAGATATTTTCTTTTTCTATTAAGATTGTTTCAATAATCTGATGATGCTTCATTGTTGATTAAACGGTATTCACGCATATTTACATACACAAACACACAAACACATATATATATATATAGATAGATAGAAAAAGAAATAGAGAGATAGACAGACACACGCTCATGTACACACACGCATATATATGAAGAGAGGGAGGGAGAGGGAGTGGATAGAGAGAGAAAAAATGGTGCATAGGTTCGTGTGTATTGTCATCTGTCGTTGACAGCAACAACTGAAATAAAATAAACAGAAGCAAGAAAAGTGCCATTGAAATGTTTTTAAACGCACGACAACGAATATTGAATTTTTCAGTTAATTGCGCTTGCTGGTAGCGCAGTGGTTAACACAGTATTTGGAGACGCGCCTTTAACATAAAGGTCGACTCTTTTGATTTAAATATGGTGGTCTGTCTAAATACAAGCTTCGTGCAAATATACTTAGTCTGAAAGGATAGGAATGTTTTTATTTACTTTTAAGATACTGAGAAGGAGAAATAAGTCATCTTCTTTTATGTGACGTAGCTCTGAACAACTCTCTTGCAACGTTTGGGTCTTCCTTTTTTCACGCTTTGCCATCCATTCAAACAAATTCATTTTCTTCTGGCCATTATCCTCTCAATATGTTCTGTGAGTGATAAATTTTTCAAGTCTTCTTTCCTCATAATATGCCCCAGAAATTTCAGCTGTCTTTCCGATTTTAAGTGTCTTTCTTTAAAGTTTATTTAAAATTCCCTCGTTGCCCATATGTTTAATCCATAATATCCCCAGCATCCTTCTGTAGAACCACGTCCCTTTTTGCTCTGAGTCTATTCTCTTTATCCGTGAGAAAATCGCCCAAGACTCTACTGCCATACAGAATGATATATATGGCATGGTAGTTCAACACTTATCTCTTTGTTTCTAATAAAATGTTCCTATCTTTTTTAATAATTTACTTTTCTTTGGAAACGCATCTTTCACTATTTCAAAGCGCCTTCGGATTTCAGTGTGGCCATTTCCGTCGTCTGAGTCTACACTACCCAGACAGTTTAATTTCTACAGACATTTAAAAAGATTTATTTAGTTCAGATGAGCTTCGCAAAACGCTTACGAAAATTGTTTTGTGTATATTCTACAGAGTGAGGGTCATCTCACCTTTAAAAACAATGTCCGAAATGAACCTGATTGGATGTATGCACAATTAGGCAGTGGAAAACGCATTTCAACAGTGGTGACGGCGATGTGTGGGACAAGCCACGTTCTGATGAGTCCTACACAGCTGCAAATGTGCTAAATAGAGAGCACCTCAATCAGCTCAATCACGCGAATCAGCAGATTAGGATCAAGCAACTGTGTGCAGAAATGTATATCGGCTTAACGTATTGTCAACGACAACTGAAATGTTGAGTTATCACAAAACCTGTGCTACGTGGATCGCAGTAACATAGAGACGTTTCATTGCCACGTAGGAGACCCTAAACTTGCTCTCATCCTAATGAGTGGCCAGACCCCAAAGAGGTTTCTTCCCTCGAACGCCTAAAGGAACGTGTATATTGGTTCCATCACTGGAAGAATTTCCCTCCTGAAAATATCTACTTCGCGCTGCCATACTCGGCTTACAGCCACATCATGTTGAAACACCGGTTCCTGTACTATCACCGAAGTTAAGCAACGTCGAACCTAAACAGTACCTAGATGTTTGTCCATTCGGGAATACCAAGTGTTGCAAGCAGGGATTTGCGGATAGTGTAATAAAAAATGTCTCGGAATTGTTACTCGGACAGCCGTGTTTCAATTCCCGTTGGGATGTTATATTCGCTTACGGACAAATACCATTGGAAAAAGTATAAATCCACCTATTCCCCCCCCCCCCCCAGTTATTTGTTAATTAGTAAGACTTGTATCATTAAAACTATTATTATCTAAAGTAAAATTGCGTTCAAAATATTTAGATTTCGGCACTAAATAACCCATAGAGGTGTTGATCTGCCGCTAAACAAAAACAAGTAGTGCTGCCATGCTCTATCTTTCCAAGAATAAAAATGGAGTATTGCAGCCATATCCATGCTAGCGCTGCTCAGACTTCACTTGAGTTCAAAAGCGTTTACGCGGCGTTGTGGGTAAAGAATTACTTTCCATTCTGCAAACCCTTTCCCACAGACGAAATGTTGCTAGTCTATAGCTATTCTATAGATATTACTATAGCAAATGTTCAAACGAACAAAAATCTGTAATCCTACCATCTCAAACCTTCACAACTAGGACCTGTCATGCTGTCATCAAAAACATCCACACTCTCGTCATATTCCTTTGGTAATGAGTAACTTCTACTCGGACATTTTTTCCATGAACTATTACGACATGGAAAAGATACCCGAGAGTTACAATCTTTGTAACCTCAAATCGTGAGTCAACTGATATCTATCCTCCTCCTTCTTCATGTACTCTGTCCCTATACACGACTTCCTGTTCCTTGTAGTACTTTGTCTTTCTGTTATTTCTCTTAAGCCCTGTTCCGCCATGCAGCTCACGAAGTATATTATGCGTTGTTTTCCAATCAATTCCGTGAGTATCAGATTTCCCAAGCCCTCTTTCCTCAATCTGTACCCCAGAAACCTCAACTGTCTCTTCCTGATGTTAAGTATAAATCTTTTTTTGTTTCCATTTTCTCCAAAACTTCGTTGTTGCTCACGTTTGGTCTACGATATCCTCAGCAACCTTTTGTAGAACCACATTTCTGTTGCTTCACGCCTCGTCTTCATCTTTGAGGAGATTGTCCAGGACTCACTGACAAATATTACGTACTAGTTCAGTGTTCATTTCCTTGTTTCTAGTGAAATTTTCCTACATGTCCATAATTTATATTTTTCACTTCCTCCACCCCACTACCATACAGCAATCTCACTCAATCGTAACCCGGTATCTTGTATTGGCTGAACTAAAGTATTTAAAAAAATACCGGAAGAAATTCTGTTAGGACCCGTTTAATAATTACACGTTTAAAAGGCGAGTTTCCAGAGGTCCATCATCATCAAGGCATGCATTAACCATATTACCCAGTCTTTACTTTCCATCTCTCTCACACACACGTATATATATATATATATATATATATATATATATATATATATATATATATAAACTGAACATTGAAGTCACAACTCAGAGACGACAGTCTGTTGTTCAATGCTAAACGCAATCGTCAGGTATTTAAACATGAAATAGACTGTCGCTGCAGAGGGTCGCCCTCATTACATTTACATAAGCTCTATCTCTGATATTGGGCACTTTAACCCACAAATGTAGCATTCCTTAAAACTATATATATATATATATATATATATATATATATGTGTGTGTTATATGTATATATATATATATGTATGTATATATATATATATATATATTTCTAATTTGGTTTTTAAGTACATATTAGATAAATCTTACCCCTTTATTCTATATGTGTACATATGTATGTATATATATATATGTATATATATATATATGTATATGTGAGTGCGCATGTGTATGTATATATATATATATATATATATATATATGCATATGTGTGTGTATGGTTATATGTATATGTGCACATACACATACATATGTGTGTGTGTATATACAGAGAGAGAGGGGAAGAGCGAGAGTTATGTGGAAATAAACGGTAGTGTTATTAATCGATTAAATATTTTTATATGTTTATGTTAAATTTGTAATGTGTAAGGGAAACTCACATACTTTTTCAAAATGTTCTTGATTACACATTATTTCTGTTATTAAATGCCCCTTTTTTCTTTTGTCCTTTTCTCTTTCTTCCTATCTTTTCTTTCCTTCAAAACATTTCTTCCTTGTCTCTCTTCCTCTCTCTCGTCTTCTCCTTTCATGTATACATAAGTTTAGTAAATGTCAACCAGACGACAATTTTTAAGTATACATCGATATCGTAAATCAGCTAGACGAAAAACTTTGGATCGTTCAATGATTTCTCTTCGCACCGCGTTTCCCCACTTCTTTGTATCTAATGTCACCACAAACGTAGTCATACTTTTCCGTTGTCTGCGTATTTTAATTTAGATCAACGAATCGGAAGTCAATTTGGGCAAGTGATAATAACTCGTATTCATCTAAATCTCACTCCTTAAAACTGTTAACTTAACTTCTCTCTTTAAAATTTTATTCTCGCCCTCACATTAGCTTCTTTCTTGTCTTTCTTTCCACCTCTCTCTAGATCTTTCATACATATCTTTCTTTCTCATCCTTGTTTCTCCTACTTTACATACACACTGTCACAGAAATTTTGTTATTTAAACCTGGAGATATATTTTCTGTTTTCCTTTTGAATTTGTAGGTCTGATGAATAGGGTCGGTATTACGAATCCAAGGAAATAAATTATAACCATGAAATATTAGTGTTTGAGCCTTTTATATTATATTCTTACTCTGTCTATGGCATAGAGCTCTACCTGGAACATATCCTCTTGAAAATATATATATATATATATATATATATATATATATATATATATATATATATGTATGTATATATATGGAAAATGAGAATGAATAGGGTACAATTCCAACGTTCGAAACATTTACTTTAAATGAGGGATTGGTACAAAGTATTATTTATTTTAGCATATTACATCGAAAATATGTCAAAATCGCTACACTATTGGTGTTGTTTTTCCATGTGTATCAAATGCATCTCATCAGGCTATTGTAAATTACTGGCGAGTGAACGATTTATTTAGATTTAAAACCAAAATTTACGAAAAAAAAAGTCTGTTATAAGGTTCAACCAATCAAATATGACTTACAATAACTTTAAACTAAGCGAAGAAGCAAAAATTAAGAAATTATTTTTAAGAAAATATTTGTAAAGTTATGTATTATTTCTATAAGTATTTTTTAGTAAATAACAGCACATGCTAATATCACCTAGTCTTGAAAGAATTCTTAGTACTACCAATATAGAACTTTTCAACCGTCGGAATTTATATTGTAGAGATAGTGCAAAGATAAACAAGAGATTTAGTTAAACATTTGTTTATCAATAGGCATTGTTCAGAATTCCTACAATTACATTGGTCAGTATCATTAACAATATTTATCTTGGAACGTGTATTATGATCCAAATTATTAAATTGGTTTATTTCTTATTGTGTAACTTTATGATCATCTCAAGATTATTGGTGCAGCTATAACTAAGTTGTAATGTGTGATTATTTTCTTAATTGATGATATTGTCTATTGTGTAAAATATGAATCCATTAACATCCGCTCCTGTTTAATTTGGACTGCAAATCTAGGGGTCATGACCCATTTATGGAAAATAATTTCTTAATTTTTGATTCTTCGCTTAGTTTAAAGTTATTGTAAGTCATATTTGATTGATTGATCAGAGTAAAGCCCACAAACTTTATAACCCCCCTTTTTTCTTTTTCTTTTTCGTAAAAAAGGTTGGATTTTGCATTTAAAACTATATAAATCGTTCTCTCGACAGTAATTTACAATCGCCTGATGAGATGCATTTGATCGCATCGAAACACGACTGTAGTTTTGTAGCGATTTTGTAACATTTTCGACGTAATATCCTAATATATATTCACCTCGAATATTTGTATATATATATATATATATATATATATATATATATATATATTAATCATTTCACCCCAACTTTGTTGAATCTTCAGACTATTCTGCCATGTGTCTCAATCTCTCTCCATTTACTCAGTCAACTATATCTTCTTTCTCTAAGTTCCTCTCAAGACTTATGCGTGCTAAATAGTATTACCTATAATATAGACAAGGTCATCTCTCTATACCCGTTTGCAAATATATTATGTTCGGTGACTTTAATGCCCACCATACCAAAACACTCTACTGTGACATGAAAATGAAAACTGGCTGGATTCTGCCCATAAATGGCGACAGTACTCCATTTTTGGTCTCTGGTCTGGCTTTTGTATAGTTACAGGATTTCATTTATTGAAACGAAACAGGGAACCGACTATTTTTTCAGCATCTTTGGCGATGGATTTAATTTAAGATTTTATCGAACGATTCTGAATAAATGGTAAAATTATTGGAATACTGGTTCGTACGATCATCGTTGATTGAGCATATACATTACATACGTACTCACACACAACACACACACAACACACACACACACACACATATATATATATATATATATATATATATATATATATATATATATATATATATTAATCATTTCACCCCCAAGCTACCCAGTCTTCATTTTTTTATTGAGATAAGAAAATGAAAACTGGGTAGCACCTGCCTTTCCGCGTCCTTGTGAGTAATGAATTATTTTCCACCCTGCAACCCCTTTCTCGCAGAGGAAACGTCGCAAGCTTCTCACTGCTCTGTTGATATTTCACGGAAAGTACTCAGACAAACTACATTCCTTAGTTCCGTCAGTTCTAACCTTCACGGCTAAGACCCACTATGTCAAGCACATCGTAGCGAACCACCCTCATTCCCTTCATATTCCATTGATGAGATGTAAATTCCACTCGAGTAGTTTCTTCCCACGAACCGCTGCTTTGTGGCATCGACTCCCAAGACGATGCTTCCCCGATCAGTACAATTTTAACCTGTTCAACTCTAGTTAACCGTTATCTTCTGCAGAAACTGTGTCTCTTACACTATAACCCTCTACCTCGAGTGGCTCTCAGGCTTTGTACAGAGTGAACCTCATTGTAAAAAAATTTACAGAGCAACGAAAATATCAAATAAGGGGTAAGAAAATAAAATGAATAACATTTACAAGCAAGCTACTACAATTTGGCCATTATCAACTCATCAGACTGGGTATGTATAACCGGTATATCTCCAAATATATCAGTAACATTGTGATTTCTTAGTGGGAAACCTAGTAGAAACAAAAGACATTTATTTTGTTTTCCTTTTATGCTACTAATTGCTATTTTAAAGTAATTGTACATGACCAGCGTCTCCGAAAATGTGCTTTGGTGAGTGTGTATCATGTCAAGAAGTAAGGAGAGTTTATAAAATAGATATTTCTGAGTTATCCATTTCAATTGTTGGTATTCGAAGTTATGCGTGACTACTTTTCGGGAGTATCCATTATTGCCCACGTCCCGAAGGGATACGTTACATAGAAAAATAAGAAAATATATCCAGCAGTTTCGCATAACTTGATTCTGACACTATCTTATCAGATCCTCATTCCAGTACGAGGAATTCGTTTTAATGTCATCAGAATCAACTGCAATCTAAGTTTTGACCTTTTACCCAGCGTAGATAATTTTATGAATTTACCAATTGACTCTGTATGCATGAACTTTTTTAATGCGCCGTTGAGTGTTCTCCGTTGATGCTCGTGTCTGTATGAAATGCTTTTATGCATACATGCATGTGTGTGTATGATTGTGAGAGCACCTATGTGTGTGTGCGCACGCGCGTGCGAACACACAGAAGTCAATTTAAAAACAAAAATCTCTGGAAATGTCGATCTCAGCACGAAGGCGCCGTTATGTCTAAGCGACAGCAGTGGAAGCTGAAGCATGACTTTCTATGCTTGTTGAACTCATCTCTCTCTCTCTCTCTCTCTATTCCTCTCTCTCTCTCTCTCTCTATTCCTCTCTCTCTCTCTCTCTATTCCTCTCTCTTTCATGATCTCTACCTTACGTCTAATCTTTCTATTGTATTTCCATTCCACTCTGTGTATATCTCATTCTTTCTATTTTTATATTATATATATATATATATATATATATATATCTAGAGAGAGATAGATAGATAAATAGATAGATAGATATTGATAATATCAGTGGTCATTATATATATATATAGAGAGAGAGAGAGAGAGAGAGATAGATAGATAGATATTGATAATATCAGTGGTCATTATATATATATATATATATATATATATATATATATATAGAGAGAGAGAGAGAGATAGATAGATAAATAGATATTGATAATATCAGTGGTCATTATATATATATATATATATATATATATATAGAGAGAGAGAGAGAGAGAGAGCGAGATAGATAGATAGATAAATAGATATTGATAATATCAGTGGTCATTATATATATATATATATATATATATATATAGATAGATAGATAGGGAATATTCCGGAATTGAGTATGCGGGCAGGCATGTTGTTTTAAATGTCTAAAAATGTTAGAGTTATCACTTAAATGTAGAGTTAAGCGCCGTGAAAGCGAGTTTGTGGTGTGACCAACATAAATATACGAGTTTGTCGTTACTTTGAGCTTACTCAAGCATCAAGGGCAGACTATCATTGTAGTTTCGTCTGTGTGTTGTTTGATTTATTGAAATTGTCATCTTTGATAATGGCTTATGTAAGCCGAAAGCTTAGATTGGATTTAAACATGTATCAATATGGTGTTTTCCGTTCGTCTTTCAACGATAATGTGATTAAGCTTATCAGACAATATGAAAGGAACTTACTTAAAATAGACAAAACCTGTCTATATTATTTAATGAAACATGCATTAACATATATATCTATATATATACATATATATATATATATATATATATATATAATTAGAGCCATTAGTGTCTGTAAACCATTTGTTTGTGCAGGTTGTTCACTAAAATCTTAAAATTTATAGAACCCTCATCTGTCATATATATATATATATATATATATATATATATATATATATATATATATATATATGTAACGTAAATCATTCAAACGAAAAACAAATACTGAAGCTAATTATATGGCGAGAATCACTCTCACAAACAATATTTAATATAATAATATAATTAGCTTCAGTATTTGTTTTTCGTTTGAATGATTTACGTTACATAAATTGAATACGCACTACAAAATCGATATATATATATATATATATATATATATATATAAAGAGAGAGAGATATATATATAGAGAGAGAGAGTAAGATACAGTTGTGGACAGAATTATTCACCTGACTGAATATTTGCATATTTTCTAAACATATGCGAATTTACCATAAATAGTTGATTCCGTATTTTAGTTTTCGATCTATTATATTCATAGTTATAGATTTTTATAAAAATTGGTGCACAACAAAATTATTCGCCACCGTCCACCATGGAAAATATGAAATAGTATTACTCTGTGGCAATTGTAATGTTTTTCTTAATTTTATATTTAATACAAGCACCCTTTGAAAATGAAATAGTATTGACCTATACCTATTTCATTGTAAAAGGTAATGGAGAAGACAATAAATGAGTGCCACGTACCGCGATTACTGATTTGTTGTGCAGCCATGACAAAGATAGCTGAACTTGACAAGAAGCTCTGAATGAAGATAGTTAATGCATACTGTTGTGGATTCCGGGATGAAATCCGGTATCAAATAATAACAAACGCCAAGAATGAATATAGGAAAATAAATGTATTAACGTAATAATACAAACTGGTAATACAGGTTAGTAGTTCCAGGAATGCGGGTTAGTAACAAAATATATATATAGTCTGATATCGACGTATCGCTGTATGACTTCTTACTGAGTCTACGTACTTGTTACTGTGACTCTTGCACCGTCTGACTGTCCAAACGTTCTACCGACCGACTCAACGTTCCACTACTACTCCTACTGTCCGACTGTCGGGTATTCACTGACAGTAGTATATGTATACCCTGGGTGAGTCCATTTGTGTAAAAAAGGGAGACCCCCTCAACACATACAAAGAAAGTGATACGTATACAACACTTTTCAAGCATTTAAATATTCGTAGATCGACAATCCGTATAGTTATCAAGAAGTACAAGACTCATTGCGCTGAGAATAAATTAAGGACTGGCCAAAAAAAAAATTGAGAGAATGGAAAGAAAAATTGTTAGAGATATCTCGAAGAATCCTCACTTAATGTCAAAGGACATTTTCGATGTTGTAATTACATCAGAGTTGAATGTATATAGTGAGAGATAGAGTAACACCAGGAGGCTCCCTGCACAGAGTTTTGACAGTTTTTTCAAATCTTCTGAATCTACTTGAGCCATTCTTACTGAAGGGAAAGCTTTTTGGGTGGCATTTAAAAAGTTCCACACCTTCAATTTACTGCCCACATTTCAAATAAGAGTTATTACCCCAGGAGCTTGTGTGAAATTCTTAAGAAGGCTTTCCTCTCGAGATTCTTTCTGTCTACTTGACTGACTGCCTTCCACTTGGGGAAGAGTATTTGTTCTTCGTGGGAAATCCTTCACCAATGAAGCAGACTTGCGCAAAGCCCATCACGGACTTCTTTGTGTCAAACCCCCCCCCCCAGTTCTACCACAAGGGCATTGAACAGCTGGAGACATGTTGGCAGAAGGTGCTGGATGCCGATGGCGATTACTTCGAAGACTAAACATAAGTTACACATACTGTGAAGCGTTTTCTTTTTGCCTTTAAAAACGGACAGAACATTTTTAGTTACTTTGTGTGTATATATATATATATTGGCAGCATGTTTTCATTAAGACATGTCTCATTGTATAATTTCATCTGAAAGTTAAAGTTTTTAGCTGTGAAGTGAAAAGCCCTAAGGTTATGTACAGTACGGTTTAAATTTCAAGTTTGAAACCCTTAACTTTCAGATGAACAGTTTTGTCTTAGAAAAAAACAAAGACCTGATGCTGACATTGTGCTAATGTCGGAAGTACTCGAGATAAATGAATATGCATCAACATGGTAATTTTCTCTCTTCCTTGAATAAGGATACTTAGAAGTTTATCCGTGAATATGAGAGGATTCTATTGAAAATAAGTAGACAAAACTTGTCTAAATTATACAATGATACATGTCTTAATATATATATATATGTATATATATATATATATATATATATATATCTGTGTGTGTGTCTTAATCATTTCACCCCCAAGCAAACTGCTAATAAACCTAGGACGCAAGGAGTTACGGTGAGTGAAGGAGAATGAAATTACAAAAAGGACAATAAAGGAACAGGTTTCAGGAAAATAGAAGATGGCGATTGATGTTGCATTCAACTTTTTTAAAATACCAGGTGGCATGGAAGCAAGAAATCGGAAGGAAGTTCCACAGGTGAGAAGTGCGAGTAAAGAGACTATTAGAACTGACGCCTGCTTCTAGCTAGTTGAACAATAAAATGGTGTGACCTAGTTACCAATATAGTAGCAAAATTAAATTCATGCAATCGAGGCACTAAAGAGAAAATTTCCTCAGAATAATTGCCATATATATATATATATATATATATATGATAGATAGATAGATATGTTATGGCCTGTTATGGGACAGAAAGAAAGACACGGAAAGAAGAAAGTAGGCTGAACAAGTGTATTGAAATAACAGAACATATATACAAAATAAGAGTGTTATTACTCAGCAGATAGAAGTGTCCGTCCGAAACTGTCAGGTTACACTGCGTCCCGACTGCCTCCTTAGGAAGTCTCGCAGGTTAGTATTTATGAAGGAGGAAGAGTTCATTCTGATGTAGATAGGTCACCATAACATAGATAGATAGATAGATAAGTTTGCGGTGAGTATTTTCTTTGGATAATTGTTCGAAAAACCAATCCGTTCATAAGAAAAGGAAGTCATACTTAAAGCATGAAAAGGCAGGTCTAAACGATTTGATTTTATTCAATCCGTAAAATGTGTAAAAACGCAGGATAATGCTTCAAAAGTCGTAATATTTGATTTTACGAACAAAATTGCGTCGTCTGTCTCAGATATTCAGTGAATCATGACGTAATTATAAAAAAGCGCATCTGCACACGTGCACAGGAAGTGCAATGAATTCGTCGAAAACGCAAAGTGCGTGTAAATAACATTAATTAAAATTGGGAGGAATCATTGTTTTACTCTTTGTGAAGAAAACACCCAGTTGCTGTTGCTTGAGATTCTTGTGTTTCATTGTTTTTGCCAATGACACCATTTGGCGAAGATGCATCAGCGTCGATTTCCTATTGTACTTCATGAAAAATCTCAAAACGTCGGTAGCTTCACAGAAGGTGCCGGTATCTTATTTGCTTTATCATGCTGGATTTTCCTCAATAAAACTAGCATTAAACAACAGATAATAGCAATATTTTACGATTACGCTTATACCGATATGAATAATATGTAAGTTTTAGCTTAGAATATCAATCCTTATTTTAAATATTAACGATAAATTGTTGTTTTTTGTGGGGGCAGTGTTTGTTATGCAAACTTAACGCAAGAACATTCTTAATTATAAATAAATCCAAGACTATAGAAACGTATTTGATTACTACAGTATCCAAAATACTTGAATAAATTATAATTTTACATGTTAATATCGTCTCTTTGACATTCTATATTCTTCATCTGTCTTTCAAATTCTGATTTTGTTCATGTTTCTACTGTTTCAAGTTTAAAATTACTTCAGAGGAATCTTCATTACTTGAATGTTATTTTTATTCTCATATACGTCTTGTTTAATTATGGATCACAAGTTGTTTTTTTTTATTATATCAATAACTAGAGAAGCTGATTACTATTCCATTAATTTGCTGTCTTTGAAGAGGAATTTCGGCACAATGGGCAATCGTCAGCTTTTATAGAATATGAAGGAACATTGTCTCGGTGGAATATACTCTTTAGCTTAATTAGTTTTGGTTGTTAGCTGTATCAATTTTGATAGAATCCATAATTTCGTTGTCGTCTCTACTCGGTCAAAACCACATTTCACTTTCTCTTTGTTGTCTTATTGTTACAGTCGTCGTAATGTTATATCTATAACAAATTTAGTCTAGAGGATAAGGAAATTGAACATAAAATAGATTGTGTTAGGTTTAGTTTCACCCAACACCGTAAATTGTTACTGAACCAAAAATGTAAAAAAAGAAAAAGAAAAGAAAACTTCGAGATATGACACAAAATAGCCTAATTCAGAAATATTGAAACTGTCAGCTACACATCACCGCTTTCTCGTGCCGATGGTTAAAAATGGCTTCAAATGAGTGAAGCGTGTAGGTCTCTTCGAACATTGAGGACTGGCGCTACACAACGACAAACAAAGAGCTATCAAATAACATAAACCACATCATTTGATGACAAAAATAACACCTAACATGGATAGCACACGTAACACGAAGCGAAAATGATCACATAATGAAGATATTGACGTTCCGCACTAATTCAAACAAAAGGCTAGAAATGAAACTTCCATCAGTAGTGGAAAGAGCTATAACAGCCACTGGCATAAGAAACCTATTTTCCTGATAGATTGTTTTAAGGGAAAGATTTTATAAATTTCATTAGAAAACAACTTCCTCTCATCGGTCGAAGAATCCCGAACTTTTCCTTATAAGGAAATGGCTAATATTTTCATTCTCATAAGCATAGATGTTAGATGTAAGACTTACAGAGCAATTTTTAAGAGCTAGTATCACTTGTACAAGTTAACCAAAAATGTTTTGTCCGTTTTTAAAGGAAAAAAAGAAAACGCTTCACAGTATGTCTAACGTATATTTAGTCTTCGAAGTAATCGCCATCGGTATCCAGCACCTTCTGCCAACGTGTCTCCAGCTGTTCAGTGCCCTTGCGGTAGAACTCTTTTGACGCAAAGAAGTCCGTGTGGGCTTTGCGCAAGTCTGCTTCATTGGTGAAGGATTTCCCACGAAGATGATTATCCAGGGAGTGGAAGAGGTGGTAATCGGATGGCGCAAGGTCAGGTGAATAAGGTGGATGGCACAAAGTCTCCCACCCAAGTTGCTGTACGGTATCCCTGACCACTCGCGCGACATGCGGCCTGGCCTTGTCATGGAGGAAAAGCACACCTTTGCGATTCACCAGTGCTGGCTCCTTCTGGCGCAATGCCTGTTGCACACGTTTCAATTGCTGCGATTATAGGCCTCCAGTGACCGTTTGGCCCGTTGCTAGTAGTTCATAATGAACCACTTGACGACCTGTCCACCAGACACAAAGCATAGGCGATCTTGCGGTGTGAGGGACAGCATCCTGAGGAGACAACCAATGTCTGGAACGCTTGAGAGTTTCGTACGGAACCCACTTTTCATCACTGGTAAGCACTCGATTGAATAAGGAGTGGTAAGCACTCGATTGAATAAGTACGGTGGCGAGAAAGCAACGATACGCAGGCTGCCGCTCGTTGTCCCTTGTGGACCTCCAACAGCGTTTGTGGAACCCACTTACTCAGTTTGTACGTCTTACCTAGGCGGTGCAAGTGAAGTCTAACTGTTTCATCGGAAACGTTGAACTGTCTTGCAAGTTCACCACACGTTAGACTACTGTCCTCTTCAATGGCCGCCTTCAGGACTCCGTTATTCAAGACCTGTGGTCGTCCACTGCGAGGCTCATCATGGAGAGACCAAGCTCCCGACTTGAATTTTCGAAACCAACGCCTTGCAGTACGTTCATCCACAGCACTATTCTCAAACGCTTGACATATACGGCGACTTGATGCAGCTGCTGATAAGCCCACTTTGAAGTCGTAAAGCAAACAGCCCCGAACGAGATATCTAGACACTTCCATCCTTCTCATAGCTGTCCGGCTTATAACTGCTGGCCGGGCACGGTGCGCGTATTTTTCATAACGTCTGATGTTCCTACTTCCGGCTGTCCGAATTTGAAAACATTTGCTACACGCATTTCGTATATATTTCAACTTCATTCAATGACTAATCAAAAAACGGACAGAACTTTTTTGGTTACCTTGTATATCTCTTGGCCTACGGTCATATCACGTAGAAACAGCGGTTCCTGTACAATCACCGAAGTTAAGCAACGTCGATGCTGGCCAGTACCTCTATGGTTGACCACTTGGGAATACCAAGTGCTGTAACCCTGGATTTGCCAGTGGTGTATTGGATTATGTCTTGGAATTTTTAATCGGAAACCCGAGTTCCGATTCTGTTAGGTTTGCTATATTCTTTTACGCGCAAATACCCTTGAGATAGGTATGAATCCGCCTCTTCTCCTCCAGCTATGGGTTAATTAGTAAGACTCGTATTACTAAACTATTATTATATCAAAAATTCTTACAATCTAAAAATATTTTCTGGTTTTAAATAACCTGTAAAGTGTTGATAAGTCGTAGAAAACGAATCAATAAAAACAACTTATATTTCCTGGCGGCGGTGGGGAGATTTGCATACCCAAAATAATGATGCGTTTTATATACTGAAAATATAATACACCTGCACATTTCACTCCTAAGTTTTATTCTTCTATTTGAATCCTACTGTTTTTCTATTTTCTCTCTTTATCCGCTCTCTCCTTCCGTATCGCTTTTCTTATTTCTCACACGCTTCTCTTTCTCTTTCTCTTTCTCTTTCTCCTCCGTCTTCTTTTACCTTTCTCTGCTCTTTCTCTTCTGTACACGTCTTTTT
Source organism: Acanthosepion esculentum (assembly GCA_964036315.1). Taxonomy (NCBI): domain Eukaryota; kingdom Metazoa; phylum Mollusca; class Cephalopoda; order Sepiida; family Sepiidae; genus Acanthosepion; species Acanthosepion esculentum. The sequence goes on from OZ038495.1 coordinate 71,599,023, forward strand.
TGTCAATCTACTCTTTCTATTAATATTTTCTTTCTCCGTACCATTTCTCGTTGTATTTCCCTCTTATTACCCCTCTCCGTATATCAAATGTATCTCTCTATATCATCCACGCACTCTTTGTCTTTCACTGTCCTGCCCTCTCCTATTCGACTTATTCCTCTCCGTCTTAATGTCTTCCACTGCCATCATGTTCTCGTCTTGTGTTCTCAACCAGGCTGTTAGCTTAAAATGCGCACTTATTCGCCGTTCGATATTTTCGGCTATAAATAGCTGCACTGCACCGATTTAAACCCGTCTCTCTCTATTTCTTCATCTCGATAATTTCGCTTTATTCTCACTCATTCTTTCTTTCATTCATTTACTCGCGAGTACTGTTTCTGTTGGAATCTATCTGTCAGTCTGTCTATCTTTCTATATGTCAATCCCTTCAGTACATATCCCCATTTCTAATCATTTACTGACTCGCACGAACCTGACTAGATATCTAAAAGACACTCCATCTTTCTCTTCTGCATAATTTGATATTGTTCTTTACCTCTCCCTCTCTCTCTTTCTCCCCCCTCTCTCTCTTTCTCTCCCTCTCTCTCTTTCTCCCCCTCTCTCTTTCTCCCCCTCTCTCTCATGCTCTATATGTCTGTAACTATCTCTCTGTCAATCTGTATCATGACAAACTCATCTCTCTTTTCTCTAATTTCACTTTACTTCACCTCTCTTTTTTCTCTAATTTCACTTTACTTCACCTCTCTTTTTCCAACCCTCCTCCCCTTTCTCTCGCTTTCTTTTTCTTTCTCTCTCTTTCTCTCTCTACTCACTCTCTTCTGTTTATATAATTACTCTTTACTCTCTCCCGTTTGCTCTCTATGTATCTATTTGTCTACCTGTCTTAAGAAAGGTCGAGTAAAGAGAAATTAAAGCGAAAGAGAGAGAGAGAGAGAAAGTTGCTTCAAACATCTCTCTCTTTTCCATAATTTCCCTTTATTCTATCTTTCGCTCTCTCTCTCTCTCTTTCTCTTTCTCTCTCTTATCTCTCTCTCTCGTTCTCTCTCTCACATACTCTTTATGTTTGCATCTCTGTCTCAAAGTAAACTCATCTTTCTTCTCTCGAATTTCACTTTACTTCACTTCACTTCTTTCTTTTCAATTCTCCTTCTATATATATATATATATATATATATATATATCTTTATCTCTCTCCCCCTCTCTCTCTATCTCTGTTTCTCCCTCTTTCTACACATAAATGCGTATTCTACCCGTCTCTAAATCTATCAGTTTCTCTTTTGAGCTCTTCAAATTCTCGCTCCCTTTTTTCTATTATTTCTCTCCTCTCTCTCTCTCTCTCTCTCTCTCTCTCACTCTCATGTGCTCCGTCTGTCTGCCTGTATGTCTACCTCTGACTCTCTTTTGACAGCACTTCAACCTATCTCTACCATCCTATACAATATCTCTTCACTCTAGCTCACTCACGCACACTTTGCGTACCTATCTATCTAACTAGCTAAATCGTGTAGGTCATTCTATCTTAAGAGCAACTCTCTTTTGAAAACCTTCATTAGAACAGTGAGTTTGATCCTACCTGTGTGTCGCCCAAGTTGCAGCTTTCAACTAGACTATAGTAAACATCATCTCTGTTGATATCTCCCAATATATTTCGGATTGCTCATTTTCTACCAATCGATATATCTCAGTTTTTTCTTACCTGTGTTCCATTTCGTTGAATTCTCTTATTGTGATACATTCTAATCAATTAAGCTATCGACCTTTCGATCTATCTTTAGATAGTACGATTCCTTTTCAAGTTGCCAATCGTGTAGCACGCTTAAACTTATACAGCCAAAGCACCAAAGAGGAAAGCTCATCAGAACAATTACTATAAAAATATTTGTAGAACAGACAAAGGGAAACTACGTTACGTCGGTGAGAAAGTGAGTGGAGCCGAGATGCCAGGTCAGGATTGATTACATTACATATCCTTCTTTGGATTTTAAAAAGAATCTCAAGGTATACAGCAGGAGCATTAGATCATATGTGGCAGCATTATTCAAAGCATGGACGAATGGCAGATTTATAAATGTGACACCCAAAGACACCCTTTTGTTTCTCTTCCTTCCTCAGCGACCCCCCATTTAAAATATCTTTGAACCTTAAAGTTCGCACTGATGTTGGCAATTTAAATGTTAAGTAAAACGTATGAAAAGTTAAGAAGGTTCGATCAAGTTCAAATTTTTCCACCCAGCGTTATCAGGTTCACAATCCCCACCAAAAAAAAAATATATATTTATGGAAATATATTAAATGACCCCAATGAATCAAGCAAATAATATCTAGGAAGTACACCAACTCAAAATGCAGCCGATGCTGTTGAACAGAAATGCATAACCGCTACTAATATCCAATTAATAAGGTATTGTGTGCAAAGAAGATAGTTAAAACTGGGAGCTAACTGTCACAAATGCAAAGAAGCTCCGAAATGCAAAGAAGCTCTGAAATGCAAAGAAGCTCCGAAATGCAAAGAAGCTCCGAAATGCAAAGAAGCGTTATCTATGAAAGGCTCAAAGTTAGGTATGCTTGGAGATGTATGAAAAAAGCTTGCGCTTCATACAAAAATATAGAAATATTTGAAAGGAATCTTCCTTTGATGGCTTTGACACTTCTTTAAAATATATTATTAAAGTAGTGGTTAACTATGCTACCAGCTAGTTAATATGCAGCATAAAAATGACTTGGATACAAAAATAACATACAAAAGTTTAAATATCCAATGACCGATTTTAGCAGAGATCAGTTGGGTGGGCCTGGTATTGTTGTGCAAATTGTTCGCAACCGACCCCCATTCGACCCCTTGACTATCATCAACTCCCTGGAACTCCTCATCACCAATCCTTTGGGGGCCCTGTTTGATAACCCTTGCTTCACTTCATGTCAGTGAAAAACGTGGGTACAAGATAGGCGCAAAGAGTTGCTCTCCTGGACGTTAGCATCAGCCATACTGATGGAATGCAGATTACTGGGGCGTTTGCACGTAAATTCTATTAGCATATGAAGTAACTATACAGCTATTTTCGAAGAGAATGTTGGATTTCTTCCAAGGTCACAAGTAGAGGGTAGCCAACGGCACCAACACTCATCTTCTGGAATTCTGTTCTTTTCGACTCACTAAAGTTTTTTCAATTTTTTTCACTCTCAGTACCTCCACTGCTTGCGTAGTCCCAGTGGCATTATCTCCTTCCTTGGTTAGAAAGAATCTTTAAAAATATCATGTTGAAACATAAGTTTTCGTCCGATCACCTTAGTTAAGCAACATTGAGCCTGGTCAGTATCTAGATGGGTGACAGCTTAGGAATACCAGGTCCTATATGCTTGGATGTGCGGTTGGAGATATGGATAATGGATCGGAATTAAAAAACGGAGATCCGATTTTAAATTCTAGTCAAGTTTATTACATTGACTTATGCGCAAATATTATTGGGAAAGAGATGGGCCCATATATTCTCCACCCCCGCCAGTTATGGGTTATAAATAAAATAGCTATAAGGTTAATGCTTTCTCTCTTTTTCACACATCCATTTACTTTGTGTCGTTTTGGCATGGGAGTTTATCATGGTGCTGAAGATTCATTCCTTAAAATATATAATTCAACTTGGTTCTTGTAATATTCTCTAGAATTATATAAACTTTTTTTTAAAAGCAACTAAATAATCTTTTTATGCTAAGGTAAAAAGATAGATATGGATCTTATTAAAACTAGTGTCAAAAAGATAGGGATGTAGATTTAGACTACAGTAAAAAAAAAAAAAAGAAGGTAAATATAGACCAGGTTTATACACTCTGGTTAAAAAGGTAGACATAGATTAAGTTTACATTAGAATAAAAAAATCTAGGCATAAATCTAATTTATACGGGAGTCAAAAGAGCCAATTCAGGCTGAAAATGGACTAATGTTGTCATTTTAGGGTGCGAGCTGCCCAGACCTCATTTTTCAGTCTTCATAGAGTTAAAAAACGCGTCCGTGTCCTTGTTGGAGAAGAATTATTTCCACCCTACAACTTCTTTCTCACAGATGGGATGTGGCGAGCCTCTCACTGCTCTATCGCTATTTCTATGGAAACTGCTCGGACGAACTATATCTCTTAGTTCGTCAGGTTTAACCTTCACGTCTAGGATCCGTCATGCCACTTACCTCGTAGCAAACCACCCACATTTCCTCTATATTCCGTTGGTGTGAATAAGTTCCACTCGAACAGCTTCTTCCCGTGAATCACTGCTCTGTGGAACAGACACTTCCAAGTGGACGTTTCCCCGATCACTACAACTTTAACCTGTTAATGTGTAGAGTTAACCGTTAGTTTCCCCTCCTACCTAAATAAACTACCCCTTACCACCTTGTAAAAAAAATAATACCGAGAATGCAGGGAAAACTATGTAATACTGCAATGAGTTACGAATGATACTATTTACAAGTAAGGAAGTCTATATTTTGCTGTATAACAACGCCCGTCCTCGTGTTATAAATGCAATGCAATAAAAATTCATCCACATTCCTCAGGGCTGCTACCTTTAGTCTCTTTCTTCTTTTACTTCATGCAAAACTACCCGTATGCTTAAAAGTACGACCATTAACAATACATTGAAATGTTCTTTAAGACTTTATTGAATCCAGTCTGAAATTTGTTTTTTTTTACGTAATTTAAAAGAACCAGACTGTGAAGTCGTATAAAGTGAGATGTACTGACGAGAAAATGACACGAATTCATGTGAATAAAGATTTTTGTAAAAAAAAACAAAAAAAAAACGCTTACATTCATACTGTGCGTTTGTTCTGATTATCTGACCTTAGCCCAAATATACACCGTCAGGAAATGGTCATAACATGGAAAACAAATTATCAGTAGACCCTGTTCATAAATTAGAAATGGTTGCAGCATTTAAGTCTCTTCTTGTCATTAGCCACCATGGAATGCCTTCTGAAGAAGCCGTCATGATTAGCGATGTAAAACGAATCCATCACTTATTACACACCTTCCTGATCACAGTAATATACTAATCACGTTTGTTATAATGAAGACGATTAAAAAGTTCCAGCCTTCGTCAGTTGTTTGTTATCGTATTCAACAATCTTCTCAGAAATTCCAACCAAATCCTTTCTTTATTCGATCCACTGAGGTCGATTGTTTTTCATCCGGTTTTCTAGCTTATGCACACTTCATATCAATTAAGACACACCAGTTCAATTCAGGTTTGTGTCGCTTGTATGTTTCTTACACGGAACCAGAGTGTGTGTGATTTTCTGCATTAACCGGAACCATGAATTTGAGCTCTGAACAGTCAGGAGACTAGAAACGTTTTAGCCAAACGCTGTAATTAATTCAGAACATGTCACATGGATACATAAGGCACTGTCAGCAGTTCAATACCCAAACTTTATAAATACTAATCATTTGGAGATGATGATACATAGTAGAAAATCTTATAAACGACGAAGTGATCTCGGCTTCTTCAGTTCGGAATAATGAAAGACATAATTGTGTGTAATGTAAAGGCGTTGGGATTTTTTAGGAAAGGAGGGGCAATAAATTAAATCAACTTATCAGATTCGATGACCAGAAACTAAAAGGTAGTTTAATTTATTGTCCCTCATTTCCTAAAAAATCCCAACGCATTTTCCTTACACACTGTTTTGTCTTTCCTTCCGACATGGAAAAGCCGAAACCAACAAACGTTGACGAAACGCGTCTTTCATAAGCTTTTCTATTTTGTTGCCTTATCATCCCCATTTTTGTTTCGGATACTATTACGCATCCTACAAACACACGTACGAATCCTATTCAATTGTCTAATAATCATTAAATGTCTCATATAAACAAACTGGCCAGAAACACACAATATGTCTTTTGTCTTTCAACCTTATTTTCCTTTTATGCGTTCATGATCCTTAACCTTTCGCACAAACCAACCACGTACTACTGTTACCATTGTAAATATACACATTTTCCTACAAACAATTGTTACTTTGTTCTAAACGAATAAAAATATGCATGCACCCTCAATTTTCTTTAAGCATTTTCTTTGTTGGGTTTTGAATATCAACGTCTTGTTCGTTCCATTTTGGCAAACCTACTAACGAATCTTTTTCAACTCTATTGAAACTTGCATTGCTTATCCTGCTGCTAGGAGTGGGGTTGCTTCACTGTGTCGGGCGAGGCAGGTTTTTCTCGACAGAATCTTACACATTTATATCTACCATTCGTCCATGCATTGAATATTGCTGTCACATCTGGCCTGCTTCTTCTGCTATATATTTAGAGATTCTTTGCACAACTTGGGGTGGTGTAATGCTTAGCAAGTTTGTCTCGCTAGAACAATTAAGACTCAGTAGTAAGTTCGATCCTCACTGAGTGTCCCGTACTTTCGGCCTTGCGCCACATCTAAGCTACGCTTGGAAAACCACTATATTTCGAGATTCTTGATAAAGTCCAAAGATGAATATGCAATGTTATTGATCCTGACAACCGGCATCTAGACTTCAGTCCCTTCCCCACCGCCGTAACTTAGCTTCCCTCTGCCTTTTCTATAAATATTTTTATGGTAAATGTTCTGATGGGCTTTAATCTTTGCTACCTAGATTTTTCGAATTTAAACGCACTTGTAGATTGGCAGCTCAGTTGCAATGGCTAGATTTAACGGTAGGTTCTATGCTAACAGTTGCTTCTCTTGCAATTCTCACTTATAGAACTCTATTCTAGCTTCTTAGTTTCCAGTCAACTTTGATATTTAACAATTTCAATGCAATGTCAATCGTTATCTTCTGTCTTCTTAAATCCTGTTCTTTTATTGTTCTCTCTCCTTAATATTATTTTCTTTTTCTAATTATTCACTCACAGTCAGTAACTCCTTGCATCTTAGTGACTTTATTGCCGCGTTTGGGGTGACATGATTACACAAGCTCTCATACTGTTGAATTATCAATCTAAGATATTGACAATAATAATAATAATAATAATAATAATGTCAAATATATTCACGCCATCTGTACGTTTTCTTTTATGTGCTGTGTCCCGTTAGGAAATGGGTGATAATGGCTCTCCACAACTTTCTGTTTTTATAGCTCTGAATAAGTTTTTTCTTTCCTCTGTCGCGCTTTCCTTCAAGATATCATGTGAGTGTCAAATTCTCCAAGCGCTCTTTCCTCATTATGTGTCCTAGAAATTTCAACTGTCTCTTTCTGATGATAAGTAAAAGTGTAATTTTGTTTCTATTTTATCTAAAATTTCGTCGATGCTCATATGCTCGATCCATAGTATTCTCAGCATCCTTCTGTAGAACCACATTTCTGTTGCTTCAAGTCACTTCTTTATCTGTGATGGGACTGTCCAGCATTCATTGCCATATAGGAGGACGGATATTACATAACAGGTCAGTATTATTTTCTTTGTTTCTCTTAGCATTAACCATTAAATTAAAATATCGATAAACAACAGCCAAATACGGATTTGGTTAATAATCTCAAGACACTCAAGACAGTAGCTTACTAAATGGGGGTGCTATCAGGGCGTATAGGGAGAGAACAAAGGTTGCATATCATAAGTATATGTAGGATAGATAAATGTTGATCCTCGACTTGAATATGTAAAATGTCTAGTGATCATGGAAGCATCATCTCAGGAGTCCGTTCCACATTGCAACAGTTATGGGGAAGAAGCTGGGTGAAACTTCCTCCTCATTAATGAAATACAAAGGTATTCGCGGCACGGCGAGTCCTACTCGTGAAAGTCTGGACTGGTGGAAGCAAGGAATTAGTTCGCCCGATCGTCTATCATGAAAATAGCAATAGAACAGTGAGTGACGGGCAACATTTCATCTATGGGGAAGAGACTGAAGAGTAGAAAACTATTCATCATTCACAAGTCACCGGAAAAGATCTTGAATACTAACAATCTGAAAGTGTCAGGTGAAATTTCTATGATACTCGAGGAAAGGGAATTTGGTGAATTTAGCACACACAGGGTCTATTGATGTGTAAACAGGAAGTACGCTGCTTAATGAGTTTGAATGAATGTATAGCAGAGCAGCTATCCGAGCAGCAGACCTAGCAGTTGATTATATAAAGAGAGAGCTGCAAATAGACTAGGATATATACGAAATTATATGCATAGATAATAACAGACAGGGATTGACACTAACAGTCTAGGATAGATGGGAATAGACTAGAATAGATACAGTTTTTATTGGCGCTAACGAGCAATAAAAGATCCGAATAGACGTGTATTATCGTTGACAGACGAGAATAGATGCGAACAGATTTGTAGTGACACTATTCTTCGTCAAAAGAATTAACACACTTAACAAACAAGAACCTTTTGAATGAGGAAAAAAAGAGATAAACTCTATACGTAACAACAAGTGTGTTTTATAATAATAACATAAGCGAACATATATATAAATTCTCAGTAAACACAGTTAAAATAGAATTGGTCAATCTCGTACAAAAGAATAGTTCTTTGCAGGAGTTCATCGTGTAGATTCTAGTGTGAAAAGTCCGTTGTATTTGTGAATGGAATGGTAGACGGAATGACTTACTGGTTTACCTTGAGTGGATTCCCAGACATCTAGGCTGTAGTCAGTCGTAGATACTGTTGAGAGAATCATAATTTTCTGCTTGGTCTCTTGGTCTCTTATTCTTTGAAGATTTGAACTAGGTGAAAATAATTATGGAATATAGAGTATTTTCAGTGGTCAGTAAATTTAGAAGATACATCGTATGACCACGTTTCAACAACGTTCCAGCTTATCAGCAGCAGCTGTCTAAAAAGAGCTTCAGGCGTTAAATTTAAATAATGTTACGCGATATGACTTCAACGCTGACACTAACGCTGAGAGATTAAAAGGGATCGTCCTGGATAGATTTTAATAGAGACTCGGATTCACGTGAACTTAGTAGATGAAATGGGAGTAAATATTTTAGCCGAAATTTTTGTTTTTTAGAAAATTAATAAAGAGATTGTCAGTAATATTCTTGTCCTATTAATGTATATGTATAAATTATAAGGTATTGCACCTTACGATTATAACTTACACATTAGCGAAACGACAAGATACATTATGTCGTAATTGAAACATAAATTTAATACTAAACTCCACTCAATACAAAGCTTCCGAGTCATTCTAGGTAGGGGGTTTCTGTTAAAATCATTATGACCAATAATTATGGATAAGGGGGATAGATAACGACTGGCGCTTGAATTGAAGGGATTATGGTTGTAGTGTGGAGGGTTAATGTTAAAATCATTATGACCAATGATAATGGATAAGGGGCATAGATAAATGACTGGCCCTTGAATTGAAGGGTTTAATGTTGTAGCGTGGAGGGTTACTGTTAAAATCATTATGAGCAATAATAATGGATAAGGGGGATAGATAACGACTGGCCCTTGAATTGAAGGCTTTATAGTTGTAGTGTGGAGGGTTACTGTTAAAATCATTATGACCAATAATAATGGATAAGGGGGATAGATAACGACTGGCCCTTGAATTGAACGGATTATGGTTGTAGTGTGCAGGGTTACTGTTAAAATCATTATGACCAATAATAATGGATAAGGGGGATAGATAACGACTGGCCCTTGAATTGAACGGATTATGGTTGTAGTGTGGAGGGTTACTGTTAAAATCATCATGACCAATAATAATGAATAAGGGGGATAGATAACGACTGGCGCTTGAATTGAAGGGTTTATAGTTGTAGTGTGGAGGGTTACTGTTAAAATCATTATGACCAATAATAATGGATAACGGGGATAGATAACGACTGGCCCTTGAATTGAAGGCTTTATAGTTGTAGTGTGGAGGGTTACTGTTAAAATCATTATGACCAATAATAATGGATAACGGGGATAGATAACGACTGGCCCTTGAATTGAAGGCTTTATAGTTGTAGTGTGGAGGGTTACTGTTAAAATCATTATGACCAATAATAATGGATAAGGGGGATAGATAACGACTGGCCCTTGAATTGAACGGATTATGGTTGTAGTGTGGAGGGTTACTGTTAAAATCATCATGACCAATAATAATGGATAAGGGGGATAGATAACGACTGGCGCTTGAATTGAAGGGTTTATAGTTGTAGTGTGGAGGGTTACTGTTAAAATCATTATGACCAATAATAATGGATAACGGGGATAGATAACGACTGGCCCTTGAATTGAAGGCTTTATGGTTGTATTGTGGAGGGTTACTGTTAAAATCATTATGACCAATAATAATGGATAAGGGGGATAGATAACGACTGGCCCTTGAATTGAACGAATTATGGTTGTAGTGTGGAGGGTTACTGTTAAAATCATCATGACCAATAATAATGGATAAGGGGGATAGATAACGACTGGCCCTTGAATTGAAGGCTTTATGGTTGTAGTGTGGAGGGTTACTGTTAAAATCATCATGACCAATAATAATGGATAAGGGGGATAGATAACGACTGGCCCTTGAATTGAAGGCTTTATAGTTGTAGTGTGGAGGGTTACTGTTAAAATCATCATGACCAATAATAATGGATAACGGGGATAGATAACGACTGGCCCTTGAATTGAAGGCTTTATGGTTGTAGTGTGGAGGGTTACTGTTAAAATCATTATGACCAATAATAATGGATAAGGGGGATAGATAACGACTGGCCCTTGAATTGAACGGATTATGGTTGTAGTGTGGAGGGTTACTGTTAAAATCATCATGACCAATAATAATGGATAAGGGGGATAGATAACGACTGGCGCTTGAATTGAAGGGTTTATAGTTGTAGTGTGGAGGGTTACTGTTAAAATCATTATGACCAATAATAATGGATAAGGGGGATAGATAACGACTGGCCCTTGAATTGAAGGCTTTATGGTTGTAGTGTGGAGGGTTACTGTTAAAATCATTATGACCAATAATAATGGATAAGGGGGATAGATAACGACTGGCCCTTGAATTGAAGGCTTTATGGTTGTAGTGTGGAGGGTTACTGTTAAAATCATCATGACCAATAATAATGGATAAGGGGGATAGATAACGACTGGCCCTTGAATTGAAGGCTTTATAGTTGTAGTGTGGAGGGTTACTGTTAAAATCATCATGACCAATAATAATGGATAACGGGGATAGATAACGACTGGCCCTTGAATTGAACGGATTATGGTTGTAGTGTGGAGGGTTACTGTTAAAATCATCATGACCAATAATAATGGATAACGGGGATAGATAACGACTGGCGCTTGAATTGAAGGGTTTATAGTTATAGTGTGGAGGGTTACTGTTAAAATCATTATGACCAATGATAATGGATAAGGGGGATAGATAACGACTGGCCCTTGAATTGAACGGATTATGGTTGTAGTGTGGAGGGTTACTGTTAAAATCATCATGACCAATAATAATGGATAAGGGGGATAGATAACGACTGGCGCTTGAATTGAAGGGTTTATAGTTGTAGTGTGGAGGGTTACTGTTAAAATCATTATGACCAATAATAATGGATAAGGGGGATAGATAACGACTGGCCCTTGAATTGAAGGCTTTATGGTTGTAGTGTGGAGGGTTACTGTTAAAATCATCATGACCAATAATAATGGATAAGGGGGATAGATAACGACTGGCGCTTGAATTGAAGGGTTTATAGTTGTAGTGTGGAGGGTTAGTGTTAAAATCATTATGACCAATAATAATGGATAACGGGGATAGATAACGACTGGCCCTTGAATTGAAGGCTTTATGGTTGTAGTGTGGAGGGTTACTGTTAAAATCATTATGACCAATAATAATGGATGAGGGGGATAGATGACGACTGGCCCTTGAATTGAACGGATTATGGTTGTAGTGTGGAGGGTTACTGTTAAAATCATCATGACCAATAATAATGGATAAGGGGGATAGATAACGACTGGCGCTTGAATTGAAGGGTTTATAGTTGTAGTGTGGAGGGTTACTGTTAAAATCATTATGACCAATAATAATGGATGAGGGGGATAGATGACGACTGGCCCTTGAATTGAACGGATTATGGTTGTAGTGTGGAGGGTTACTGTTAAAATCATCATGACCAATAATAATGGATAAGGGGGATAGATAACGACTGGCGCTTGAATTGAAGGGTTTATAGTTGTAGTGTGGAGGGTTACTGTTAAAATCATTATGACCAATAATAATGGATAAGGGGGATAGATAACGACTGGCGCTTGAATTGAAGGGTTTATAGTTGTAGTGTGGAGGGTTACTGTTAAAATCATTATGACCAATAATAATGGATAAGGGGGATAGATAACGACTGGCCCTTGAATTGAACGGATTATGGTTGTAGTGTGGAGGGTTACTGTTAAAATCATCATGACCAATAATAATGGATAAGGGGGATAGATAACGACTGGCGATTGAATTGAAGGGTTTATAGTTGTAGTGTGGAGGGTTACTGTTAAAATCATTATGACCAATAATAATGGATAAGGGGGATAGATGACGACTGGCCCTTGAATTGAACGGATTATGGTTGTAGTGTGGAGGGTTACTGTTAAAATCATCATGACCAATAATAATGGATAAGGGGGATAGATAACGACTGGCGCTTGAATTGAAGGGTTTATAGTTGTAGTGTGGAGGGTTACTGTTAAAATCATTATGACCAATAATAATGGATAAGGGGGATAGATGACGACTGGCCCTTGAATTGAACGGATTATGGTTGTAGTGTGGAGGGTTACTGTTAAAATCATCATGACCAATAATAATGGATAAGGGGGATAGATAACGACTGGCGCTTGAATTGAAGGGTTTATAGTTGTAGTGTGGAGGGTTACTGTTAAAATCATTATGACCAATAATAATGGATAAGGGGGATAGATAACGACTGGCCCTTGAATTGAACGGATTATGGTTGTAGTGTGGAGGGTTACTGTTAAAATCATCATGACCAATAATAATGGATAAGGGGGATAGATAACGACTGGCGCTTGAATTGAAGGGTTTATAGTTGTAGTGTGGAGGGTTACTGTTAAAATCATTATGACCAATGATAATGGATAAGGGGGATAGATAACGACTGGCCCTTGAATTGAACGGATTATGGTTGTAGTGTGGAGGGTTACTGTTAAAATCATCATGACCAATAATAATGGATAAGGGGGATAGATAACGACTGGCGCTTGAATTGAAGGGTTTATAGTTGTAGTGTGGAGGGTTACTGTTAAAATCATTATGACCAATAATAATGGATAAGGGGGATAGATAACGACTGGCCCTTGAATTGAACGGATTATGGTTGTAGTGTTGAGGGTTACTGTTAAAATCATCATGACCAATAATAATGGATAAGGGGGATAGATAACGACTGGCCCTTTAATTGAACGGATTATGGTTGTAGTGTGGAGGGTTACTGTTAAAATCATCATGACCAATAATAATGGATAATGGGGATAGATAACGACTGGCGCTTGAATTGAAGGGTTTATAGTTGTAGTGTGGAGGGTTAGTGTTAAAATCATTATGACCAATAATAATGGATAACGGGGATAGATAACGACTGGCCCTTGAATTGAAGGCTTTATGGTTGTAGTGTGGAGGGTTACTGTTAAAATCATTATGACCAATAATAATGGATAAGGGGGATAGATAACGACTGGCCCTTGAATTGAACGGATTATGGTTGTAGTGTGGAGGGTTACTGTTAAAATCATCATGACCAATAATAATGGATAAGGGGGATAGATAACGACTGGCCCTTGAATTGAAGGCTTTATGGTTGTAGTGTGGAGGGTTACTGTTAAAATCATTATGACCAATAATAATGGATAAGGGGGATAGATAACGACTGGCCCTTGAATTGAACGGATTATGGTTGTAGTGTGGAGGGTTACTGTTAAAATCATCATGACCAATAATAATGGATAAGGGGGATAGATAACGACTGGCGCTTGAATTGAAGGGTTTATAGTTGTAGTGTGGAGGGTTACTGTTAAAATCATTATGACCAATAATAATGGATAAGGGGGATAGATAACGACTGGCCCTTGAATTGAAGGCTTTATGGTTGTAGTGTGGAGGGTTACTGTTAAAATCATCATGACCAATAATAATGGATAAGGGGGATAGATAACGACTGGCCCTTGAATTGAAGGCTTTATAGTTGTAGTGTGGAGGGTTACTGTTAAAATCATCATGACCAATAATAATGGATAACGGGGATAGATAACGACTGGCCCTTGAATTGAACGGATTATGGTTGTAGTGTGGAGGGTTACTGTTAAAATCATCATGACCAATAATAATGGATAACGGGGATAGATAACGACTGGCGCTTGAATTGAAGGGTTTATAGTTGTAGTGTGGAGGGTTACTGTTAAAATCATTATGACCAATAATAATGGATAACGGGGATAGATAACGACTGGCCCTTGAATTGAAGGCTTTATGGTTGTATTGTGGAGGGTTACTGTTAAAATCATTATGACCAATAATAATGGATAAGGGGGATAGATAACGACTGGCCCTTGAATTGAACGAATTATGGTTGTAGTGTGGAGGGTTACTGTTAAAATCATTATGACCAATAATAATGGATAAGGGGGATAGATGACGACTGGCCCTTGAATTGAACGGATTATGGTTGTAGTGTGGAGGGTTACTGTTAAAATCATCATGACCAATAATAATGGATAAGGGGGATAGATAACGACTGGCGCTTGAATTGAAGGGTTTATAGTTGTAGTGTGGAGGGTTACTGTTAAAATCATTATGACCAATAATAATGGATAAGGGGGATAGATGACGACTGGCCCTTGAATTGAACGGATTATGGTTGTAGTGTGGAGGGTTACTGTTAAAATCATCATGACCAATAATAATGGATAAGGGGGATAGATAACGACTGGCGCTTGAATTGAAGGGTTTATAGTTGTAGTGTGGAGGGTTACTGTTAAAATCTTTATGACCAATAATAATGGATAAGGGGGATAGATAACGACTGGCCCTTGAATTGAACGGATTATGGTTGTAGTGTGGAGGGTTACTGTTAAAATCATCATGACCAATAATAATGGATAAGGGGGATAGATAACGACTGGCGCTTGAATTGAAGGGTTTATAGTTGTAGTGTGGAGGGTTACTGTTAAAATCATTATGACCAATGATAATGGATAAGGGGGATAGATAACGACTGGCCCTTGAATTGAACGGATTATGGTTGTAGTGTGGAGGGTTACTGTTAAAATCATCATGACCAATAATAATGGATAAGGGGGATAGATAACGACTGGCGCTTGAATTGAAGGGTTTATAGTTGTAGTGTGGAGGGTTACTGTTAAAATCATTATGACCAATAATAATGGATAAGGGGGATAGATAACGACTGGCCCTTGAATTGAACGGATTATGGTTGTAGTGTGGAGGGTTACTGTTAAAATCATCATGACCAATAATAATGGATAAGGGGGATAGATAACGACTGGCCCTTTAATTGAACGGATTATGGTTGTAGTGTGGAGGGTTACTGTTAAAATCATCATGACCAATAATAATGGATAAGGGGGATAGATAACGACTGGCGCTTGAATTGAAGGGTTTATAGTTGTAGTGTGGAGGGTTAGTGTTAAAATCATTATGACCAATAATAATGGATAACGGGGATAGATAACGACTGGCCCTTGAATTGAAGGCTTTATGGTTGTAGTGTGGAGGGTTACTGTTAAAATCATTATGACCAATAATAATGGATAAGGGGGATAGATAACGACTGGCCCTTGAATTGAACGGATTATGGTTGTAGTGTGGAGGGTTACTGTTAAAATCATCATGACCAATAATAATGGATAAGGGGGATAGATAACGACTGGCCCTTGAATTGAAGGCTTTATGGTTGTAGTGTGGAGGGTTACTGTTAAAATCATTATGACCAATAATAATGGATAAGGGGGATAGATAACGACTGGCCCTTGAATTGAACGGATTATGGTTGTAGTGTGGAGGGTTACTGTTAAAATCATCATGACCAATAATAATGGATAAGGGGGATAGATAACGACTGGCGCTTGAATTGAAGGGTTTATAGTTGTAGTGTGGAGGGTTACTGTTAAAATCATTATGACCAATAATAATGGATAAGGGGGATAGATAACGACTGGCCCTTGAATTGAAGGCTTTATGGTTGTAGTGTGGAGGGTTACTGTTAAAATCATTATGACCAATAATAATGGATAAGGGGGATAGATAACGACTGGCCCTTGAATTGAAGGCTTTATGGTTGTAGTGTGGAGGGTTACTGTTAAAATCATCATGACCAATAATAATGGATAAGGGGGATAGATAACGACTGGCCCTTGAATTGAAGGCTTTATAGTTGTAGTGTGGAGGGTTACTGTTAAAATCATCATGACCAATAATAATGGATGACGGGGATAGATAACGACTGGCCCTTAAATTGAACGGATTATGGTTGTAGTGTGGAGGGTTACTGTTAAAATCATCATGACCAATAATAATGGATAACGGGGATAGATAACGACTGGCGCTTGAATTGAAGGGTTTATAGTTGTAGTGTGGAGGGTTACTGTTAAAATCATTATGACCAATGATAATGGATAAGGGGGATAGATAACGACTGGCCCTTGAATTGAACGGATTATGGTTGTAGTGTGGAGGGTTACTGTTAAAATCATCATGACCAATAATAATGGATAAGGGGGATAGATAACGACTGGCGTTTGAATTGAAGGGTTTATAGTTGTAGTGTGGAGGGTTACTGTTAAAATCATTATGACCAATAATAATGGATAAGGGGGATAGATAACGACTGGCCCTTGAATTGAACGGATTATGGTTGTAGTGTGGAGGGTTACTGTTAAAATCATCATGACCAATAATAATGGATAAGGGGGATAGATAACGACTGGCGCTTGAATTGAAGGGTTTATAGTTGTAGTGTGGAGGGTTACTGTTAAAATCATTATGACCAATAATAATGGATAAGGGGGATAGATAACGACTGGCCCTTGAATTGAAGGCTTTATGGTTGTAGTGTGGAGGGTTACTGTTAAAATCATCATGACCAATAATAATGGATAAGGGGGATAGATAACGACTGGCGCTTGAATTGAAGGGTTTATAGTTGTAGTGTGGAGGGTTAGTGTTAAAATCATTATGACCAATAATAATGGATAACGGGGATAGATAACGACTGGCCCTTGAATTGAAGGCTTTATGGTTGTAGTGTGGAGGGTTACTGTTAAAATCATTATGACCAATAATAATGGATAAGGGGGATAGATAACGACTGGCCCTTGAATTGAACGGATTATGGTTGTAGTGTGGAGGGTTACTGTTAAAATCATCATGACCAATAATAATGGATAAGGGGGATAGATAACGACTGGCGCTTGAATTGAAGGGTTTATAGTTGTAGTGTGGAGGGTTACTGTTAAAATCATTATGACCAATAATAATGGATAAGGGGGATAGATAACGACTGGCCCTTGAATTGAACGGATTATGGTTGTAGTGTGGAGGGTTACTGTTAAAATCATCATGACCAATAATAATGGATAAGGGGGATAGATAACGACTGGCGCTTGAATTGAAGGGTTTATAGTTGTAGTGTGGAGGGTTACTGTTAAAATCATTATGACCAATAATAATGGATAAGGGGGATAGATGACGACTGGCCCTTGAATTGAACGGTTATGGTTGTAGTGTGGAGGGTTACTGTTAAAATCATCATGACCAATAATAATGGATAAGGGGGATAGATAACGACTGGCGCTTGAATTGAAGGGTTTATAGTTGTAGTGTGGAGGGTTACTGTTAAAATCATTATGACCAATAATAATGGATAAGGGGGATAGATCACGACTGGCCCTTGAATTGAACGGATTATGGTTGTAGTGTGGAGGGTTACTGTTAAAATCATCATGACCAATAATAATGGATAAGGGGGATAGATAACGACTGGCGCTTGAATTGAAGGGTTTATAGTTGTAGTGTGGAGGGTTACTGTTAAAATCATTATGACCAATAATAATGGATAAGGGGGATAGATAACGACTGGCCCTTGAATTGAACGGATTATGGTTGTAGTGTGGAGGGTTACTGTTAAAATCATCATGACCAATAATAATGGATAAGGGGGATAGATAACGACTGGCGCTTGAATTGAAGGGTTTATAGTTGTAGTGTGGAGGGTTACTGTTAAAATCATTATGACCAATAATAATGGATAACGGGGATAGATAACGACTGGCCCTTGAATTGAAGGCTTTATGGTTGTAGTGTGGAGGGTTACTGTTAAAATCATTATGACCAATAATAATGGATAAGGGGGATAGATAACGACTGGCCCTTGAATTGAACGGATTATGGTTGTAGTGTGGAGGGTTACTGTTAAAATCATCATGACCAATAATAATGGATAAGGGGGATAGATAACGACTGGCCCTTGAATTGAAGGCTTTATGGTTGTAGTGTGGAGGGTTACTGTTAAAATCATCATGACCAATAATAATGGATAAGGGGGATAGATAACGACTGGCCCTTGAATTGAAGGCTTTATAGTTGTAGTGTGGAGGTTTACTGTTAAAATCATCATGACCAATAATAATGGATAAGGGGGATAGATAACGACTGGCGCTTGAATTGAAGGCTTTATGCTTGTAGTGTGGAGGGTTACTGTTAAAATCATTATGACCAATAATAATGGATAAGGGGGATAGATAACGACTGGCCCTTGAATTGAACGGATTATGGTTGTAGTGTGGAGGGTTACTGTTAAAATCATCATGACCAATAATAATGGATAAGGGGGATAGATAACGACTGGCGCTTGAATTGAAGGGTTTATAGTTGTAGTGTGGAGGGTTACTGTTAAAATCATTATGACCAATAATAATGGATAAGGGGGATAGATAACGACTGGCCCTTGAATTGAACGGATTATGGTTGTAGTGTGGAGGGTTACTGTTAAAATCATCATGACCAATAATAATGGATAAGGGGGATAGATAACGACTGGCGCTTGAATTGAAGGGTTTATAGTTGTAGTGTGGAGGGTTACTGTTAAAATCATTATGACCAATAATAATGGATAAGGGGGATAGATAACGACTGGCCCTTGAATTGAACGGATTATGGTTGTAGTGTGGAGGGTTACTGTTAAAATCATCATGACCAATAATAATGGATAAGGGGGATAGATAACGACTGGCGCTTGAATTGAAGGCTTTATAGTTGTAGTGTGGAGGGTTACTGTTAAAATCATTATGACCAATAATAATGGATAAGGGGGATAGATAACGACTGGCCCTTGAATTGAAGGCTTTATGGTTGTAGTGTGGAGGGTTACTGTTAAAATCATCATGACCAATAATAATGGATAAGGGGGATAGATAACGACTGGCGCTTGAATTGAAGGGTTTATAGTTGTAGTGTGGAGGGTTACTGTTAAAATCATTATGACCAATAATAATGGATAAGGGGGATAGATAACGACTGGCCCTTTAATTGAACGGATTATGGTTGTAGTGTGGAGGGTTACTGTTAAATTCATCATGACCAATAATAATGGATAAGGGGGATAGATAACGACTGGCGCTTGAATTGAAGGGTTTATAGTTGTAGTGTGGAGGGTTAGTGTTAAAATCATTATGACCAATAATAATGGATAACAGGGATAGATAACGACTGGCCCTTGAATTGAAGGCTTTATGGTTGTAGTGTGGAGAGTTACTGTTAAAATCATTATGACCAATAATAATGGATAAGGGGGATAGATAACGACTGGCCCTTGAATTGAACGGATTATGGTTGTAGTGTGGAGGGTTACTGTTAAAATCATCATGACCAATAATAATGGATAAGGGGGATAGATAACGACTGGCGCTTGAATTGAAGGGTTTATAGTTGTAGTGTGGAGGGTTACTGTTAAAATCATTATGACCAATAATAATGGATAAGGGGGATAGATGACGACTGGCCCTTGAATTGAAGGCTTTATAGTTGTAGTGTGGAGGGTTACTGTTAAAATCATTATGACCAATAATAATGGATAACGGGGATACATAACGACTGACCCTTGAATTGAAGGCTTTATGGTTGTAGTGTGGACGGTTACTGTTAAAATCATTATGACCAATAATAATGGATAAGGGGGATAGATAACGACTGGCCTTTGAATTGAAGGGTTTAAGGTTGTAGTGTGGAGGGTTACTGTTAAAATCATTATGACCAATAATATTGGATAAGGGGGATAGATAACGACTGGCCTTTGAATTGAAGGCTTTATGGTTGTAGTGTGGAGGGTTACTGTTAAAATCATTATGACCAATAATATTGGATAAGGGGGATAGATAACGACTGGCCTTTGAATTGAAGGCTTTATGGTTGTAGTGTGGAGGGTTACTGTTAAAATCATTATGACCAATAATATTGGATAAGGGGGATAGATAACGACTGGCCTTTGAATTGAAGGCTTTATGGTTGTAGTGTGGAGGGTTACTGTTAAAATCATTATGACCAATAATATTGGATAAGGGGGATAGATAACGACTGGCCCTTGAATTGAAGGCTTTATGGTTGTAGTGTGGAGGGTTACTGCTGAAATCATTATGAGCAATAATAATGGATAATGGGGATACATAACGACTGGCCCTTGAATTGAAGGGGTTAAGGTTGTAGTGTGGAGGGTTACTGTTAAAATCATTATGAGCAATAATAATGGATAAGGGGGATAGATAACGACTGGCCCTTGAATTGAAGGCTTTATAGTTGTAGTGTGGAGGGTTACTGTTAAAATCATTATGACCAATAATAATGGATAAGGGGGATACATAACGACTGACCCTTGAATTGAAGGCTTTATGGTTGTAGTGTGGACGGTTACTGTTAAAATCATTATGAGCAATAATAATGGATAATGGGGATACATAACGACTGGCCCTTGAATTGAACGGATTATGGTTGTAGTGTGGAGGGTTACTGTTAAAATCATCATGACCAATAATAATGGATAAGGGGGATAGATAACGACTGGCCTTTGAATTGAAGGGGTTAAGGTTGTAGTGTGGAGGGTTACTGTTAAAATCATTATGACCAATAATATTGGATAAGGGGGATAGATAACGACTGGCCTTTGAATTGAAGGCTTTATGGTTGTAGTGTGGAGGGTTACTGTTAAAATCATTATGACCAATAATATTGGATAAGGGGGATAGATAACGACTGGCCTTTGAATTGAAGGCTTTATGGTTGTAGTGTGGAGGGTTACTGTTAAAATCATTATGACCAATAATAATGGATAAGGGGGATAGATAACGACTGGCCTTTGAATTGAAGGCTTTATGGTTGTAGTGTGGAGGGTTACTGTTAAAATCATTATGACCAATAATAATGGATAAGGGGGATAGATAACGACTGGCCTTTGAATTGAAGGGTTTAAGGTTGTAGTGTGGAGGGTTACTGTTAAAATCATTATGACCAATAATATTGGATAAGGGGGATAGATAACGACTGGCCCTTGAATTGAAGGCTTTATGGTTGTAGTGTGGACGGTTACTGTTAAAATCATTATGACCAATAATAATGGATAAGGGGGATAGATAACGAATGGCCCTTGAATTGAAGTGATTAAGGTTGTAGTGTGGAGGGTTACTGTTTAAATCATTATGACAAATAATAATGAATGAGGAGGATAGATAACGACTGACTGTTCCGTACTTAGATAAGTCAACACTTTTCAATACTATGGGCTGTAAACTTGTTTGTATGTTGGTATAAGGGATAACGTCTTGGAAATCGGTGAGCGGTGTTCCAATTCCAGTTTGGTTTGTTTTATTCACTTTTGTTTTAATCGTTTCACCCCAAGCAAGGTGATAATGCCGCTAAGATGCAGCAGGGATTAAATGGAGTGTAAGAGAATGTTAAGGCTTTAGTGAGGAGAATTGTGGAAAGGACAATAAACGAACAGGATTCAGGAAGACAGAAGATGGCGATTGAGGTTACATTTAAATTTTTGATAATTGTAGTTGGCAGTGAAGTAAAAAATCGGGAAGGAATTCTACATGTTAAATGTGCAAAAGAGAAAAGAAACTGTTAGAATAGAAATGGCGATTCCATTTAGCTATTTTAGCAGTAAAAAGGGGGACCTACATGCCAATCTAGTAACACACTTTAATTCATGTAGTCGAGGAACCAGTGGTGAAAGCACATCCGAGCAGTTGCCATAAAAATATTTGTCGCAAAGACAGAAAGAAGTCATGTGACGTCGGTGAGAAAGGGACTGAAGTCGAGACACCTGGTCAGGATCTTGATCATATTACAGACCCTTCTTTGAATGTTGTTCTCCCCACCCAGCTATGGGTTAATTAGTAGAACTTTTATCAGTAAATCATTATTGTTTCCAAAAAATTCTTACAATCTAAAATTATTATTTTCTGACTTTAAATAACCTGCAAAAGTTTGTTAAGCCGTAAAAAATCCCAAATCAGTCAACGTCTAAATGAATTCAGAATGTGAAGGATATTTTTGTATAAGTGAGTGATTAATTTTGGTTTCGAATCCCAAGAACTGTGTCTTTACATTCCATTGCCTAAATTAAGCACGGGCAGATACGTTCAACGTTCACGTTGTAGTAGGTAGGGTAGAAATGAAGCCGCTTCTACTAAGTCCTTCAGTCACGGGCGGCAACAATACTGTACCTGTCATTAGCTTTCTCTTCCCTAATAGAAATGTTTTATTTCTCTTTGAAAAATATTTTTAAAATGTCTATGTTTTGAATAATAGCGTACAGCAGAAACAAAGTCAATATCATTTAAAATGAATTATCACTGAAATTCCAATTTCATTGTTTACATTTCAGAGGAATTCAAAGATATAAGAATAACAGAAGAGTTAAAAATTTTAAAGCAAATCTACTTGGAAAAGGATTGCAGTAAAGTAGCTCGACTTTACGAATTAATTCTCGCTGTTCCAGCAACGGAGAGGACAGATTTGAAACAAATTATAATGCTATCCAAGTAACTGTCAACGTCAAAAAGGCTTGCAATGATTGTGCCTTCTTTCAATTGGAAAAGAATTATTGCATGTTCTTTAGAAAAGGCTCGAAGTTGGCAAAATGACTAATCATTTGTCTCGAAAGGCAATAATAATTCATTTGAACTATGTTTACAATTTTCTTTCTTTTATGTGCTGTGCCCCTTCAGAACGTTGGCGATCAAGGTCCTCTACATCTTCCTCTCCCTTGTAGCTCTTAATAGGTTTTACCTTTCGCTACCACTCCCAGACCCTGTTCTACCATCCATCCACTGAAGCTCATCAAGTATGTTACGCTCTACTTTCCTCTGTCCCTCTTTCCCTAAATCTCTCCTGTAAGTATCAGATTTTTCCAAGCCTTCCGTTTTTAATACTTGCCTCTTCCTGATGTTAGGTAGAAGTTTCCTTTTTTTCCATTCTCTCCAGAATCTTGTTGTTGCTCACATGTCCATGGCATCCTCAGCATCTTTCTGTTGAAGCATATTTCTGTCTCTTAATACTCTGCTTAGATTCTCGAATGCAACTTTAGCCATCCCAATATGGCTTCGCATCTCAGTGCCGTGCTTTCCGTCAGTAAGCCAAAATAATTCTTACTACTTAATATTTTACATGTTAAAAGAATTAATAAAAACCTAAAAGTCATACTCAAATTTGATTAGCCTATAGCATTTTCTCACTTCACTTCTGCATAACATCTGCAAACGCATTCCCAATTTAATCTTTACTTGTATATTGCAGTCCGCCAATCTGTCAGTCATCTTCAGAATGAACCACATGCATCCAAACGGGTTACGGTCAGGCAAAAACCTGATAACTTAATCAAACAAACGTCTTTGAAACCGATTTTATTCAGATACTCATTCGCAGAATGTGACAGTGCACTGCCGTGTAGAATGCTCTATTCCATTCTCTCTGAAGGCGTTGGTTTTCTTGAATCAAAGCTCCACGTGCGCCTTCATTCTTACATTTTTAGTTATCATCTTAATACTCTTTAGAATTTGCCATGGGTTCACCACCTATAATCACTCTCTAAGACATCATGCAGCTTCCGTCTTGTTGACATTTGTATCCGCCAGTGGTCACCTACTGATCGATCGAGGGTGGCACGAAATTCTTTTGCGAAAAGAACGGTTTAAAAATCGATTTTCATACATTCAGTTACCCCTTACATTCGATTTTTCTTACAAGTGTCTTCTAAAAGAAACTTAGTGTTTTGGCACTTGGTTTGGTATTTCCTATCTTATGTTTTTCAACGCTTCTTGACTGCAAGAAAACCTAACAATTTCATACCTTGACAATAACGGATTTTGTATCACGTCAAGATACAGCTTTTTACATTAAGCATCCACCTTATCGTGGAACACAGGCTCTCTCCCAGCTATACATAGTCCTTCTTCACTGGCTCCAGTGATGCTTGGCCCTTCTGGTCCTGTCTAAGTCGCCTCCGAATATCTGTTGGTCGCTGTAGAGCCAACCTTCAGAAATGAGGATATGCCAACGATGTTGATCCCAACTGTCAATGCAGGCAATCACAAACTATGGAACATCTCCTATTTTGCCCCAGTCTTGAAGATTCATGCACACTTAACTAGCTTGAAACAATAGTATTCCCAGCAAGGCTCTGTGTGCAGTAATTGATCGGTGCGGTATAGCGGCTTGTTAAGAAGATCAACTAACTTTTGTCAGGCTTTATTTCAACTCGTCTAGTAATCTCAATAAATTTATTCACAGTACGATCGTATTTGCCGGTTGCTCTGTTCATTTTCCCGTTTGTTTTGTTTTATCTTCAGCAAGCTGCGAAGTCCTTAAACATTTCCCTTTATTCATCGATTATTATTAAATATTTCTCCTTATTCGTCGAACATTATTCAACATATCACTATTCATCAAATAACCTTGATATTATAGCAAATAAACCCTATTTCCAAGACAATTACATACCCACATACATAATATATTAAAACACGCCCAAACTTTATCTTCTAGCCAATAATAAACAATATTATAAACATGCAAAAAAGATTCAGCAATACAACACTCACCGTTTAAATGAAAGTACATATTAGTTGGAAATTAACACCACCATGTGAATTATTTGATCGATCAAAGAAAACTAAACCCCTAGTATTCTGAGCTTACTTTCGAGGAAATCTCTTATAAAAACTCACAAATTTCGACTTTCAGGGCAGAGATGTAACTGTCTCCAACCCGTTCAGACACAGGAGAAAACGTGGTTACAGAGTTTTATCCTTCTTCGCCACTGCGTGCTGAAGAAAACATGTTTTGGGGACTTAAACAAATCATCTCCCAGAACCACAGGACGGTCAGAGAATATTCGCTGACGATCGAGATTTTTTCTCAACCACGATACTTTACTGTTGACCAACTACTTAAACGTATTTTCACAACCACAGATTTTTACTGTGAACCATCTGCTAAAATTATTTTCTAAATTATAGCTTTTTGTGTGAACCAATTACCCAAAGACTCTAACTCGACTAAAGACTATTTTTTATTCCTTTTGTCTCTTTTGAATTCATGTGCATTGTTTGTAAATAAAAATGATTTATTTAACAGGCATACACATATTTTATTTATTTTATTTTATTACTGTTTGGAATTCGGACGTTCGGATTTTTAATATAGAAAAACCTCTGGATGGTCGAATTTCCTACAAGATGAATTCAATTATTCAAACTCACAACTAAATTAGCTGAGACTTCAAGTTTCAGGATATTTCATGCTAATGGCTGGAGTTTGTTTACATGTGCGCAGAACAAATCGGCTTTCTCCAAACTGCGCTTTTATCATTCTACAAATAAAGGTTTAACTACCAACATGTATTTATTTAATACATCGATAAAACACGAAGAGAAGAATAATATGAGGAGCAGAGCAGACCTAGAAAGGCAGGTACAGACTTTGATTTTTTTCATTATCTGGGATTCAAAAACGACTATAGTACTAGTGGCAAATGCACGATAATATCAGTTATCACTCAAGTTTAGCTGGCTTGAAAACTGCTTGCTTGATAACTTGATGTTAGCTAGCTGCATAGATAGATAGAAGATAAGTCGAGACTAGCTTAGACCTGATATATTAATATGTTGTAGGAGATAGAGAGATAGACAGGAACAGATTAAAATTGATAATAGTTTCAAAATTAGATGTGATCTTATATACAAACAGACTTTGATAGCTTTGTCTATCCCAATATAGATAACTAGAAACATAAAGATAGATAGATAGTCCTATCTATCTATCTCCTTATGGTACTTGGTGTAAGCCTCCGTGTTGAGTCTGAGGCCCTGTGGGAAGATGAACGGAGGCATAACTTCACCATCACTAGTGATCGACTTTGTAATCACCATTACAATAATTTAACTCTTTCCAAGTCCTCTGCACTACCCACAGATTAACACCCAAACATTCTGAATCGTCCATATTGAAGCTTCCGGCGCGAATGCCAAGCAGTGCAGCATGCCGTTTCTAAATTTCTGTCGAAGTGAATTGCTTCATATTGCTCTTTTTCTCACAGACAGTGCCCAACTGACACTACTATGCTGTGCAGTCGATAAAATCGAAAACAAACAACGCGCATGCGCGAAATTAAAATATATAATGGCGACAATTTACACATCGCCTTCTGTAGATAGATAGATGTGAACAATCTGAGATAGATAGATAGATAGATAGATAGATAGATAGATAGATAGATAGAAAAAATAATATACACAAGAACAGACTTAGCTTTGCGTTTCTCGGCAATTTAACAGATTCGCATTCAATTTGCGCTGCTTTCTTCCTACGTGATGCCACTTAGTAAATAAATATCTTCTCCATCCATTCTCTTTCAACAACCCATTTTCTGCAAAACGTTTTACTTTGAGTGATTATCAAAATGATCTCTTATGGCATTTTTCACAGGTAAGAGCGTAAAAAAAAATTTGTCTGTTGTTCACTTCCCACGAATAGGCATCAGCGATAGATAGGCGCCAACCTTTTCCGCAACCTAAATTCCTCTTAAATGTCTGTTCACTTCCCGAGATAGACGAAGCATTGGCTTATGGCAGAACATTGTTGATTCTTAACGTCACCATAGCTTTAAGTAGCTATTCCTCAGTGATAATCAACGTTTGGAAATCAATATAATAGTCCTATCAATGATTATAGTTTATCCTCCAGAACCGTCAAAAGCTCACTGGATTCAAGTCTTGGGCCTTCTCACTCCTGTTCGAGAAATCACTCCGATTGCCCATGTCTTCAGTGATGTAGTCGTACTCACCGCGTTTGGCCAACTGCAGCTTGGCGAAACTATTTAACCCGTAGTTGGAGATTTTGAATTCAGAGTTGTCCTACTCCTACACCGTTTTTTTTATTTTTTTTTTTTTTCCATTTTCTTATCGGAGTCACCCCAAGCAAGACAGTAATGCCACTAAAACACAAGGGATTACAGGTTGTGGAAGAAATATGAACAGAAACATTAATGATGAGCAGAAAAAGAAGAGAGTAATCAGGTGGACAGTATGTAGCGATTGACACTGAATTTAATTTATTGCAGATCAAAGCCAGCTGGAAAGCAAGGGGTTCCACAAGCGAGAAGTGCGAGAGAAGAAGCAGTTAGTATAGAACTTACGGCTACATTTAGCCAACTCGACTGTAAATTGGTGAGATTTCGACGCCAGTCTAGAGTTGCGCGTAAATTTAAAAAGAAACTCCAGGTGTCATAGCGGGGAGCTCATTCGAATAACTACCATGAAAGTATTTCTAGAAAAGACATAGAGAGACAACCTTATGACGGTGGGAAAGTAACTGGAGCTAAGGCGCCAGATCAGGACCAAGGTAAATAGCAAAGGCACCGGACTATATGTGGCAGCAATATTCTAAGCATGGACGAATGGTAGACTTATAGATATGTAAGAGAGAAAACTTGTATCGACCGACACAGTGAACCGACTTTCTTGGCAATGGATATTCTTTGCACTTCATGCCAGCTGAGAACATTAACCCGAGAAGGCGCAACGAGTCACTGGAGGTTAGAATCAATCATGCTGATGGAAGGCAGATAGAGATCTCTCAGATTAATGAAGAGAAGTTTAGTTTTGGAGGCATTAAAATTAACAAGCGCCATCTTTTGCCTCCGTTAACTACGAACTTGAGGTCGTTTTGGACATCGGCTGCCATTTTGACCTTGTCAGACTGATTTATTCCTGCCTATCGATGCAGGAATAAATTGTTGTGCCGTCAGCGTAGATTCCAGGTTGTGAGTTGAATTTATCAGGCAGGTCATTAATGAAAATTAAAAATAATGTAGGACCAAGGATTGAGCCCTGGGGGACACCCGCGTTAGTACGAAAGTATCTACACAAGTGGTAGTTCAGGATAACCTTCATTTCCCGATTCGTTATGAAAGACTGGATCAACACAAAAAGTGTCCGGAGACACCGTAACTTTTCAGCTTGTGGAGAAGACCTGAATGCCAGACCCTGTCAAAGGTTTTTGAGATGTCCAATGATTCATAACCAGAGACATCTGGCAATAGTTGACTGTGGTAGCAGACTGAAATTCTATCCAAATTGTTGATTCCAATTTATAGTAATGACTGCAAGCCCCTCCCTAAATTTATAGATAAACCGTACAGATGCATACTGTTTTCATCCCAGGGTAGGCCACTTCTCGGTCTCATCTGCCGTATTTCTGTTTTTCTTTTCTTGATGTCAGAACGCTGTGATCACCTGTCTGTATCCCCCCTTGTTTCTTAACACAGTTGTTACTTTGTGAACTTCTTTTGCAGCATTGCTGCTGCTTTGCCTACTTTTGCCTTGCGTATATTGTTTGCTTGCATAATATTATTTTTGCCTTGTTTTTTGTCATTGTAAACTTTATCGATTCTTTTGGGCCAATCACATATAACCATGGCCAATTAATATACACAAATTTAATGCAGAAGGTACAAGATGAATATTCAATGAGTCTGTTCAGCATACTTTAGATTTCATGGTACATGAGTACAGAGGAACCAGTGGGTGCCACCGTTAACGACACTGGAGACATTACCCTCCATCTAGGTTCGTGACATCGCCGACTGAATCCTAGAGGATTGGCACCGTTTGGTGTCATCCCAAGAATAACAGTTACAGTTGTATCGAGCAGATGGTACTGTTGATTCCAATTCCTGGAATGACTGTTAAAATCATCTCCCGACACAAATTATTCAATTCTTTTATCCTTCAGATAAAAACTGGCATTTCTTTCCAAACAATAAAAAATGGACCAATTCTCGTTTTCAACCGACAGATTTTCGTTTTTTTCTTGTTTCGAAGTCAGAATGCTAAAATCAGTTGACTGTATCCTTTTGCGAGTGGACACCGGTCTTACTTCTTACTGTTGTTTACCTAGTTTTGTCTTGCATATAAATTGTTTGCTTGGTTTTGTTTTGCCCTGTTCTTTTTCTTCCCTTTCTCAGTGTTTATTGGAAACTTTGTCAATTCCGTTTGTTAAATTTTCTTTGCCGAACACACTTAATCATGGCTAATTATTTCACAGGTAGGATTCAACTGGAGTTCCTCCCAGGGCGCTATGGATTCCAGTTGTTCACACAGCACAGTACAGTCTGGTGGTGATTCTATAATGGGGCGATTGTGTTCATGTTTCATGGGTTGAGTCCTATGGCCCGCCTAATCACGTCATTGACCGACCACCATTACTTTGTATAATACGCTCCACCCATTTATGGACTCTATTCACTCTAGCAACGATGGTTTTTTCTTTTTAGAAAAAAATCCCATTGTAAATTTTTACGTAAGAAAATGTAAGCAGTAATAAACAGTCAACTTTAATTAAATCTGCGAGAACCACGTGGTAGGTACTACTTTATAAAAGAAATTTTCACATTATTACGAAATGTGTTCAAGTGTTATTTAACGCCGAGTTTCTTTTGTTTTTATTAATAGACTTTAGTTTATATGTAAAATTTGGTAGAGTTTATACTTGAGTCTGTAGATAATCGTTAGTCGAGTTCGTACTTAAGTCTGTAGGTAAAAACTGTTCGGATTTATACTTGTGTCAATAGGTAAACATTCGTCAGGATTATACTTTAGTTTATCGTTATGTATTTGTCATTTACACGCAAGCACCTACCGGTAAACGGCACCCATTTTTTGGTGGGGTTGTCTTGTCCCTGGTACTAGATGGATATATCCATATAATTCTGACTACCACGTGTCATCGAGCCCAAGTTGTCAAGAATTGGTTTGAAGAATATTTGGAGACTTCGGAAAGATCTTGTGTTACAACGTTTGCCGATATGATCGTTACCTAGCATTTGTACGACGAGATCTACTCGCAAGTGAGATTCTGTATCCACAGGTATCAAGAAGATGTGGGCAGCTGTTGAAATGAAATTATATAACATCTTTTCAGACGTCTTCTGATTATCTATGGAAACGATACCACGTCCAGGTTGCAGCAATTCACCAACAGAGATACACGATAGAATACACCCCACCCTTAACTTTTGGCACGTCATTGTATATACGGAATAATGTTTACTTACGTCATATATTTTATCAATTATTTTGTCAGAATATTTTAATATGGACATCCTTTATTCTTACTTTGAAATGCCGATTTCGATTAATATGCTTAATGCAGCATCAAGCATTTTTAAATCGTTTACTTTCGATTGCTCTATGTTTTTGGTTTCTTTAAAAATT
Source organism: Acanthosepion esculentum (assembly GCA_964036315.1). Lineage (NCBI taxonomy): Eukaryota > Metazoa > Mollusca > Cephalopoda > Sepiida > Sepiidae > Acanthosepion > Acanthosepion esculentum. The sequence goes on from OZ038495.1 coordinate 71,629,772, forward strand.
CTCTCTCTATATATATACACACATCATATATATATATATATATATATATATATATATATATATATATATATATTTCTCTCCAGCTCTAACGCAATCTCTCTCCTTCTTTCTTTTTCTCTCTCCCTCTCTCTTCAGTCTATGTCCCTTCAGGACGTAGGTGATCATAATTCTTCACAGATATAATAATAATACACGGTGAAATTATTTTTTGTGCGTGCGCGCACACACACACATACACAAATGTATATATATATATATATATATATATATATATATATATATATATCATTTTACTCCAAGCAAGGTAATAAAGCGACTAAAACGCATGGTGTTACAGAGTGCTAGGGAATCTCAAGAAAACATCTATTGTGTATAGAGAACAAGAATTAAGAAGACAAAAGAATGCGCACACACACACACACATATATATATAGAGAGAGAGAGAGAGCGAAAGAGAGAGAGAGAAGGTGTGCTGCAGAAATATCTCCCATTTACATCTCCCAGAAATTCCTCCCACCTAACTCATTATCTAGATGAAGACACTACTGCGACTAAGGTGGGAAGCATTTCTGGGAGGTATATGTGGGACGTATTTCTGCCGCCACCTGTATAATCGATATTTACTTTCCTTTTTTTATCCTACTGACGGAAAATGAAGTCGAAAAGAAACCGCATCTGATGAAATTCAAGCAAGAAATTATTAAGCATTAGAAAATAAAGAACAAATCTAAACTCTATTTTAAGTGAGAAAAAATACGGAAACCATTTTCATTTTCTATGGCAACGCACGTGAGTTGGCGATTCCAGAAAGACAAGCAAATGAATATGTATACATATATATAGCAACTTCTATTGTTCAACTCATCAGATATCCACCACTGATGCGTAATGAACAAAACAGAATTGCCCCAAGTAATGATTCGAAAGAGACAGACGAAAATAAATAACAAGTCGTTGCAATTGCTAAAAATCTTTCAAGAAAAACTAAAAGCATTTGTTAAAAACAAAACTATTTTTCTCTCTTCTTTCTTCGGATTATCTGACATGCACGCCAAGGAATTTCTGCTAATGTCTCTCTAATGAATGGCACCAAAAACAAAACGCGATTCCAACACGATTCCCATTCCCTAAGTTACATAATTGACATCTCAAGTCTAAATTCTAAAAATGAATATATATATATATATATATATATATATATATATATATATATATATATATATATATATATATATATATATATATATAACATAATTTTGAGCCATGATTGTAAAATAAGCTGATAGCATAATTGAACCTTTTTTTCATTTGTTTTTTAGGTTTTTTTTTTAACAAACTCTTTCGGTTGTTCTTTTCTCCAGCTGACTTCAAGTATAAATTATGTGAGAAAAGAGAAAAGCTGAAGAAAGCTGTACATTGAATCGGCCGGAACCTTATGGCAGCAACGAGTTCCAGGGACAAAAAAAATCCATGAATGGAACAAATAAGATCATGATCTCTAAACTAGTTAAATTTACAGATTCTATTTTTTTTTAATTGTTTTGCTTCTTTTAAAGTGGGTATTGCTTTGTCTGTTTTAACTTTGTATTTTGTATTTAGCGAGCAAATGTCAAAAGACAGGAAATAAACTTTAGTCTATAGATAATGAGTGGTCGGTTTATACTTGAGTCTGTCGGTAAATATTTGTCATTTATATCTGAGTTAGTAAACATCCACTGGTAGTAGGATCCCATGTTTTGGTGTATATGTGGGGGTGTCTTGTACCTGTTATTAGATGTATGTATGTATATTATTCCTATATCATTAAGAAGCAGTCAGTTTTATATGATTTGCTTGTGCAAAATTTGCAGGAAATGTAAATTGGACATTACATTAAAACAAATGATATCGACGGTGTTAAATGAGACATGGTGTTAATAACGAAAAAGAAAATTTACAAAATAATTATTTAACAGAATAGAATTGCTTTAATATTATTCACAGTTTTACCACGTACGTCGAATAATGCAACACAACAGTCTCAGTTTTAAAAAAAATCTTGTTAAGTTTGTGGATGTCAATAATAAATCCTGGTAGGACCTAATTATCTCAGAATCGCCTCACTTTATTGGTTGAATAAACCCGGCGAGACGACACATCCTTGTCTTACACCCCTTTCTATTTTTGTATATTTACCAAATTCATTTTCCGTATGCAGGCGGTTTGCTCCCAGTATAGGTTCTTGATTATTCTAATACCCGTCCTAAGTATGTCGTTTTCGTGACAAACGTTTCTACATAATCTATCAAATATAGGTAGACCTCCTTTTGTATTTGTATTGTTCTTTCTGATATGATTCTCGGCATAAATATCGCATAAATATCGCATTCCTTGTCCCAGTATCTTTAACAAAACCGCATTGTTCCTGTCCTATTCGCGGTCAAATTCTGCTGCTCGCTCCATTCATCAGAATTCGGATTATAAGTTTTGATATATAGGCTGATTGTATGGAGTTCACATTCGTTTGCGCCTGGCTTCTTATGCAGTGCTATGAAAATAGATCTATTTAAATTTTCCGGTATATCACTACTGTTGCAGATTTCATATATTATATATGTAATCTTGTCTGTGCCAAAAAAATTCAAGGCTGTCAGCATCTCTATAACGATTCCGTCTGGCCCTACCGCTTTGTTTCTGTTCAATTTGGCCAGTGCTGATTTCACTTCAGATTTTAATACTTAATATTTCTGTGTATTTCGTGTTGTCATCTTTCATCTTTGAGTTCTCTGATGTATTCGTTCAGTCTATGAATTTTTCTTTCTCTAATATCACTGTCATGCCATAAATGAATGTAATAATAATTATATGCTTTGTTTATTTTGGTTTTTATAATCACGACGTTTCGGCCGTTTCACTTTCCGACCTTCTTCAAGGTGTCTGTCTTTGCACTATGTAACTTTCTTGGAATTTCAAAGTGCAGACTTTATTAAATAGACGAAAGTAGATTGTTCTAATTCAGTTTTCCCTCTTTAGGGGGACATCTTGTGCTCACCAGTCTTGTTCATTTTTACTTTGCTTGCTCCTTTCTTCCACTGAACCAATGATAGTGACTTTTCAACACTTCTAAAATCAGGGATTAACCTCACAACTACCAAGGAACTTGGTATGTTTTTACTAACGCTTTAATCTACTACTAATCTGCTATTCGTTTGAGTGATATTTTTGTTTTGTTTTTTACGGCTTATCAACACTTTTTTAAAAGCCGAAAGATGTTTTGGATTGTACAAATATTTCTTTTCTTTTTTGCGTGTGAATATTACATTAATAATCTTTTGAGAATAACAAGGATTTTCCAGATACAAGTCCTACCAATTAACCAATAACTGGCTGGAGGGCATTGATTCATACCTTCATAAAAGTATAGTTGAAAGTGGTATGATAAAACTCTAGATGAAATTAGCATGATAGAAGCGTGGAAAACTGTCTTGATAAAGTGTGGATGAAACTGGTGTGATAAAAATGAGGTTAGAACTGATTTAATAAAAATCTTAATTAAATTGGCACGATAAAAGTGTGGGTAAAATCAGTACGATAAAAGTGCGGATACAACTGAGGAATTAAAACTGTGTATTTATGTTCGAAATAGAAATGGTTTTAGTTATAAATTCAAAAAACAATACTGAACATGCAGTTTTACAGTTTCTCTCTGATGACTTAAAGGCAGTCAGTCTCATTCTGTTTGTCTGTCTGTCCGTCCCCACCACTCTCTCTCACTTATATATATATATATATATATATATATATATATATATATAAATTGGCAGGATATCCTGTTTGGCCTGGGGACACAAGCACTCATTATTATGTTGACCACTTTAAAAATGCTTTTTAAAAACATGTGCCTGAATTAGAATTATTTCAAATAAAATATTTATTATATGTCGAAAATATAGCTGAAGATTTCTTCAAAATTAAGAAGCTTCTGGATAAAAAAGAAATGTTCGGATCCTTTATAAAAAGCCGTTTTGTGCTTTCACACACGTTAGCATCCAATATCGAGTTTATACGCCAAAGAAGCGCTGTTCCTCCGGCTGAAAAGCAGCTCTGCTTTTAACGTCTGACCTTGTGTTTTGGTGGTGGACATGCGAAAGCTATCTTTTTCCATATGCTATGTATTCCAGGACGTGGGCAATCATGCCTTGGCATATAAAAGTGAATAATTGACATTCTCGGAATGGAAATAACTTTCCCTCTTGCTACATTCGGAAATCATTGCCGTTTGAATATCGAGAAAGGTTGAATATTTTGGGATAGTTGCAGAATATAGAGAAATGATTTTCATTGTTTTCAGCGATTTATTGTTTGATGATGAAAGCTGCACCTTTTAATAATGCTTGATTGTAAAGATCTTCGTAGCCGAATGGTAAAAGCACGCCGGATAAGAAGATAGTTTTTCATGCAAAGGAGGCCGCAAGTACGAATCCTACCGGAAGACACACTTTCCTTAATAAGTTTTTTCGAATATACTGGCCAATAGTCGAAATAAATACTGTTTAAAATAAACAGAGCGTCTACTCAAATACGGATATCCACTAAAAAAAAAGTTTGAAGTAATAAAAATATGTGGGATTAAAATAAAATCTATTAATTCTTTAGAAATTGCTTTGTTTACGTTTCAGGTACAAGATTTTCGAGAAAGTCTGAGCGACGAATGTGCTATAAAGGAAAAGTGGAACATTGCTTTTTTGTGATGTCCTTCGTAGCCGAGTAGTCAAAGTCGGCCGGATCAGATCGTGGTTTCTCCTGCAATGGGAGGGGCAGGTTCGAATCTTGTCGGGGGGCGCATTTTCTTTAATAATTTATGTTGAGTGTGGAAGCCAGTAGACGAAATAATTACTGCTGAAAATAAACCCAGCGTCTACTCAAATACAGGTATCCTTGAGAAATCACTTTTTAACAATATCAGTTTCTTATTTTGTCTCCTTGCGATCTCAGCTAACTTCAAAAGTGAAACTCTATGTGTTCATGATGGTCTTGGTGAAAAGTTAGTCCTGATGAATTATTTTCACAATTTTAGACCGATCCATATTGATTCGTACCTGGGCACAAACACACCTGCATTTAGGAATATAACTAAGCAGGGCATGAGTAACGACGTACTTCCTTTACTACCGTAAGTCAGTTCAGCTGTAAATCGAATAAATCCTATAATAAGTTGAGATTTTATTTAATATCAGTGTAAAAAGATCTGGTTTTTGAAGGTAAGGCGATAACATCACTTAAAAGGGTTAATAAAAATACAATGTAATGTTACAATTTAATCTAAAAGGAATGAAGTAGCCATGTAAAAATAATGTACTTATAACAACCACGGTTCTATCTGTAGGTATATCTGATTACTTTACACAGTAAAAACACCACACCGTAGCTAGATTGTTGTTACAACGTTACCATTAAATATGCTTTAACATGAAGATAACGCAATTTCTAGTCCGATTTTAATAAAGCACTGTCTCATCCTGATAATAATGATCCAGTTCGTATTTTATTCGTTTGTTACAAAATCTAGGTACTGACCATGCTATACGTTGCTTAACTTCGGTGATCGTACGGGAATCGGTGTTTCAACGTGATTTGGCCTATGTTGAAAGGCAACATCACTAATTACTGCGTAAGAAACTCTGACCCGTAAAATAGTAAAATATTTATATTGTAAAAAATATATTCATTACATATTTGTAAATTGAAAAAGTAATTTCTTACAAAATAAGTGTATCCTTTCAAAGATATGCCACCTGGTGTCAAATAACTTCGTCTTATTTCGGAACATTACAAACAATTTCGGCAAGTTCGTTTACAAATACACATCGAGCATCAAACGACATTTTCGGTACGAAGAGAAATGCATCAAAACTCAACAAACATTACTTTCCGTTCTATTTAATACTGACATCTCATTTTAACAGATATATTTACCAGAATTACACAAAATATCTTGAAATACTAAACAGTAAACGTATCCAGTAAAATCGCCATTAGCTTCAACCTCAAGATGACTTCGAAATCTCATGCATCTCTTCTGAACAGTGTCCTTGGTGAATGCTGCCATAATCCTTACCTTCAGTTCATCTTTGATTTTACAAGGAGTTTTGTTGGCCTCTCGCTCAACTGCGCACCACCCATAATAATCAAGGGGGTTGCAGTCTGGAGGCTTAGGTGGCCAGATGTAAGGGGTGATGTGGTCACAGTCATGACTGGTTTCTCCTGCTTGTATGGCAATGGTGGAGTCCTGTTGCTAGATATTGGGACCACCCTCTTGACACAATGTAGGCCTCAGTGTTGAGTCTGATTTCCCTGTGGGAGGATGAATGAAGGTATAACCTGACCATCATTCCAAATCCCTTCGTAATCTCCATTAGACTCATCCAACTCTTTCCGAATCCGCTGCACTGTCCTCAGATGAAAACCCAAACACTCTGAAATGTTCGTATTGGAGCTTCCGGCGTGAATACCAAGCAGTACAGTATGCCGTTTCCAATACTTTCTTCTTTTATTTACCGTGCCCCTTAAGAATGTTGGCGATCATGGCTTTCCACAATTTCCCATACTTCATAGCTCTTAGCAATATTTGTGTCCTTACTATTCTTCCAACTCTCTAGTCTGTCATTCATTTGCATAAACTCGTTAGGTATGTCGCTAGCTATTTCGATCTGCCTTTCTTTCCTGTGTGTGGCAAAATCTCCAAGGTCACTTTCCTATTATGTGCCCTAGAAATGTAAATTGCATATTCCTAATTCTAAGTAGAAGTGTCCTTTTTGTTTCTATTTTCCTTAAAACTTTTCTATTTCTCACATGTTCCCTCCATGGTATCCTCGGTATCCTTTTGTATAAACACATCTCTGTTGGCTCAAGTCTTCTCTCGTCCAGTATTCGCTATTTATTACAAAAGAAGAATTTAACTAAAAAACCTAAATGAAGTAAACTATTAAGTTAAGCCACATGTAAATTCCGTTTTCTTCAGAAACAATTGTAATTACGAATGTATCATCCTAACTGTTCCTTAAATATACCATGACAGGTGATGAAGTGTGGGTTACATACGGCAATGTTCAACGCAAAAAAAGCAGTGGATAGACAAGAATAAATCTCCACAACCAACCCCAAAACTGACCACATAGAAGAAAGCGAATGCTGTGCTTGTGGTGGGATCGTTGTGGTATTATTCATTTAGAATTCTTAAAACGCAATGAAACACTAAATGCCCATTTATACATCCAGCAGATGTAACATGTCCATAAAGGTTTAGTCGAAAAGTGTCCTGCGCTCGTCAATAGGATTTTTTTTCTTCATGGCAACGCAAGTCCGCATACAGCAAGATTAAAACATGAAAATATTTTGGAATTTGGTTGGTCCGTTCTACCCAACGCAATGGCTTCACATGACCTTGCACTAACTGCTTATTACATTTTCCAATCGCTGCAAAATCCTTTGATGGGACTAATTTTCTCTTATGAAAACTAGTTTCAGGAGTTCGCCGAAACCGTTTTTTCATCAAAATCTGCGTAAAACGTATTGAATAGTTGCCTGAAAAACTAGAAATGGCAAATAATGGTGAATATACAATTGAATTAAGAGTATTTCTACTTAACTTCTTGACGAATAAAACTGATAAAAAATTATTTATAGCCCAATATTAATGTTAATATGCTGAAATGAAGATAACTTTTAGTAGCAGCGTTCCTCGTAACCCTGAGCCAGACAATATGAAATTTAATAAATCAACCGCTTTTTTTTTTAATAAGAAGACTTTCAAAGACTTTTGGAGTTTCTCTGTCTTCGCAATGTATTTACAGGACATTCAGTCTTCTCACTTTCATGACTTGCCAAAAATCGGTAGCATCAAAGAACAGGGTCCTATGATCTTTTCTCCTTTTTGATGATTGATCCTTCCACAGAAGCAGCCTTCCTGTTCTTTCGCCAATTTTTCTTTCTTTCTTTTCTTTTTTTTCATCAATGACTCTATAAAGCTTGGTTTGACAATCAACCCACGCGAAACAGCTTTCTATAAAAACCAAAAAAAAAATGTTCTTTTCCTTTCTGGTAGATATCTTGCTCTATGAAAAATCTCGGACAAGGCCATGAATAACAGAAGGAGTTATTTGTTGAGCATCTGGTGAAGATTAAACATTCTAAAGGAACAAAAATCATGTACTGTATTGCCACATGTCCCACAGTTCAGTGTTCTAGAGGATTAAAAAGTTGGTGACATAATAAGTTTGAGTTCAATCCCTGTGCAGTGTAGTATGGATATTCCCAGACGCAATGGAAACAGGACTGGCAAGACAAAGGCGTCGGTTTAAACTGATGCCAGGATGATATGGCTAAAACGTTTAAGCTAGTTCTTGGAAATGCTGTCAGGTATAGTTTCATTTATTTCCTGTACGCTCTTTTGAAATGCCACAAAAGTTGCCAGAATCACAAAAGTTGTATCCACCATTATGGCATCATAAACAAAAGATACATTCGGCCAGTACTGCTACTGCTACACACACACACACATATATATATATATATATATATATATATATATATATATATATATATATATATATGGAAAGCGTTTAAAATAAGGTTTAAAATACTTTTAAAAAATAAAATATCTTTCTTGAAGATTTTCTTTTAGTTTTAGTTTCAAGATAATAGATTAAATTTAATATTTCCAATAAGCAAAATACTTTGCTATATTCCAACCTGAATTTAAATTTATTGAAATAAGGTTTTTTTATTCTCAGTAAAAAACGCTAAAAACATTCATATTGACAAATTTGTCAATACAACGTAATTCTCTTTCTTTAAAGATGTCAACTTGAACATGGTTATCTATTAAAAATAACGTTTCGAGATCAGCTCCTAAGAAAGTCAGTTTACTGTGTCGGGCGAGACAGTTTTTCTCTCCAGAATCTCTTATACATAACTATAACTATCATTTGTCCGTGCTTAGAATATTACTGTCACATATGGCCCGGTGCTCCTGCTGTTTGCCTTGAGCTCCTTGATAAAATCCAAAGAAGAATCAGCAATATTATTGGTCATGATCTAGCGGCTCAGTTTCAATCGCTTTCCCACAACCGTAAAGTTGCTTCCCTGTGTCTTTTCTATAAATACTTTTTTATGGTAATTGTTCGGATGAGCTCTTCGCTATGGTACCTAGACGTTTTGAATTTAAGCGCAGAACTAAACTGGCGTTGAGATCTCATCAATTTACAGTCGAGTTGGCTAGATGTAGCCGTAAATTATATGCTAACAGTTACTTTTCTCGCATATCTCACTTGTAGAACTACCATCCTTAGCATGTTTGAGCTAACTTTTTAATCTGCAAATATTTAATGCCAATCGCTATCTACTGTCCTGATTACTCTTTTCTCTTCTCGTAATGTTTCTGTTACTAATTCTTCCACTCCGGTAACACCTTGTGCCTAAGTGGCTTTACTCTCTTGCTTGTTGTGAAATCGATTAAAACACACACACACACACACACACACACACACACACACACACACACATATATATATATATATATATATATATGAAAGAGTTTTTCATGTAAAAGCTTGTCGAAAACTAAAATGCTTTTGAACCTGTAAATATATAATAATATAAATGGAGACATGGATAAGCTTTCGTTGTATACATTAAATACGTTTGAGAGTAAATGCTTGTAAAAAAACGAAAGTACTTTTCTTACAATACGGCTTAAGGAACATTCGGGATGTTTCACTATTCAAAAGATACAACGATTACGCGCAAATACAGCGATAACAATTTGGCTTAGATTGTGATTAAGATACAGAGTTTAGTATCTGAGTCCAAATGAAATCAGTATCTTGAAGGCTGTTTTTAAGAGCCTATAGAAATGGCGCAACTTAATCTCCCATATTCATTTCCTAGACTTGGTTTACTGTTGTCATATTCCTTGTTTAGTAAATATCACGGTAGTTTTCATAATAAAAATAAAATATGTGCTGCTTTCTGGTTTGAGATGTTACCATATTTCTTGTTGGCGGCATTAATCAATGGTCGATCTTTGATAAAAACCTGAAACTTGTATGTGAATTTTTAAAGTTAGCATTCTCTCTCAGATGAGATGATAGACGCAACAAAATGCTCGTCCCTTTTGATATGTTTTGTCCCGTGTTATTAGATTTAGTGATAATCAATAAACATATTTAGACCTAGCACATAAGTTGGATTATAAAACATCAAAACACAGAAACAAAAGTGTGAAAGGAGAAACCGCCATGAAGATTTCAGGAGGCAAACAAACGGAATTAGAGATGAAGTGGCATAGATTTCGTTGTACAAAGGAAACTTGAAAAACAAACAGAATTTCTAATGTTTACTAATCAGAGCATGTGCATTAGAAACCGAACATTTGTATGGATTTCGAAGAATCGGATAAATATTGAAGATTGCATGTCTTTTACAAAACTAATTGACTAGCCCACTTCGGACGAGAAGGACTTTTTCTTCCCGAAGGACTTCATCATATATTGAATAATAATAATAATGATAATAACAAAATTAACCCATCACTGCATACAGTTTCCTGAAGATTTTAGCTCTTTTTGACTAATCTACCTAATTTTCTGCTTAATGGCTGATTTTAAATGTTACGTAACAATCTCAATGCAGTAATGTGTAAAATAGTTTTAGCATGCTAGTTGAATAGGATTTAATTAAACTAAAAAAGCTATGAAAGTTATTAACTATTAAATGAAATGGTGGGAGGCCAGAAAAGCCAGACTCATTTCGGAAGCAGAAAGAAAACAACAAAATTTTATCGACCAAAATCAACATTTATTCTTCAAAATAAAGTCCATCATTCCCGACGATCATCCGAATCTGTCCTAGATACCAGTCCACTGGCTTTGAATAATAATAAAAAAACTCTAAACAAGCTTCTTTCACTCCATCAAAAGTGTTGAATCACTGGTCGCGGCGGTAGTGTGCCATTGAGCGGAATATAAGCCATAGGCACTCGGAGAAGCATCGAGACTGAATGGTGCATGTGGAAGAATGTCCATCTGTTTAAACTTCTCCTTAGTCAACCTGGCAGTTTGTGGCCTCGCATTGTCTTGCTGAAACAAAGCCCGACTGCGATTGACCAATACAGGATATTCCTTCTTTAGTTTGTCGTACACGTGGTCTAGTTGCTGGCAATACAGTTTAGCGTTGATGGTGCGACCGTGTGGAACAAGCTCGAAATGCAGTACTCCTTGGAAATTCCACCAGACAGTTGTCAAGATTTGTTGTTTTCTTTCCGATTCCTAAGTGTGTCAGGACTTTCTGGCTAAGCTAGTAATATCGAAATAATGTCAAAATGATATTGAAATAATGTAGAAATGAAACTTTTAATAATATAATCAGTGAATGTAGAAAGTAAAACGAGAATAATTATAAAATATACATGACTGGTTAAGAAGGGTGATTCACTGATAATTATGCAAATGGCGTAGATCTGACCGTGACATACAAACAGTCCTAAAGAATAGAAAGGGTAAATCCTATAATAACTCAGGCAATCCAAGCAAGGGAACCAGAGTAAAGCGCTGTCAGATATCACGAAATTTTCTAATCTCTGTTTGAGAACAGAGAAAGTTTGTGTAAGGAGGTTTGTGTAACGCTGTACACATCAATATCAGTGAACCCGTAAGAGATATTAGAAAAGGATTAAAAACAAAACTCCAAGGAAAATGTGAAATCATCCAGAAGACGACGTTAGTAAAATGAAACATAATACGGAGGAAAGTGCTGGAGTCATGGTTTTAAAGTTATTTGATAGCTAGCAGGTGTCACTAGAAAGTACAGCCTTATTAAAAAAAATAGGCTGCTGTTTAGGTGAGTGTTTCTTCTATGTGCCACGCCCCTTTAAGATACAGGCGATCGTGGCTTTCCACAAGTTCCTAACCCTTTAGCAGTTTTTTCTCCTTTTGCTAAGTCTCCCGACCGCCGTTCTGCCATCCATTCACACAAGCTCGTCAGGTAAGTGGCTCCCTGCCTTCACCTATCTCACTTGCCCTCAGTATACCCAGTAAGTGTTATGTTTTCCAATCTCCCCTTCCTCGTTATGTGTCCAAAGGATTTCAGCAATCTACGGTGAGTATTGAAAAACTTTGTTGTCACTTCATCTCCTTTACTACAGTTACTACAGGTTTTACTATTGCATTTTGATTACACAGACCAATGACATAAGCACAGACGATAATCCGATTTCTGGGAAGCATTTCATAAGTTCATACAAGAAAAAATGCCGGAATATGAATCGACAGAAACGTGGCGATCAAACCAACAACAATAAGAATATTTACCTGAAAAACTCGTAAAATTATGTTAACGACTCATCTGATAAAGCATTTTCTCCGAATCATTTAACCATTTTTTTAATCTGACAACACAAATCACAAATAAGTTTGGCTTTTTTGGTCAGGAGGTAATTCTCATTGTATAAAATTAATCAGTAAAAACCAATAATAATAATAACAGAAGTGATTTCTTATTAGGAAAAGACATTTTTAAAATTATAGCTAAACATAATTTCCCGCCACTTAAGCTATCTTTTCCTAATCAGGTAAAGCCTTTATGTTAGCGGCCAGCTTTTAACGACGTATATTTACTAATAAGGTGTTTGACCCTAAGATTGTGTTTATTAATATTTATTGGTTGTTTTCCACCGATCTTTCTTCTTTTCTCCTGTTTGATTGTAACAGGAAATAGAGGATTTTCGAAATAGCGAGTGGTTTATCCGATATCATGATTGTGTTGTTTGCTCTGTTTGCTTGTTTGTTACTTAAAACCTCGAACTTAAGAGCCGCTTTCAGGGAGATTTCCAATGGGTATATCAAATAGAATTTACTCATATTTTGTATTGTGTAATGGTAATATTATCCGTAACCGTATAAGGAAACATTTGGTATTCACTGACACAGTGTAGCGCACCAAATGAGGATCGAATTTCTCAGTAGTAATTGTCTGCTAGACTTGCTGGATAACCATTAATCCACACAGGCAGCAAATGATCAAGAACAAAAACAATATTGTCAGTAGTAATCTTTTGTTTGTAAACAGCGTTAGGAGAAATAATTGATTTACTAATGCACACAACCATACATATCATTTCATTTAACATACACGCATATATATATATATATATATATATATATATATATATATATATATATATATATATATATGAAGAGAGAGAAAGAGGGTGGGAGAAAGAAAGCTGTGCTGGCAGTTATCAAATTTAAGAATTGCTTTAAGAGTTTCATACTTAAACGGGGCACAGGGACGTGGGTTTCGTTTTTATTTTTCACGTGCTTTATTGAAAATCCGTTTACATTTTGAACAGGTACTTCCTATTTTATTTTCGTTGTTAAGAAAATATATTCATATATTTCTAAAGAAAACCAAAAAAGGAAACCAAAAAAGTTCTGTCCGTTTTTAAAGGAAAAAAAGAAAACGCTTCACAGTATGTGTAACTTATATTTAGTCTTTGAAGTAATCGCCATCGGCATCCAGCACCTTTTGCCAACGTGTCTCCAGCTGTTCAATGCTATTGCGGTAGAACTCGGGGTGGGGTTGACACAAAGAAGTCCGTGAGGGCTTTGCGCAAGTCTGCTTCATTGGTGAAGGATTTCCCACGAAGATGATTATCCAGGGAGTGGAAGAGGTGGTAATCGGATGGCGCAAGGTCAAGTGAATAAGGTGGATGACACAAAGTCTCCCACCCGTATTGCTGTATGGTATCCCTGATCACTCGCGCGACATGCGGCCTGGCGTTGTCATGGAGGAAAAGCACACCTTTGCGATTCACCAGTGCTGGCTCCTGGCGCAATGCCTGTTGCACACGTTTCAATTGCTGCGAGTATAGGTCTCCAGTGACCGTTTGGCCCGTTGCTAGCAGTTCATAATGAACCACTTGACGACCTGTCCACTAGACACAAAGCATAATCTTGCGTTGGTGCATAGGCGATCTTGCGGTGTGAGGGACAGCATCCTAAGGAGACAACCAATGTCTGGAACGCTTTGAAGTTTCGTACAGAACCCACTTTTCATCACTGGTAAGCACTCGATTGAATAAGGATGCGGTACGGTGGCGAGAAAGCAGCGGTACGGTGGCGAGAAAGCAGCGATACGCAGGCTGACACTCGTTGTCTCTTGTGAACCTCCAACAGCGTTTGTGGAACCCACTTGCTCAGTTTGTACGTCTTACCTAGGCGGTGCAGGTGAATTCTAACTGTTTCATCGGAAACGTTGAACTGTCTTGCAAGTTCACCACTCGTTAGACTATTGTCCTCTTCAATGGCCGCCTTCAGGACTCCGTCATTCAAGACCTGTGGTCGTCCACTGCGAGGCTCATCATTTAGAGACAAATCTCCCGACATGAATTTTCGAAACCAACGCCTTGCAGTACGTTCATCCACAGCACTATCCCCAAACGCTTGACATATGCGGCGACTTGATGCATCTACTAATAAGCCCACTTTGAAGTCGTAAAGCAAACAACCTCGAACGAGATCTCTAGACACTTCCAACCTTCTCACAGCTGTCCGGCTTATAACTGATGACCGGGCACGGTGCACGTGTTTTTTATAACGTCTGATGTTCCTACTTCCGGCTGTCCGAATTTGAAAACAATTGCTACACGCATTTCGTATATATTTCAACTTCATTCAATGACTAATCAAAAAACGGACAGAATTTTTTGGTTACCTTGTATTAATCCGATATATTTTTATAACGTTAAGCGTCATTTTTAGTGGATACCTGTATCTGAGTAGACGTTCCGTTTATTTTAAACATTTTATTTCGTCTGCAGGCCGAAGGGCGCATTTTTCTAATATTCAGGCTATTAAAGGAAACAAAATTATGTATGAATTAAAACGGAGTGTTTACTCAAATACCGGTATCCAGAAAACTAACGTTTAAAGTGAAAAAAAAAATCATAAATATATATAACGGTTTCTGGATATATATTTTGGGGCGGGAAGCAAAATTCAAATTTTAAAAAAGATTGACATTCAAAAGTAGCCCCCAATGGTGGAAGCAGCTAAATTCTGAATTGAGTACGGATTGGCATTCAAAAGCAACCCCCCAATGTCGGAACCAGCGAAAATCATAATTTAGAACAGATTGGCATTCAAAAGAAAGACCACAATGTCGGAAGCGGGTAAATTCTAAATTTAGTATTGATTGGCACTCAGAAATAGACACGAATAGTGAAATTCAAAATTTGAAAACGTTTTGCATTTAAAAGTAGCCCGCAATGTCAGAAGCAGCTAAATTCTGAATTTATTACAATTGGCTTTCAAAAGAATCCCGCAATGTCGGAGGCAGCAAAAACAAAATTTGGTACTGATAGGCATTCAAAAGTTGCCAATAAATGTCGCAAGAAGCGAAATTAAAAATTTAGTACTGATTAGCATTATAATGTAGGCCCCAGTGTCGGAACCAGCTGAATTCGAAAATTAGTACTGATGGGCTTTAAATTCGCGAATTGCGACATTGGGTGCTGGTTTTGAATAACTAGCACTCAATGTCGCAATTTGCGAATTTAAACATTTCGTACTGATTGGCATTCAAAAGTTTCCCCAATATCGAAAATAGAAAATTTCAAAATTTAATACTCATTGGCATTCAAAATTTAATACTCATTGACATTCAAAATTTAATACTCATTGGCATTCAAAATTAGTGTCCAATTTCACAAGTAGCGAATTTAAAATTTAGTACTGATTGGTATTCAAAACTAGCCATCAATTCGGAAGCAGAAAATTCAAAATTTATTACTGATTGGCATTCAAAGAATCGCCCAATATCTGAAGCAGCTAAAGTCAAAATTTAGTATTGATTGACATTCTAGAAGTATTTCACAATGACAGAAAGAGGTAAATTCAAAAATTAGTACTGATGGGAATTGAAAATATGCCCACAACATCGCAAGTAGCGAATTTAGAAATTTCAGACTGATTTGATTTCTAAAACATGCCCCAATATCACAAAATTTAAAATTGGTTTACATTCAAAAGTATCCTGCCAATTTTGCAAGTAACTAATTTCAAAACACTGAAGGACATTCAAATGTCGCCCCCAAAGATTCAAGGACTGAAATTGAAAATTTAGAACTGATTTGCTGACCTCAATTTTACAGATACCTAAATACAAAATTTAGTACTAAATGACATTCAAAAATAGTGGCTAAATTCAAAATTTAGATGATTGGCATTGTGAAATAATCCCCAATATCGGAAGCAGCAAATTCAAAATTTAGTACTGATTTGCATTCAAAAGATGCGTCTAATGTCGGAAGCAGCTAAATTCAAAATTTAGTACCAAAGGGCATTGAAAATTATCACCCAATGTTGCAAGTAGCTATATTAAAAATGTAATACTGATTGGTATTCAAAAGTGGCCGCCAATGTTTTAAAAGGCGAATTGAAAATTTAGTACCGATTGGCATTCAAAAGTAGCTATCAATATCGCAAGTAGCAAAATACAAAATTTAGTACTGAGTGGGATTCAAATGTAGCCCCCAACTTCGCAAGTAGTGAAATTCAAAATTTGGTATTAATTGGTATTCAAAAGAGACCCAATTACCACAAGTAGAGAAATTCAATATTTGGTACTGACTGGTATACAAAAGTAGCCGTCAATTCGCAAGTAGCGAAATTCAAAATATAGTAGATGTTGGCATTAAAAGTAACCAGTCAATGTTGCAAGAAGCAAAATTCAAAATTTAGTACTGATCGGCATTCAGAAGTAGCCTCAATGTGAGAAGTAGCAAATTCAAAATTTAGTACTGATTGGCATACAAAAGTATCGACCAATGTGAGAAGAAACTACTAAAGTCAAAATTTAGTATTGATTTACATTCCAAAGCAGAAGACAATAACGGAAACATAAATTCAAAAATTAGTACTGATGGGCATTGAACACTGGCCCTCAATATCACTAGTAGAAAATTAAAATTTTCAGACTAATTGAGTTTCTAAAGTAGCCTCCAATCTCGGAAGTAGCTAAATTCAAAATTAATACCGATTTGCATTCAAAAGTAGCCCTCAATCTCGCAATCAGCGACATTCAAAATTTGGAAATGATTGGCATTCAAAACAAGGCCTCAATGTCGGAAGCAGCTAAATTCAAAATTTTATACTGATTGTTATTCAAAGTAGCACCAAATATCGGAAGCAGCAAATACGAAACTTATTAATAATTGGCAGTCAAAATAATCACTCAATGTTGGAAGCAGTTGAATTCTGAATTAATACTGATCGGCATTCAAACATAGTTAAAGTCAATTGATGGACATTTAAATGTAACCCGCAATTTCGCAAGATGCGAAATTCAAAATTCAAAACAGATTGGCATGCAAATATAGCCAGCCAATGTCGCAAGAGGCGGAATTCAAAATTAATTACTGATTGGCATTTAAAGGTATCCACGATTGTCGCAGGTAGGGAAATTCAAAATTTAATCCTAATCAATGGTCGAAATAGCCTCCAATAATGGAAGCAGCTGAATTCCTAATTTAATGAAACCGCGAAATTCTAAATTTAGTACTAATTAACATTCAAAAGTTGCCCCTAATATCGCAAGCAGCGAATTTCAAAACGGACGGATTACCATTCAAAGTAGTCTTTTACGTCACAAGCATCGACATTCAAACTTTTGTACAGATTACCATTCAAAATTATCCTAAATTCAAAGTTTAGTCCTGAGTGTAATTGAACTGTAGCCACCAATGTCAAAAGCAGCGAAATTCAAAATTTAGTACTGATTAGTATTCAAGCGTAGACCTCAATATCCCAAGCAGCGAAATTCAAAATGTGGTACAAATTGGCATTAAAAATTTACTCCCATGTCGCAAGTTGCGAATTTCAATATTTCTCACTGGTTGACATTCAAAAGTAGCCCTCAATATCCGAAGCAACTAAATTCAAAATTTAGTACTGATTGGCATTCAAAGTAACATCAAATGTCGAAAGCAACAAATTCCAAACATAATAATGATTGGCATTCAAAAGAATCACCCAATGTCGGAAGCAGTTGAATTGTGAAATAATACTGAGTGCCCTCAAAATGAACCTCCAATTCTGGAAATAGTTAACGTCAAAATTTCGTACTGATGGACAATCGAATGTAGCCCCCAATTTCGCAAGTAGCAAAATTCAAAATTCAGTACTGATTGGCATGCAAGAAGCGAAATTCAAAATTTATAACTGTTTAGTCTCCAAAAGTAGCTACCAATGTCGCAGGCAGCGATATTCAAATTTTAGTACTGACCTGCATACTGTAGCCACAAATGTTGAAAACGGTTAAATTCTGTACTGATTGGAATTCAAAAGTAGCTACAACGTCGCTAAAAGCGAAATTCGAAATGTTGGACTGATTAGCATTCCAAAGTAGCCACCAATGTCGCAATAACTGACATACAAAAGTAGCCTTCAATGTCTCAAGCAGTGGAATTCAAGATTTGATACTTACTGGCGTTAAAAACTGACTCTCATATTACAAGTTGCTAAATTTAATATTTGGTACAGACTGTCATTCAAAAGTAGCACCCAATGTCGGAAGCAGCCGAATTCTGAATTAATACTGATGAGCATTCAAAAATAGCCGCCAATGTCGGAAATAGCTAAATTCAAAATTTAGAGGTGATTGGCATACAAGTATAGCTAGCCAACATTGTATGAAGCGAAATTTAAAATTTATATCTGATTGGTATTCAAAAGAAGCCTCCAATGTCGCAGAAAAAGGAAATTCAAAATTTACTACTGATCGGAATTCAAATGTAGCCTTCAATGTTGGATGGTGCTAAATTCAAAATTTTGTGCTGATGGCATTCAAATGTATCTCGAATGTTGCAAACAGTGAAATTCAAAGTTAGTATTGATTAGTATTCCAAAGTGGCCGTAATATAGCAAGCAGCGAAATTCAAAATTTAGTATTGATTTTCATTCAAAAGTATCCCCGCAATGTCGCAAGCCGCGAATTTCAAAATTAATTACGGATTACCATTCAAAGTAGCCTTCAATGTCTCAAGTATCGAGTTCCAAAATTTACTACTGGTTGGCATTCAAAAGTAGCCCCCAGTGTTGCAAGTAGCTAAACTCAAAATTTAGTCCCGATTAGCATTCAAAAGTAGCCCCCAATGTTGCAAGCAGCAGAATTCGAAATTTAGTACCGAGTGGCATTCAAATGTAACCTCAATATCACATGAAATAATTTACAATTTTAGTACTGATTGGCATTCATAAGTATCTCCCTTATATAGGAAGTTGGTAAATTCCGAATTTAATACTAGTTGTTATAGAAAAGTGACACCCAATGTCGCATGTAGTGAAATTCAAAATTAGCTGGTAATACTCATTCAAAATTGCCGCCAATATCGCATGTAGCGAAATTCAAAATTTGGTACTGACTGGAATTCAAAAGTAACTCCCCATGTCGCAAGCAGCGAAATTTAAAAAAATAGTACTGATATGCATTCAAATATAGCCTCAATTTCGCAAGTAGTGAAATTCAAAATTAAGTACTGATTGGCATTTAAAAGTAGCCCCCAATATTGCAAACAGCAAAATTCAAAATTTACTACTGATTGGCATCCGAAACTAACCTAAATGTCGTAAGCAGCGAAATTCGAAATTTAGCATTGATTAATATTCAAAAGTGAACCCCAATGTCGCAAGCAACGAAATTAAACATTTAGTACTTATTGGCATTCAAAAAATATATACTTTATCAAAAAGTAGCCCCCAATGTCTCAAGATGTGAAAATTGAAAATTTAGCATTGATTGGCATTCAAAATTAGCACCAAATGTCGTAAGTAACGAAATTTAACTTTATTACGGATTAGCATTATAATGTAGCCCCCAATGTCTCAAGCTGCGAAATATAAAGCAGGAAACTCGTACTGCTTGGCTTTTAAATTTTTCGCAAGCATCACAAGTAGTGAAATTCGAAATTTTACTGGCGTGGAAATTTAAACATATAATCGAATACTGTCACTTTCGAATTAAAAAATAACTCTCAGAAAAGGTTTTCCTTTATCTCAAGTGTTACATATACTAATTCCATAATACGTTGTTTACTTGTTTTAATCTTCACTTTATCTTTTGAGACTCGGCTTTTTGCATGGCAGCCATTATTTGAGTGTTCGCCCACTTTCGTACTTTTCGTCTGCGATTTACACGCGTTCCTAAACTAAGACCTAAGTAGCATTAGAAAAGCTTACTGATGGAATGCCTCAATGTAGAGACAGAAAGAATTAAGAAGACAAAAAGAAAAACATCCGAAAATGTGATTACATATTTGAACAGCAGAAACTTCGACTGTATGATTATTTTTGTTGCTCTCTGTTGGGACGTTAGGTTTCAAACCCAGTTCTGTGGGACAGGCACAGACTTCTTTTCATATATTGAGCAAATACAATCTATGACAAGTTCTTCTCTATGGTCATTCTATATTATTGCTACAGACACACACACACACACACACACACACACACACACACACACACATATATATATATATGTATATATATATATATATATATATATATTGTGGCCGAATTTATTTCTGTCTGTGACTAGTACATTTGATCAATTGTTATGTATGAGGTCCCTTTTGTGTTTTTTTCATTTCTGCATATTTTCTCAGTATATTATAAGAAACAGTTTAGGAAATTTATTTTATATATACCTGCCTCTGAATTAATATTTTTATGGATATTTTTGGTTTTGATCATGTCCATCATTGTTTTAGAAATTTTTTGATGTTGCTTAGATGGGATAAGTTCTTTTGGATAGTGGATTTTATGGAGTTGGTATGTATCTGATTTTGTCTAGTTTATTGTTGGGGATAATATTGGAGATAACTTTTTTATATTTTTTGCGGTTGTGTATTTTTTATGCTTTTTTTCTTTACGCTGGGGATGAAGTGATAAGGATATTAGCGTTTTTGAATGCCTTTTGTATGTATGTTTCTTCTAAGATATAAATATATATATATATATATATATGTGTGTGTGTGTGTGTGTGTGTGTGTGTGTGTGTCTGTGTGTGTCCCCAGAATGTTGATGTGACCACCACATTACCTGCCAAAAGACCCCCAAAAAGTGAAGGAAAAGAAAACAAAAAAAAACACTATACAAGAAAAAAATCAAACTAAGAGCGGATAAAACAAAACAAAAGTCAAACGCATACCTAAACAATAAATAACAATGCTCAAGTTTTAGGTTATCCAGACAAAATACATAAACTTTACAGCGTCAACCCTCAACGAGGCACAGCTTGATTCGGTACTTAAGTTTCACGCTCTTGTGATCTTCAGGGGACTAGCACACACACACACGCACACATGCATGTATACTTTTAGCCATTATCATGGATGAATTTATTTTTCATTTTTATGGATTGTTTTATGTTTTAGTTAAGAGTAAAAAAATATAAAATATTTGGACAATTTCTGAAAAATGAACGTTGGTAATGTACGCTAATATTTAGGACAAGAACAACACATATAAGATCCGCCATCGGCGCGTAGAAAAAATAGCCAACTCCTAGAAGTGAGTCAAGTGAATTCCACAATTAATCTCTAACTGCAGACCAGCATACAGTATTTACTACTGCATTAATTTAAATTGGATATACCAATTATCGTCCGTAGGTATGCTACAACATATATATATATATATATATATATATATATATATATATATATATATATATATATATATAGATATAGATATAGATATATAGATATATATAAATATATATTTATAGTGCGTATTTATTTAATAATCTTTATTATATCATATACATGTGTATAAATTTTGGGGAAACGTGCTGACTTTTTTTATTGAATATATTTGTTTTATACTAGAGTGTGTACTCAGTTACCTGACGCAACTTGTAATTGTAACTTGAAATCTTAGAGAATAGATATTTTTCAGAGCAACTGTGACTGCTGTTGCGTCAAATTAAATCCACTCAAAATGTTCGCAGTCCGGACTGAATTTGCTTTAGATAGACAGTAGCAGTTTTTACGACATACTTAAAGTCTTTTCATTTAACTACACGTAAAGATATATTTCGTTAGCTAAGTTCTTTTTTTCAATTAGAATCTTTTTAAACTCTAAATCTTCTATTTTAATTAGGAATAATGTAGTCTTTCAAAGAATGAATGAGGTTTTTTTGTAGTGATTTCCTCCGTCTCGTTTAATCACGTCTTGTCATTTCTGTTCATGACTTGACGTCTTGATTTACTCACAGGCACCGTGTGTGAGACTTTGACCTCAGACCATAAGATCGATAGAATGACCGACTTATGACTGCAAATATATATCGCCTGTAAGTATTTCAGCCAACAAAGCACAATTGGTCAGCCTTTCTCTTAAATTATTTAAAACGAATAAAGCAAAGACGCTAACTTATCACCAATTAACTGTTTGATTATTCAGAGCGGTTTTCTGATTAATACTAATGCAAAGAAAGTAACATTTATCTATGGCTATAATAATAATAATAACTTATTTATGATTTTTCCTTGCGTTTAACAAAATGTAATGTCGATCAAAACGTTTTTAATCTTTAAACCCCAAGCAAAACAATAAAATATACGCAAGAAGTTACAGTGAAAGAATATGAGAAAAAACATTATTGAGGAAAAAGGACAATTTAAGAGAAAGAAGATGGCGATTGATGTTGTATTGAAATTCTAGAAGATATTAGTTGACAGGAAAACAATTAGCTGGAAGAGTGGGAGAAGAAACTATTTTAGCATCGGATTTACGGTCACAACTAGCAATATTTTAACAGAGCAATTTTGAGACCTAGCAACCAATGTACTACTGGGTTAAAATTCGCGAAGTTGAAATAGCAAAGAGGAAAGCTTATCAGAACAATTAAAGTGAAACTATTTATAGAAAAGGCATATGGAAGCTACGTTGCTGCAGTAGGTAAATTGCCTGATGCCGAAATACCAGGCGAGAACCGATAGCATTGCTGATTCTTCTTTGGATTTTCTCAAGATCACACACAAAGAAGAAACTGCAATGTTATCGGTTCTCGCCTGACATTTCGGCTTCAGCCAATTTACTTACCGCATTAACGTAGCTCCCCACTATACCTTTTTCTATAAATAGTTTCACTACATATATATATATATATATATATATATATATCAGAAGGACCAGACCAGATGTATCAGTGATAT
Organism: Acanthosepion esculentum; assembly: GCA_964036315.1. NCBI lineage: Eukaryota > Metazoa > Mollusca > Cephalopoda > Sepiida > Sepiidae > Acanthosepion > Acanthosepion esculentum. The sequence continues at coordinate 71,653,026 of OZ038495.1, forward strand.
TCGATGCACGAACGAATAGTAGAATTATAAATTGCCTACTTTCCACTATCAAACAGATATTGTTATAAAACATAGAATATTCAAAACATTGATAATCTTATCCGAAATTCGTCGATAAAGTAACGGACATGTCAAACAGAACCTTCTGTTAGATACTATTAGGAGCGTTAATTTTTAACTAGCTACATTTAAAAGTATCGTTTTTATTGTATTTGATTGCATATTGTTTACATTATCAGAATTAGTTCTTTATTGATTTTATGATAATGTGCTGAACAGTTGGTAGTCCGATCCTCTTCCTTAAAATAACCAAATGAACAAGCAGTTATTTATTTGTTTATATATATATATATATATATATATATATATATATATATATATATTGAAGTAAAAAATCTCTTTTTTATTATTTTTAATAACAGTAAATATGCGACTCAAACGAATGGCCTAGAATAGGACAACTGCATTCAGCTTTAAACGTTTTCGCTGGTTCCATTGGTTGGGTGCTTGCATTGTTTCACAAGGCCTTACCTAATTTATCCTCATTCCTTTTAGAAAGAGATACATGAGAATGATCTACCTTTGAGTTCCCTATAATTTGGAGCACAAATGAACTGTTTTATGGGTCCTTACTTCTCGAAAACCTGGTTAACGATATCGTATAGATTTTCTATTTTTTGCGGTCATACGATTCATCACCAGCAGCAAATTTTATCACTGATCGTTACGTTATACATCACCCAGATGTCGTACTCATAACTAGCAAATATTGTTATATAGCGAACTAACCCTAAGCACGTTTGAACTTTGTTAACTGCCAAATATATACTTAAACATGTTGCTAGAGCTACAATTAGCGATGCTACGGGATAGGACATGTTATCAATAAATTCTTGTACCTTATTCGCCAAGGAAGCCTAGTATCGCTGTATTAATTAACTAGAAAGAACTGAAGTGATAATAATGGGAAGTCGTAACATAAATGATCGAACTAATAATACCAAGCGTTAATAAAAAAAATACCCACCAGAGAATTTCCTGCAGAAACACAGCCAGTCAGATCAACAGTCGGAAAATATAAGTAGCACTCAAGATAATCAACAGTTATCAATAGCGTGAAAATGGAAAAATTACTAAAAAGTGAAAACGTATTGAAAATGGGCAAAATACTAAAAAGGATAAAATACTAAAATTAATAAGTGCATAATAAGTGAAAATGATAAAAATGAAATAACACTAAAATATAAAAAAGCCCAAAAAACGAAAAAATTCAAAAAGGAGAAAATACATAAAAATCACAAATTTAAAAAAAACATAAAAAGTGAAAAAAAAAAACACTAGTAAACAAAAATGCAAGAAAAGGGAAAACATTAAAAAGAAAAAAAAACACAAAAATGAAAAATATGACAAAAAGGGAAAAAAATAATAAAAAGTGCAAAAGACACTAAAAAGTTTCTGAAAAAGTGAAAGAAAAAGAAAAAGTAAACAAATTACAAAAATGAAAATTAACTGCAAAGCAAAATATTACTCAAAAGTAAAAGAACACGAAAAATAAAAAAACACAAAAGAAGTAAAAAAAGTTTTTTTAAATTCATTGAATACGACAGACAAGGTGCTTTGATTTAGTTTTTTATACAATTTCTCATGTGATCTTTTTTTTTCAGATGATAAATTATATATAATTATAATTATAAATTTGCCCTATTTAATTTCGTTCTAAGAGGTGAATTATTATTTTTAACTATAAGGTTCAAATGCCCATTAAGGAAATATATTCCTGATCAATCAAAATTTGTAAATAATTATATAGACCTTACTACAACATGTTTGACACGCAGACTCACTCTACACCTGTCTGACCAAAGCTCAATTAGATCTCATTTAAATATTCATGGAGACCTACCGAACCATATTCATAACATACTTGTTGACAACACAAATATAACAGCGTCATCTATATGCAAAAAAAAGGTTTAAAATAATGGAGTCCTTATTAATAAAAACAAAAACAAAAAACACTCAATAATATCAACTATGAACATGGACACAATATCTTGACCGTGTTTGGAAAAATGAAAACATTATATAAATACATACATGCAACAAACTGTTTCTTATTTAATAGTTACAATATTTAGTCCTTGAAAATGGCTAAATGTATAGCCGAAAGCGCTCGGATAAAAAGAACATTCGGACAGTTTTTATATAATTTATCATCTGAAAAGAAAAAAATAGATCGCATGAGAAATTGTATAAAAAATTAAATCAAAGCACCTTGTCTGTCGTATTCAATGAAATGTGCATGAAAGAAGGATTGCTGCATAAATACACACACACACACACACACACACACACACACACACACACATAAATATATATATATATATATATATACATATATAATTTAAATAAAAACAGATTGCTTTAAGGTTCCATATAATTATTTCACCACAGCCCTTTTAAAGGACAGTGGATCATCAGATTTATTTCCAAGTGTTGAAATGAAAAAATGAAAATAAATTTACACATTTATGACGGGCAATAATAAGGATAAGCATTGAGTTAGATGTAACATTTCTATTAAATTTGAAACAATAGAAATGTTACATCTAACTCAATGCTGTCTCTCTACCCCCCTACACTGACCCCACTTCGTGAGTTTCCTTATTATTGCTCGTCATAAATGTGTAAATTTTCATTTTTTCATTTCAACACTTGGAAATAAATCTGATGATCCACTGTCCTTTAAAAGGGCTGTGGTGAAATAATTTATTATATGGAACCTTAAAGCAATCTGTTTTTATTTAAATTATTAGCTCTGATTTACATTGAGCTCTCTGGATTCTATCCTCATTGGGTCTTCCCATACGGATTACCTAGTTTTTCGTAAACTATATATATATATATATATATATATATATATATATATATATATATATATATATATATATATATGATTCCAAAACTTTGTGTGCAGTCAGCTGTATTTGCTTAGTGATTGTTATATCGTATATCGTCTTCAGTGTCTTTTTGGTACTTAATTATATATATATATATATATATATATATATATATATATATATACACACACATACACACTTCTTTTCACTTCCCGCATTTTGTAAGCGTCCTCTTTGTGTACGTAAACCACTTTGTTGACTATCAGACTCCTTCGTGGATGCTTTCATGTGCTCTACAAACTTTTTCCCTCTTCAAGTCAAGGATCAATCGTTACCTATCCTCTGTATCATCATAATGTTCACTTCTTATTTCCGTTTCTTACATTCTTATCGCACACTTCATAGTGAAACTCTCTACCTTGAGTGGGTCTTGAGCTTTGCATTGGGGGAACATAAAAATCAAATTTTTCGTTGAATATCATCTCCGACTTCACTTTATTATCACGCCAACATTTTCTCTCCAATTTATTCTCCTGTACTGGAAAGGTCTCAATCTAACCAACTTTGTAAAATCTGACCAAATGAATAGACACAATTTTTTAAATTCCTTTCTTAGTTGGGTCAAGAACTTTTCAGCAGTCCCATTGTGTGATAATTCTCGAGGGATCATTTTATTACTTAATAACTATAAAAATCAACATCCATTTTATGTCTAGTAGAATATTAAACAATACGACAAGGTAGTGCTCACAATTTCTCGGCCCAACTTACTCCCAGAATCTGACTAAATGATTAATGATTTTTTCTGTGGTTCTTATAATTTTCTTTTGATTACTTATTTCCTTTTTTCTTTCTCTTTTTCAATCTCTCTCTCACACTCTCTCTCACTCTCTCTCACACACTCTCTCTCACTCTCTCTCTCTCTCTTTCTCACTCTCCATTCCTTCAGTTTCTTTTTTCTTTTCTTTCTTATTTTTGGTACTTACTAAGCTATTGTTAGTACGGTACAGAGTCAAATTTGGGAAATGTTACTGTGCCACCCTTGTAAATTATTTTTTTCGAAATTTTAGCTATTACCTGTAATCGACCATCGACAAAAGGAAGAAATATGCAGCTACTTCAGCCATAAAGCAAAACCATTATTCCTTCCTTTGATTTTTCTTTCCTCTCACATTTCTTGATACTTTCTTTATCTTTTCACATTCTTTGCCTCGACATTCTTCTTGTTTTCTCTTTTCCTTCTGAATCAACTCCTTTTTCTCCCTCTTTCGTTTTTTCTTACTTCCATATCGCTTTTTTCCTTTTATTCTTGGATTTCTTTCTTTTTCTCTTTTCCGTTCTTTCCCTACACACGTTTTCAATCTTCCCTTTATCTCATCTTTCTTTGTCTTTGTGATTCTTATTCTTAAAGGCTTTATTTAACCAATCTATTCTTCCTCCCACTTTTGTTTCGCCTCGTTTTCGTTTTGGCGCCATTTATCTTAGTCGTTTAGCAATTCTTTGTTTTACCGCCTCTATGAAAAAAAATTCACCTTCTTTGACTCCTGCTTTGTCTTTTTCCTTTTTTGTCTTTTGATATTACTATTTTTGTGTTTATTATTATTATTATTATTATTATTATTATTATTGGTAAATGCCAGCTTAGCATACACAAATAACTTTATCTGCATGCTTTAAGCTCATTCCTTCACAAGAAACAAATCCATGAGTACCGAGGCGTGATCGAACAGCCAGTTATTTCCACAGTAGAATATTTGAGCGCTGTCTCTTTACCGAGAGACATTTTTCATTGTGGAGCGGGGGTGAACATTTTAATGCGCTTAAACTTAAGACTTTTGAATATTTTCTCAAAATAGTCTTTTACTACATGGTTATTGCAGATTTTGCTTAATTATCAGCAGTTACTACAGTCTAACAGTGACTACACATGCAGGGTAATACAGGGTACGGCAGAAATACCTACAATATATATCCCCAAGGAATACCTCCCACATAATGATCTAGGTTAGCTAGATGAAGACGCCTTTGTCACTAATATATGTGGTAGGTACTTATGGATGGTATATGTGTAAGGTATTTCGACCTCAACCTATAGATGTTTAAACAAATTTGTAGCACGACAAATTGCATCATGAAAGATTAATACTGGCAGTTGAGATTTGTAGAAGTTATTAATAATTCATTAAACTATATTAGTAATGGTTAGCGTAATTGTAAATAACTGAAATCACTTTTTAAATGATTTTTGATGGGTTTTTATACTAAATTAATTTACAAACCATTGCAGCGCTAAAACCATTATCAATGTATTTATTCGCAAGGGAACAATGAACAATTTACATAGGTGTGTGAATTCAACCGGTTCAGCGATAGCTGAACACCAGATAAAAAAGAAAAACAGTAGTGTCTCCGTTCTTATAGTCCAGACCTGTTTTCAGTGCTGAGTATGACTAATAAAAATTATTTCTTAAATTATTTCACCCTATAAAGTCACTAAAAAAACAAGGGGGTAATGGGTGTGAAAGAATAAGAAAAAAGAGAAACATTATTAAATGTTTGTGTCATCATCAAGGTGAGAACTGATGCTGTCAGAAGACTCATTGGTGAAAATTAAGAACAATGTAAGTGCAAGTATAGACCTGCTTCAGTATAAAAAGATCTTAGCAGAGTTGGCCGTTTAAAACAAATTTCATTTCGCGATTTGATTAAGAAGAACTGAATCAGTTTAAATATTCGTCCGGAAATACCATAAACCTTTCAATTTGTGAAAAAGAATGGTGTGTCAAACCCTGTCAATTGCTTTCGAGATGTCTAAATCAACAACCCGAGCATCACTAGTCTTATCTAAAGTTTGATAGATTCTTTCAGCAATAATCATTAATATATCAGCATTTAACCTAGAGAAACGAAATTCATGTTGCTCACTTAAAGAAGACCCTGCTATATGAGATGTTTAACCAATTCAGAGTTGATTAGGGTCTCTAGTAGTTTGCCAAAAAGTGGAAGAAGATTTACGGTAGTATATGTATTCTTTGTTACCCCATTTTTGTCATGTAAATGTTTTACTTTTGTTATGAAATGCATTTTAATATATCTGATTTATTGGTCTAATAAATTTTTGTATCCCCGTGAATATATATTTACATATATACATATATAAATATAAATTTATTTATATAATACACAAGAGTAATCTGCAAAATCATGAGATAACAGGTTATGAATTAGAGATGTTATATGCAATGTATATTAAGTCCTACCAGCCATCTCTAATTAAAAAGAAGTAGTAGTTGGTGAGTTTAAAAGGTAATTCATCTTTAATGTTATATTTCTTCCTTTTTTTAAATATAACATTAGTCTTGGTTTTTATATTTTTAGTTACTATGCACATAATTTTCTTTATTCTCGATTTTTGCACTGATGAGAGAGGACAGACAAAACGGTTTAGCTGTTTTAATTGTTATATTTAGATAACGCTGATTTAGGTATATATATATATATATATATATATATATATATATATATATATATATATATATATATATATATAATGCAAGACTCTTCGATAAAACGAATCGAGTTCTCCCAGTCATTAGTGTATTTATCTAAACATATGCTTTTATACGTTTAAATTCACATTTATCCCTATTATGCGTCAGTGGCTTAGGGGTAGATTCACCGACTGATACAAAATCAGTCGGTTTTCGATCCCGGCTTGAAGCACTCACACTGATAATCTACGAAACACTCTGTCCGTGGATGGCTATATATTTGTTGTCATTTTGCTACAAATTGCTTTTGTAATATTTCTACTTTTATTATTTAATTACATTATATTATTCTCGTATGTGCCGTAATAAAGCTAAATTAAATAGTGAAACGTTACATTTGTTCTTCTCTATTATTCGTTCCATATATATATATATATATATATATATATATATATATATATATATAATGATTTTATTGATTGGTGTCGGTTCACTTTTTTCAGTTAATATCGATTCTCTACGTTGTGCTTAAACCTTTTTGTGATTCCTTTTATCACTTCACAATCGCATGCGCATTTCTGTCCAGCGAAAGTGTTAGTAAATCAAACGCCATGAAGGCAAACGAATTGCAAATGGCTGACAACTTGGCTGTCTGCTATTCAAATTATCGACAAACCCGAGCATTTACATAAGGAAATAGAAAGGAAAAACCTACTTTTATGTGATTTCAGAATAAAAAATGTAACTAACGCCGATACCTTATGTCAGTTTTAAGCCTAAGAATATCTCAAGAACACTCACAGCTGTTTACTGGGAATGTCTTGTGATTCTCACTTACAACCTCTCTGTTTCGGCTTAGTGGTAGGGTATATGAGTCAAGCTTTAAAGATCAAATCTTTTATCACAGGTAATGCAATCCAAAATTGATGAATGACAGTTTGAAATATTTAAAATTAAATTTGCTTGGGAATTAATATTTTGGCCGTGTGCCATTGTTTAGAATACTATGGGTAAAAAAAAACTGATTGAAAAGCAAACCTAAGAAAATAGTTCTTGCATTGTGAGTGAACGAAAGAAAATTAATTGCTTTACATCCGAAGATATTAACTGTTAAAGACTAGATGTTTTAAATTGCACAATAATTATTACGTTATCTAAAAGAGATATGGGGATTGGCGATTTAAACAAGTCCACAGAGAAGAAATCAACATAGCACTCTGTCGATCAGCCATTTTATAGGATCAATTGATTAAGTCAAGGAAACGCGAAGAATAACCCTTTCATGACATGTATGAAGCCATCTTACTGGAAAAGAAACAGCCGCATATAGTAAAGGATCCTAAAGGTCTTGAATTTCATAAAATTCTCTGAAGGACCCCATGCAATTATTTTATTTTCATGGTACCACATTCAGTTTATTTAGCCACTTCATCTTTTGTAAATTCATCGCAAGCATATTGTCATGAAAGTCTGCAAGCCTTTAACACTTAAGTGTTAATAGAACGTGTGATCAGGATCTTTGTATTGAAGACGATGAATGGAAAATTCACTTGGGTACAGTTTGCCTTTTCAAAATACCTGAGGCAGGTCGAGTATGAAGCCATCTTCCCGAAGTAAAAGGACGTCGCGGAGAGATTTGTCGCATCTCCAAAACCTTAACAGGTATTTTCCGGCGCGCGGAAAGATGTGGACAGTATTAAAACATTAGGTTAGATGCTGTAATGTAAAAAAACGTGCGGGTGTAGTTACAGCAAAATAACAAAACTACGAATCAGAATAAAGGACTCAACGTCTGGCCACTCAAATGGAGAAAATTTTGGTCAAGTTGAGCCTATTTTTACCGAGATAAGCAAAGGGGAATTAACATTTAGACGGATAGCGGTATAGCAACGACGGAGAAAGTAACACGTCTGCATGACAAACCAGCGCCTTAAAACGGACGAGGAATTTGATACGAGAACTAACGTTTCGTCGATAGATAATTAGATTTATTTGTAAGTACGAGCTTCGCATACTAAAATCAAATACGTCCCCAAAAGTTTAAGCGTGTGATTTATGACCGATGCTTGTCGTTCCCACTGACACAGTCTTATCTGCTTTCTTTTCCACGGCGCTAGTGTTCCGCCTAATATATAGTTATCATTGTTTGTTCTATAAATCCATGTTTGTGTTTATTAATGTTTATGTTGTTGCTACATTAGGGTCGATGAAACAAATCGCAGTTATCGTACCCACCACAGATAATAGCAACGACGCATTTCTTGTGAGTATGACACTAAGTTCATTCAAAATGGTTATTTGTATTGAATTAATAATTACTAATTAGGTTTATAGTTTCCTCTCTAAGTTAGAACAGGAAAATAATCAAATAGTATTGCATCAAGATTAATAATCCTGCCGAAAAAAAAACAAAAGCAAAAACAAAAAAGAAAAAACAAAAAAGAAAAAAAAAACGAGTAAACTGATAACCAAGTATCCTAACTTAAATTTAGAATTTTTTCACAATTAAAACTCCCGTGAATTATTTCAAAGAATAATATTAACTTCATTTAAAGTCAGGTATGTTTTCAGTTCAGGCTTTGTTAGTTTTTTCACGATATGAGAGAGTCAACCCACACAAAAGAAACCAATATTAGAGCAACTTAATAGATTTCTTCTTTCTGATAAACTTAGAAATATGTTGCGATTAAACTTTAAATTATTTCAGAGAACAATAGGAAACAAAGGATAAACCACAACTCCTATTCAAAAGATCGATTAGGTGAGTGAACTGGACGATATGCGAACATGTCTATTCTTAGTGAGGACGAAAAAAATAAAATAATAAATAAAACTTTAAAAGTTTAGATGGAGACGTTAGAAGAAGAAAGTTGAAGTAGACTTTAGAAGGAACCGGAAACCGAATCCTATAAAAGAAACAAGGGTTAAACCTCTACTGCTGTTCAACAGACAGGGGAGGAAAATAAATAAATAGAAAGTAAAATTTAAGAGCTTAAGCAAAGATGTTGCAAGTATAGAACGTCCTGTAAAATCAGGTATGGTTTTGTTAGTTTTCTGTCACTATGAGAAAGTTAATACATACAAATGAAACCAATATTGCAGCTACTCAGTAGCATTATTCTTTCTGATGATGATCTGATTTTAATCAAGTGCGCCGACATTAATTTGGCGATAAAGGTCCTTTTATTTCTTTCCTTTTTTTCTACTCACTTAACTCCTTTACAAATGATGACCAGAGGAATGCTTTACGCTTTATAGGCGGCATAGCTTCATAATTACGGATGGAAATGACATAATGTCAGACGGATATCGTTTGAAACGTTTCTGGGAACGAACATGAACTTAACTAAATGTTTGATTGAAATCCAACCAGAAATGGCAGGTTTTTAGTTACAAGGACAGTCGAACAATTAGCAAATTATTATAAAATTATTTTCGCTAGAATTCTCTTCATCTATCGTGAATATGCCGATAATTGTAAACCAGAAATATTTTTGTTGAGAAAATAAGATATAGAGTGTGTATTTTCACTTTCCAAATGGGCGAGAAATGAAAATATTTATCATTATTATCCGTTGGACAGGATTTTTCTTTTCATGTTTTGCTTTTAAAGAAGATGCAGAAAATAACATAAGAGATCAGAAAAGACATAGGATAAAGGAAAACTACCTTTTCCAGAGAATCTGCTCAGACGTACTACATTCTTTAGTCCCACGAATTATAACCTTCACGTCAATCACGGCTGAAGAGGTCAAATCTGCCAGGCCACGTCCGTTGTAGCGAACCACCTTCATTCCCTTCGCATCCCATTGGTGATATGTAGTGTTCCACTGGGGCAAATTCTTCTCACGAATCGCTCCTTGGTGGAACCGACTACTAAGAGGATACTTCCCCGATCACTACAATCTAGGGTTAACCGTTATCTTCCCTACATCTTACTCTGTAGCCCGCTACCTTGAGTGGCTCACGTGACTTGTACAGAGTGAATATCATTTTAAAAAGAAAAAAGAAAAGTATTAAGAGATAGGGATACAGATAAAGAGTGGATTTGAAGCGACAGAAATGTTAAGAATTCCATGGACAGAGCATGTGAGCAACGAGGAAGATTGAAGGAAAATGAAAAGCCAAAAGATTCTTAGAATGGGAAAGAGAGAGTTTAAATTACAGAGGGCTTAGAGAATTTTACACTGACAGAAAATACTAGTGGCAGGAAGGGGAGGGGTAAACATTGAGGTGTTTGTGAGAATGGATAGCAGAACAATGAAAATTGATATAATAAATAAATGAAAGTTACTTAAAGCAATAAAAAAATGATAGCCCAGGGCCACAGACGATTTTGATTTCAGACTTGTTCTTCTAGACTTGTTTCAATCTCGGATAAAGAGTCAAATCTGCCTTGCTATTTAAATCATAGTTGGAGGAGAAGCGATGAATTCATACCATTCTCAAAGATATTTACGCAATATATATATATATATATATATATATATATATATATATGGTACAAATGGTAATTTATTGCCATTTTATATTTTTAATTTCGCGCATGTGTGTTATTTGGTTTTGCCGACTGAACAGTATAGAAGGGTAAGTTGGGCACTGTCTGTGAGAAAAAAGAGCACCATGACGTAATTCACTCCTCCAGAAATTTGGAAACGGAATGCTTTACTGCTGGGATTCGCACCGGAAGCTCCAGTACGAATATTTCAGTGTGTTTGGGTGTCAATCTGAGGAGTGTGTAGAGGATTCGGAAAGAGTTGGATAAGTTTAATGATGATTACGAAGGTACGGCAGCTCTAAAAACTTACTCTGATCGTTCTGGTAAGAAAAGAACTCCCGAATTTGTTTATGAGGGCCTCAAACTCAACGCGGAGGCCCACATTAAGTGTCTTAAGGAGTTAATGCTGACCTGGGTTAAGAAAGTGGCTGCTGGAACACCCTATATCTAGTAACAGGACTCAGTACCATGCCACGCAATTAGGAGAGCCCAGTCATGGCTGTCAGACAATTTTTGCGACAACATCAACTCTTACATCTGGCCACCTAACTCCCAAGACTGCAGTCCCATTGATTATTATGTGCGCGGCGCAGTTGGGCGAGAGATCAAATCTCCTCGTAACACCAAAGGTAAACTGAAGGCAAGGATTATGGCAGCATTCATCAACTTGAACAAGGAGACCGTTCAGAATAGATGTACGAGATTATGAAGTCGCCTGGAAGCTGTAGTTGAAGAAAATGACGATTTTATTTAGTAATTTTACTGTTTAGTATTTCAAGATATTTTTGTGTAATTTTTGTAAATATAACTGTTAAAATGAGATGTCAGTGTTATTTTTATTATTGCGTAATTTAGACGAGAAGTATATATATATATATATATATATATATATATATATATATATATATATATATATATAAAGAAATATAGTCTTAAAGTGTGCTATATTTATGGGATAAAGTGCTCAATATCAGAGATAGAGCGTGTGTAAATATAAAAGTGAACATAGAAGTCAACACTTAGAGGCGACAGTCTGTTTCATGCTAGTGCAAGCAAGTGTTGACTTCTATGTTCACTTTTATATATATATATATATATATATATATATATATATATATAAGAGTTTATAATTTGAAACTTATAATCTGAAATCTAATATATATATATATATATATATATATATATATATAATATTTGAAGATTGCGATCAAACATGAAACAGGCTTTTACCATATATATATGTGTGTGTGTGTATGTGTGTGTGTGTTTTGAACAATAAAAATATTAAAAAATTAAAATTTTCAGACACATTGTTGTATATTAATATGTCTTGTTTTATTATTTCAATTAGGTTCCTCGACTAGTTTCGGCCAGCATGGCCATTATCGAGAGAAAAGGAAATACCTGCTTGTTAGTAGCAGTGAATTACAGGAATGAATGACTTTCTGAAGAAAATGAACTTTATCTGTAGTTTTCATTTGTTTTTTTTTATCGTTAATTTTGGTCAAAACTTGTGTTGGTCAAACGGGTTCTTTTATTTTAATTTTAAGATGGAGGCTGGGGAGATTCAGAATTCCCTTCTTAGTCATTTTGACAGTTTTATTGGTAGCTGGGAAGGGTGTGTGTGTGTGTGTGTGTGTGTGTGTGTGTGTGTGTGTGTGTGTGTGTGTGTGTGTGTGTGTGTGTGTGTGTTAAGTGTATGTTATCTTTTAGTACTTTGGGAGTGTGCATGAAGTGTGTAAGTGTATATATTAATATGGATGTGTGCATAAAAGTGAGAACTCAACACCCCCGCAAGCATGTCTGTTTTGTGTGGGTGAGAAATGTAAATAGAGCTTGATTTATGGGGTTATATATTAATTCTGTCTATGTTGTTAAAGTTGTGTTTAAGCTCATCTGGACGAAGTGTTTTGACTTCATGTTCCTATAGAATTTTTCTAATGTTATCTTTTCTGTTTATTTCTATTTTTTCAATTGTTCCATGAATTTTATGATAACTTCTGTGGGGGATCTTGTTTTTTCTCTTATAAGTGCTTCTTTAAGAGTGGTTAGTTCTTCGATGTGTTTGATGTTTGGATATATATATATATATATATATAATACACACTTCAATATACGATCCCCTATGGAAAAAGATGTAACTATTTTTGGTTAATTCTAGCATTCTCTCGTTTGCTGCAGCTAATTTCAAGCCACTCAAGGCAACGTCATTTAAACGGTCAAAATGCACTTTTATCTCTCTCTCTCTAAATATATATATATATATATATATATATATATATATATATATATATATATACTTTTTCTGTCACCCATTGTGGTGTGTCAGTTAAAGATCATGTCTAGCAATTATAGACAGCGTAAAGAGAATAGGTAAGGACCTCACTAGTGGGAAGTAAACAAAAATTAGTCCCACGATTATTATCTTTCACTATTTTGTTCTATTCTCTTTATATTCCAACACTAGTTTTCAAGCGATTACTTATTGTTTATAATTTAATATCGTACAAATCTCATACTATATGTAATATTGGAAACCACACCAAAACACTCATAATTTCTCACATACAATCACCCGCTGTTTGGACATTATTGTTCAGATGAGCTCTTCGCTATGCTACCTAGACTTTTTTGAATTTAAGCGCAGTACTCGACTGGCGTCGAGATCTCATCAATTTACATTTAAGTTAGGTAGGTGTAACCGTAAATTCTATGTTAACAGTTTCTTTTCTCGCACTTCTAGCTTGTGGAACTCCCTTCCGGCTCCGTGCTTTCCAACCATCTGCAAAAATTTAAGTGCAATATCAATCACTATCTACTGTCTTCCTGATTACTCTTTTCGCTTTCCGTTCATTAGTAATGTTTCTATTTCTCATCCTTTCACACCAATAGGAGAAAAGTATATTACAAGTAAAAGCTTATATTAAATGTGAAACGAGTAAAATAAGTTTATAGAGGAGAGAAGATTATTTTACAAGTACAGGAATGTACTTTGTCGAATATTTTAGGCGATCGTGGCTGTCTACAATTTCCTGTTCTTCGTAGCTCTTAATAGATTTTGTCCTTCTTGCCTACAATCTGTGTGTGTCAGATTTTCCAAGCCCTCTGTCCTCATTACGTGCCCTAAAAATTTCTACCTCTTCTGTCTCTTCCTGGTGTTAAGCATAAGTTACTTTTTTGTTTCTATTTTCTCTAAAACTTCGTCATTGATAATATATGCGGTCCAGTGTATCCTCAGTATCCTTCTGTAGAACCACATTATTGTTGCTTCAAGTGTCTTCTTCCTCTTTGAGAGGATTGTTCAGCATCACTGCCATACAGGAGGAGAGATATCACGTAATAGTTTAGCACTGTTTTCTTTGTTTCTAGCTTTGTATCTAAGTTTTCTATTTCTTAATACTCTGCTTAGATTTTGGAATGCATCTTTTGTTATCCCACTACGCCTTCGGATTTCAGTGTTTCACTTCCCGTCCTCTGTTAGAACACTTCCTTGATATTTAAATTTTTTACTTGTTTGATTTTGGTATCTCCGATTTGTAATCTGCATTTTGGGCTGCCTCTTTTGCTAACAACCATGTATTCTATCTTCTTGCAGTTTTTGCTTAATCCTTTCTTCTCGCTATCCTTCAATCCATTTTGTAGGAAGTTTGACAGTTTTCTTTTTGTGTTCTGAATCTTACAGTGATAAAAAGAGAAAATTATTTTCCTAATACAAGCTTTTGTGTGTTCGCAATTTATAGATGATTCCCCTAAATAAGAACGACCACTTGTAGATCATCTGTTTTCCTTTGGTAATCCTGTAGCCAATTCCCAAGCTTCAGCCATTCTTTTGTGGCGATTATATAAATGAATCTCAATCGTCTTGATAGTTGGCTGACTTCAATTTGGGCACATTTTTAATTAAAATCATGCGACCTCTGCCAGGTAAAAGCAGTTTCTTTTCGATTTCTCTATAGAAAACATTCAATTTACAGTTAGACGTTTCTAAATTGGGTAACTAGGAATCTGATGAGTTGCAGATCTTTGGAAAAAGGGCGATTGCTCTCTTTGTTGCAAAGCTGACCCTTTTCCTGAACAAAAGAAACGTGCAAGCCATTAATAGCGACAAGTACAAATGGTAGATCGGGAGAGAAAATGAAAGAACTCCATCTTGTGCTTTGCCTTTAACGTTCTGTTTCTTCTCATTTTCATTCTTCTCTCTCTCTCTCTCTCTCTCTCTCTCTCTCTCTCTCTCTCTCTCTCTCTCTCTCTCTCTCTCTTTATCCTTCATATATGTTCTCTTCTATTGCTACTCTCACATCTTTCCTCTGTTGCAATTTCTTGGCAGATACTGCAGACAGTGCCTTTCATGCAGCCTAAATGAAACGTCTCTTTCTAATTGTCATGAGACTCAGAACATTCATTTTTTATGTACGAATACTGAGTATGCCAGCAATTTTTATGTTCTTGCCCGGATTCAATAAAATACTCATTTAAATTTATACTGTTGCCATTTAAAATTCGTTGAGAAGCTTTCAATAATAACAACACGATATTTTTCACGAGGAGTCCATCGAAATTCTGACAATTTAAATCCCATGTACAACAAAAACGGATGTTCAAGATTACTTAACCGTAAGTGAAATCGGAAAAAACGAATTCTGCATTACTTAAATTAACTGGTTTGCTCGTAAGAAATAAGGAAGAGTCTTTTAGCAATTTTTATACATTAGCATTCATTAGATTTTCCTGTACGCACATTTGTCATAATCGAATCATATTGATCAGTTTAGAAATGGGGCGCCTATCCATTATATAATGAAGTGTCAAATTGATCCCTGACTTTTTAAGGAGTTATCTGTACTTTGTCTTTACTTAGAAATGGTATGCACAAACTACAAACAAACCATCAAGAAATATATGGAAAAAAGTTGGCACTCATACCTGCTAAAAGGGGAGGAAGCCCCAATATGCATGAGATGTCAAGAAAATTACACAGTTAACTATATAACTGACATGTAAGAACCTGAAACTAGCCCGAATCAAATATTACCAAACGAATAACCTGAGAGAACTCTTTAACAGGGACAATCCGGATAATATTTTTAAATTCTTAAAATAAACACACCTATTTACCAAATTCTGAAAAAAATAACTTTTAACATAAGTCCAGTTTATAAATACAAAAACTAACTACAACTTTTCACACGACTATAATGTTAAAAACACTTAATTTAATTTCATTACTAATAATAATGCACAAATATAAAATCACAACCATACTTGCTTTGACATTAGATGACTCACTCGTTGATAAGCCATTAAACAAAACAAACAAACAAATACAAATGGTAAGTCTCAAACTGTGTTACGTCATCGATAACCGTGTACTATTAGGAATTAGGTAAAAGGGAAACATCAGAAGTATGCAGCTACCAATGACGTAAGCACAGTATCAAAATTGGCATTTGATTGTTTTTAACTTGATTCGTTTTCTATGGCTTATCAACTCTTTGCAGGTTATTTAAAGCCAGAAATGATTTTTAGATTGTAAGAATTTTCTTAGATAATAATGGTTTAGTGATACTTACTAATTAAGTCTTACTAATTTACCTATAGTTGGGGAGATGAAGTTGGTTCATAACATTCCCAAGAGTATTTGTGTGTAAGTGAATATAATGAATATAACGACCCCAACTGGACTTGGAACTCCGATTAACAATTTCGAGCCATTATCAATTACACCACCCGCACACCCAAACTTACAGTACCTGGTATTCCCAAGCGGTGACCTATCTAGTTACAGATCAGACACGGCGTTGCTAAACTTCGGTGATCGTACGGCAACCAGTGTTTCAATGTGATATGGCCGTAAGCCTTGACATTTGTAGACAAAAAGAAATTAAAGATAACTCCTGGAAAGCCAGGGATCGATTTGACACTGTATGCGATATGATGAACAGGACCACCACTTTCTAAAATGATAAAAATAAATATTTTGGGGATTCTGCCAAAAGTTGTGAAGGGGGAAATGTCAAATGAATGCTAATCAGCAAAAATTACCACCACCACCACCCCCCCGGCAAAAAAATCACTCTTTTTTACGAATGGACGGGTGAATTTAAGTATAGTGGTCCCAGTTCAAATCCCGGCTGACGTAGTTTATCATCATTTATTAGCACTAATGATGAGAAAGACATGAATTAACATTTACGGGTGGGTCTCACTGACGTGACGTGGCTTCTCCACTCTCTCTCTCTTTTCTACAAATATATTCATGGCAACTGCTCTGAAGAACTTTTTTGACCTGGTGCCCCGACTATATGAATTTAAGGGTGCTACTAGATTGGCACCTAGGTCTCACCCTTTTACTGTTGAAATAGCTAAATGCATCCGTCAGTTATACTCCAGCAGTTTCTTTTCTCGCACTTACCACCCGCGAAACTCTCTTCCGTCTCTTTGCGGCTCTTGATAACTACAATTTTCAAAGATTTATAAACAAAATCAGTTGCTATCTTCTGTCTTCTGGAATCTCATTCGTCTTTTGTCTTTTTTTCCATAGTCTCGGTTATTTCATTTTCACCCCCTGTAACTCCGCTTACTAGTGGCGTTCTCACTTTGCTTGTGTGTGTGTGTGTGTGTGTGTGTGTGTGTGTGTGTGTGTGTGTGTGTGTGTGTGTGTGTGTGTTCCTCGGTCCATTTCACAAACTTGACAAGTAGATTACTCGCTATTTCTTCTGTTTCTCTTGTCTTCGATGCGCCCCGTGAGTATTACATTCCCAAACTTTCTTTCCTCATTACATGTCTGACGGTTTTCGGCTGGCTATTTCTGATTGTTATCAACAGGTTATTTGCAGTCCCAGTTCTCCTTGAAACTTCCTTATTTGTTATATGCCCTGTCCCTGGTATTCTGAATATTCGTCGGCCAAACACATCTCGGTTGCTTCAAGTGTACACGTAAAATGAAATTGCATTCCTTGTGATGTAATTCATTCCGATGTGAAGAATCGTTTATTATTATTATTATTATTATTATTACTTTATGACCACTTAGGATATGAGTCTTTTTTAGATTTTCTCATTGATGTAATCCTGAACTTACATAACATGTTAGCACAAAACATCCTACTTAAACATATGTGTTTCATTATGGAGATATTTACTGAGCTTAACTCAATGGGGTACACTGGATTCTGATAATTTAGTTTATTTTGGCAGAAGTCCACAACAGACATCTGCGTAAGTATATCTGAAATGTTGTCGGCTCGTCCAACTGCCCAAAATCTCCCATTTATTTTCATCCTTTCTTTGCCAGAGTAAAACTTTTCAACATCATCTACCGCAGACGTCTGTTGCTTCTATTTTTGATTAACGATATAGCAATTCCTTACAGGTCATTTAATACCAAAATTTAATTTTCTTGGGAGCTTTGAAGTAATAAAAATATGATATATGTTATTCTGCTTTCACAATTGAATGCATGGTAGATGAAACACAGCTTTTCTGCATATACATGTTTGTGTGGCCATAATTACTAGAGGCAATGATATGTGTGTTTTATTTTGTTGAAGTTATATTTTTGGAATACAGTTTGATTTCTTAAAGTAATTGTAGGATATTATATGGATTAATGTCATGAAAGAGTTCTTTCATGTTGGTTGGCTGGTTGATTTTTAGCGGCATATCAACTTCTTATTTAATGGCTTCCACTAAATATATTTTGAACGCAATTGTATACCTTCAACTATAGAGAAAAAGTATTGTTGGTAATTCTACTATAAATAGGAATTGCGGGTAATTTTTTTATATGAAAATATATTGTTGGTACATTTTACTATAAAAATATTTTTTATACGTTCATATTGTTTTGCTTGGGGGTTCACTATTTTCAAGCGAAAACTCATGAAGAACCCAAATTCCTTCTTTACAAGTATTTCCAATTAAACTTTGAAATGCACTAGAAACAACACACTGTCGGTTAAAAGAAATGGTAAATCAATTCTAGTTGCACTTTCCTATCTTTTAACCTTGGTTCTGCTTTGTTGGTTGACTAATTCATAACGCTGAAATATGTAATTACTTTCCAAATATACTTAACTACTAATTACCATTCAAGATTTTGTGCTAAATCCTTCTCAACAACAAAATATTTATCTTCTTTTTTTAGTTTAATTTAAAAATAAGATAAGAAAAAACGGTCATTCAATGTTTTACCCACAAGTCAGTTTTTTCATGTCATCTTCCTTCAGTATATAAACGATCATGGCTCTAAATGGATTATTTTTTTTTTTATCTGTGTATTACCAATGCTTTCTTGGGAAATACAGATGAATGACTTATCGTTTGCTTCGTCACTGTTTGGAATTCAGAATGTTTTCTTTCTTTTTTCTACCCGATAGCCCAATGTACCCTACTCTTTAAACTATAACAGATTAGATAATTTTCCATATTTTTACTGAAAAATATTGTTTGGGTTGAGGGCCCCCAGCATTAAAATATCGGTAAAAATACGAGAAATCAATTCTGCAAGGTAGAAAATGAAGATACCGAGTTAGTAACGTCGCATAATCTATGGGCGAAAAGACAGGTTTATCGATAAACCTTATTCAAGAAAGGTCCTCTATTATTTCCACAGATGTTTGAGCCTGACATAGGTTTCCGACCGTGACATAGGGGGCTGACGTGAGAGGAAGCCCCCCCCACTTTCAAATCGGTTCTTTAATTGATTGGACATTAAAAGTGTTCAGTGGTTCGACACCAACAGATTGATCGCAGACTGTTTCGTGCGGCTGAGTTTGAATACATTTATTGGCGCATCATGGACAAATAACCACGTTCTTCATTGAACAAACAGAAAGCGATGCGTGCAATGAACATTGCTGGCGTGACTCTTTCAAGCAAATGGCTGTAAAAGCTCTTTGAACGCAGACTGCTAAACACTGATCGTCACAGCTGACTAATTCTCAGAAGGCAGTCGGGACGAGAAGACAATTTGGAAGCTCGCTATGCAATAAGTTTTGTGTTAACGGAGATGGGCATAAAAACATTGCCTCAGCCTCCCTACAGTTCAGACCTTGCTCCCTGTGACTTTTGGTTGTTTCTCAAGCTGAAGGAGAACCTCAATCGAGATGTAGGCGGCTGTGACAAAGGTCCTAGACCCACCTTCCCTTTAGATGACCCCCACGAGACATTTACGAAGTGACTGGAGTGTTATTATAAGTGTATTGGACTCAGACGATATCCTACTTTGAAAGAGATTAGCATTTTGTAATTCTTTGAAATTAATAAATATCTCCCCTGAAAAAATCTCAAAACTTCTGGAATACACCTAGTATTTCCGCATTATACTGGACATCAGTATTCAAAGACAGATAAAACGCTACAATCTGATTTTTCAAAAATAGTTGTCGCTACGTCACGTTTGGAAATACACAGTACACAACCTGTATTTGACTGATGTCGCTTCCTGAGAGAAACAAACGCGATTTTGCCACTGATGAATAATATTCAGTACTGGAGTCGATATTAAACAATATAATAACATGGATATAGCACCGAACATCTACCCAAATACTCCATGTACTCCTTTTAAAATACCAGTTTAAACCTAACCGTACCTTTCAACAAGAAAAGCAAGTTAGTGTTCTGAAAAAATATCCACAGTATCAAGATGAGATTCATTGGTAACCATTAATCTCCCAACCTTTTTTGGCCATGTCCTACCTAAGAATCTCTAAAACCCTGATACACTTCACTTGTGATATATAATTTAAATTATTCACATGGGTGAAGCCTAAAAGGCCATTAACTTAAATTCCAAGTTCTTAAGGAAAGTTAACTTAATGGCATTTCAGTAATTATATTATCATTTAGTATATTTATAAAAATATTGTGTTACTAATATAAATATATAAATATTATATACAGTACATACGTCACACATACATACACACAAATATTTTATGCATGCATACTCTATAGACAATGTATGTATTAACACACAAAAACACAGACTCACACAGACTCCCACGAAAAGATCACTGTTAATAACATATTCTCGAATGCCCCCCCCATAAAGATCAAACTCCCCATTTTGGGGCGTGCGCCCCATTTTGGGAACCATGGATCTAAACTGAATCCCCAATGAGGATTGAATGCACTTCGAGACGATATTGATAACCACAACGAAAGTAATTATAGTAATACTTATGAGGCTTAGCTTAGGCTGGTGCAAACGGCCGCAAGTAAAAAAAAAAAAAATCTGGTTGCGACAGCACTACATGTAATGGAATCATATTGCCATTGAAATCAGCATTTGATATCCTGTCTATTTACTGCGGCTCAAATACTGGGCATTGTCAATAGCGAATTATCACCTAAGTGGGGTTTGGCACAAGACCTCAAATATGAGGCACGCAGTGAGGATTGGACTCACTATACAATTATAATGATCTTCATGATCCACTTGTTAATCATTAATCGGCGACCAGGTCCCTATGTCGGAATAATCTATGTCAAATGCTAGTTAAAATTTATCAGTGTTAGGCGAAGCACGTCGTGGAGCAATAGCTAATCAGCTATTTCTGCAATTCATTATTACGGAATAGTGAGTTCGAGTCTCACTGGGTGTCTCATACTTACGGTCTTGTGTCAAAGCTAAGCTAAGCTTATTATATAAGTTCTAGGAAATAAATACTAGACAATGGGTCCTTCAAGCTAGTTTAACAAACCCATATTGTATAGTAGGTACCGCCACTAATTCGGTATACGTAAGGTTTAAAATTAATTTTTAATAGGAAAAACTTTCTTGAAGCTTTCATTTTAGCTTTCATTGAAAACTAAAGGATTTAAAATTTACTTTTTCCAGTTAGCAAAATACTCTGGGGTGTATTTCAAACACGAATTATTTTGATCGAAATCGACTTTTTTCAGCAAAATCGATGAAATCGGCTATTTTCAATTTTAAAAATCTTGCAAAAATAATATATTTCTAAAATGTTATTTGAGGAAAATTAACAAATTTAAAGTTAAATTAATTTGATTTCAAACAAATATTACTTATAGCATAAAATGTTGTACACAGGCATTTCTTAACCATGGAGTCTTGTTTTCCTGACGTATCGATCGATTTATTAACCGCCTAACGTGTTGACAAGTTAAATATTGTTAGCAGATGATAAATTTTATATGAGGGTTTTTTTGTAATGGAAGCAACCCTTAAAATACGTAACTTTTTAATGATAATGTCATATACAAATTTTCATACTTAGAAAAATTAAGACGTTTCAATACAAAAATCGAAAATCTTATTTTAAATATTCGGGGTCTTCAGATTGTAATAAGCTTTACAATATATGATTAGTAAATATAGTTTTTCTTAATAGCAATATTTCCTAAGAGTTACACCATTGAAACTGAATTTTAAAAGATCAAAATACTTTTTAAATTATTTAATTTAAAATTGTAAAAAAATGAAAACAAATCATGTAAAAATTCATTTTTCATGGAAAATCTTTTTTCTTCTGACAATTGTCTTTAATATATATTATTCATAAAAGCAATTAAAACGCTCTTTAATTTAATAATGTTTTAGTTTTATTGGTTTTTTTATCTTTTGATTCAGAACAGATTTTCGGTAAGACAGGGTTCGATTTTGCAAAAAGATTCGGTGATTTAAATTCATCAAAGAATTTTGCTTTTAACTAATATAGCCACTAAAATTATCACGTTGAATTTCTCAAGTTTTCATAAAATTAAGTAAGGGTGTGAAACACATGTAAAAATGTATTTTACCAAGATTTTCTAGTAAAAACATTTTAAAAATAATTTTATTCATTTGTGAATAAGTCCTGAAAAATTAATTAAAACCCGACAATTATTTAATTTTTGCAAGAATTTCTAAATTAATGTGTCTATCACCGCAAAAAAGGCTAAAATTTGTTATGTCAAAAGTAAATTTCGCTGGCGCAAGAAAAAGAAAGTTTTTAATCAAAATTTCGAATGTTCTAAAAAGGAGTAAAAAATTTCATTACGTATTCCAAAAATATTTTGATGCTTCCTATTAATAATAACAAAATCTTTGACGATAAAACTATGTTTTCATTACCTTTCGAGAATGTTTTCATCACGGGATGCTGATTTCTAGCGATTTCGGGGAATTACCTATTAGTAAATTTGGTCATTGACCTTGTGCCAAACTGATAAAAGCGAGAAGCCAAACATTGATCGGAATTATATTTGTACTGAAGTTCAAAATATCAGAGGCAAATTAATCTGGACATACTGGTGCCATCTGTTCATTTATTTCAGGAAATTCAATCCAAATGAATCTTGAAATTTCAGTTGTTGAAACAGCTACCATCGATTTCAAAGCTGACTCAAACAAAATCGAATGTTCTCCATTATGGGCCCAGAAGAGAACACGATCATGATCAGACAGCGACTAGTTTTGTAAGCAACGTCCTAGACACGAGCAAAATGGACGTTACACTCATAATACTAACAGACTAATGGGTTTGTTAGGAAAGAGTTTTTCCAGTTTTTACTTCTCCATTATAGTCATTATTATATCCATGGTATATTAACACCTTAATACAACGAACAGAACAAAAGAGCTGAAATAAAAGAATGACAAATATGCCTTGTTCTCAAAGAGGATTTTTTATACCAATTTATACATACTTGTCACTAATTTGTTCCACACAGAGAAACTATAATATATGTATACAACAAGCAGTGTGAAAGGGGCAAAAATCGAGATGGTCTTACTTGTAAAATTTCCTGAGTTTAAAAAGAGCAGACCGGTGGCGTTCCTTATATTTATGGTGTAACCACGTGGGTTCCTCTGTGGGCTTGAGTACCGCTCTGTGCGTGTGCCGTCTGTTATCTCCACGGTCTATATAGCAACTCGCGTGAGCCGACACATCTTGCCTCTAGGCATGCTAAATAGTAACTGACATTCGACACTCTATGAACAGACGTCATTTACCAGCCGTCAATGACTCTCATGACTTCGTCTCAACCAAAGCATCAATCTTTGCATCTTTATGAGAATATATAAAGGTAAGAATTTAAGATAAGCCACTGTTAACATAAGAATTTTTCTAAGTAGATAGATAGATAGATAGATAGATAGATAGATAGATAGATAGATAGATAGACAGAGAGATAGATATGAACATAGAGAAATGGTCCGTACGTAAAACAACCAAACGAAATTGAATGAAAAAAGTAATCGAGCGAAATCAGTGAACGAACTTTGATTGGTTCACTGATATCGACACTTGTGTCGGCTAGTAAGCAAAGCAAAGGAGAAGCATCCGAAGAAAAAAAGACAAAATGGCGGTAAAACCAATGAATAAAAGTTCAATAAAAGTTTTTTCTGTCATAATATTGACGAGGAAAGATATTTACTATGACTGATAAGAATTTCCTTCAGAATTGTTACAAACAAAAATCGAACGCACATGTGCTCTAGGCTATTTGTATTTACTTGGCTCAGCCAAGCTTTTGCTTTAAATGATACACATGTCCTGACGTCATCATCACTGTTCATAGTCGTCATATCCAAGGAAAACTCAAACAGTATACTTATATGTCAGTTCAGGACGTGGGCGATTATGGCTCCCCACAAGTTCCTATTTTTTGTAGATATAAACAATATTTGATCTTTTACTATTCCTCCCAGTTCATGTTCTTTCATCCATTTACACAAGCGCGTTAGGTAGGTTACTTGCTGTGTACTCCCCCTCCTTATGTCCTGTGAGTGTCAATTTCTCCAACCCCTATTTGCTTATTATGTATCATGTTCTTAAATGCCTTCTGCCAAATTAGGCTGAAAACACTGATTTTCGTTCGAACACCGTGTACCTAGATGTGGCCCCTCCTTGGAAACACCGGGTACTGCAAGCAATCTCCTATAATCCACGAAGGGTTGATAAACCGTAAAAAATAACAAATCATTGAATCAGAAAATCTTAGAAATTTAATTTATTCATTTCAGGGATGAGTAATTGTCAATATACTTGTATCATTTCCAACTATTGATTTCATTTTGGTTGATATAGATGTTATTAAATAAAGACAAAAGGAAAACTTATCTTAGCCGACGCTTTTAGTCCTCTCAGGGACTTTTATTTTTTCCTTTTGTCTTTATTCATCTTGTCTTTTTACAGATATATTCTCTCAGAAATTTTTACAAACAGATGTCATTATAGATAACCTTTCGACCAAGTACACTTTGGTAATCATCAAGTGTCTATTGATTGCCTGGTATGAAACATCTGATTATTGCCTTATTTTTATTCCTGTCAGTTACTGTTCGGTCCCGCTGAACCGACACTTCACTACTTAATCCAGGGATTGAACTCAGGACTACTAGATAACCAGAGGGTACTTGGTCGAAACATTGTGTCTATAGATCCTAACCTGGAATCTCGACTTCAATCACTTTCTCACCGCTGTGACGTGGCTTCTCTCTGTCTTTTCTATAGATATTTTCATGACAACTGTCCTGATGGGGTCCCCCCCCCAGTGCTACGACTACATGAATTTGTTTAGCAACTAGGTCTCACCATTTTACTGTTAAACTAGTTAGATCAATCACCACTTCTATTCTAACAATTTCTTTCTCGCACCTGTGGAATTGATTTCCGATTTCTTGCTTCCCTATCACCTACAATCTTCAAAAATATAAAAGCAACGTCAATCGTTATCATGTGTCGCCCTGAAACCTCTTCTTTTATTGTCCTTTCTGTTGCGTTGCAGCTCAGACCAGACACCAGGTTCGTTGACAGGGTACAACTTATTCCAGTCAAACGCCTGTGGCTTAAAAATTAACCTTCAGTCAGATCATTACTCACGAGTGAAAAAAATAAACAATTTCTAGCAGTAAAAGAAATTTTATTTTTGGGTTGTAAGCTATTGCTATAAGCGTGCGAGGTTTAGGTGAAGCGTAGGTGAGAATGGAAGTGAACGGTCGAGCGGGTCTCTTCTGTTGTTCTTCGAGGCCCGCTTCGTCTCTCTGCGCCTTTTCGCGAGTTGGTCAGTTTTATAAATAACAATTTTCTTTGTCTTGTCATCTTTGTCTAAAAAAAGGTAATTTATCTTCATTCCTTGATTTTCAGTCTGTTCGAGGTTTTTGAAGTTGACTTCACTTACTGATAACTATCGGTCGAAAGTAAATGTTCCGAATCCATCTTTGTGACATGCCCAACTGTTTTCACTTTAACAAAACATCAGCTGGCTGGTACTGCTACATTCCTTTTCACTAAAGTCTTTGCATTCTCTTTTACTCCTTGTACTCCCCTGAGCAGATTAAATAGAGTGTTCAGTTCGGAATTTGCTGAAGGTAACCCAAATTGACAAACACCTGAAGAAGGCCGGAGACTTCAATGGTCGAAACGATGTGATAATGACAACGATGAGAACAATAGGCCGCATGTATATAATGGTAACTTCCCTTTCCAGAAATTAAAGCAACTTTTGTTTTTATTTTATTCGACATTACAAGTGTAAATTCTTTCTCAGTGTTAATTTTGTATCAAAATACATCAAGTGTGTAAAGTAAATGTAAGCATTGTAAGTATATAAGATAAATATTTTGTTAATGTCTAAATACCTTACCCGTCCCCACTGCGCATTTATTGTGTGCATTGGCTTGCTATCAAGGTTAACCCCGATTTCTAGAGAATGGGAATGTGGAAAACTTTCCAAGTTACCCAAAATATAGATAAGTCTGATGTTTTGATACAGACGTAGGGTTCCTTCCAATTTATCAACAGCCAAATATTGTTGGAATGGTAAGCTGTAGTACGGCTGCGTCTAAGAACCACACCTCTTCTTTCTTCACCTTTGTAAGTAGGAGGGCAGATGTCCGCAAGTATAGATGCAAATGCTTACAGAAAACGAAAGGTATATAAATATTAGACCGAACAAATTAAGTATTTATATATTCTATAGATATTTTTCGATTCTTTCTTTCTTTGTCCGTTTCCGGAAATGTTTTTTCTTTCACTTTTACATTTTTCTTTATTGACTGTTCATTTGCTTTCCTTCCTTTACCTTTTTTCTATTTTCTCTTGTTTCTTTCTTTCTTTTAATTTTTTCACTTTTCTCTTTCTTGCTTTTTCCATTTTCTGTTATTTGCTTTCTTTTCCTTTGTCACTGTTCTCTTCTTTCTTTTCTTCCCTTTTTTCCTTTTTTATCTTTCTTTCATTCCTCCTGATTTTTATCTTTTGTCTCGTGTTTATTTTTTATTTTCCTTTTTCTTCTTTCATTTTTATATCATTTTTTGTCTTTTCTCGCCTTTATTTCTTTATTTATTTTATTAATTCAAATCATTTGCCGTTGGTCAAACTATCTTTTCATATCATGTAACCTGCTCTCTACTACGTCCGTGCCAATTTCTGTTTTTAGAGACATTCTCTTGTACTTACAGAATTTATATAAATTGCTTGATTATATTTCTAGCAGCTACGATCATATTAAACACTACATATCCCCACAAAATAATTCTGCTGTTTAAATCATTACAATTAAATGTTCCCAAAAATCTGATACGAGGCCAAAGAAATAAAATCATTATATTAATATCTTAATTTAATGATATATTCAGTTTTTATGGTAGCATAAAACGTGTGTTTTTACATATATTAAAATATTTATTTTGGGAGAGGTTGAACTTTTTGTCTTCTTTCTTTCTTTTTTCGTATCATTTTTCTTTCTTTCTTTCTTTCTTTTTATGGTTTACATTTCCTCTTCTTTTTCCCCTACATTTCATCTGTTCGTTCTTTTTCGTCCCTTTTCTTCTCTAATCATTTTTTTTTCTTTCCTGTGTTTTTATTTTACACTTTCTCTCTTTTTTATCATGCCATTCAATATTCCTTTGTTCCCCTCTGAACTTCTACAATGCAGTCACTTCTAACGAAAAGTTGTTTGAAAGGGGACATTTTTAACACAATGCCTAAATGCTTAACATTGCAGTCATTTAAAACTAAATGAGGATGATATTTTTTGAATAGTGAATTTTTTTAACAATATATCAACGCTTAACTCCTAAATGCATTCATTTGAAATGAAAAACAAATTATATTTTGGTTTTTGAAAGGCGATATTTTATCGCAAAATATGTTTGTTTTCATATCATTTGCTTAAGTTATTTCTGTTAATATTTCATTTTAATTCAAGAGCTGAAGAGTAACATTTTTAGAAAACGGGAGTTTTAGATTTGAATCAATTGCTAGGTCTGCTATTAGGAAAGTTGGTTGACTGTGTCGTGCCAGAAAAACTTTGCCGTCATAATCCATCTGATACATTTAAAACTGCATTAAATACTCGTGCCGCATCTGATCTGTTGCTTCTCGAGATTCGATAAAATCCAAAGAAGGTTCTGTAATATTATCGTAGCTAACCTGGCATCTCGACTTTAATCACTTTTCCACCGCCACGTCATGGCTTCGCTGTATCTTTTCTATAAATACTTTCATGTCAGTTGTTCTAATGAACTTTCCTAACTGGTACCTCGACTGCATGCATTTAAGCGTTAAGATTGGCAAATAGGTCTCATCGTTTTACGGTTGAAATAAGAAAAGATGTAACCGTAAGTTCTATTCTAATAGTTTCTTCGCACTTCTCGTCTCTGGAATCGTTTCTTGTTTCCTTACCGCTTAGGTTCTTAAAAATTAAATTCAATATCAATCGTATTCTTCTGACTTTCTTTTTTATACCTGTTCTTTTATTGTTCTTTCTCCTCACTAACACGTTCACATTCTCTTTCAGTAACCCCTGGCTTTATCGCCTTACTTGGGGTGAAAAGATTAAAAAGGTCAGATCAGGCGAAGATGTTCATTGCTATTTGTTGCTCAGATTTCTTTTTCGCTTGCTTTCTCTTCTGAACAGATGCAAACTATCCTGGAAGTTCTTTTATCTTTTCATGGAAGTAGATGCAAATCTTTGAAAGAATTGCATCCAACGTCAAGGAATTACTTCCCTTGTTTGTTTTATGTTATGGCATCGTATATTCCTGGTGCACAAACAATCGATAGAAACACGCCTTGAATTCTTAAACCGAGAGAAACATTTTCTGCATATATCTTCTGCCATGACTTGATCCCTTAATTAAATTTCCTAATTTAGCTCCTTTGGACATAAATGTAACTCTTTTTTAGTTTAAATCCCTCTAAATTGGCATTCATTTTTAGAGTAATATTTATTATTTCAGAAATAAGAAAAGGTACTAGACGCTGACTTAAAGTAGCTAAATGATAAAAAGCTGCATGTGGTACTAAAAGAGTTAAAATTGGTAATTCTCTTCTCTCAATATAAGAAGCCAAATTTTAAAAATGTCATATGAAAATATGTATTTATTGCTTCAAAAATGTAAATAATTAGTTTGAAGTTATATACTTTTAATTTGAAAAGTTAAATTTTATATTTCGATTCATGACTGACGAAGCAGAAGATTTGTCCCGTAGTATGTTGCCATTATTTTCTGCAGTAGACTGGTTGACCGCCAAGGCTAAAGAACCCAGCCTGTCCTGCAATTCAACCCATAGCTGGGAGGAAAAGAGATGCATTCATAACTTTCCTAAGGGTATTTGTGCGTTAGTGAATATAACGGACTCAACTGGGATTCGAACTCCGAATTCTCGTTCCGAGCTGATATCCATGACACCCCAACGCACACCCAAGGGTACATACCGAACTGATTAAGGCCAAGCAACTGGCAAGCAAAATCTTTAGTACTGACAGGGATATTTACCGTAGCCCATCTTAATTCACCAAGACAGAACTTGGACATGTTAACACTTTTAATTAATTAAGGTCAGAAGCCACGAGGGCCATGCCTGATGTATTATCATTATTATTATTATTATTATTATTATTATTATTATTATTATTATTATTATTATTATTTTCATGCAAGTACCAAAAATAAGCAAAATAATGAGAAACGGGAAAATTTCAATTATTCTATATGGCAGTGAATGCTGGATAATTTGCTTACAGTTGAAGGGAATACTGGAGGCAACAGAAATGTGGCTCTAAAGAAGAGTGGTGAGAATACAATGGCCGGAACATGTAAGTAACGAGGAAGTCTGAAGGAAAAATGAAAACAAAAATGACATTTATACTCAGAGTCAGAGAGAGATGAAATTTCTGGAACATATTATAAGTCCCAAGAGGTCTTGGAGAATTTGACAATCACTGGACGTATAGATGACAAAAGGGACAGTGAGTGTCAGCGAGCCACTTACCTGATGACATTGCGTGATAATGACGGAACGGGAGGTAAGGGATGGCAAAAAACAACAAAAAAATAACAAAACAATAGTAAGGGCTACAAAGGATTGGTGGTTGTAGAGAGCCATGATCTTACATGTCCTAAAGGGGCACGACACAAGAAGAAGAAGAAGAAGAAGAAGAAGAAGAAGAAGAAGAAGAAGAAGAAGAAGAATTTACTGAAGTTCACGTAATCATACGTGTCAGGAGGACTCTCCTCAGTATTTTAGTAGTGCAGTCATCTGGTGGCTATTTGTCCTCTCATTGATTTCTGTCCTGATTTATAGTTTAGTTAGCCTGTTGGTGGTATCTTTGAGTCCCAAACAGGCCGATAACGAGTGGCACTAGTGTCACCTGATGTTACGGTATTTCATCAGCTCTCTGGCAAGGTCGAGCTGTTTATTCTGATTCTATTTACCCTGTAATCTCCCGGATAAAACGAAACACACTCTCTGATGCGTTTTTTTTTTTTTAGTTGATTACGAATGCTAGATCCGGTTTTCGATACTGGATTGTTTGATCCGCTTGAATCACAAAATCCCTAGAGGTATGACGTGTTTCATTCTCTAAGCATTGTTTTGAGCCACTATTTTTATTAAACATTTCTCCCTTAGTAGCCATGTCCATATCAGTTTATCTGCCATTCTCTTGATTTATCTTCATAAGTTTTCATACATTTCTTTCACTATCCATTTTTGAATTCTCGTTTTTTTTTTATACTTGTGTAGTATTTACGTGACACACCTTAGATCAGTGTTTCCCAACGTTAGCGCTAGCGCTCCCTTGTGGGCTCTGTTATGTTGAAAGTAGGTCCCGGGAGTTTTGATTTCATTTGGAGGCGGTAAACATACTCAGGAGACGGTAAGTATTTATCCATTTTTTTTTCTTTGCAAATTTTCAAAAATTATTCAATATTGGCTACAAAAGGACATTTCTGAAAGGTATCTAAAGCTTTGGGAAGCTATGAAACTTTTCTTCGTTGTTTTTCCAACTTCCTATCTGACTGAATGTGTTTCCACCGCATTTTTACTAAACATAGAAACCGCCTGAAAAAACACAAAACAAGGAGATCTACGATTGCTTCTTAGCATAGAACCTAGAGTAAAAGCCTTAGCCAGTCTGTACCAAAGTCAGCCATCGCATTGAAAAGAGTGAGATAAGCTATCAAATAAAAGGTTTTTTTTAGCATTTTAATCATTGACATTTATAACAGAAATGAAAACTATATTAAATTTATTTTTGCACTAATATCTAAGTGTTATCTTGCTATGAAAGATGAATTCGAAGTTTAATTTGACAAGGGGCGCGTTGACAACAAATTTTGTGCCCAAAGGGGACGCTGGTTGAAAAAAAAGGTTGAGAAGCACTGCCTTAGATCATACAGGAATACACTTTGCACTGTGTCCTTCAGATAAACCGGGAGTATGGCTGATTTGAGTAATGGATGAATATCCTCGATTCACCGTATGTTACTAGCTACCCCAACAGATGAACACCTGATCGACCCAGCTGCAAATAGAATATTCATACGTGGGGAAAAATCCGAACACAGGTAAACACTTGCCCCAAAGAGGAGAATCTCTTATATCCACACGAGAATGCATGCTGCATGTTCGAAGAAGATCTCCAGGCCTCTCACCTACTGGCCAACGCTGATTGACGAACACCGGAGTGAAATATACAGTAATGTTACAGTATTTATATACGAACTATTATCTTCATCTTTTTTGTTGTTATAACAAAGTTTAGGTCGTTGTACCCTCCGGCTTTCAGCAGATTTATTTCGATCCAGGTGACCTACAGGGAAATTCTAACTGAGCCCTTTATTCAATCTACGGGGGCAGACTGTTCTCGTTCCACTGCCCATGTCCAGGGATATTTCGTCTAGTTCTTATTTTTGGCACTGCTTAGTTATTGCTCACTCTTTTCCAGTGAGTCCAAGTACACACTACCCAGCTCAGGGATTGAACACACAATTGCTGTCATCAAATACACGAACCGATGCTTTAATCCACTTGGCTATTATCCCGTGGAAACAGGGTGAGCAATTTCATTCATTCATTCACTCACATTCACTAACACATACCTTAAACACTTACTCACACAGAACTATACTCCATCACTCATACTCACTCAACCATTCACAACACAAACACTGACCACATTCATTAAATGACTCACACAAACAGATACTCCACCAGTCACGCTCACACTTTCCAAATACAAATACTCACTCGCTCAAAATACAAAAACTCACTCACTCACTCATTCACTCACTCAAAACATACACACTCACTCACACAAAACACACTCACTCACTCACTCAAAACACAAACACTCACTCATTCACTCAAAACATACACACTCACATACACAAAACACAAAACATAAAAACTCTCACTCACTCACTCAAACCACAAATATTCGCATACTCAAACCACAAATACTCACTAATCAAAACACTCACTCACTCACTCAATACACAAACACTCACTCACAACGCAAACACTCACTCGCACAAACATACTCCATCATTCACACTCACATTTACTCACAACACAAACAATTACTCATTCATTAAAACACACTCACCGACACATACTCCATCATTCACACTTACACTTATTCACTTCCAACACAAACTTACACATTCATTAAAACATTTACTCACATAGATATATACTCCATCACTCACACTCTCACTCAAACGCAAACACTTACTCATTCATTGAAACACTCAAACAAACACATTCACAATCACTCACACTTACTCATTCATGACACAAACACTTATTCATTAAAACACTCATTGATACAGCCACGTACGCTAACTTTCAAAATCAATCACAGACTCAAACACTCACTCATGCTCACACTCACGCATTCAGCAGAAAAAAAACAAGTTTGATCGATTTTTATAAGCACCTCATTTATTGTCCCAATTAGCAAATTGCATGTGAATTCTCTTTGATCTGCTAGCATTGTCTCATTAACCATCGCTTTGCTGGGAAATTACGTTAACATTGTTCAGTTAACAACGAGATAAAACGCACTCAAACTGACGCTTTCGTCGTTCGGTTAGATTACATTTTACAAATATGAGACTAAAACAAGAGGTCGATCCAGTATTTGCATAGCTTGATTACAATGACTTATCATTTAATACGTAACCTGATACAGTTATTAGCTGAATTTTGATCTGAAATCTTCACTGTATAATATACCCGCTATGTGATTAATAGAGAAGCATTGGCTGCAGTGCCTTCACAAGGATAGGGATTATAAGGAAAAATTAAAATAAATTTATAAAATAAATCCCATTTCAGAAATAAGTTATTGAGGTTTAAAATAAATGTGTTTTCGTCATTGAGTTTTCGTGATTAGGTTAAGAATTTGCTTATAAAATATAAGAAATCAAAAGAAAAATATTTCCCATGGTGTATTGTCGTGTGACGGTTCTTGAAAATTTGACAATAAGGTTTTTAGTCTATCATAGATAAATGGATATTTTAGCAAGGAGATTTACAAAGCAAATTTCTGTTTGAGGGAAAAATTGTTGTTATTCGTCTGTCAATCCACGTATTGTTTTTACTGCCGAACTAATGATAAGATAGATCCCAAAAGATCTTCTGCCTCTTCACCATATTAGTTCTCTAATTTACCATTTTAAATTCCATTGTGATACTGATTATATAGGGAGGACGGCTCAGAAATTGAGATTAATAATTAATCAATATATAAATGCGTCAATGTATTTGAGTTCGCTATAGCTGAACATTTTTTGAACCATAAGTGTGCCCGGCTACAAGTCCCCACCATCAACTGTGTAAGCAAGAGTGGCATCGAGACCAGAATTCTATCAGACTAAGAATGTATATATATATATATATATATATATATATATATATATATATGAGAGCAAGTAAAAAATCATCTCACTTTCGCTATAACATATCTTTAGACAAGAGTACGTATATTTTTTCACTCTCTCTCGTGTGCATATATAATATACATATGTATATATATATATATATATATATATATATATATAACATATATATATATATATATATAGATAAAAGTGAACATAGAAGTCAACACTTAGAGGCTTGCACTAGCATGAAACAGACTGTCGCCTCTAAGTGTTGACTTCTATGTTCACTTTTATATTTACACACGCTCTATCTCTGATATTGAGCACTTTATCCCATAAATATAGCACACTTTAAGACTATATTTCTTTATATATATATATATATATATATATATATATATATATATATATATATATATATATATATATATATAAGGTGCGATGAATAACTTCTCGTCTAAATTACGCAATAATAAAAATAACACTGACATCTCATTTTAACAGTTATATTTACAAAAATTACACAAAAATGTCCCATAAATATAGCACACTTTAAGACTATATATATATATATATATATATATATATATTTAAAGACATTTATAATATGTTTAACGTTCTTTTTATAGATACAAGTATTTAAATACTTGTATCTATAAAAAGAACGTAAAACATATTATAAATGTCTTTAAATAAATTGTCGGACTATGTCCAATTCAAATATATATACATATATATATATATCACTGCGCAGTACAAGACTGTGTTTCTTGTCATAAATTAATTATCTATGTTGGATATACTACCACCTCCTTGAGTAGACGCCTCACCTTTCACTTATAGAAAAACATTTGCTAACCCACAATTTACAAGGACCCTTAAGAGAATTTCTGGTCAAAAAAGCTAAAATTCTATATAAA
The DNA here is from genome assembly GCA_964036315.1 of Acanthosepion esculentum. Lineage (NCBI taxonomy): Eukaryota > Metazoa > Mollusca > Cephalopoda > Sepiida > Sepiidae > Acanthosepion > Acanthosepion esculentum. The sequence continues at coordinate 71,687,969 of OZ038495.1, forward strand.
TCAGATTACCAGAAATATCTCGCTATTAGAGAGGCCATGTATATCAAATATCACTCTGCTACTATCAAACTCACCTCACTGAACAGTGGAAATGCAGTGTTAAAGGTATTTTTAAAAGTAGAAAGATTCTCACGCGAATTCCAGTCGCCCTCAAGAAAGCGAAGGCTTGGAATAAACGCTCCTATTCAAAATAATAGAAAAAATATATACAACTTAAACAGTCAAAACATGATAAAAAAGTAACAATACCAGAAACCAAACCCCCTTGAAAATGGCTAAAGAAACTGGTGAAAACGCTTGGGACAGTGAAAATGATGGACAATTTTTGTACTTCCTTACTCCCTCCTACAAAACGAAAAAATATATGGATACTGAAAAAATTAAATAAAAAATTAATTAAATATTCCTTCTCTGACGTATTTAATGAAAGATGTTTAAAAGAAAGGTTGCTGCCCAAATATATATATATATATATATATATATATATATATATATATATATATATATATATATATGAAATATACACAGATATATATGGTGGTTGCCAACTCGTGTCAGAGTACGGCCATTACTACATATCTTTTTGGAGAATACCTACTGTTGTGCTTAACAAATGTGGCTCTTTAGACCAGCAAGGGACCTACATACTCTGACACAAACACGGCACTTAAGAGGTCCGACAGCGACAAGTGAACCTTCGAATTTGCATCAAACTACCTGATGTTAAACAGCCTTCCTGCTGAACGATAGCGAATGTAAATTCCAAGGTTGCAGTTCTTAAAGGCCTGTTAAAAAAACGATAAAGAAGTACAGGGCAAATAGAGTTGGAGCCGGAATGTCGCCCTGCTTAACTCCAATTTCAACTGTCACTAGCTCAGAGAGCTTTCCACCATTAACCTATGCCTTCATATCATCATGAAACAAGCGAAGAATGGAAACAAACTTTTCGGAGCACCCCAGCTCCCCTAAAATATTCAACAAAACCTGTTTACAGTGTCAGATGACTTTGTCAACAAATACCTGGTAGAGATCCATATTTTGCTCGACACACTTTTCTTACGGTTGTCTGGCTGTGAAGACCATATCTATAGTGCCACGTCCAGTCCTAAAGGCCAACTGTGACTCCGGAAGTGCTTCATTAGCAATGTGATGCAACAAGTGATCTAGCAGAACTCCACAAAGAATCTTGCCGACAACTGACAACAGCGATATGCCATGATAATTTCTACAGTCATCCCTGTCCCCCTTTGTACAAAACAACCATGGCAGCATCTTTCCTGTCATACAGAACACTGTTGTTGCCCCAGGCATCTTGCAACAACGAATGAAGCCGATGAAAAAGACTTTCTCCTCCATGCTTAAAACTCTCGGCATGCAGACCATCCATTCCAGGTGACTTTCCACCATTAAGCTTTCTGTCAGCACTTTCAGCCTCCTCAAACATTGGTGGCTCCGCGGGAAATTCTTTAACAGTCTTTTCATGTATAGACCTGATAAACTCTTCGTCAGCCTCTGAGTGCCTATTGAGAAGCTCAACAGAATATCATCGGGACTTCGAAGAATTTTTTTTTAGTCATTAGAGGAGCAACAGGTGAAGTAGAAGGACCATAAACTTCACGAAGTAGGTTGTACATGGCCTTACTACCCTTCACATCCGACGCAAGCTGTATTTCAACAGCTTTCTCACTCCACCATTTGTTCTTCATCGCTCGCAGATTTCGCTGTATATCAGCTTTTATTGCCTTTACCTTGGCGTCAATTTCCTTCTTCTGATAACCAGGTAAATCACTATGAAGCAATGCAGAATGGAATCTTTTTTCTCTTCCAAGAGCTTTTCTATGTTCTTGTCATTCTGATCAAATCAATCCTTATCAGTAAATCCAACAACATTAGAACATCCCTCGTAAACTGCCTCCTTAAAAGAAATCCAGTTATTTTCACTTACTAAAGCATATATCTTATTGACTAGATTCTGTCTAATCTCAGAAACTTGCAGACGACTAACATTCAGCCTCTTTGGAAGTGATACCCCTCCCCATCTTTACTTTTTACGGACAACTTGACGCTTGCTCTTGCCAGACGATGATCAGTCCAACACTCAGACCCACGCATCACACGCACAGTATATTAGATCCTGTACGTCACGGCGCCTCACAAGAACATAGTCAATCATGTGCCACTGTTTTGGTCCAGGATACATCCATGTTGTCTTATATTTGTTCTTTTACTGAAACATTGTGCTGCCAATGAACAGGTCCAGTTCCGTGCACATTTGAAACAACAACAGACCATTGCTGTTGAACTTTTCAACCCCATGTTTACCAAAAATCTTCCATGTCTCACAGTCGCGATCCACCCGAGCATTAAAATCTCCAAGAATGAAAATTTTGTCTGCTACAGGTACTTTCCTAACATCAATAGTTTGATACATACGGGTTTTTACGAGTCTTGAAAAGAGATTTGAAAAATTGGAAACCAAAGGAAGGAATCATGTAGACGATAACATTACTAACATTAACCAGACTGTTAAATAGCATTGGCAAGACGTACTGATGTTTCATCTTTAATGTCTACCACTTGCTGATAATTGATATTTTGCTTGATCCACTTGTTGATGTTTGAAAGTTACCGTCAGCCACTTGCTGATGTTCATATTTAGCATCAGCCACTTCCTGGCATTTGATCTTTAGTGTCAATCATATCGTCAGTTATAATTACACATCAAGCGAAACGCCGAAAATGCAGTGATGATTAACTTTAAATTCCTGGCCTCTCATACTTCAAGATTAGAGGTTCTCAACCTTTTTTACTTATAAACCCATTTTTACTCTTAATTTTTTTTCTTCTTGGTCGACACACATAAACATTCCTTTAAAGTAAGCTTATTCTATTTTTTACTAATAGATAATTTTAGGAATTGTATTATAGAAATAGTAAACGCATATGCCTTATTTTGAAGTAAAACTAATTTAATGAAGATAAACTTGTATTTAACAGCTAAATTCTATGAAAGATTTATTTACACTAGTAATATAACTCATCATAAATCATTTTAAGTTATGTGAGTAATTTGTAAAATACAAAAATACATATTATTTATAGATTAAATTAATTCATATAATAATTTATACTATAAATTATAATATTTATGTAATTTTCCTTTATGTGTGTATATATATATATATATATATATTTATATAAATATTATAATTTATAGTATTAATTATATATATATATATATATATATAAATATAAATTAATATATATATTTATATTTATTATATATATTTATTATATATATATATTTGTATTTATTATATATATTTATTATATATATATTTGTATTTATTATATATATTTATTATATATATATATATTTGTATTTATTATATATATTTATTATATATATATATTTGTATTTATTATATATATTTATAATATATATTTATTATATATATATATTTGTATTTATTATATATATTTATTATATATATATTTATATTTATTGTATATATTTTATATATATATATTTATTGTATATATTTATTATATATATTTATTATATATATGTATTTATATTTATTGTATATAGTTATTATATATATTTATTATATATATATATTTGTATTATATATATATAATAAATATATATATATATATAATAAATATATATATATATATATATATATATATATATATATATATATATATATATATATATATATTTATATATATATATATATATATAAAGGGTGTTCCAATAATTTGGACAGATTTTAAATATGAATTAAGTTTAAGCGTCTAATGATTTTTCTTTTTTTTTTCAGATTTAACAACTTAACTTTTTGGCAATTTCAACCATGGGAAGATTAACGATCAAACAACGTATTAGTTATCGAAGCCTATTACGAAATTGAACGTTCAAACAGAAATGCAATGAGAAGTTCCCAGGTAGCATCATCTCAAGAAAGATGCGACTTGACGTCTTTAGATTTTTTACTTTGGGATCATTTCAAATGTAAGGTCTATGCCAACAAGCCAACAATACGATATTATTTTTCACACATAATTACAATGACTTAAATAACATGATCCAATAGAGAAATAAATACATTTTCACCAACAACACTGATTTATTTACTGCTGTCTTTAATCCGTCTTTACTATTTTTAATATATATATATATATATATATATATATATATATATATATATATATATATATATATATATATAAGAATTCCTTTATAGATTCTCCTCAGTTTTAATTCAACACTCAAAACATCTGGCAGAGTAAAATGGACGCTAACTTACATCAACTGATCTCGTTTTCTGCTAGTCTTAGCGTTGTTTTTCTATTTTTAGTATTTTAATATGGCGTAGATTACTGCAGAAATTCCATTTCTCAGTTGTAACAACAATTCCTATGTGAAATTGCTCTATGGACCACTAAAATATTACCGTGAATTTCCAATTTCCTATTATTTGTGTGTGGACCCCCAATAATTTTGCATAGATCACCAGAGTCCATATGAACCCCGGTTGATATCCACTGATTTAGATGCACAACCTAGCCAACTTCATTCAGTCTCCTACATTTTGTGTTTTTGCTGTTATTGCTGCTGTTTCTAAGTATTATAGATTGTAATAGCAGAAGTTTTAAAAAGGTGAGATGTTATATGAACAGAGCCGTGAAGTTACTGTGGACGATTTAAAAAATTAGTTCTCTTTCTATGCATTTACAACCTAATAATTTTTTCCTCTCTTAAGAAAAAACTGCATACTTAAGTTGAAATTACTGTCAAACATTACAATGAATTACTAATGCAATGAGTGTGTTGTTTTATAAAATATCCTCTATGTGTTCATATATTCTTTTATTTTAGTTTCATGTGATTGTAGTGCTTGTGAAGAAAAATTCTTAAAAAACCGATATCAGTTAAGTTTTGGTAGAATGAAGACAAATTTCACCGAGTAAATAATAACATACTGTTAATCAGTTTCAGACAAAATAAAAACCGTTTGTTATTTAAAATTATTTAGGACAGATAAAAGTTGATACTAGACTTGAAGGGATTAAGATTCTAGTGACCAGGGAAGCATCCTCTTGGGAATCTGTTCCGCAAAGCAGCAGTTCCTGGGAAATAAGCTGTCCTCCTTATCAATAGAATATAAAGGTAACGAGGGTGGTCCCTCTCAGTGTCAATGGCAAGACGTACTGTAATGAAGATAAAGAAGGCCTTAAGTAAAGGCTTTATTCTAACAAAATCTGTTAGTTACATACTCAACAAAATAAAAACCGCTATATATAAATAAAACTCAGGATAGGAATAGTCCACTCCAGACTGCGGCGGTAGGGGTGAATGGATTGAGCCCATTATTTACAAATCAACAAAAGGAAATATCATCACACGTACCTTAGTTCTTACCCAAAACAAAGCTCAAGAGCCACTCAAGGTAAAAGGTTACTGAATGGGGTTGTTTTGTGGACGTAATATTATGAGAATATGCAGGACAGATAACCCTAGACTTGAAAAGATTAAGAATCTAGTGACCGAGAAGCATCCTCTCGGGAATCTTTTCCATTAAGCAGCGGTTTTTGGGAAGAAGCTGTCCGAATGGAACTTCCTCCTTACCAATGGAATACAAAGGCAATGAGGATGGATTGACCCAGTGTATTTGTTTCCGTGGAGATTAGCCTATTATACGGTTCACACTCCTCCCCCGTCTTTTGAGCAGGAGTAGAGGTTTATACATGGTTTCCTGTTTAGGATTGGGTTTCCGGTTTCTTCTAAAGTCTTCTTGTTCTTTTTGACTCCCAATAAACCCTTGCGTCTTAGTGACATTATTACCTTGTTTGGGGTGAAATGACAGGAATACATTCTTTATTTTTGGTTAGTTATGTCAGTGGAAATATATAAAATCTTTCTAAAAGAGAAACTATCATCTGGAATTGGAATGAAAGCACTAATGGCACTTACCTGAATCCATTGTAACAATTCAACTTGTGGATTTAGTAAATACTAAGCAATTTAAATATCTCACTATATAATATATTTAGTATAGGAGATAAGGAAATTGAACATAGAATAAGTTGTACTAAGGCTAGTTTAGCTCAACACCGCAATTCCCTATTAAACTAAAACATTAACCTAAGAAATCAAATCATATACTTAAAATAGCCTCATCAGATCGAGACTTAAAAAAAGGAAAGAAAGAACAGATACTACACTTTGATCCTAGCCAGATGGCGAAGAAAAACCTAAGTGCTGGTTATTCGATAAATGAATGCTGAATGTTTCCTTATAAAGAAACGGCTAATATTACCATTACTGTTAGAGGTGGGGAGAACAGATACTACTCTCTGATCACACCCCGATGGCCAGGGAGTGAAGAAAAGCATTACTCGTGTAGTGCTGGCTGCTCGATCAATGAATGCTGAATGTCTCCTCATAAGGAAACGGCTAATATTACCGTTATCTTTGTATGCACATAAAATTTATGTAACAAAATATTCATAATGTTGCATAATAATAGTGTTAATTCTATTTTTAATCTTTTAGGTTGTGCAAGATTTTGTCCGGACTTGACTGAAACTGAAACAAAATAATAATTACAACAACATAAGAAAAAGAAAAAAACTAAATGAGGCACGACACATTTGTGATGCATCACAAAGGATAAAAAATACTGAAACATGATCTGAAATAAGCAATTATTTACACAGTTGAGCATAAATTTGGTATACGGCTGTATTTTCTCAACTCTCTCTCCAGTGAGGATTGGACAACAGGTTGCAAGACCAGCATGAGTTTCACTCATCTATGCTAACATATCATCAATGCTATCACACATATATAATAAACCCATTCAAACAAGCTTGAATAATAATTGTCAGTCCAAACCCACACTTTTTATTTATCTTGGGTCTGGTTTAATGGGAGAAACGGTTTCATATTTCCAATAAAAAATCCTCTTTCATAATCCTAACTTTAAAGCTGAGATTAAATAATGACCTTTGTTCAACTACCTCAGCCACAAGGCACATTTTCACATTCTTTGTCTCATATCTAAATATTTATGTGGCTCGAGATATGTTTGATATAATTATTTAATTCCAACCAGCATCTTCAATCAGTTTGGTTTAATGGTATATCAATATCGTTATGGGTCGTTTAATACTCAAACCTTCTTCACTTGAAAATATTTGATTACAATCATAACTATTCCGATAGATTCATCCACCTAATTTCACTCGCAAGACTTGGGGCAAACCGTGGGGTATGTTTTTTTTCAGGCAATTCCCAATGGTGCCACCACTGGGACCACCTCCCCAGGCTGATATAATGTAGGAGTTACCTTGACAAATCGACTATGGGGAGATTAGAACCTGACTCATATTATGTTACCAAATTCATGAACCAATGCACTAAGAATAGTAATTTTGAGTTCAATCACTGGGCAGGGTAGTGAAAACTTAGACTGGGGAGAAACGGGGAGGCCAACAAAAATAAAAACTAGACAATATATCCTTAGACATGGTCAGCAGAATGAGAACAATCTACTCCTGTAGATTAAATAAAAGTTTCATTTTGAAATTTATTGAAGGTTACACTGGTCGAAAAGCATTTGATGAAGGCCGGAGGGTACAGCGAACGAAACGTATTGATGATGACGACAAAGTTTGAGTGTAAACAATGTAAATTATGATGACTGCTCATCCCAGAAACTCAAACAGAAATGATACCAATGATCATCGTAAACTAGATGGCTTGACAACTTTCGATTCTTTTATTTATTTTTTATGAATTATTTTATTCTGATTGTGGCTCAAATGGCCATTGAAGACAATTCAGAGAGCGTGATAAAGGCAGTGAAAAGAAATTGTCCTGCAGCAGCTGACAGGATATTTCACCAATATAAAGTTACATAAAAATACCCAGGTTCCAATCAGTCTAATGTTGAGTTTTAAGTCATGATTCTTACGATGTTTTATCAATCAAAAGACTTGTGTAACAGTAGAATCTGTGCAGCTAATATGGGATAAATATATCTCATTTTTATATTTATATTTATACATTTTATTATGCATACAGAGTCCGTCAAAAATATATACAAACTTCAGGAAAGGAAAAAATATATTTTTTTCGTAGTTTTATCAAATTGCGATAACACTATGGGGGACACTAAAGGATGTTGTGAATCGCAGAAAATCGACTACATTGATGACCCTTAGACATGAAATTGGAAAGGCATGTGCACCGGACACTTTGGCTAACGTTGCCCAACCAGTAGTTCGCCGTACCAATAAATGCCTGGAAGTTAAAGGCCACCATTTTGAGCATTTCTTGTGTTTGTAGAGTTCAAAGTTAACTAGTATCAATCTTGTGATGCCTGAATATATTTAGTATTACAATATGCATACAAGTCTTTCTTTTTCTAAAGTTTGTATACATTTTTTGGCGGACTAAATATATGATCCCATTAATAAAAGACATTACTGAGTTTGACGAAGTCCTTTTAAAAGATTAAACGTGTCACATAAGATTTTTCCGTGTCATTCAATTACTCACCATTTGTCTGAGATATAGTTTTTATATATTATATTCTCCCATATTAATTTCTGCAAAATGCCTGAGCCTACAAAAACACACATTCCTAAGCACAGGTATCTACTCACTCGTTTTTTTCTTCTCTTTTTTCCTTCCCTATTTTTTCGTGTATGCACATCCCTATACAAACGCTTACATTGACACACACATGCATGCACCTCAACTACACAACATTTTTTGTTTTCTTTTTCTCTCTTTTTTTTCTTTCTCGTTTTATTCTTCATTGCTCTTTACGCTCCTTTTCCTAGAGCAATGGCGGGCGTTCGTCTGGAGTGACGTTTGAATCTGAAAGTGTTCAGTGGACGACCTATTTCATTAAGGCCTCCAGGTAAAAATCTCCCGTCTCTCTGCTTTTTCTTTCTTCCGTAGCCTTGAAACCTGAATAATACCGTAGTTGGGAATAGCAGGGAAATGCTTACAATTGACGAGAGAGAAAGATAGGGAAAAAGTAAGTGGGGAGGGTTTCGTGCCGGAGGGTGAGGAAGGCTTGGCTAGCATTTAAGAAACTGATGAGTTATCGCTGTGCACCGGCTGCGACTAACTGCACTTAGAGAGAGAAGAGACAAAATTATTTACTGTTATGAAAGAGAGGGGAAAACGAATGCATTATAGTTATTAAAGGAAGTGAGAGTAGGAGAGAGAGAGAGGATATTATTTATTAAAGAAAGAGAGGAAAAGAAAATCTGTTAAAGAAAAACAGACGACAGGGGCATTAAAGCTATTAAAGTGAAAGAGTGAGAAAAAAGATGAGATTACAGTTAGAGAAAGAGAGACATATATATATATATATATATATATATATATATATATATATATATATATATATATAAAGACAGTTATTATGGAAGTGAGAGTGGGAGAGAAATAGAAAATGTCAGGTTATTATTTATTAAAGAAAGAGAGAAATAGTGAGAGAGAAATATGACAAGATGATTACAGAGAGATAGATTAAGAAAATGAGAGCGGGTGTATAAGTTTAGGAAAGTGCGTAAGTGAAGAGAGAAATAGGGAGAGATAAAAGACTAGTACAACTGATAAAGAGAGCGTTGTATAGAAAGTGTTAAAGAGAGAGAAAGGGAGAGAGAGAGAGAGAAAGGGAGAGAGCATTAGAAGGAAGAAGCAATAAAATCATTTTAATGCATCTTTTTTTCTTTTAAACATTCACCTCCAATTTTAGCACCATCTAACCAGACAGAATTCAGCGTTTTTATTTGACTTATATGATTATTTCTTCTCTTTTTATTCTAATCTTATTATTCATTTTGCCTTCTCTACGCAATTCATTTTTTTGTTCAATGTGTAACTTTCTGCATTCATTTTTCCTTTCCTTTCATTTTTTTTTGTTTCTGCCTCTTTATTCTTTTCACATTAATTTTTTTCACCACATTTTTATCCCAATATTTTATCCTCAAACTATCCATCTTTCTTTTGGGCCAACTTTTAAAAATATTCTATATCTTTCTTATAATTGTTCAGTTATTGAATTTGTCTTTCATTTAAATTTCCTTCCTCTGCCCTTTTCTTTTTTTATCAACCTGTGCATCCTTCTTTCATATATTGGCTTTCTCCTTTCTTTCTCTATTGGATTTTTCTTTCTTTCTTTTCTTTACTTTTTTCTTTTCTTTACTTTTTTCTTTTCTTTACTTTTTTCTTTTCTTTACTTTTTTCTTTTCTTTACTTTTTTCTTTTCTTTACTTTTTCTTTCTTTTCTTTACTTTTTTCTTTTCTTTACTTTTTCTTTCTTTTCTTTCTGTTAATCCTTTCCTCACTGTTTATTTCTATTCTTTTTGCTTTCTCTTTTTTTTGTATTTTCTTCTTTCTTTTACTTTTTCTCTTTTTTCCTTTATTAACTTTTTCTCTCTATCCATCCCTTCCTCTCTTTTTCTGTTTTCCTCCTTTTTATCAGCTTTTTTCTTTCTCTTTTCGTTTCTTTATCCTTCTTTCTTTCTTCTTCAATTTTTAATTTTTCCCCGTTTTTGCTCAAAACGATTTTTTCTTTGCGTCTTTCATATTAAACCTCAAAACGACTTTCTATAATTTTATATTTTTTTCATATTTTTTTCTCTTTAGCTCATTTTTTTCTCATTATTATTTTCATTTTTGTCTTCCCATCAACGATCACAGATACAGAGACAAGTGTCAGATTAGCAATCTGCTATTACGGTCGTTACGTCACGGTGATCCGCATGTTCCGGCACGAGTAAGAGACACTTCAAATCGACATGGAGAATCAAGTAACCACCTTCCGTTTGCTCAGACGTAACTGAACAGCACCACCAGTAGCAATCATCAGCAATAATAATGTACTAGAAGCAGCAGCAGCAGCAGCAGCATCCTTAGTACCTTCTTTAATGTCAATGTACAAGGCTTCCTGTGAAACATTTCTTTTGCAGACAGAAATGGCTCATAGAAATGGTAGTTTTAAGATCAAATCTAGAAAAAGAATAGCACGACATATTTTGCTATGGCTTAAATCATTCTCTGCAGCAGCAAGAAAAATATAAAAATGTGTGTCCCACAAAACAATTCTCGGGAAATCATATCAGGTAATTTTGATAAGAATATTACCCAACCCCAATTTCTTAATTAAAACTATTTCATTATTTTTAATAATGCTTGACCAGTAATTATCACATTCTTTCTTATGTTCAATGTAAAATCATGTGAAATACTTCTTTTTTGTTTGGATGTTTTTTTTTAATCATTTCACCCCAAGCAAGGCAGGAATGCCACTAGTATGTAAGGGATTATAGGGAATGAAAATGAAAGAGAGAAGACTGATAGGGAGGATTGATAAAAGGACAAAAGATGAACGAGGTTCAAGGAGATAGAAGATAGCGATTGATGTTGCATTTAAAATGTTGAAGATTGTACTTATCAGAAAAGCAAGGAAACGGAAGAGAGTTCCACAGGTGGAAAGTGCGAGAAAAGAAACTGTTGGAGTAGAAATCCCTTCAGTAATACTTGCATTAATTCCTGACCACTAACAAGTTCTTTTTCTTTCTATATTTCGTCATAATTCTATAGTAAATTATTTACGATACATTTCTATAGTAAAATTCTTTACAATACGTCTATAGCGAAATTATTGATAATGCATTGGTGATATATCTCTTGTCACTAATGTTTGCATTAAATCCTAACAACTAGAAATTCCAATTTTTTTGTATATCATCATATTTCTGTTCTATATAATTTATAGTAAAATCATTTGCTATACTTTCGATAGCAAAATGATTAATAATGTATTGACGTTATAAACTGAGTAGCCATATGCTGTCATTAACGCTTGTATTATTTCTTGACTACTTGGCCATTTTTATTTTGTAATACATATCATCGCCTGTCAGTGACACTTGAATTGACTACTGACCAGACGTTTTGAAACTCCTTTTTTATGTACATTATGCAGAGTAAGTGCTGAAGCATTCTCTGACAACCTTTGTAAAATTTGATATTTCATAATAAACGTCTATCACAATTATTTCTCGGTATGGAGAATAGCGGTAAAGACAGTAGTTGCTGACACGGAAGTTTTAAAACATTGTCAATGTGAACCAGAGTTTAATGTAGAAATTTATGTCAAAATAATTACAAATTCAGCTTGTTTCCATTGTCAAACTTCGTTGTCACTCGAGTAAATAATTTTTTTGATGCATTCGTTTAAAAAATCTTTCTCGTTGTGTAAGTATGAAAGAAAGGATTAGAGTGATTTATAACGGAAAAGGTGACACCGAAATCCTGACAAACCCTACTGGAATTGGAACTCGGTTCTCCGATAAACAATTCCAAGTCATTATCCATTACACCACCCGCACACCCAAGCTTACAGCGCCTGTTATTCCTAAGCGGTTACCCTTATAGGTACTGACTAGGCTTGACGGGAAACGGCGAGTAACTTACTTAATGAGCTTTTGTGAATGGATGGCAGAACATAGGCTGAGAGGGGTAGTAAAAAGAGGGAGATTGCTAAAACCTTCAAGCAGGAGAAAGTTGTGGATAGCTCATATAAGAAGAAAAAGAATAATAATAATAATAATGTTTTGACATATTTGTTTAGTAAATCCTTCACGTTAACTATGTAAGGATTAGTTAGAAGTAATCCTTCGATGTATTTGTCTAATAAATCCAAACCGTGACGTCAGGATAACAACTCGTATATGAATCCGTTTATTGAAATTATAGATATTAAACGGTTATTTTATCAAATTCACTTTATCCTGAAGTCTTTATTTAAAATAGATTTTAAAATAGTGATTTCAAGTCAATAAATTTCATATTAATTTTCCATAATGTAAATTAGTTTATAATAATGAATCAAAAAATTGATATAAACTACTCCATTTTTATATCGCTGGTTCAACCCTGCGTTATTTACACATCGAAAATGCATAGAATCTCCTGGTGTTTGCCTTCAACAACAACTCAGCTACAACTGCGCCACACCGCGTGCTACACGTCCTCACTGAGCAAAAAGAGCAAAAGAAACAAGAATTGAAAAAAAAAACAAAACAAATTGCCAACTAGGAATTACGAGTACTTTAAAAATATTGGAGTAACAAAATACCCCATATGACTAACGCAGGGTTAATCTTATCAGCTAGTTACTATTGTCCAATAGACCCAGTTCTAAAGGAAATAACAGTTAAAAGGAAATAACTGAGACATTCGGAAGAGGTATGACACGTGGAACTAGAACAATCTACCCCCGATGGACGAAATAAATCATTTTGTTAATATTAGAATAGTTAGGTACACGTAATAATAGGAATAAGGATAAAACTGGAGACAGCAGAAATACGATTCTACAGAAGGATGCTGAAAATTCCATGGACAGAGCGAGTAAGCAACCAGGAAGTCTTACAGAAAATGGCAAATGAAAGAATATTTACACTCAGAATCAGGAAAAAACAGCTGAAATTCCTTAGGAGTATAGTGAAGAAGTGAGGCTTGGAAAACTTAACCCTCACATGTCATATAGAAGGCAAGAGAGATAGGGAAAGATGTCATATAGAAGGCAAGAGAGATAGGGAAAGATAGCGAGCAACTTACCTGACGATCTTGTGTGAATGGATAGCGGAACGGTGAGCCTTAGCAAAGGAGAAAAACTGCTAAGGGCCACCAGGGATAGGAAGTTGTGGAGAACCATGATCGCCTATGTCCTGAAGAGATGCGGCACATAGAAGAAGAATAGTATATACGTTTTTGTAGTGTATAAGAAAACACATGTGGACAGCTTGCGAGTCGTTCAGCTACTGGCGATTAAGTGCGGTCAGGTGGTGCATTTAGGACGGAAGGAGTTAAGCTCTATATATTTGTGATGTTACGAGGATTCATACCTTTCCCAAGTGTAGTTGAGCATAAGTGAATATAACGAACCGAACTGGAACTGAACTCTGCTCTCCGATTAACAATTCCGAGTCAGTATCCGTTACACCACCGCACATCCAAGCTTACGGCAAATGGTATTCCCATCTCGATATTGATCAGGCTCAACGTTACTTAATTTTGGTAAGCATAAGTGAACCAATGTTTCAACGTGATATGACAGTAAACCATTGAATCTCTAGTCAACTATCTTCAAATTTTTCTGCCACCTATTCATATAAATCTTGGATGATGAAATGCTTTTTTTTCAAGTCTGTTAATAAATTCCAGCATTTATTTTCATAAAACAGAGATTTCCCCAATCAGTGATGCTTCATTGTATGCAGGCATCTTTGATGGTCTTTAATGGCTTCTATTCTAAAGACCATCAAAGATGCCTGCATTGGATGAAAGTTCAAAAGTTCGCAAGAAGAGAGAGAGAAAGAGAGGAAGAAAAGGTATGGCCAGCATTTAACTCAATACTGAATAACTCTCTTGTGAAGACGTCCGAATTGTTGGAAAACTGATGCAGACTTCTTTTTTAAAATTTAAATTTAAAATTATTTAACACGTGGTAGTTGATTTTTGGAAACAATGGCTACTTGTCCGTCACAATGGCGACTCTTCAAGTCGGAAGACACAGTCTGTAGTCTGATATGGAACAGAATGTGTTCTGCCAGGTCTTTTTTTTATCGAAGTAAGGCAGTAAAGCGACTAAGATACAAGGTGTTACTTAGTATGAAAGAATTATAAAAGAGAAGCATTATTGAGCGAGAACAGTAGAAGAGTAATCAGGAAGATAGCAGATAACGGTTGACATTGAATTTAAATTTTTGAAGCTCAAACTTGACTTGAAAACAAGAGAAAAGAAACTGTTAGCATATAACTTACGGTTACATCTAGCTAATTCAAATGTAAATTGATGAGACTTCGTCGCCAGTCTAGTACCACTTTTAAATTCATAAAGTCTGCGTACCATTACAAAAAGCTCATCCGAATAATTACCATGAAAGTATTTATTGAAAAGGTACTTTACGGGGGGGAGTTTTGTCCAAGAAATAATACGCATGAATGAATAGCTACCGAGACATGTTGAAGCTGGTCAAGTGTGCCAGGTGACTCTATTCCCACACACGGTTATGTAACTTTTGTCTGTAAAATTGCGTTTTCACGAATAACACCGGGATCGTTTCCCTGAGAACTGTGGAGACTGCAGTGAGGAAGAAAAGGAAAGGCTCTACCAAGGTAGTCGTACGATGGAAGAAATATATCAGGGATCATGGGACATTAACATGTTCGCTGATTACTCTTGGAGTCTAGAACGGGAATTGCCCGGTGAAAAATACAAGCGAAAATCATTGAAAACATCTTTTATTTAATCTTGATATACGAGATCTGTCTAAAAAGTAACCGGACTGGGGTCACAAACAATTTATTTCAATTACAAACAACAAACTACAGGGTTTGTTCTTCAAAGTAATCGCCCTCGAGTTTAATGCATTTTTCTATCCTGTCACGCTTCTATGCACTGCTGGAAGGATTATTCTTGGGTGTCCCTCAGCACTATCGCTACGAGACCTCTTGATAACGGGTCTCAACCCCTTCAAAACAGGTCTTTTGCTGACTTCCTTGACCTTGGGGAGAAGAAAGAAAGTTACACGAATCAAGATAAGGTGAATAGGGAGGTTGAACCAGTACGATGAGGTTCTTCTCTGACAAGAACTGCCGAATGCGTTGTGTGCAGGTGCATTGTTTTGATGAAGCAGCCACAATTTGTCCTGCCACGACTCTCGTCTCTTCTCGTGCACTAAGGGAAGCAAACGCTAAGATTACAGTTATATATTCCCAATATACCATGTTAGATGATAATGCAATCCGCTTATCCCTCTTTCGCCCATAGTTGGCACATCACAACCAGTCCCGTACATTCGAAGTTGATTTTCAATGTTAATAAAACAATCTTCTACTATTAAATTTTATTTTTTTAACTTCACCCATTCATTAATATTCAAAAAACCGAAAATTGTAGCCAAAAAAAAAAAAAAGGTTTTATAAAATATAAACGTAGATGAAAACAATAAGCAGAGCAGTGAATGAAAACTTTAACATACGTATATAGTGATTTTCTAAACGTAGCTTAGTTGTGGCACAAGGCCGAAAGTATGGGGCACTCAGTGAGGATTGAACGTAGATAGATAGATAGATAGATTTTTAATCGACAAAACTAATACAGAAATAAATTTCCGGTAATTGTGGTAAGATTTAAAATTCTAATTTATTTACACTTTTAGAACAAAATTTTGTAGGTAAAGCCGTGATAAAAGTTTATAAGATAGAATATGTTAAAACCAGTTGGATATTTTTTTATACATTTTTTTCTCGAACAAGGCTAAAATATCACTAAGATGCAACGCGTTACTGAGAGTGAAAACGCGAAGATGGTACTGAGAAGGAAGGACAATAAAAGAACAGAGTTCAGGAAGACAAAACATGGCGATTGATGTGGCAATTAAATTTTTGAAGATGGTGAATGACAACGGGGTGTCCGTTGGGGTGTCCGTTGGGGTGTCCGTTGAGGTGTCATGAATGTAATGAACCGGGAACTCGAATTCGTTACATTCACTTACGTGAAAGGTATGAATCGTTCTCTCCCCCATCCACAAGCTATGAGTTGAACAGGCGGACAGACTGTGTCCTATAGCCTTGTTTGGAAACCAGTCTACCGCAAAAAGAAATGGCAACATACTGCGGGGAAATCTTTAGCCTAGTCAGTCATGAATCGAAAGAGACACGATTTTCCAAGTGTGTATCACGTGTGACACTTAACTGACTGACTGAGGGGCAAGGAAGCAAGGAACCGGAAACGAATTCCACATGCGAGAAGTACGAGAAAAGAAACTATTAGAATAGAACCTAAGCAAAAATATGAAAAGGTACTTTGTAAAATAAAGGAAATAAATACAAGCGACTGAACTTATTTTCACTTAAAACCAAATTTCTACAAAAAATGCATTATTCGCTAAAAGTTGGCTCGATTTTTGTTTTGTTTAAATAGTAGATAGGTTCGCCTATCATGCGGTTCACACTCCTCCCAGGTCTTCTAAATTGGAGTAGATGTTTATCCCTTGTTTTCTGTTTAGGACTGGGTTTCCCGTTCCTCCTAAAGTCTTCTCATTCTCTTTCACTACCAGTAACCACTTGAATCTTAGTGATTTCTGGATTTATTTGAATTATATTTATAATAAAAGAGGACTCAATAATTAAGACGCTAGTCAGAGCCAGTGCAAAGGTTTCGTATCCCCCCACTCCCCGAATATATGATACGGGCCCCCACTCTACTACATCTCAATTTTCTTAAGGTAGTATTCATATATAATATAAATTTGATTGTAACCTAATTATGTACAATAATCAATCATATGCACTATAGGTGAATAATTCAACTAGAAAATTTGAAAATAAATACAATTTATCTAAGTACAAATTAGAGATATGTCATAATAGATTATTCCATCTTAAATAAATCAACGGTGTATTGCGGCAATTTTTACATTAACTTGCGATTTTTCTTGTTAAAAAGTTAAAGAATTTAACACATTCAACATTACGGATAAAAGACAGTGAATTTTATTTTGTGTTTTTTTCGAGACTTAGCATGAGCAAAACAAAGTCACGGATTTGAACGAAAAACAAAAAGATCCCAGAATGACGTCAAAATCCACGAAAGTTTTTCACCCTTTAATAATCAGTTGTGCTTAGTTTAATTTGTAACGTATATAAATGTAAGTAGAAAAAAGCAAATATTGATAAGACAGTGAAGGTTACAAAGCACTGCCCGGGGGCCCCTAATCTGGCTTCCACCCCTCTCCCGGTTTTTCTTTACATCAACAATTATTTGAGCAGATGGATTTGTGGGCGAAGATAACTATCTAGAATCTTCAGGAGAATTTCTTACGTTTATCATTGATAAACGAGATGCATCTTTTCATAATAGATCCTCTTATGGATAAGTATCAGAAATGGAAATTACAAGCGTATTTAAAAGCTGCCCGATAGTGTCAGTTATCGGCGAGTCTTTTGATCTATAGCCGCTTCACTTCTCTTGTGGGATAAAGAAAGAGTCGTTATAGGCAAGCTGGCATTTTTAATTTGGATGAGCACAAGTTTCTTTTTTTAATTACCCAAATCAACAGCAATAGGTTGAAAATTCTCTTTTTAACATACTTTGTGATCTGTTTGTTACTACGTTCGCAATATTTTAAATCTTATTTTAGATTTTATTTTTGGCGATTTTTCCCCAATTTTTCTGCTGATGTTGATCCTCTTCTTAGGTAGCTTTTTAACTGAAATAGTTACACGTTAGTTATTTTAATTACTTAATATTGAATATTACTTCATATCTAATAAGTCTTTTCCGTGATACCATGATTACACAAGCAGTTTGTGTCTATAGAATCAGATGACATTATAACGAGTGTATGTTTACTTGAGTTGATTAAACATATCCGTAAAGACTTCAGAGGCTCTCAGCATTTCTATCAAAAATGTTGCAAGTGTTACAGAGACTTGTACTTAGAAAAAATATATCAAATACACATCTAGACTGACAAATAACAGTAAAAAGGTTATTAAGTTCTCCGCTTGGTAAACTAATTCCTTGATTACGCCGTCTCTCTAATCAATACTTAAACATCGGAATGATGATTGGCTGTTAATTCTGTTGCACACGTAGCTGATTTCCGGCGTTAAAATTACATCATAAAAGTTAATCGACCGAAGTCGAATTTAATCGAAAGGAAGAAATGAATTCTCTCTTAGCATACTGCACTTTTTAGCTGATCAGTTGTCGGATACAGGCAGTCTGACCAAAAAAATTGAACCCAAAATTGAAACAGATAAATCCTTCTCTCCCTCCCTCACTCTCTCTCTCTTTCTCTCTCTCTCTCTCTCTCTCTCTCTCTATATATATATATATATATATATATATATGATAAAAATATAGTTTTAAGTTATGATATATTTATGGGTTAAATACCTTAATATCAGAGATCGTACATATGTCAATATAAATATAGCATAACCGTTACTGCCTGCCAAATAAACGTTAGGATAATACAATAGACCTTACTACCCATAATGCACCATTGACCAGCATATATAAATAGTCGAGCCAAAACACAATACACATGGCCTATATAAATACAAGTTTCTCAGTAAACTTCTACATTTGGCTTGAGGAAATGTCTCAAGAAATGAAACGCGTCATAAAAGTAAGTTTTCCTGATGTCATTCCAGTTTATCAATATAATTTTCCAAGTACACCCGTCGGCTAATGCGGCTAGCCAATCTCTGTGGCAAACATCTGCTCAGGCACATTTGTGCTTGTTCAACATCACCAGAACCCACCTGTGGTTTATACTGCGACTATGCTGAGCGGACCTTAGTTACAGTTTCTGGGAGAGAGCGTATAATCTGTCACGATAAGCAGTTTAAACAACGCCTGTACTCTCAAACCCTCGGTCACGATGACACAACCACCGACGGATTTCGTATAGATCCGTCTACCCTATTTCATTAACATGACCTGGGTCAACCAGCGGAATGGTTTTCAAGCACTTTCCAAAGGTTTCGCACACCGGAATCGCTTCCCCAGACCGATAACATCAAGAAGTGACAAATCGACCATGGCGAAATTTGAATCCGGGCTTTATAGCCAGAAAGCGACTGTTCTAACCATTCCAGTATTACATACATATAATTTATACATGCATATAAAGAATTAATGGATTTGTTTTTCATCCGACATTTTTGTTACTTCAAACACATCCGTATTCCATCGATGAGAAGTTCAGCTCGGACAGATTCTTCCCATGAACCACTGTTCTATAAATATACTCCCAAGAGGATTGTTTCCCCGATTGTTTTAACCTATTCAAGTCTACAGTTAACCGATATCTTCCCCTCCTATCCATATAAACTGCTCCTTAACGCAACCCACTACATTGTGTGCACACCCCGGGCCTTGTATAGGGTGAACCTTACTATAAAAAGAATCTGTTTTTAGTAAATACCCGTGTATGAAATAGACACCCTATTTTTCTTATTTTAAACAGTTTGCATGACTTATATCGGTCAGTACACTCGAGAAAATCTATTGAAGAAAATGGTCTCACCAGCAAGATTCGAGCTTGCGTCCCCCTTTGTAGGATAAACCACCGTCTGATCCGGCGTGATTTAAACCGCTCGGCCACAAAGAGCGTCAGATTCTAGCAAGGGTTTATGCAATCTTTTTAAAGGAAGGCACATTTCCTCGTTCAGTTATTTTCAAAACCCTCCTCTACTCAGTTTCGTATCCGAAACGTAACCAAAGCAATTCCTAAGGAATTAATGGAACTATTTTAATCCGACATTTTTATTACCACAAAAGTATATTCTTTTTTGTCGTATATGGATTGTTTTTTTAATCTTTTTCAAGTAAGGCAATACAGCTACTGAGGCACAAAGGGTTACTGAGTGTGAAAGAATGTGTAAAAAAGAAAAAAAACATTAGTAAGGAGAGGGAACAATAAAAGTCCAGGAATTAAGAAGAGATGCTGCGTTCAAATTTTTGATGATCAAATTTGAATGAAAACAATAGGCAGGAAGAGAGTGCTTACAAACAAGAAGTGGAAGAGAAGAAATTATTAGAAAAGAAGCTACGGTTACATCTAGCCATTTCAACTGCAAAATTATCAGAGCTATCACACACCACTCTAGTACTACGCTTAAATTCGCAAAGTCGATGTACCAAAGAAGAAAGGTCATCAGAGCAATTACCACAGGCACAGGGAAGCTAGATTACGATGGTGGGAATGTCACTGGAGCCGAGATGCTGGGTCAAGAACAATAATTTTGCATATTCTTCTTTGGATTTTATCAAGAATCTTTAAATACGTAGATTCAACATAAATGCTTAATCTAAAATAAAAATGGGATGTCTATCCTAAACAAAGTTATTCGCTAAAACTAACATTTGAAGTAATACATACATATATATGTATGTATGTATGTATGTGTGTGTGTGTGTGTGTGTGTGTGTGTGTGTGTGTGTGTGTGTGTGTGTGTGTGTGCATCACTTGAAATAGGTATATTGACGAATCAGAGAAAGACAGGTCAGTAGAAAATGTATCGAACATTTTTTAAAAATCGAAAATCAATATGAATATCGTTTGGTTAGAATGACAAGGACACTCAATAATCAACAAAGCTTTGAGCTTTTTCCGTGGAGAATGAGTCCCCGAGGATTTCTTTAAAAATTGAATTAGAAGCAGTAAATTCAATAATTAAGTCTGTAAATGGTGCGATGGATAAATTGTCGTCTCAATTACGTAAAAATGAAAATAACACTGACATCTCATTTTAACAGATATATTTACCAAAATTACACAGAAATATCTTGAAATACTAAAGAATAAATTTATTCAATAAAATCGCTCTTGGCCTCAACCACGGCCTCCAGACGACTTCGGAATCTCCTTCAAATCTTCTGGACGGTCTCCTTATTTTAAGTTGGTGAATGTTGCCATAATCTTTGCCTTCAGTTCATCTTTAGTGTTACAAGGAATTTCGTTGGTCTTCTCGTTCACCTACGCTCCACATATAATAATCAAGGGAGTTGCAGTCTGGGGAGTGAGGTGGCCAGATGTAAGGGGTTAGTTATGTCGTCGCAAAAATTGTCTGACAGCCATGACTGGATTCTCCTGCTTGTGTGGTAATGGTGCACAGAACGAAGAATAATTTTAGCGCTGTATAAACTCCAATCAGAGAACGGTACAAAAATTAACGCATACGGTGGAAAATCAATTACGTTAAATTTTGGTATCTGGCGTAGTTTTTCATGGATTTTTATGCAAGCAGATGTGAAAACACCTATACTGGGAGCAGACTTCCTCACACATTTCAACCTATCAGTGAACATGGCGACCAAGACACTGATAGACAACAAAACTCAATTAAAAATCCATGGAACGCCTTCCCGATATCTTTCAACGGGCAGCAGGTCAGCACTACCGGAGGACAAGATTTTTCGCGAAATTCTCCATAAATTCCCATGGATTACAACCCCATTCAAACATAATGACACAGTGCTACACACTGCTATACACGACATTCAAACGACAGGGCAACGAAACCATTCTATCCCACTGAGACTCAGCCCGGCAAAATACAAGATGGTATAAGAATTTCAGCATGCTGCAAGCGTTCAACAAGTTGATGTCTCATATTTTCGTCCATATTTCTGCTTGTTATTAATATATTGTCGTTGAATACGAAAATGAATAAATTTTTCATAACTGCAGCATGCATATTCTTCTGCATGGCGCCCGTGTGGCAATTTCCGATGACTAAACGCGTCAACAGTCCGAGATTGCTATCCTATCCCGCATATACATGATTTCGCAGTGGGATTACAGAGTATAAAAATTCTCACCAGACTTAACTCAATCAAGGCGTATTACCAAATCCCTGTCGAAGAAAGCGATATACCAAAAACTGTTTTCACCACCCCTTTCAGTTTATTCGAATTCACCAGAATGCCATTTGGTTTAAGAAACGCGGCCCATTCTTTTCAAAGGTTGATAGACGAAGTATTAAGAGGTTTATCTTCACTTTCGCATACATCGACAAGATATTAATAGCAAACAAAAATAGAGATGAACATATAGAACATCGACTTGTTTTTGAACGCCTGCAGCATTTTGGACTGAAAACTAACCTCGATAAATGCACATTTGGTGTAAAAAAATCTTTCATTTTTAGGACACACAGTAGACGAAACAGGAATATCACCTCTTCCTGAGAATATAGCTGTTATAAAAAAAATTCCCACAACCAGAGTCAACTCGTCAAATTCGAAGGTTTATTGGCATGATAAATTATTATCTAAGATTTTTGCCACACTGTTCATCAAAGTTAACCCCACAGACAGACATATTAAAAATCACTCACAAAAAGAACGTCATAGTTTTACTTCAAGGTCCTGCTTTAGACACTTTTCACGAAGAAAAGAAAGCCTTGGTGAGCTTCGTAAAACTAAATTACCTAAGTGATGAAGAAAACGCAGTGCTATCTTTAACAAGAGATGTGTGCCTCATCGAACGCTGCTGATGCTGTTTTACAACAAAATATTAACGGAGAAAACAAACCGATATCCTCTTTCTCTGTCAAGTTAACTTCTTCACAGATGTAATACAGCATATTTTCGAGAGAACTACTCGATATCAATTGAGCTATCCAAAATTTCCGTTATATTTTAGAGGGAAATTCAAACAATAGATGCTCTGTACTGTGATAAGGGAACAATTCTAATCATACCTTCGGTGGTAGATGATTACCTGTATATTACTTTCAGAGTTTCAAAATTATACCTAAATAATCAGTGCATTTTGTTGAAAATAAAAGTACAGGTAAGAAAAATGGCCATGGGCGAAAATACACGTTGTGAAACGATGGATATAACCCGTTTTATAAGCAAGCATACACCAGTCTCTAGACTGTGGATCCTATGAAGGTGGCGAACTACTTCCTGTTGCAGATGCCTGCTCAGTCACATTAGTGTTTCTTGAACACCCAGGGTGCCAACATATTTGTTAGTTTCTTTGAGAGAGCACGTCATCTAGTGTGATCATTTTCTTTAGCAAGGGCATTTTATTCAATACCTCAGCCATGATGTCTTCGTGATAGCACGACCATAGTGACTTCAGAACATTTTCGTCTCTACCCAGTTTCACTCACAAGGCCTGAGTCAACTTGTGGGCTATGGGTTTTCAGACACCACCCAACTGTTCCGCATGCTGGGATATTATCAAGATGTCACCACCTTGTCAAATCGACCCTGATGAGAGTCAAACCTCGATCTCATGGTAGGAATTCTAACATTCTAACCACACAGCCACTTATAGCCTCACTGAAACGACGACACAAACATCATGTAATCATGCATAGAAAATCTATTTTTCGTGTCGACAGACAAATGGTGGGATCATATTTTTTTAGAATACGAAAAATATTACTTTGTCTTGTTTGTATTAATTTTGCCTCTTATTTATAGGAAAAGATAGTCGTTATCGTTCCAGACAACACTTTCTCCTGGAACTAATTAGTTGGACTGTGTAGATCTTTAATCACAATCACAAGGGTCGAAAGGGTACCATATGCACTACGGCCGTAGCAGTGATTCCAACTCTCTGTAGACTGACTTGAATTCATAATTTTCCTTCTCCTAGACGAGTTGCCAACCAAGGCTATTCGACCTAGCCTGTCCTGCTATCTACCTATAGCTAGGGATGGGGAGAAGTGATGGATATTTGCGGGTAAGTGAATGCAACGAACTCGACTGAAATCTGAACTCCACTCTCCGACTTCTCAATCCAAGACGGTCGTCATCACACCAACCACAGATCTTAAATCAAATACTGAGCTGCCGTTCTTAGTAAAATATCTTCCTTCATCCAGTGAGATGCTTAAACTTTCAAAGGCGTTGAAAAAAGACATTTTCCGAATAATTTTAAGATGAAACCTACAATCATATATAGGCTTTACGTATACAAAGAACAAGGTTGTATTGTTACATGTGAACACTTAGTGTCATGTCGTTTAGTTTTTCACCATAGCCTTTTCCTCACGTCATATTTATTCCTGAAAATAAAATAAAATCTTAACAATTATATTTCCCTTCGCTTTGATTATCTTAGGCCTAATTACCCGTTTGTTAATTAAATTAATCAAATTAACTAATGTTTTGTTAATCAAATTCAGATGATTTAGGTAATTGTAAAATGTATTTTATTCTTTCTTCGTTATTATGCAACTGACAGACCCAGGAGAGATTATTTCTATAATAAATTTACAGACAAACCATCACTAACACGGCTCATTTTTATGGTGATTCACTAAGTGTTGCTTAGTTGGGGAACCAGGCCGAAAGTATGGGACATCCAGTGAGGATCGATCTCATTACTCAGTCGTAATTGATCTAGAGAGACAAACTTGTTAACCATTACATCACGTCGGCGTGCACAGCAGTTCATTTTTATGATTACGGAAAAAGAAAACTTCAACGCCATATTTTTTAATCGAATTTACTCCAAACAAAGCAGTAAAGACACTAAGACACAAGGGGATACTGTGTGTGAAAGAATTAGAAAACAGAATCATTATTATGGAGCGAGAACAATAGAAGAATAATCAAGAAGACAGTAAATAACGGATGACATTGCATTTAAATTGTTGAAGATCAAATTTGAGTGGAGAAGAAGAATCCACAAGCGAGAAGTACAAGAACTGTTAGCATAGAACTTGAGGTTACATCTGGCTAGTTCAAGCGTAAATTGATGAGACCTTGCTGCCAATCTAGTACTGCGCTTAAATTCATAAGCTCTGTTTACCATGTCAAAGAGCTCATCCGAACAGTTACCATAAAAGTATTTCTTAAAAAAAGACACTTTATGGTGGTGGGAAAATGAGTGAAGTCGAGACGCCAGGTCAGGAACAATAATATTGTTGATTCTTGCTTGGATTTTATTACGAAGCTCGAGGTAAATAGCAGGAGCACCGTACCATATGTGACAGCAATATTCTACGCATGGATGAATGGTAGACTTACAGATATGTAAGATAGATTCTGGAGAGAAAAATTGTCTAGCATGACACAGTGAATCAACTTTCTTAGTTGCTGACCTGAATCAATTCAATGTCGTCTTTCCACTTCATGTCAGCCGAGAATATTAACCCAATTTCATTTATCAGAATAAAAATGGATTGCAATTAAAAAGAAGAAACCTTTAGAAGAACAGGAGAACCTATTTTGAGTAATATATAAGAAACCTGTCCATATATATAATGGGCGCGAAACACGTAGAAGCAACCATTTTTATTTAACACCTACGGCGGTATAAGCGTGAAGGCACGTAGAACCTAAGGGAAACTACTACTTCGTAACTTTACCAGACTCGAAGTTACTACCATAGACTGTTGAAAAGACATTCCTTTATTAAATACTTTTTTTATTCTTTTCTTTTACAATGATGTTCACATTGTACAAGGTCCGGGAGCCACTCGAGGTAGAGGGTTACAGATTAAGTGACACATTTTAAGCAGTTATGTTGGGAAGATTGGTTAGCCGTAAACTTAAAAAGGCTAAGATTGCAATGACTGCGAAAGCATCCTCTTGGGAGCCGGTTCCATGCAGCAGCGGTCCGTGGAAAGCTGTTCGAGTGGTACTTACATCTCACCAACGGAATACGAAAGGGGATGAAGGTGGTTCGTTACAATGTTCGTGATATGGCAGGTCTTACTCGTACAAGTTAGAAATGGTGGAACTAACGAATGCAGTCTGAGCACTTTCCATGGGAAAAGCGATAGTGAGAGGCTTGCGACGTTTCCTTTGTGAAAAATGAGCTGTAGGGTGAAAAATAATTCGTCACCCACAAGGACACAGCGATGACTTAGGACTCTATTGAAACTGACAAATGAAGATTGGGCAACTCCTGTCCTCATATGACAGCAGTGCTCCATTTTCGGCCTGATCTCGTTCCTGTAAAAGTAGAGCATAGCAAGAAGAGCGGTACAGGGAACCGACCATTCTTCCAGCAACTTTAGCGCTATGTCGTATGTACGAGTTTCACTTGAGGTTAGGTTTAAGTCCCAACAGGCGCTCAAGGCACAGACCAAAACCCTGAAGAAACATTCGTTCATCGCGATTGGTGAGAATTCTGGGTCGGACCTTAAACTAGTGATATTCCATATAATGAATGATGGAATATCACTAGTTTAAGGTTTTTATGCTTTTTTTCTTTATTGCTAACACCCGAAACAAGCGAACTGACTTTGTTGTCCGAATACAGCATTACGCCCCTATAAGCTGAAAGAAAATAATATAAATTTAATTAAAAGACAAATTAAATTTACCTCCGCATAATTAAAATTGGTTTTATTCCATACTTTTGTCATTCAAAATGAAATCTGTTTTCACCACAACGGACGTCTAATTCAGTAGTGTTTTCAAACGCGAATCTATATTTACCATGAAAATTTCCAACTGAAATTTTTATATACTTAATTTTTGCAAAATGTAAACAACTTTCAAGTGTGGTATTGCCCAACTTATCTGCCAAAGACTTCTGATAAACGACCTCTAGATGGCGTTGTCAAAACAGGGTGCGAAAGTATCATCATCTCTCTTTCAGTCACATGATGCCTAAGAGAAAAGACATGTCTCGTTCCCGTCCGGGACTGATTTTGTCCGTAGCGAATCTCATGTTAACAATAATGCAACACAAAAAGTACACCTCGTACAACGCCGGAAGCTTACTTGATTACACACAGGTATATCTAACAATTCTAGCAAACCAACAAAGAATGTCTCTCAATTGTCTTTCACAATCTTTCATTTTTTGCCTATCTTTCGCCACTGTTTAATGCTGTTTGCTACAGCATATTCGGAGACATTCTCGGGCACCCCAAGGCGGCTAGCAAGCCTGTCTCGTTAGACCAATTACGAATGAGTAGTGAGTTCGATCCTCACTGGGTGCCCCATACTTTCGGCCTTGTGCCACATCTAAGCTACGCTTGGAAAATCACTATTCGGAGGCATTCAGAAGAAACATGATTTCAACAAATGCAATTGAATTTTCTTCTACTTCCCAGAAGATAATCTCTGACAGACACACACGCGTATGATTCAGCAAATACTCCTTGTTGATCAACCCACGCACAGAGAACGATTTGTGAAATTTTTATATTCAATTTAAAAATGTCATCACGTAATAAAAAAACAGTGAACATCGAAATTTGAGATCTATTTTTTAATCGTTTAATACGTCATTTATGTACAGTAAATAAATATTTCAACCTTACACACTTTAATTTCGCCATTCAATTCCCTTTATATAATTATCACTTGGTGCTCCACACATTTGGCCTTGTGTCACATCTAAGGAAATCATTTTTGAGCATTTTCACATAGTGCAACGGGTGACAAGTTACCATATCAATTACTACTGAGTAGTGAGTTAGATCCTCACTAGCAGCTTCGTTTAGTAAAACACTATGTAATGTCATTCTATTTTACATCTTCATATTCTCAATTTAATTTTTATACTAGTCACATATCATTCTATTTTCTAAATTATTTTTATATTTTGCACAAATCTTTTACAGTTTGCGAGAAGTCATAGACATTATTCAGTTTAATATTTTATGCATGTCTTGTTAATTCTTTCATTATGTTATGCGCACCTGCTATGTTTACATTCTGCACCTTTTTCTATCTCTGGACACTACTTGTATTTCTTTCTAGTGGTTTTGTTTAGAATCCTATACACTGTGCCATTCTTTGGAATTGTTTGCTGTTTCTGTTTTCATCAACTCGAGAATTTCCTCTGTTATTCACGTTTTTTATTGCCTATTTTTTTCTTGGGATGATCTTGTTCACCAATATCAATAGAAATTCCCTCAAATTGTTCCACTGTTAATTCTTGCTTTTTTTAAAATAATATTTGGCCTTAACTTACATGTCTATTTGCAAATTAAGAAGGTTACCTACATACATTTACTTTATATAACTGGAACAGTTCGATAAAGAGAAATATAGTGCTAATGTTCCTTTGGTAATGTTCTTTTCTTTTGTGTGTAAGGAAGAAAATATATTTTGCATGAATTTGACTTGCATTGAAATCAGACACATTTAAAAGTAAAGGTTTTGATTTGATCTGAAAGTAATAATGAGTAGTAGTCTTTGAGTGAAAGTTGAATTGGGAAAGTTCTTCCTTACTATCTGTCAATTAAACTGTCAATGGAATCGGTTTCCTTTGATGTTAGATGTTATCAGCTTTCTCCTTGGCATTGTGGTAAGGGGAGTACTTCGAAAGTTGAACGAAGCGGCGTTACTGAAGAACATCTAGTCGTTCTGGTTACTCTGACTGGCTTTGCTGTTAAGCTTTTCATTGGCTGAAAAAAAAGGTTAATTTTGTTTTAATGTTGCGCCAATTTTTAAAATGATGTGTCGAGATGCATATGATTTCTCTGGCGGCCTTTGGTGGTTTTAATCTCCAGTGTTCTAAAAGGCTTCGTAGGATTTTCCGTTAGGATTTTTTAAAGAGGCTGTGACACCTTGTTTAATAAATCTTCTATTAATTTTAATAATTACACTTTGGTGACTGCGCTGAGTCAGAAATTTTACATAATTGATTTCTTAAAAGTGGAACTCATTTCTAAGAAACTAAGTGCTAACATACTGATTCGTTTTTATTTTTTAACATATAATTGTTTGAATTTTAAATAAAACGGAGAACCTTTCATATATAAGAAAAATTTTCTCCCACTGACGCAAGAAGAAATTTGGGTGGAGTTCTATAATAAACAGTGGTGTCACCAACCTTTTTTTTTATATCACGGACCGGCTTCATACCTGACAATCTTTCCGCTGACCGGTAGTGGCACATATGTGTAATTTAAGTGCATTTCTATAAAGAGAGCAATAGTAAAAGATCAATCTATGAAAAGGAAGAAAACGTGTATAATCTTTTGACTCACATGTCTGGCCTCCAGCCCGACCACACCCTTGCGTGCTTAGTTTCCTGAATCAATGCCTATTACACTATTATCACGTCAATATCAACTCGCCATAATGTAAAATCTAAACATTAGTTGGGATTAGAAAATTATTACAAATAAATAAAAATATACATTAATTATAAAAAGTCATTTCAATTATGATAGATAATAAAGGTAAACGAAAAAATATATTCATTATAAAAATATACATTAATTATAAAAAGTCATTTCAATTATGATAGATAATAAAGGTAAACGAAAAAATATATTCATTATCAAAATATACATTAATTATAAAAAGTCATTTCAATTATGATAGATAATAAAGGTAAACGAAAAAATATATTCATTATAAAAATATACATTAATTATAAAAAGTCATTTCAATTATGATAGATAATAAAGGTAAACGAAAAAATATATTCATTATCAAAATATACATTAATTATAAAAAGTCATTTCAATTATGATAGATAATAAAGGTAAACGAAAAAATATATTCATTATAAAAATATACATTAATTATAAAAAGTCATTTCAATTATGATAGATAATAAAGGTAAACGAAAAAATATATTCATTATCAAAATATACATTAATTATAAAAAGTCATTTCAATTATGATAGATAATAAAGGTAAACGAAAAAATATATTCATTATCAAAATATACATTAATTATAAAAAGTCATTTCAATTATGATAGATAATAAAGGTAAACGAAAAAATATATTCATTATAAAAATATACATTAATTATAAAAAGTCATTTCAATTATGATAGATAATAAAGGTAAACGAAAAAATATATTCATTATCAAAATATACATTAATTATAAAAAGTCATTTCAATTATGATAGATAATAAAGGTAAACGAAAAAATATATTCATTATCAAAATATACATTAATTATAAAAAGTCATTTCAATTATGATAGATAATAAAGGTAAACGAAAAAATATATTCATTATAAAAATATACATTAATTATAAAAAGTCATTTCAATTATGATAGATAATAAAGGTAAACGAAAAAATATATTCATTATCAAAATATACATTAATTATAAAAAGTCATTTCAATTATGATAGATAATAAAGGTAAACGAAAAAATATATTCATTATCAAAATATACATTAATTATAAAAAGTCATTTCAATTATGATAGACAATAAAGGTAAACGAAAAAATATATTCATTATCAAAATATACATTAATTATAAAATGTTCTTACAGTTTGAATGGATAGTATTGACTAGATGAATATTGAATATTTAAACAAATCTTTTTTTAAATTAATGTCCAATATTCAATTTATCTATTGTATAATTTTAAACAAGTTAATTATTTCTTTGCGAATGGTCCAGGGACCGGTACCGGCTCGTAGCCCGGTGGTTTGGGACCTCTGCTCTAAAAGACATCACGACCAGTAAATAATCTTTCTTTTTTTTTCAATTTCTTTTATATTACTATATATTAAGCACTCTAGATAAAGAAAAAATTGTCTATATTTCTGAGATGAGGTATTATGTACACTGTTTACATTATTCGGACAATTGCCCTCATCTTTGTCGCCATATTTATTACAACGTTTCGGCCGTTGTACGCTCCGGCATTCTTCAGGTGGTTGGAATGTGGAACTGAAACCTTTACTTCGCTCACTGGAGTAGGCTGTTCTAGTTCCACGTGCCATGTCTAATGGATGTCAGTTATCTCCTGTTAATTCCTCCTCTCCAAGTTCTCCACCGCCTTAACCAGGTGTTGAACTCACACTCTTTGGATCCTGTTATTGGATCTAACTAACGCCTTTATCCACTGTGCCATGTGTCCCTCAGTTCGACATTCCATTTCGGGAAATGCGAGAAAAGAAACTATCGGAGTAGAAGTGGCGGTTACATTTAACTAATTCAACTATAAAAGGGTGGGACCTAGATGCCAATCTAGTAGCATGCTTAAATTAATGTTGTCGGGGCATCAGGAAAAAAAGCTCTTCAGAGCAGTTGCCATGAAAATATTTGTAGAAAAGACAGAGGGAAGCCGCATCACGTCTGTGAGAAAGTGACTGAGGTCGAGATGCCAGGTCAGGTTCGATGACATGGCAGATCTTTCTTTGGATTTTGTCGAGAACCTCGAGATGAAGAGCAGGGCACCAGACCAAATATGGAAATAGTATTCAATACACAGACAAATTGTAGATTCGTAGATGGACTCTGACGAGAAAAACCTTCTGGCACGTCAGAGAACCAACATTAATTTTAGTAGATACAGCTATTGATTTCATGTAGTTGTTCCTGCTCAAGTCAGTCGAAATCATGAGGCCATGAAGGCGTAGTGAGACGCTCTCACGGAGACGAGCATCAACCATGCTGATGGTAGGTAGGGAAGTTTCTCTGTGCTGGTTACATGAGAGCAGTTTCGTTTTGGAGGCATTAAAATTTACAAGACATTTTCTGTCCCAGTTATCCACTGATTGGGGGTCCTTTTCGAGAGCAGCGGCCGGGTTAACTTTATCAGCGCTGCTGGATTTACTATCGAGACAGGACTAAATGCTAGTGTCGTCTGCATAGATACATACCTGGGAACCGATGACATCAGGAAGATCATTGATGAAGATCAGAAAAAGTGTGGAACCCAGAATAGAGCCTTTGGGAACACCCGCGTTCGTATGAAAGGATCTGGAAGAGAACCCGTTCAGAACGATCTTCATTTCACAATTTGATAGGAATGATTGGATTAAATCAAATAATCGTCCTGTAATACCGTAGCTCTGAAGCTTGCGTAGAAGGCCACCATGTCAAACCCTGTCAAACGCCTTCGAAATGTCTAGAGTCACAGTTATTACCGTTGATATACCTATTCAGTTATGGTCGTAAGCACATCAGAACATATTTTTAGATTGTAAGATTTTTTTTCAATTTAGTGATACAAGTCTTACTAATTACCCCATAGCTGGATGGATGAGGGGTGGATTCATACCTTTCTCAAGGGTATTTGCGCGTGAGTGAATATAACGAATTCAGCTGAAATTGGGACTCGGATCTCCGATTAAGAATTCCAAGCCGTTATCCGTTGCACCACCCGTACATCTATGATTACAGTACCTGGTATTCCTAAGCGGTTATCCATCTAGGTACGACGTTGCTTAACTTCGTCGTTCGTACGGGCCACAGCCTGTACAGATGTCGGCAATCACGCCGTTTCGTTCAAGCTTAGAATTATCCCCTTATTACAATACCAAAGAGAAAGTCAATGCTACCTAACATCAAGGGAAAAAGTTGCTAAATAGTTCCCAGCCCGACCCTCTTCTCAAAATCTGGTCAAAAGGACAACCATTAGATTTTCCTTTTGGACGAAATTCTTGGTTGTTTTTTTCAACACCCACTTCGTACATATGGCAATTTTTATGTCAGTCTGCTTCAGTTATTATGTTAATGTGAACAGAAACATTTTTAGAATAACAACCTTCATTTTCATGCATGACTAGCAAAGTCTCAATTTTCTCTACAAAACATTCATTTTTAAAATCTACATATAAACGTCTCAAAGTTATGGATGACTGTCCATAGCATTTATAGAATCTCATCTTTTTAAAAATATTTAATATTTGATGTCGTTCTGATATATATAATTACATTTTATGCATCAACACACTGAAATACATATTCGTGAGTGCTCCAAGAAAAGTTTTAACAAACAAATAGTTATTTTTTAACATAATCTCATTCTTTTTCTGTTCACTTAACCGAAGTTTTTGATTTTTTTAAGCGGCATATTTTGGCTATTTGATGCCGGAGTCTAAAGTTTTTGAACAGAATTTTATGGCTTCAACTACAGAAAAATGTATTGTTGGTCATTTTGCATAAATATGTAACCATGGTAATTTTTTTATATATAAAAATATATTGTTCATATTTTTACTATAACAATGTATTTCATATAGTCTGGAGGGGTCACCTTTTGCCCATAGTTGAGGCCTTAACAGGTGCTACCACCCCAGGCCAGGGTGAACCTGAGAACAACAACAGTTAAGAGATGGTTCCACTCTCCTCTAAACCTCCAATCTTCTATTCAGAAGCCTTGCTGCCAAATGTAGTTTATCGTTAGACCCAGGACTCTTAACCGAAGGTTTCTCCACAAATCAACTGCATCAAATATTACACAGTTAACAATTCAGATCAAGATTCAGGTAATAACTGCGCCAGTGTCGAGACATGGTGATCCACCTTCGTATAATTCGTAATATATTGCATTGTCAGTTAAATTTGTTCGTTTCTTTCAGTTATTTTAATCGTATTATTCATAAAATATTTAACAAATCAATCAATAATATATTCTTCTTAAATGTTCACGAGTTGCTACCAACGTTCCACTAACTTGTCAATGTCTTGATGGTAGCAATCTTCTTATATGAGCCATGACACTTCAGGCAATTCTAGCTTTCATTGTAGGTATAATCGTGCACTCTTTGCATTGTTGAAATCTCCGGTTGCTGCAAATAAATTTAGCCTCCGCCCCACCTCCCCAAGATGAAAATTCCAACCCTTTATTCTTTCAGCACGAATAAACAGCTTAAGCGTGTCGATATACTCAATGTAGGCGGGCCATAATTTGGCTACTCTTGATTTGCTCCTGAGTTTATACATCAGAGTATCAAGCACTCTTTGCAGCTTCACGGGGGCTGAAGATTTGCCGATGTCATTAGTATTGCCCTAATGCACTTGGAGTTTATTATAAAAATCCTTTATTTCGTCCACATCAGACTGTTCTAATTTCTTGCACCACATCATGAAAATTATCTTGAAACACATCAGACGTACTGCTATCAAGAGTTCCTTCAATATCTAGAAGTTCAGTTTCATTCTCCACACAGGCAAACTCTTCTACTATGGCGAAAATAATCTCTCCCTCATCTCCCTCTACTACATCAGCTGAGTCCGATAGCTGAGAAGTCAATTGGTCAGTATCTTCTGGAAGCACAGCATCGATAAGTTTTCTCATCGAGGCTGCATGTACAAATAAATGTGCTCGTAAATCTCTTGAGACAGCATTCCCGGAAGTAATCTGTGACACCGAGGTTTCTGCATAGATGTTAGACCGTAATTCGGACAACCCAACACCTTTCATAAGACTTTTTTCCTTACTAGAAGTTTTGTTATGAAGAACCCATTGAAACAAGCCTGAACCAAATTTCCTGTCCTAGGAAAAATTGTGCAAACATATTGATATATAATATATTCATGGATGCGAATTACTTACAGATAACAAAATAAAGAACTTCTTTCCATTTCTATTAAGTACATATGTTATTAAATGTCTTGTAGCGTCCAAGAATGTAGCGTCGTCTTAGATCCTCGCAAGAACCCAGTGATGAGGAATACAAGAGCAATATGGGCATTCAGATTTCTTAAACTTGTATTGCAGAACAGCATTCATCTTAGAACCCAAAAAGAAAAAAACACATATGACGGTAGCATAAATAATGCATGAAACATTTTCAGCAGCAGCAGCAGCATTCAAGAAGAAAAGTGAAAATACAGGCATTAAACAAAATTCCTGTATCCCTTACCATATACTTTGGTTGTTCACTCTTGGTTGTTCACGGTTGGTTGTTCACGGTTGGTTGTTCACTCTTGGTTGTTCACTCTTGGTTGTTCACTCTTGGTTGTTCACTCTTGGTTGTTCACTCTTGGTTGTTCACGGTTGGTTGTTCACGGTTGGTTGTTCACTCTTGGTTGTTCACTCTTGGTTGTTCACTCTTGGTTGTTCACTCTTGGTTGTTCACGGTTGGTTTTACACTTCACTGATGCAGAAGTGTCCAAATAAAGTCCTTCTTCAAACAAGTCTCTGTCTCTTGAATGCTATCTGTTAGCCGATACTATCCGCTCTATAAGAACATGAAGCAGTTACAGATTACATTACACAATCGGGAAACATAACCTCAACTGCTAAACATTAGAAATTGGCTTCATAATGTTCGAATAACTCGTAAGACACATTCGAAATGACCTGTGCATGAAAATCACTTACAAGTGACTAAGAACCGTGTTTCACCTTATAGCACCTGTTTTTGCAAAGTGGTGCTCAGAAAAACGGCCGTAAAAATTCCTCAAGGTGTATGAGAGAGGAGATTTTTTTATTTTCTTGCAGGATATAAAATTCCACTTCCAATGATATATATATATATATCTTAGTAACATTTTTCCGGGTACACCTTATATTCACTCTAAATCGACCAGACTATTACATCCGTCACAAGTTTCACTGTTGCCTTTTGTTGTGGTATATCATTACTGTATTTTGATACTAAGTTAATATATTCACAGTGACTCAATTATCGGCTATATTTTTTTACATGACTTTTCTCTAATTGTGAAAAATTCAGCTCAACTTGTTTGCCCTTATATTTGAACCTGAGATCATTTTTAAAACGTAACTTAAGAGAAATGACAAGGAGAGTGTTGCTCAAATTAGAGGTCTTGACTTTTCAGATCAACTTTTACACGTCATTAATTTTTATTTAAATTTGTTTACTTTAATCAGTTATTTATGATGAACGGACTACTTTTTCCTGTTTTATTTTTCGTTTGTGGCAATCGAAGCGCTATTCTGTTGCACGAATCCTTAATTAACAATATTAAATTTTGACTTTAACCTATAAAAAACTTTTCGTAACCTTTTATTTGAATAGATATGAAGATACTCGAAGTATAACAGTCGCAATTATACGACATTTTGCGTTTTGAATAGATAAACCGTTTACTATTCTTAAAGACAATGAGAAAGGTCGTCATGAAAGCCAGGTTACTATTTGTAACATAAAACGAATCCAATTACGAAAATAAGTTCAGGTTCTCATTAGTTGCGTAAGGCTTCTTTTTTACACAAATTTATTACATACGTAAAAACTTGAAGTTGCTCGGTAAATGAAATAGTTTCTATCGGCACTAGTGGGCAATGTTCAATCCTAACTGTAAGTCATTATATC
The DNA here is from genome assembly GCA_964036315.1 of Acanthosepion esculentum. Classification (NCBI taxonomy): domain Eukaryota; kingdom Metazoa; phylum Mollusca; class Cephalopoda; order Sepiida; family Sepiidae; genus Acanthosepion; species Acanthosepion esculentum. Next base: position 71,724,524 of record OZ038495.1, read on the forward strand.
TTCTTTCTTCTTCAGGACATTAGCGATCATGACTCTCCACAACTTCCTATGCGTTGTAGGTCTAAACAATATTTGTCCGCTCCCAGTACATTTTCTGGCATCCATTTACACAAGTCGTTACGTATGTTACTCACTGTTTCCTTTTAAATTTTTGCCAACACTATGTCCTGTGTCAACTTCTCCAAGCCCCCTTTCCCATTATATGTCCTAGAAATTTCAACTCTTTCCAGTCCTAAGCACAAGTGTCCTTTTCGCTCAAATATTTTTGTTTACATATGCTGTCTATGACATTCTCAGTATACGTCTGTTGAACCACATCTCTGTTACCTAAAGTCTCCTCTTCGTCTGTGAGGAAATTGTCTAACATTCACTGCTACATAGGAGGATTGATATAAGACTTGTATATATAAATAAGACTTGTATAATTTTATTTTTGCTTCCTCACGAAAATTTCCCGTTTCTTAATACTTATATGGAAGGCATCTTTCGCTACAGCAATTTGCCTTCGGATTTCGATGCCACATTTTCCATTGTGTTATAACACTTCCAAATAATTAAATTTCTGTACCTGCATGATTTTGACATCTCCGTGTTGTACCTCGAATCTTGGGCTGTCCCTGCTAATAATAACCATGCATTCTGTATTCTTAAAATTGATGGTTTTTCCGTCCTTATCACTCTCTTTAATTGTTTACCAGTGATGGTACTTTATATGTTCATGTTAGTATAACCTCTGGGCGAGTGACTTGCTGCGCCTTCTTGGACTAACATTTTCGGCTGATATGAAGTGGAAAGACTATATTGAATCCATTGCTAGGTCACCTACAAGGAAGGTTGTTTTACTGTGTTTTGCCAGACGGGTTTTCTCTCCAGAGTCTATCTTACATATCTATGTCTATCATTCGTCCATGCTTAGAATATTGCTGTCACATGTGTTCCTGTGCCCCTGATAAAATCCAAAGAAGAATCAGCAATATTATTGGACCCGATCTGGTATCTCGGCTTCAGTCACTTTCCCACCGCCGTAAGGTTGCCTACCTTTGTCTTTTCTATAAATACTTTCATGGTAATTGCTCTTTGCTATGATGTCTAGACTCTTCGAATTTAAGCGCAATACTAGTTTGGCGACGAGGTCTCACCAATTTACTGTTGAACTGGCTAGACGTAACCGTAAATTCCATGCTAACAGTTTCTTTTCTCTCACTTCTCACTTGCGGAACTTCCGACTCCGTGCGTTCCAGCCATTTTTAGTCTGCACAAATTTAAATGCAATGTCAATCGCTGTCTACTGTCCTCCTGATTACTCTTTCTCTGTTCTTGCTCCTCAGCCTTGTTCCTGTTTCTAACTTTCCCACACCCAGTAAACCCTTGCGTCGTTGTGGCTTTACTGCCTTGCTTGGTGTGAACTCGATTTTTAAAAAAATGTTGGAATTTGCGGTTTAATTCAGAGTCATTTAATAAGGAGAGGTTAGAATATACTTTACTGCATTCATCGAATAGTTCAAGTAACTTCTGGAACTGTGAAAAAAGAACTGTCAACAAAAACATTGTGAATCATAGCTGTAATAGTTCTTTACTATTCTTCCCGTGCCATGTTTTTTTCAAAACGTAGACGTTCATGGCTATCCACAACTTCCTGTTTTTTATTACTCTCAGCAATAATTTCTCCCCTGACTCTTTGTGACACTTGTTCAATACATTTGCACGAAATTATCGAGTAAGTTCCTTGCTGTTTCTTATGCTTCCCTTGCATTCGGTGTGCCCCGCGTGTGTTAAATTCGTCAATATTTCTTTTTTAATTATATGGCCCAAAAGCTTAACTTACTCTTTCGATTATTAGCAGCTTTTCTTTTTTCATGGCTCTTATTCTTCTTAAAACTTAGGCTTAACATAATTTCCAAACTTAAAACCGGAACAGTTTTCTATTTGCATTATAAGGTCAGGTTCTTGTAATTCATTTTAGCTCGGGTGATTTTCATACAGCAAGCATTTGGTTTACCAGGGAGGAATTTCAAATCTATCGCAAGGAGTTTAAACTAGGAGAAGCCAGTCAGACAAAGATGGAAATTCAAACTGAGTAAGAATGTACTCAGGGTTACTAGATTGGATTACTTTTGAAAGCTCAGCGGAAGTATCCTATATTTCGTCTACCATTCGTCCATACTTAGAATTTTGCTGGCACATATGCTCCTGCTATATATTTAGATATTCTTAATAAAATCCAAAGAATAATCATCAATATTATTGGTCCTGACCTGGTATCACGGCTTTAGTCCCTTTCCCACCGCCGTAATGTTGCTTCCGTCTGCCTTTTCTATACATACCTCCATGGTAATTGTGCGGAAGAGCTCTTCGCTATGGCACTTAGACCTTTTATACTCCGTTGCAATTAGGTCTCTTTCTGATTCATTCCGCTATTAGTAAAGTTTACCTTTTTGCTATTTTCCCAATCCCTGTTCTGCCAACTATTTACGAAATCTCGTTAGGTATGTTACACGCTGTTTTCCCCTCTCCCTCTTGCCTTCAATATGACCTGTGAGTGCTAAATTTTCCAAGTTTCTTTCCCCATTATGTGCCCTCGAAATTTGAATTGTTTCTTTCTGATGCTACGTGTAAGTGTCCTTTTGTTTTCATTTTTCTCTAAAACTTCCTTGTTGCTTACATGTTCAGATTCTGGTATTCTCAGTAACCTTTTGTAGAACCACATTTCTGATACCTCAAGTCCCTTTCATCTGTGAGTAGATTGTCCAGCATCCACTACCATATAGGAGGCCCGTTGTTACACAACAATTCAGTACTCTTTTCTTTGTTTCTAACAAAATTGTGCTGTTTCTTAATACTTTGCTCAGATTTTACAAGGCATATTTTGCTATCCCAATGCACCTTAACGTGAATTCAGTTTGAGAAATCCGCTTTCTGAATCAATGATTCGCCATCTGAAAGGCCGTTTTCAGCAAACAGGCTATGTACACGAATTACCAAGCCCTGGGAGACCACGTTCAGCTTGCACAGTACAATAACATATTGAACATGTATTGAACAGCATAGAAGAAAAATAGGGAATGGCCTTTCGAAGAGGCTCTCTGCAGCTGAATGTGTCGGCTTAACTGGACGAATTCGCTGGCAAGAATTTATTGGAAAGAGTTCGTGAACGCGAGTACTAAAATTGTGATCACCGGCCACGCGTTATTTACTATAACTAATAGAATTAAATTTCTATTCAACGATAACATAAACATAAATTAATAATATTGTCTACTTAATGTTACTTTGAAACCCCGTCGTGGCATTTGGGACCTCCCCACTCTCTCTTTCTCATATATATATATATATATATATATATATATATATATATATATATATATATATATATATATATAAAATGAAATGCCAACAGACAATTATAATTGCAATCACGAATTAACAGCTCACAAAAAGCAGCTGGTTCAGATTAATACCGTTTATGTCTATTCAATAATTGACATTTGATAAATGTGGGTCAAACAACGTAGTTTGAGAAATATTGGTTTTACAGGTTTATTGTAAACTTAATTAAGCAACTTATTTTACCAATGTAAAGGTATAATGGAGAAAGAAATTCTCACGTTTTGAGTCCCGTACTCTATTAGGGTCGTAGCTGTACCACATATCCTGTAGCCGTAGCAACAGTGAGTGTGTTTAGGGCAATATAATCTGAAGGAACCCATCCCTCTTGAGTTTTAAATTCAGGGTTGTTTTTCTTATAGACTGAATGCCATCCAAGGCAGACCAGTCTGCCCTGCTGTTTAATCCGTTGGTGAGGAAGGGAAGAGATGGACCCATGCTTTTCTCAAGGCCAGTAACACCAAAATGCCTCCGATCTGACAAATCGACCATGGTCAGGGCTAACCTGGGTTTCTTGTTAATTAACGTTCTAATCTATACGTGTGTTCAAGTAAATAAATGACAATTTTTCACAGATATTTTATGGAAAAAAAAATAATAATTTCACTTTAATTCATAGCTTTTTAAAAGTATAAATAACCCATAAAATGGACACCTTACCGTGGAGCAGAGAGTCACAGTTAGTCTCACTTCTGAATTGGTTAACAAGCTCATTCCACACATTACTAAAGTGAGATTTATCCTCGCTGTTTACTCTGTACTTGTGACCTTGCTAAACTATGGGATTATACAAACTTTTATGGAACAGTCCGTCCAAATTTAATGTAGTATTTGCCGTGACAGCGAAGCGCAGAATTCGTTGACAACATCTCATGCACAGGGGTTAGGTTCCCGCCACAATGGTACCACTTTCATGCATAAATCAGACCTATGTCTACTTCTTTTGATTTATCTGTTTAACGGGACCATGTCTACCTTTTGTGATTCTCGGGTAAATCGGACCAATGTCTACATTTTTGACTCTAATGCAAACTCGACGTAAGTCTATCGTTTTGATTAAACCAGACGGGAGACAAGCATAACATAATAATTTTCCCCCAGACCGGCTTTATTGAAATCGTTAAGTTAAATCTTCACTATGTCCAATGCTTCATTTCACCGAAAAATAAAAAGTAAGAAAACTAAATGAAGATGACTTTCATATCTGAATAGTTATTATCTGAACAACTTTTTTTTAGATTATGCACCATTTTAAAAATTTTTGTTTATAATGAATACCTTTCCCTCCATAAATTTGTTGCAGGTGGTATATTGTCCCGCAAACAGATATTTAATGACAGAAGACAACAACAAACAAAACGAAGACGTGGGTAAAAAATATAGTTACAGTGCACTGGGCAAAACATATCTCTGCATGCTCATGTAGAAAGTGAGAAGAACTTTGTCCTAAGAAGAACATTTGTATAGTCGCTGCAGAGCGTTGTTCTTAAAAAAAAAACAAAACAAAAAAAAAACAGTTTATTGTATACCGTTGCTGCTGGCAATAATGGTTGGAGTTGGCTGGCTGGAGCAGTGGGCCGGCTGCTGGAACAGATACTACACTTGGTACATACTTTTTTTTGTTTTATTCCAAGAATAATTCTTCTTTCTTTTTATATGCCATGTCCTTTTAGGACGTAGGTGATCATGGCTCTCCATCTCCCTTTATCCCTTGCAGCTTTCAACAAGTTCCTTCCCTCTGCTTCTGTTATCTACTTGCTTAAGTCCGCCAGATATGTCACACGTTGTTTACCCTTGTCTCTCTTTCCATCTATTCAACCCGTGAGTATCAGATTTTCCAGTCCCTCCTTCCTCATCATGTGTCCATGAAACTTCAGCTGCCTCTTCCTGATATTAGGTATAAGCCTCCTCCTTGTTTTCAACCTCTCTAAGATCTCATCATTGCTCACATGTTCAGTCCATGATATCCTTAGCATCCTTCTGTAGAATCATATCTCTGTCGGTTCGAGCTTCTTCTTCATCTTTGGGGAAATCGTCCAACATTCGCTGCTGTAAAGAAGAACAGATGTCACGTAACAGTTCAATATTCTTTTCTTTGTTACCAAAGATATCCTCCTGTCTCGTAGTACTCTGCCCAGCTTTTGGAATGTGTCCTTGGCCATCCCAATACGCTTACGGATCTCAGTGTCGCACTTACCGTCCTCTGTCAAGACGATTCCTAGGTATTTAAACTTCCGCGTTTGCTTGATTCTAGTGTTCCCGACCTTCCGATCACATCTCGGGCTCATCCTCTTACTGACGATCATGCACTCCGTCTTCTTGCAGTTTATGCTTAGTCCCTTCTTCGCACTATCCGTTGCTACCTTCTGTAGGAGATTTTGTAATTTCACTTCCGTGTCTGATATCAGTACTGTGTCATCTGAGTATCTTATGTTGTTAAGATTGTGGCCGCCAATGCTAAATCCAGGTAAGCTTTCCAATTCTCTCAGAATTGCCTCACTGTATAGGTTGAACAGGTCGGGTGAGAAGACGCATCCTTGCCTTACGCCCCTTTCTATTTTTGTATATTCACTGAACTCGTTCCCTATGCGCATGCATGCCGTTTGCTGCCAGTATAGGTTCTTGATTATTCTGATATCTTTCCCGAATATATCAAGGTTGCTGAGCAGTTCCATCAGATCCTTGTGGCGTACTTTGTCGAAGGCCTTTGTGTAGTCTATGAAACATAGGTACACGTTCTTCTGCATCTGTATCGCTCTTTCTGATAAAATTCTGAGCATGAATATCGCGTTCCTTTTTCCAGTGTCTTTAACGACCCCGCACTGTTCTTTTCCTATCTCTGGGCTGATTCTTCTGCGCGCTCTGTTCATTAGTATACAGATGATGAGTTTTTTCACATGGCTCATTAGGCTTCTTCTTCGGTGGAGTTCGCATTCGTTTGCGCCTGTTTTCTTAGGCACAGCTATGAATATAGATCTGCTGATGTCTTCCGTATATCCCCGCTGTTGTAGATTTCATTTGTTATTTCAGTGTTTTTGTCTATGCCAAAGTCATCTAAGGCTGTCAGCATTTCCGTTACAATTCCGTCTAGTCCAGCTGCCTTGTTTCTGCTCAATTTGGCCAGTGCGACTTTTACTTCGGTTTTCAGAATTCCATGTTCGTCGGTAGTTCTGTGTATTGATGGTTGTTCCCTTACGCCGTGGAAGAGTTTTTCAATGTACTCGTTCCTTGCGTTGAAGTATTTTTTCTTTCTCTAATCTGAGCGTTCCATCCTTTGATTTTAGGCAGCCTGTTGACGAGCATGTCTTTTGTCCTGTTGTCTTATTTGCTTGTGCATGTCTCTATTGTTGGTATTACTCAATCTTTCTATTTCTGCACATTTTTCATTCAGCCATTCTTCTTTAGCTTGCCTGCATTTGGTCCTTATTTCATTGTGTAATTTTCTGTACTCCGTTCCGTATCTTGGCCGAGTTTTCCGACTTCTTTCCATCATGTCGAGAATCTCATCAGTCATCCATTCGTTTCTCCTTCTTCCTCCTGTCTCCTTTGGGGTGATATCATTTGCTGATGTCACTAAAGCATCTCTCAGTGCGTCTCATTTCGAGTTTCCATTGTGTACCTCGTATCTTTTCACATTGTTTATGTATTTTTATTTTGGGTTAGGATTTTTGTATTTCAGTTTGGGTGCTGCATTAGGCTTCTTCAATTTCCGCAGTTCACATATAAGAGGCAGATAATCGCTTTCGCAGTCGACGCTTCGGTAGGTTTTGCAGTGAATCATTGCATTCCTGAATCTTTTGTTGATGGTTATATAATCAATTTTGTTTTTAGTTTCTCCTCCTGGGCTCCTTCATGTCCATAGTCTTCTCGGGTGTTCTTGGAATCATGTGTTGGCTATTACCTGATCATTGGCTGTGCACCATTGGGTCCATTTTTCTCTGCGTTCGTTGCGGGTTCCTAATTCGAATCTCCCTGCTATATCCCCTGCCCGTTCCCTGCATACTTTGGCGTTTAGGTCTCCTATGATAATGATGACTTCCTGTGATTTGCATAGAGCCCTGGCACTGTCCAGCATGGAGTAGAACGATTCGATGTCTTCTTTCCTGCTTTGTGCCGTCGGTGCGTACACTACGATAATAGCCACGTTGAAATGATTACCTTTCAGCTTCACTACCAGAATTCTTTCGGAAAGCTGGTGGTATCCTAGAACGCATTTTCTAAGTTCGCTATCTAGTATTAGTCCTACTCCTTTGTCGTTCTTCTCACCGCCTGCATAATTTATCCTATGTTTGTCGCTGACTAAGTCACCGTTGTTTGGCCATCTGGTTTCACATACACAGAGAATGTTGATGTTAAGTCTCTTCATCTCTTGTTTAATATTATCAAACTGACCGCAGTTCTTCAGTGTCTGGACGTTCTATGTCCTGGGGGTTATTTTGTGTTTGATGCAAGCAGTCGCAGGATAACGGTCCGGTGACACCTCTCGCTCATGTCGTTGCTTTCCGGGCGAAGGATAGGTTCCGAGGACTTTTATCCCCTTTACGCCGTTCGTGCTAGCAGTCGGTGGATGTTACGCTTGTCGGTCCTTACCTGGTGAGGAGCTAAGTCTCATAGACATAACCCCCGTCACGCTGTTAGGTTTCACATTATCTGAGTTGTTAACCATGATGTGTCTTGGGATTGATAGTGGAGTGGTTTCCCGTTGCCTGCTCACGGTTTATGGAGACACCACCTCTAGTTAGCTGGCCGTTTAACTCAGTGAGTTCTTCCGCATTTTGTTAGGTTTTGTTTTTCGTCCTAGTGGCTTGCTAACTAGCCGCCTCACTCGGAACTCGGAGTTGGGTGGTCGGTTTAATCGCCGACATTTCGATTGGAATACTTACCGAAAGGTGAGGGAAACAACAACAAAAAAACCTAATTACAAAAAATAAAAAAATAACAATTTAAGTTTTAAAATACAAGTAGCAAAGAAATAAAATTAAAGGGAAGAGAAAGATGAGGAAAAGTTCCCCATATTTTAACCCAAGACCGGGGGTGGGGTAATCAGACCGTTTAAATCGAAAAAAATTGTTGGGGATGTGCGGTATGAACTAGAATTTTGCTTGAGTGTTAGAATTTATCAGAAGGATTGTTTTATCAGGTTGCGTGATCTGTTCATGCATCCACAACAATAAATATTTTACAATATAAAATAAGACAAAAACATGTATGCAATTCAAACAAATGCATTTATGTACAATTTAAAGATTATTTACAAAATGTTGCTTCAAGGTATTTTATGTCTTGTGTTGTTTAGTGGACGAAGGTTTGCTTATTTTTTGGTGTGTTGGTATGTTTGTATTACAGTCCACAAGGAATTTGAATTAATGTTTAAACAACGTTTTTTTATGTTCGTATCGTTTTGTACTGTTTAGAATGAAGTTAGCAAAAGTAGTCTACCTTTAACTGTAGATATGTGTTATGTTCGATTATAGTTTTATACTTAAGTTATAGTGAGTGTTGAATAATCCCTTTGGATAAGTAAAGTTTCGTAAGTTGAAGTTCGTTGTAATCACAGAGTAATCTTCGAGTCGAGTTTGTGAGTGAGTCAGTTGTGTTCTTTTCGCGCGGGAAAATTACAATCGTGTGTTGCGTGGATTCGATCAGTGTTTCTCTGTGTTTGCAGGACTGACTAACTTGGTCAGTTGAAAATCTTCCTTATATAAGGATTTAGGTGTGAAAATCGGCTCAAGTTGGTTTTGGCGCAATTTAACTTTTCCACGTGAAGTTTCTGAATTATCACGCTGCGAGCCAATAGGATTCGCTGTTTAACACTATAGGGTTTTGATTGGTTATGTTAGTTCGCGTAGGCGTGCAAAATGGAATGTTCTTGTTGCTAGGAGAATAAGGTAAATGGATGAGTCCACAAAATTACTTCACGACTGTGTCCAGGCCTTTCTTCTCGGTCATCTTACATACAAACTTAGAAAACTTAAGATGAGGTAAATTAAATTCAGTACCATTAGAAATAGCAGTTATGGAAACTAAACTAAAATAATTACTCACTAAAGTAGTAATTTGGAAACAAACAAACAAACAAAAAGTCTCGACTAAGAATATTTAAGATTAAAGAGTTAAAATAATGACGAAAACAAAACCATATAAAAATATTTGCTATTTCCAAGATACATTCGTAAATAAATAAAATATTCAAAAAGTTTTCTGTATTAATTCATGTTTCTCTTTTCTTTTTATAGTTTTTTAATTGTTTTTTATTTACATTTTATTTTCATTGTCCAAAACAAACAAGACAATCAATTTCCTGGCGTTAACTGATTTCAACATTAAATAATCCTCTTAACCAGACCAACTGACTTGTTATCAATCATTCATTATCATAAATAAGCCACAATAAGATTAACGTGTGTAATTTTTAAACAATACATAATTTACGAAAATCGCCATTCAAATAGAACAATTATCCCCCTTCAATTGTCTATGTTTGGATTTTTCCGTCAAGTGAACTATCCGACGAAGTGAAGATATCAGAATTTGAAAAGAATAGTAAAGGGAGAGAAAGAAAAGTTACTGAATGAACATGACAAAACAATGTTTTCTATAAGACAGTGACCACTAGCTGCGAAAAGAGACTGCAAGTGCCTACAGAGGACGACAGAGACCCGTTTAAACTGTTCACCTCCCCCTCTCAGCTACGCCTCATTTCGGTTTTACTCCTCTATAACAGTAGATTACAATAACATTTGTTTACTGCTAAAAATCGTCATGGCTTTCATTTCTGGGTAATGATCTGTTCGCAGGGTTATTTTTAAGTCACAATCTTTGACTGGAAGAAACTGTACCCTGAGAACAAACCTGATGTCTGGTCTGAGCTGCAACGTTGCATTTGGCACCATGCATGGCAGCTATATGAAAGTTTTAAGGCTATTTTCCACTCTACTACCCATTTCCCACTGATGAAACGTCATAAACCTCTTGCTAATCTATCACTATTTTCATGAAAAATATTCCAACGATCTATATTACTTAGTTCCACCAGTTCTGACCTCCACATCTAAGATGCCATGCAATAAACACTGTAACAAACCACTCCCATTCCCTTTCTAAGTAAGAAAGAAATTTCCTTTGGATGGCCTCTTCCAAAGAACCCCTACTTTTTGAAGACTCCCAAGTCACAACAATCTTAAACTCTTCAAGTCTAGAGTTCACTGTTACTTTTTCTACATATCCTCATAAACTGCATTTTTACCTCCTCCTCTTACATTCATGCAACGACCTTCGTCAGTAACCATCTATGTTGAGTGGTTCATGGGTCGTATATTAGATGAACAATTTGTAAAAAACAAAAAGTAAAGTGTAATGAAAATATATTCATGCCTACAAATTCTGCTAAATCAGCAAAAAACATGGGTGTTGTGAAAACTAGGATTCCTAAATGAGGAAAAAATGTTGAGTCAGATTCCTTGCTTTTTTTATTGTCAACTGAGAACTGGAAGATTTTTTAATAAAATCAAAAATATGACTGATTTATCTCTCCCTGTCTTATGCTGCTATCTCTATGGTGTTTCTCTCTATTTGTTCTCATTAGCCCCTTCTCCATTCCTCTCTGTGGGCCTTTCTTTGACCATGACTACAGATCTCCTGTCTTTTTTGTCTTCCTTGTGTGGGCTTGGCTGCTTCAGATATAAAGGCTTTTCTCTCCTTTGTTCTGTCAAACTGAATCAACATTGAATTCCCCATTTGTCCAGTTTATGATTTATTGGTTGTCTGAAATTCTAATCCCATGTAAAATCACTTTATATATTCAGAATTAGAGATTGCAATCCTAAGAGGTCACAGTTTTCAATTACTCTTATTAAAACATTGGGTATATATTATTTACCAATTATGAAGGAAGAAAACAGGATTATTTATGTTTGAGCTAAATCTTAAAATAAAAGAAAGAAAATATTTAATAAGTTATAGTAAACTTAGCACTACTGACAGTATACCTAATTTTGAAACACTTTTCTGAATGTGATGAATGCAAGTGTCATTGTTAAAAAATAAGCTCATGAACTAAAAAACCAACATATAAAAGCAGATACTTATTGTGATAAGAGGAACATTTCATTTAAAAAATTCAGACTCATTTTTAATCATTTCACCCCCAAGTAAGGCAATAACGTCACTAAGACACAAGGGGTTTACTGAATCTGAAAGAATATCAGGAAAAGAAAAAGAATTATTACGGTGAGAGAACAATAAAAGGACAAGAATTAAGAAGAGAAAAGATAACAATTGACATTGCATTTAAATTTTTGGAGATCAAATTGACTCAAAAGAAAGAAACCAAAAGAGATCTCCACAAGCAAGAAGTGTGGGTGAGGAAACTTATGGTTACATCTCGATATTTCAACAATAAAATGATGAAACCTATCTGTCAATCTGGTCCTACACTTAAATTCGAGGTACCAAAGAGCAAAGCTCATTAGATAAATTACCATGAAAATATTTATGGAAAAATGCACAGGGAAGCAATATTGTGGTTGTGGAAAAGTGACTGGGCCTGAGATGCCAGGTCAGAACTGATAATATTGCAGATTCTTCTTCGGATTTTATCAAAAATCTCTAAATATATAGCAAAAGCATTAGACTAAATATGGCAGCAATATCCAATGTATGGATGAATGGTTGGCTTAAAAATGTATAAAGATAAATTCTGTTTAGCACAACACAGTGAACCAACTTTCCTAGCAACAGACCTAGCATTTGATTCAATATAATATTTCCACTTTAGGGCACCTGGAGGCAGTGTAATGGTTAGCAAGCTTGTCTCGCTAGAACAATTACCACTGAGTAATGAGTTCGATCCTCACTGGGTACCCCATACTTTCGGCCTTGTGCCACATCTAAGCTATGCGTGGAAAATTGCTATAATATTTCCACTTCATGTCAGCAGAGGACATTAGTATGAGAATCTCCTGGAGGTTAGTATCAGCCATGTTGATGAAAGGCAAAAAATGTTCTCTCAGATGATTAAAAGAGAGCAGTTTTGTTTTTGAAGTGTTAAAATTAACAAGCCATTTCTTGCCCCAGTTAACAATAGATTGTACATTATTTTATAAATAAGCTGCCAATTTGACCTTATCAAACTGATCAGACTTTACATTAAGACAGGATTAAATAGTTGTGTTACCTGCATAGGTACAGAGTTGGGAACTGATGACATTGTAAAGGTCATTGATGCAAATTAGGAACAATGTAAGTCCAAGGATAGAGCCCTGAGGATACTTGCATTAATGCAAAAAGATATATACAAAATATAATATACATTTTGTAACAACTATTTCTAAAACAATAAGGATAAAAAAACTTATTGCTATAAACATTATTTTTTAGTGGGTACACATGTTTGAGTTACTATCTTTTTTCATCAGGGAAACATCTTCTAGTTGAAACGTTCCATTACAAGCTTTGCGATTGTAGGTCATCTTGACAAAGCAAGGTTTGAATCATCTATTTAAGTAAAACATATCTCTTGTTGGGGCTTCTACAAATTTATATTTGCTAGATTCCTTTGTGAACCAAGAAAATGTAAACAAAATTAATTATTATAAATATATATATATATATATATATATATATATATATATATATATATATATATATATATTTATATATATATATAGGAGTGTGCAAAAAATCCTCATCAAAGATACAATGGTCATATTTTAGGAAGTAGGAAGTGCTTATATATAACAGTTATTTATTTTATTTATTTTTCTTGTCACTGTGCAATGCACAATGAAATTGGACAGCAGACACCAAGTGCACCAGTATACGCGCACACACACACACACACACACACACACACACACACACACACACACACACACACGCACACACACAAATACACCCATCACTAAATGAAGAAAAGTAATACATTCAAAATATGTTATTAGATTAGGGTTAATCCTTTGAAGTTAAGAAGGTGCTGTGTGTTGGAAAAAAAATAAAAGTGTTCAGTTGGTTGACAAAATAGACAAATAAGAAAGTGAAACAAAGCAAAATAAAAAGTTTTATTCTATCGGAAACATTTTTGTGTAGAGAACATTCTGAGGATAATTCCTGGAAGGATGTGCAAATTCCAGTAATGTTCTTCAGAGTGTCTTTGTAAAAGAATGAAGGTTGAAGAAAGAGTTGAACTCTGTTGGTGAAGTAAAGAGTGAGTGACATATATTGTCTATACCATGTGTGTCTATTACACAGAGTACTACTTTAGTATCCTATCCTGGTCTTGATGGCCTGGAATAAATGAGAGCTAGCCTCTTAGAACTTACAGCACAATTTACTCCCAACTTTCTTTTCTTTTTATGCATACTCAAAAACTGAAAAGGCCTTGTTCATAGGGGCATCTATGCATGTTTGTCTATCAAAAAGGTTTAACACCTGCTACAGATATGTTGAAAATTATAAAATTTAAAACTTTTCTAAAATAAATATTTATAGAGATAAAAAACATTAAGTAATAATATTTTTTCCAAGATGGTGTAGTTTTTTGAGATTCAGTCAAGTTTTTTTTTCTTAATTGTATTTGTCACTTTTGGTGGTGAACTGTCTTCTGGTTGATTTTCTCTTCATTGATTGAAGGGATGGAAAAATTGTTTTATTGATGAGTGTCAGACTAACTTAGAGTAACCACAAGGAATAAATGTTGTTGACATATAACATTAGCCTTTAAGAAGTCCATCAACCCCCACCAGCTACCAAAATCAATCAATTTGCTAATCTCAATCAGAAAACTGCCAATACAAGTAATCAATAATTCACTAGTGATAAGACAGGAATAACAGAAAAATTTCCAACTGAAAATGAGAAATCTCCACTGTAGTGTCCAAGAAATTGAAATGGCAGATAATCAGAAAAATCAATTCAACCTATTATTATTATTATTATTTATAATCAGCTTGGTTCAACTAGTATGGTTTGGTACCTGCCGAAGCTAGAAAGGGACTAGAAAGCATAACTTGCAGATCAGTTACCATTTTCACTAGGTCTCTGGCTACTGTAACCTTGTGGCAAACTAAGCTGCACTGAATAAATAACTATATCAACAACATTATTTTTTATTCCATACAATTCTTTATTTTTATTTCTCACAATCTCTTATTTTTTATTATTTAGAATTTTTATTCTTTAGAATTTTGCATTTTTTATTTCTTAGAATCCATTATTTCCTTAGATTATCTTATTTCATATTCTTTAGAATTTCTTGTTTTTATTTCTTAGAATCCATTATTTTTTATTCTTTAGAATTCTCCATTCCTTATTCCTTAGAATTCTTTATTTAGAATCTTATTTCATATTCTTTAGAATATTTATATTTTATTTTGAAGAATCCAGTATTTTTGTTCTTTAGAATTCTTTATTTTTTATTCCTTACAATCCATTATTTTCTATTTCTTAGAATCTGTTATTCTTTGTTTCTTATTCCTTAGAATTCTTTATTTTTTGTTGCAAAGAATTTCTCATTTCTTATTCTTTGAAATTCTATATATTTTATTTCTTAGAATCCATTATTTTTTATTCTTTAGAATTCTTTATTTTCTATTTCTTATTCTTTAGAATTCTTTATTTTCTATTTCTTAGCATCCATTAATTCTTATTCTTTAGAACTCTTCAGTTCTCATACTTTAGAATTTTTTAATTTTTGTTTCATTGAATCTCTTATTTCTTATTCCTTGGAATTCTTTATTTTTTATTTATCACTATCCCTTATTCTCATTCTATAGAATTATCTATTCCTTATTCTTTAAAATTCTTTATTTTTTATTTACAATCTCTTATTTCTCATTCTTTAGAATTCTTTTTATTTTACTTCTTATAATCCATTATTTTATATTCTTTAGAATTCTCTATCCCTGATACTATAGAGTTCTTTAATTTTTACTTCTTAGATTTTAGTATTTTTATTCCTTAGAATTTTTTATTTTTGGTTTCTTAAAATGCATTATTTTTAATTCCATAGAATTCTTTATATTTTATTTCTTAGAATTCATTATTTTTTTATTCGTAAGGATTGTTTATTTTCTATTTCTTAGAATCCATTATTTATTATTGTTTAGAAGTTTTTATTTCTTATTCCTTACAATTTTTTATTCTTTGATTCCTGGAATCTCATATTTCCAATTCCTTAGAATTCTTTATTTTTCATTCCTTAGAATCTCTTATTTCTTATTCCTTAGAATTATTAATTTTTATTCCTTAGAATCTCACATTCTTTATTCTTCAAAATACTTTATTTTTTGTTTCATATAACCTCTTATTTCTCATATTTTAATATGCTTTATTTCTTGTTCCATAGAACTTTTTATTTGCTATTTATTAGAATCCATTATTTTTTATTCTTTAGAATTCTTTATTTTTACTTCTTAGAATTCTTTCTTTTATTATTTCATAGAAACCATTATTTTTTTCATTCTTTAGTATTCTTCATTTTGGGTTTCTTGGAATCTTTTAATTCTTATTCCTTAGGATACTTATTTCTTATTCTATAGAATTCTTTATTTTTTGTTTCATAGAATCTCTCATTTCTTATTCTTTAGAATTATTTGTTATTTCTTAGAATCCATTATTTCTCATTACTTATAATTCTTTATTTTTTATTCCTTAGAATCTCTTACTTCTTTTTTTTTTCTTAGAATCCATTATTTTTTATTCTTTAGAATTACTGATTTGATAATCGTAATAATCACATTCATTATTCATTAGAAGTGTTCATTTTTCATTCATTAGAATCTCTTATTATTTTGAATTCCTTATTTTTATTTTTTAGAATGTCCTATTTCTTATTCCTTAGAAAGCTTCCATTCTAATCTCATCAGAAATGATTGTCATGTGTCATTTACTTTTCATTTTTGTTTCATTTTATTATACAACATTTAGTTATGGTATACATCTTCTGGACACTTTTCTCTCTTCTACTTATTACAAAGTTAGTATTTAGGTGACAATTGTAAATTTATATGTATCAAAAACAAAAGTAACTACTTGTGTACTGAACAAAATAGACCAACATAGATTGACTTTAGAGTTTTGTACAGTTATACTGTAATTAATTCAGTAGCAGAACACAGAATTATCTTACCTTTTTGAAGAACCAACATTACTTAGTCTTCAGTTCACTGGGCAACAAAATAGCAGACATGTTTCATATGAGATCTCCACTTAAGGAGTTAATTTTGGAGATCCCTAATGCCCAAACAGATGAACTAAAATGTTTCCATAATAATTATTACATTCATTACTTCTATTATTACTAGTAATAATTATTATTAATCATTATTATTAATTATTTTATGTTATACATGCATAACTAAACTCATAAAAATTATTAGCCTCATGTCTAGTTATAAGTATGTTCTTTGAAGTTGTTGTACCCTGTTGAAACTTTAGTTCTTTAACACAAATGGAAGTGTTTACTTTGACATCCACAAAAACAGACCTTAATTTCATCCAGCTCTGTGCATCCACCCCTGGAATACCACCCACAAATAACAGGGTCATAAAACATCTCTTCTGGCCAATCAGAAAATGACACATGCAGTTTTTGCAAGCAGCTGTTTATGCCCCCCCCCCCACTGATTAACTATAATGCCAACACTGATTTCACCCACAAAGGTAGATCTGACCAGGCTGGCATCAGCAATGGATCCCCTTCCATCTCGGGTGGGCTTAACTGAACATGGCAAACTACAGGTTGCCCAGGCCATCAGCAGCATAACCAGGATGCTCCCATCAACAATGATGATTACAGCCAGCAGAGGCTAACTCTCAACTACTACAATGCAATAATTCATTAAATATTTCTCCCATATGTCTGTCTCATGACTACATATAGATATTGATTTTCTCTATTTGTCTATATCGACTACTACTTTGTGTTATACCCCGGATGAACTCTCAGTCTCCTATGGCTGATATACGATATCCTGCAACAAGCAAACAAGCAAACCTTGTAAATCACAGGGAAATAAAAACTCTTTTATTTATCTCAACAAGGTTTTATCTCCATTACTTGTTAATAATAAGGTTACTGTTACAAAGTAATCCTCTTTCATGCCTTGGGCATGTATACAGTGCTCTCACAAAGGATTCTGCTCTTAAAGGATAGTGCAAATGTTACATTGTTCTGTGTACACTGTTCAATTTTTACAAATTGTTCAGTAGCATTTCACCCCATCACACACCACACAACAGGGTAGCAAAAGTTTTGTTGAATTTAACTCATAAAAAGTTTACTTCTCCAAAAACATACTTTCCACCATGTCTTTCACAGTATTCTCCTGAGGTGTGTATACACTGTTTCATAAAGGGTGCTACTCAAATGGTAGTGACAAAAGTCTATAGTACATTCAGTTCACATTCACTGTGTAAATTCTCCAAACTTTTGTATAGCATCTTTCCTGTAAAGAGTAAAGAGTCATGACAGGGGAAAGGATGAAGAGGAGGATGCGGAATTAGATCAAGGCATCTGAATATGTCAATTGACATTGCATTTGAATAGCTGGAGGTTATAGCTATCAGGAAAGCAAGTAAGAGGAATGGAGTTCCACAGACGGAAAGTGTGAGACATGAAGCTATTGGAGTAGAAGAGATGACTACATTTAACCTTTTCGACAGTGAAAGGGTGGGACTGAGATGCCAACCTAGTGGCATGGTTAAATTCATGCGATTTGGGAACTAGCAAAAATAGCTTGTCAGAGCAGTTAGCATGAAAGTATTTGCAGAATAGACAGAGGGGGCAAAAACACATCTGTGAGATTGACTGTAAACGAGATGCCAGATCAGGGCCAACCACATTGCATATCAGTCTCTGGATTTTGTTGAGGACCATAAGATGAACAGCAGAGGATCCAGACCATATATGACAGCAATATTCCCTGCCAGGGTGAATGGTTGATTTATAGATTTGAAGGATGGATTCAGGTGAGAAAAACTTTCTGGCGCAACACAGAGATGAAGCTAATGATTCAATGTAATTGTTCCATCTCAGGTCAGCAGACAGTGTGAGACCAAGCAGTTGCAAAGAGGTGCTCTCATTGAGTTGAGTATCAAACATTCTAATGAGAGGCAGAGAGGGTTCTCTGTGGGTAATAGAGAGCAGTTTTGTTTTTGAGGCATTAAAGTTAACCGGTCATTTCCTGCCCCAGTCAACAAACAATTGGAAGTCCTTTTTGAGACCAACAGCCATGTTGGTTTTGTCAGTGATACCAGATTTGCTATTTAGGCATAAGTAAATAGTAGTGTTGTCTGTATAGATGTCTACTTGGGAACTGATGACATCGGGAAGATCATTAATGAAGATAAGGAACAGGGTAGGACCCAAGATAGAGCCTTGGAGAACACCTGCGTTCATGGGAAAAGAACTGGAGGAGAATCCATTAAGGACAACCTTCATTACATGGATTGACAGGAATGATTGTATTAAGTCAAATAATCATCCTGAAATACTGTATCCCTGAAGCTTGTGTAGGAGGCTGGCATGCCAAACCCTATCAAACACTTTAGAGATATCAAGAGCCATGGCACAAGCTTCTCTGTTATTGTGAAGTGCTTGGTAAACAAATTCAGTTATGGCTGTGAGCACATCAGCTGTAGATCGAGCAAAACAGAAAGCATATTGCTTGTCAGAGAGTAAATCATGGGATGTAAGGTGCTTAACCACTTCAGTGTTGATTAAAAAGCTTCAAAGAATTTGCCAAAGAGTGGTAGGAGACTGATAGGATGGTAGTTAGATGGGACAGAAGGGTCTCCAGAGTTCTTAAAGACAGGAACAATAGATGAGGACTTCCAACAGGATGGAAATCAGGAGTCATTGAGAAAGTAGTTGTATAGTTTGGAAAGGACAGGTGCCAGTTCAGGAGCACATTTCTTCAGGACAATGGCTAGTATCCCGTCCCCACCACTAGCCTGATGGGAGTCTAATTTAGAGATATGTGCAAATTACTCAACAGAGCCTCAGTTCTTGTGGGGAAATTGGGTGTGGGTACACTGGAGAAATTGAGCGTTGAATTGGATGAGAATTTACGGGCAAAGCACTCTGCCTTATCAGCTGAGGTTGAACAAATTGGTTGAACAAAGGAGATAGTGTGGGTCTGCTGTTGTTTAGTACGCCCTTGCAGAGACGCCAGTAATCTGTGGAGCTGAATTTGCGAGATGCAATATGTTGTTTCATTCTATCAGCATACAATGATTTTGCTTCATTGAGGACATGCTTGTACTCATTATGGGCTGAAACAAAGCGACATCTGTTGCAATCTGAGATGTCACTACAGTACAGGCGGAGGTAGTGATTCCTGTGGGCAATGACAGCTGAGCAAGCAGCAGAGAACCAGGAGATGAGCATGATTTAACTTTATATTTTGTTGCAGGGATGGAAGCCTCTATTCCAGCTTTTACACAGGAGGAGACCTCAGAGGCGCATTCTTGAACAGGGAGATTAAAGACCACATTCAAGGAGACATCATGAAGGAAATCACGGAATGAGTCCCAGTCATTGAGTTGTTGATAACAGAAAGATGTTCTTTTGGTAGGAGGTTCTTTGAGTAGAAGGTGATGGTGACAGACACTACAGTATGATCACTGTTGCCAAGAGGGCAGATCTTCATGGTACAACAAGACTCAGACATATAGGTGAAACAGAGATCGAGAAGGGAAGCCTTACCATCATGGTTATTGGGGTAACGGGTGGGAAAGTCAACCACTTGTGTGAGGAATTGAGTAATTGAGAAGTTATAGATTTTTTAAGTCACTTGGCATGGTGGGCGTTAAAGTCACCAAACACGAATATATGGGAAAACAGATGAAGAGAGATAGTCTTGTCTCTATTGTCAGAAATGCTTTCGGGTACACCATGGTCTTGGGAGGATGGGGAACAATAACGGAAGAAGGAGTAGCTTACAGCATTGAGGAGAGATAGACGGAAACTCATGTATAAATGGCCTCGACATTTGAGAGAGAGCTCCCTAGCCAATGGGAGATTGTCCTTGACATAAAATGCTAGGCCATGCATATGTGTTTGGGAGTCTTTTCTAAGGAGAGGAAGGTAACCAGGGATTGAGAGGTCAGAGGGGAGGATAAATGAATTGAGGTTGGCCTCGCAGACAGCCAGTATATCAGTAGACTTCTCAATGAGGAATGATTCCACACTGCAGAAGTTGGTTCGAATGCCACAGATGTTAAAAAAGGAAATGTTAAAGGGTTTAGGTGATTTTTTTAGAGCTAGTATAGGTTTACTTTTTGATCGTTTGTTGTCATGTTGAGTAATTTTGGTAGTGAAAATGAGAAGGCCTGAAGTAGAAGTAGCAGATGGTCATCTTACGAGACAAGAGCAGAAAGGAGCTGGTGTGGCCTGCAACATAATGTGGCCTTAGTTTGCCCACCAGAGGTGCATGCAAGGACACCCTTCCATGCACAACATGGCACTACAGGCACCCCAATATTATACAGCTGTTGATCAGAGCAGCTGCTCAAGATGCTATGCAATTTTCTAAGTACCAGTTGGGAACAGCAACCAGAAAACTGTCAGCCCAGTACCCTCAGAATAAAGAGGTGGCCTCAGAATGTAGAGGCGTTGCCACAGACTGCACCAACATCATAAGAGAATCATGACAGTACTACTACGGAGGCCAGAGAAAAGGAAAGGAAAAGTACCAGGAACCCCTTCCTAAACAAGGGGTGAGCCTCTGCGCTTGTTCAAGAGAAGTGGGAGGAGTGTTGACCGGGCAATAGGAATGCCTAACTACTCCTATTACATGCACACTAACACACAAACACACACAAAAACTTTACATATATATATATATATAGTCATCCACAGACAGACTATTTTGCTTTATCACAGCTCATCAGTGTGGCTAGACATCCGATTGCTTCAAGCTGGGACCGAAACACAACCAAAATGGCATCAGTTGGAGATTCTAACCCCTAGGCTATCAATGCCCAGCAGAGAGAAAGGCAAATTTTGGCATATTTATTTTTTCAGAAACACGCCAGTGACATAGAGAACTCAATTGGTTGGGAGAGTCTTGCATTATTATCAGTAATAGTCACTGTTTACAAATTCACACTTTCTCCCCACAGTGCTTGACCAAAATTTCTTTTCAGGAGCTAATATTGTAATCCATGGGAAATGGATTTAAATCAAACAGATTTTTAATTTATTTGCTTAAACATTATTTTTGGAATGCATACTCATATTTGAGTAGATGATCTGTTTTTATTTATTTATTAAACAGTATTATAATTTATTTACACCTACTGACCTGAATATTTGCAATATTTTGTTAGCAGGAGGACACATATTTTTCTGACAAGATTTCTCGAATATAAAATAAATAAAAACAGAGCATCTGATCAAATACGAGTATCCATTTCAAAAATAACATTTAAACAAACATATATATATATATATATACATATATATATATATACAAACAGGTTCCACAAAAAATGTATACACACTTCAGAAATGGAAAAACTTGTATAGATAATGTAATAGTAAATTTATTCAGCATCATGAGTTTAATACAAGTTACCTTTGGACTCTACAATCACAAGAGATGCTCAAAATGGTAGCCTTTAGCTTCCAGACAATTGCTGCATATGCATTTTCAATTTCTTGTCTAAGGGCCACCAGTGTAATGCCATCTGTCAAGAAAATATTGTACTACAGTAAACAATGTTATCACAATTTGATAAAACTACAAAAGAGAAGTTTTTCCTTTCCTGAAGTGTCTATACATTTTTGGGCAGATTCTGTATATATATATATATATATATATATATATATATATATATATATATATATATATATATATATGAAGATCTTATTAGATGTACTAAATTTAATTGTAGCAGACAAAGCAGACATAATTAAATGGAACAAAACAGCAAAATAAGTATGGTAGTTAACAATACAAAAAGGAGAAAATAATAATAATAATAATAACAAAAGAGAATAACAGAATGAGCTAACCAGTTATCACTTCTCCCTCATCAGAACTCAAATGAGGAACATAAATTTGTTTTGTGCATAATTGACTTAAAATAAAAATGAAAAAGAAAATACACATACCAATAATATATTGAAACAGGTATATTTTTATAAACAAACATTTTTTAATCATTTCACCTTAAGCAAGGCAATAAAGCCACTAAGATACAAGGGTTTACTAAGCACAAGACAATAGGAGAAAAAAAGAACACTATTAAGAAGAGAGAATAAAAGAACAGAAATTAAAAAAGCAGAAGATAACAATTTACATTGCATTGAAATTTCAGATCAAAGTTGAGTGGGAAGCAGGAAGAGACTTCCAAAAGCAAGAAATCATGAGAAGAAACTATTCGCATAGAACGTATGGTTACAGTTAGACATTTCAACTGTAAAATGATGAGATCTTGCCACCAGTCTAGTACAGTGCTTAAATTCATAAAGTTTGGCTACCATAAAGGAAAGCTCATCAGAAAAATTGCCATAAAAGCAATAGAAAAAGTAAAGGGAAGCTACAATATGGCAGTGGGAAATGACAGCAGTTGAGATACCAGGTCAGGAGCAATAACATTTCAGATTCTTTAGATTTTATTAAGAATCTCTAAATATATAGCAGGAGTATCAGACCATATGTGGCAGCTTTATTCAAAGCATGGATGAATGGTAGACTTATAAATTTAGAAATATGTGAGATAGATTCTGGCAAGAAAAATTGTCTAGCATGACACAGTAAACACATTTTCCTAGCAGCAGACCTTACAATTAACTCAATATAATCTTTCCACTTTTTGTCAGTAGAAATGAACACACACATGCGCATATATATTATATATGTGTATATTTGTGTGCAAGTACATTCTGCTCAGTAGAATGTCTTAAAAATCTCAAATCCCATTTTAATTACTGAACAGAACATGCATATGTATGTATGTATGTTCTTAAAAGTCAAATTTGAAATGTAAAGATTTCAAATAAAACCAATACTGATCTGTTTATTTAAAGGTTAGCATTGTTTGTGCAAACTCCAAGAAAGAGAATTTATTTTCTCCCTATAGCTTTTAGGAATGTTAAAGCTTTTCTTTAAAACCAGCAAAATTATCCTCTGCTATTCACATTTCCAAATTCAAAACCATATCATCAGTTTCTTTTATTTTTCTCATTAAAACAGCTGCAATATGTTTTTGCTTGAGCTCACAGACAGAATTGTAGACTGCATCCATATCTGTGCCAGAGATGGAATCTGACAGTGGCAGTAAAACAATTTTGATGAAAACCACAACTGCCTACTTATATACAAATTTTAACATCACAAACTTATTTTGTTAATATTACAGAAAATAACTTTTATCCATTAACTGCTGGGAATTATCATGCCACTATATATATTTTAAATAAAGCTTGATTTTTTAACCTTTCCTCACTCTTCTCATTTATTTTTCAACATCAACTTTTTTTTGTGGTGCTATCACATTATTAATCCAGTAAATAAATATATTTCATATCACGGAAATGGTGGATTGTTTGACATATTTTTTTCATATTTTCCAGCATTTTTATTGATGATTGGTCAATCTGAGTATTTATCAACTTTAAGTGATACTTGACCGACCTTGAAACATTTGTCCCACTGAAAAAATCTGGGTTTGATATAAAGAATGTTTTGAGTGCTATCATAATAGAATTACCAAGATTCACACAAGATTTAATGCATACAGATTGCTTAAATTTGTCAGCTATAAAAATGATAAAGACTGCTTGCACATAGACACACAAGACACATTCAGGCATACTCAAATATGTATATTTTCTTGAATATGATAGACAAGGAAATCTTATGAGCTTTTGAAGGCACCACAACAAAGAATTACCACTATAGAACACAGTTTAGAATTACTACTAATTCTATCCAACACAGCTGAGTATTGCTACTATTTCTATACAATTTAGCTTACAATTAAAACTACTTCTATACAACACAGTTCAGAATTACTACTAATACTATTCAATACAGCTTAGAATTACTAGTTATATTCAATACAATTTAGTATTACTACTACTTCTATACAACACAGCTTAAAATTACTACTACTTCTATACAACGCAGTTTAGATAGAATTACTAGAGTTTAGAAATAAATGCTAACCTCCAGCAGAGGGACTCATTTCACCTTCTCAAGCTAATGTTTTTAATGTTTTTCCATTCATTATATTGAATGAATTGCTAGGAAAATTTGTCCACTGTGTTGTGCTAGATAATTTTTCTTGTCAGTATCTATCTTAAAAATAAAATCCAAAGAAGAATTTGCAATGTTATTGGTCCTGACCTGGCAACTTGGCCTCAGTCACTTTCCCACTGCCCTAACATAGCTTCACTGACTTTTCTATAAATATTTTCATGGTAATTATTCTGATGAACTTAACTCTATGCTACCTATTCTTTATGAATTTAAGCAAAGTACTACATTGGCAACAAGGTCTCAACATTTTACATTTAAAATGCCAATATTTAACTGCAAGTTTTATGCAAACAGTTTCTTCTCTTGCATTTCTCGCTTGTGGAACACTCTCTTCAAGCGGTGGTTAAATATCTCTGCTAGAATCAGGGATAATTTTGGGTTGATGTTCTTAAGGATTACCACTGGAATTTTGTCTGGACCAGTGGATTTTTTGGGTACAAAGCTTTTGATAAGTCTAGAGACTTCTCTTGTAGAAATGAGTATATTACTGAGATTGTGCTCAGTGTGAGATGGAAAGTTGAGGAGGGGGTGACCTCTGACATCTAACATTGAGTTTGAAGCAAAGATCAAGGTAAAGAGCTTTGCTTTATCTGTCAAGGATGATATGACCTCAGGGCCATTTATAATAGTGGGCACAGCTACTTTGCCTCTGTTCATAATTTGGTTGGTGATCTTCCAGAATTCGTGAGATCCAATTTGTTTATTTTCAACCTTCGCCTGGACAAATCATGCATAGCTGCACTTTGCATTTTCCAGGACTCTCTTACACTGATTATGGGTGGTTCTGAAAGAATTAGGGGCCAGACTACACAACTCCTTGTGATAGATTCTAAAGTAGTGGTTCTAGTGAGCTATGTCTGCAGTACATTCATGTGAACAAGGGCTAACTGTTTGGTTTTTGCTGGAATATTTTTGGAGCATAAAACACTCCATTCCAGAAAGATGGCACTGTGTTTCCATGTAGACTAGGTTACATTTGTCATTCGTGTACATTTGTGGCTCAGTCTGTCTTCAACATTTAACAGGTGTAATAGTGAGTTAACTGAAAAGTGTTCTGTTTAACAATGGCAGGATATTCAAATCGTGAATAGGCAGATATGATTTTTATATATGTCTGCGTGGATGGTAATGGATATAAGGTTGCACAGCCATATCAGATTGTGTTTCCAGATTGAAGGCAGCAGAGTCATCCAACATTTGCTGCTGTTTATTATCATGCTACTGAGACAGAATCCATGGTACCACAAACTATGGCTCAAGGAAGACTGAGATCCACTTGGATGCCTGACCACAAAGAACATATTCTTCAGGCTGTCATAGCCAATCCAGGTATCAGCACATGTCAAGTGGCCCTAGCATGTTGTACATCTCATAGTACTAAATGGCATGTACTTCAAGAGCAGCTCCTGTATCGGCATTATTTGCAACATGTGTAGGGTCTTTTGCCCTATGATCACTCACCATGGGAGAATTTTTG
This sequence comes from Acanthosepion esculentum, assembly GCA_964036315.1. Taxonomy (NCBI): domain Eukaryota; kingdom Metazoa; phylum Mollusca; class Cephalopoda; order Sepiida; family Sepiidae; genus Acanthosepion; species Acanthosepion esculentum. The sequence goes on from OZ038495.1 coordinate 71,750,654, forward strand.
CCAATGGTTTATTGCACAAACTGCTAATCTGTTGTTTGTCTCTTCAGTCTTGTTTACTGATGAGGCAAGATTTGGAAGAGATGGAATAACAAATTAACACAACCAACATTTGTGGATGGATCATTTATGGCATCTGGGTAAACATTGGCCTACAAGGTGCTTCAACCTTACATCTAAGATCTTGGAGATATTTTTTGTAAAAGAAAGGTGTCCTATATGTTACTAAATATGGTAATTAATCTAAGTTTAAAATGAATTTTAAGGACATCTTTTCATGTTGCAGTCAATCCTGATTATTAGTGTTGAAGATGCACTTTTAACTATAGATATGAGATGCTGAAAATTTCTTGGGCTGGTTAAGAGATTTTTTAAACATTCTGATGTTTGGTCATTTGCTCTGATTTTAGGAATTGGATAGAGCTGAATAGAACTTTTCAACACCCTCTTAACTATATAATAAATGTGAATGTCAGTGTATCACATTTTTTAAACTTTACTCCTACAGGCTGTAGCCCAACATATACCATTTTGGAATCAGGCCTCTCCATAAGCAAATTAAAATCATTCAGGATCAGATCCAGACCCACAATCCTGAAATTTTGGATTCCTGAGTTTCCATTGCTGCAATTGTTTTCAGATTCCACTATCTTGGCTTCTATTGATAAAAACAATTAAAGGGACACAACTCTAACTTTCAATAGCTCATGTTCAAATGAAAAAATTACTGTTCTCAAATTACAGTGTTTTAAAATATAATTGTCCAAGTTTTCAACTTTACTCCTACAGATCATAATCCAACATCTCATACCATTTTAGAATCAGGCCACCTCTGTGAGCAAATTAAAAACGTTTTGATTATGATTTCTATGATTATAAATTTTAGACAAGATATCCGTAAACATGTTCAATGGAACAAGAATAATCTAACTCTGTAGATTAAATAAAGGATTCAATTTAAAATTCCTTCAAGTTTATCAAGATCAACAGGTACCTAATGAAGGCTGGAGGGCATAACATCCAAAATATTGTGATAATAACAACAAAGATGAGGATAATAGTCCAATTGTAAATAATAACTCCTCATCCCAAAAATTTAGAGAGAAATTTTATGATTTTATATGATTATAAATTCCATGTTTTAATATAATTCTAAATTTTATGATCTTTATATGATTTGTTTCCTGAAATATGTAATGATTTGTGTGTAACGATGATTTTTAACTGTTAAATTGTTTTTCCCTGCAATATTTATATACACTGAAAAATTTCAGTCAGATTACGTGGGTAATCATGTCTCTCCACAACTACCTTTCTTTTGTTCCTAATATTTTCAGTAGATAATATTAGCCAATTTCTAAAATGCAAATAAGTAAATACAGATGAGTTTTGAATAGATGTAATGGGTCAAATAAAAAGATTGGCTGAAACATTTTTGTTTAATTTTCAGTAATGAAATGTCATGTCCGGGAATTTCTGCAATCTAAATTAAGAAGTTAGAGGAAATTTCCTAAATATATAATAAAAGATATGATTGGAATAAGGATGTTCCAGGTGTTTTATTTCTTTCCCAAAAAAGAATAATCATCCTGGCCCACCTATTTGAAACTCAAAGTACTAAAGAATATCCAAAATTAATTTCTCACTTAAAACAAAATTAAAAAACAGAAAGCTGAATAAATTTGACCTTAAGATGATTATCTTGAACATTTTAAAATGAAATTTAAATTTGACAGAGAAAATAAGAAAGGAAGAAAATACCTTTTCTATAAAACTAAAACAAATTTAAACTCCCAAATTTGAGAGAGAGAGAGAGAGAGAGAGAGAGAGAGAGAGAGAGAGAGGGGAAAGCAAAAGAATGAAAGAAATTATCTTTTTTTTTCTTTTTCCATAAATTTATGTACTACTCTTTTCTTTCTTCTTAACCTTGAACAAGAGAGAAAATTCCTTTTAACCTTGGAATAGAACTAAATCTCCAAATGGATCTCGATATTTCACTTTTTTGTTAAGTAAAAAGAAAGACTAAAGAACACAGTTTCAAGAGAAAAACTGTCTTTTCTTTAAAAGACAACCTTTCTCTCGCAGCCTTTTTTTTTATCAAAAAAAAACAATTGCACTCACAAAAAATCAAAAAAAAATCAAACTAACATTTAAAAAAATAGCGGCGGAATAAGCGACAATTTCGTTTCTTGAAAATTAAAAAAAAAAAAAGCTCCCATATGGAAAAATACTCGAGAGGGAGGATTGTAAACAAATATCTTACATTATTTTTACTCGTATCGTACTATATAGTTATACGAAATAGCGACAAAATCACTATATACATACAAGCAAGCAATTGAGTGTGGGGGTGTTGTATGTGCGCATGTGAGGGTAGCCGCACGCATGTTGGAAACTGGCTCAGCAGATCTCTGACCCCAAATAAATTAATTACCCAGGCGCGTGGCTCCTCGTTTGAAAAAGAACAAGAAAGTAAGCTAACTATTAACTGGCTTTTGGTATTGATTTCCATCCAAATGTGGTAAAAAAAAATCTTAGGAACCGCCGTCGTAAAATAAACACATTCAAAGCGCGCAATCATGTTGTTTTGTTTTTGTTTTTTTAACGGAATGAAGTAAAGCGCCAATGTGGACGAAGCGTTTAAAAACGAAGAATTGTTGTCACAGCTGTGGTTAATTCAAATAAAAAAATGATTGTGAAAACAGAAGTAAACTAGTGTTTTAAAATAATGCGCCAAGAAAACCTTCCTTTGGCAAGTTTTTAACGGTGACCTTGTCTTTTACTCTTTATCTTTCTCTCGAGTGTTTTTTTGTTGTTGTTTAAGCTTTTAAGAAATTTTGGAAAACAGATGGGTGGGATGATTTGGTAACATCGTAACAAGCAGGTGTATTATTCTACCTACTGGTAGTAGTCCGTATTTAATTTTACGCTGACACAAACGAAAGCAAAGAATGAAGAAAAATTAATTCATTCATTAACAGTTTTTGTTTGTGAATTGTTTTAAAAATGTCAATCATTACATACAACGACCAAGTATCACTTAATTTTTTAGTTGTTCTCTTAAACCCACACAGCAAATGTATTTCTAGTTGTCTCAACAAAACTTAGTAACATAACATTTGTTAGCACATACAAAATCTGAAAATTTTACAGAAAATTTTAAAAATAAAGTGAGTACAAAAGAAACGTTTCCTGTTCGATTCCATCCAATAACTTCAACTGAATTTATTTTCTCGCTAAAACTAAACTAAAACAGATTTGTTGACTTTGAAAAATCAATTTTGTAACGGCGTAGACTAACATATCTATTTGGCTTGATTAAACTTAATTTAGAAGAAAAGAAAGGTTGTCCATCTGGTAACTCCGTTTTTACTAAATGTTTGAATCGTAAGAAATTCTATTCTAATAATTTCTTTTCTTGCACTTCTCACCTCTCGAACTCTCTTCCGTTTTTTTTGCTTCCCTGCAACCTACAATCTTCAAAAATTTAAATGCAACCTCAGTTGCAATCTTCTCTGTTCTTTATTTCCTTTCTCCTCATTAAAGTTTTATTCTCTTTCACTCCCAGTAGTAACCCCTTGCGTTTTAGTAGCGTTTAACACCTTGTTTGGGATTAAAAACTAAAACAGAGAAACAAATATCATTTTTTTATGACCGCGTTGACTTCCATGGTAAATGTTCAGACGATCTCCATTCTTTCTAGTTCCACCAGTTCTGTTCAGACCTTTACTACAGCTATTTTCACGGAATCGAATCACCATCGATTCATTTGTATCCCAATTAATTGTAAGAAGGAAATTCCACTCAAACAAATTTGTCCCCGAGAATCGCAGTTTTGTAGAAAAGATCCCACGTGTTTTCCCCCAAATGCTGTCTTACCCTCTTCAAGTCAAAGGTCAATCATTACCTAGCTTCCATATCCTCATAATTATCACTTTCTATTTCCTATGACGCAGCTCATCCACTAAACCCTCTCTGCCTTGAGTGGCGCTGTATTGGGTGAACAATTAAAAAATAAATCAAGAAATAGTTTTGTTTATTAACCAAACATTATATCCATAACAACTCCATCAACTTATTCCTAAACATACATTTCACTTTGAGTGCTTAACTTTTTTTCATGGAATTTTTATCATTCAAGAAATTATTAAAAAGCGTTGTCTTGCTTGTTGGTTGAGTCATGTTGATACTGCTACACAAACTAGTCAGTTTTACTTTTTGGTTCTATACTTTTACTACACATAGTATTTTTAGTGACTCAACAAATCGTTTTGTCAGCAAAAAAAAGTTTCATTGAAAAACAGAACCTTCGGTGATTTGTAAAGACTAAAATACTAAAAGAGATGATTTTTTTTATTATTTATTAGTAAAACTCAAAACACACTATCAAACTATCATGTATGTCGAACATGTATTGCAACCCACTCAAGACTGGCCTTTCAGAAATTGGTTCTTTGCACTAGTTAGAAAGTCAATTTTCTTTAGGCAAATCGACTTAGTGCTTCTTTGGCATTAAACTACAAAATCTTTAATCTTCAATTCATTGCCAAACCAGCAAGTGATTTTTCAGAAAAGTGATGTAAAATTTAATTTAAATGTAAAGTTATGTAAAATAAGATAAGAAACAGTCCGTACTATTATTATTGTGCAAATAATGTACGTTCCTGGTTTTAAGGCGTTTTGTTTCCTTCTTTTTATTGGAATAATGAAGTGAAGCTAAATAAAATCAGAAACATGTTTAAAAAAAACATTTTATTTCTGTTTGAGATAGAAATGAATTAAACCATAAAATTACCAACTGGAAAAATAATACAAAATAGAAAGAAATAATTCTAGAGACGGCTATGCAAAAATTATTCTTAAAAATAACATGAGTTCTTTTTCACTTTCAGTTACGTAATATTTTCTCATTGATCTGAAAATGTTCGGTCTTCTTGTATCAACACTACCAATCAAATGTAAAAAGCTGCATGCTCATAGAAAAAAAAACTTTCGTTGACCTAAACTTATTGTTTAACTAGTATTTAATATTTTTTGATTTTACATGAAATCAAGTAGTTTTAATACGTTACAATATTGAATTATATTGGCTTGTTTTTTTGTTTTGTTTCGTTTTGTTTTTTTAATCTCGCTAATTGGCAGGTGGCGTGGAGGGAAAACGCTTGATATCCAGTATGACAAATAAGTTAACTTAAGTCATAGAAAATTTTTTTAAAATAGGTTTTAGGTAGCAGTTTGTACCAACAAAAAAAACAAGCTTTTAAGTATTATATTGTTATTTTAAAAAAATACAAAAAAGTGCATCTAGAGAAAGTGGACGATTTTTTAAAATCATTTCACTCTCCAAGCAAAGCAAGGCGATAATGTCCCCAGGGCGCAGAGGGTTACAAGGAGTGAAAGAGAATGAGAAGAGTAGTGAGGAAAAGGAGAATAAAAAGGAACAGGATTCAGGAAGACGGATATTTTAGGTCTTTATTTATTTATTTGTTAAATTACAAAGTAAAAGAAGAACTTGTGATTTTAAAAAGTGATTCACATAGCTTCAATTAAAAACTATGTTATTGGAAATTTTAAAGTAGTAAACGGTTTTTACCACTTAGATAGCTTTTAATTAAACTACTGTAAACGTATTCATTAAATAAACTTTATTTTTCATTTCATATTCGAAATGAAAATAAAAAAATTAATTGATTTGGTAACGAAAATTGATTTTTATTTTATTTTTATTTAATAGAATTGCTTACTTTTCGATCAGGCAGTTAGAATAAAATTTTTACTCCCCACCACCGTATTTTTTTATTATTATTATTATTATTATTATTATTATTATTATTATTATCTAATTTATTCTGTATTTTTCTAATTTTTGGAGCTTCTTTTTTTAAATGAAAGTAAAAGTTGAATTTGATTCTGAGTGGGGGTTAAAAAGGTGTTTATTGTTTAGTAGAGTGATCGATTTAAAAAAAATATTTACAAAAGTAAAAAGAAATAAAATAAAACGCAGCGTAATTTGAGAAGTCTTTTTTGTTGTAATTAAGTGTCATTCTTTTGAACTGAAAGTAAAAGTTATAGAAAAGAAAACGGAGGCAGCTACAAAGGCAGCTGTGACGACCACGACGACGGCCAGAAAGAGGCTCAGTGCGCATGTCCGTCCTCTGCACTGCGGGAATAACGTTCGTTTAACAAGAAGCAAGTATGAAGACAACGTGAAGGTGAACAGAGAATACTTTCCCACTACTGTTGTTGGTTTTAATAATAATAATAATAATAATAGTAATACAACAGCTACTAATAATATAACAAATAATCATTAAATACTACAGGCTGGGACCGACCAACTCTCTTAGCACCGTTTTAAAAAGCTTTTATTTAGTTTTTTTTTAACCTACCTATCTTTTTTTCTGTGGATCTACATTAATTTAAATAACAAGAGAGAGAAAAAGACAGAAAACCTCTACGTATAGTTTATGGATCATCTAACCTTTTTAAGAAAATAATAGCAGCCGACACCAACAACAAATCAGTACTTGTATAAACACTTAATAATAATATTTTCCATTATTTTTCATTGTTGATTTTGTTGTTATTACCAATACTTTTGCCATTGTTATTATTTGTGGTAGTAACTGCTCTTTCGTTCATTCATTTAAACGAAAGAAATAATAATACTTTATTTATTTGCTGTTAATAATAATAATTTGAAATCTATATACACACTCACACAGTTTATTGTTGGTTATTTTATTAACTTACTTACCTATATATATACTCAAAAAAAGACTATAAAAGGACTATAACAGGAGGAAAGATTCCTGTTCCGTCAAACCTCTCAAGGAGACTACCATCAACTGATCAAGGTAATAATAGTAATCTTTTTTCTTTCTTTTATTCTTGTAATTCTTCAGTCTCTCGCAGATTATTATTATTAATTCTTCCATTTTATTTATTTTTGATGATCTCACAAATACAAATAGAAAAAAAATGGATTTTGTTGTCTCGTGTTCTAAAAAAATCCTGTCACTTTGTTTCTCTTTCACCATGGTTTCAGTAATGTTTATTTATTAAGTAATCAAACTTTAATTGCTTAATAAATAAACATTTTATTTTATTTTTTAATATTTTTTTTCTATCTGTAGGTGTTACCCAAATTTGGATTGACAAAAATACAAATTTTAGTTTATCTTCCTTGTTTTAAAAAATGTAAAACCGTTTTCCCCAAGAACCATCCTTTCGCACTTTTCAGATATTCTTTTGCTTTTCGGTTCATTCATGTTTCAGTTTCACGTTGTGTTGTTTTTAGGATCATTCAATACATATTGCAATTGAATATAACCGCTAATGTACACAAATTCATAACAGTAAACATCCTACAAGATTATTTTTCAATGTAGAACGATCACATTTTCCTTCCTTGGGTGAAAAAGTGATTACCTTCTGCTTACTGCTTAACTTAATTGCATCAACATTGTTTTTTTTTTTTGTATTTTTTTATTTTAAATAAAATCTGGATTTTAAGTTTCTAAGGTCTCACACAGAAAAATATTAAACTTATTAATACTTATTTACAATAAAATGTAATTATTTTCTCATTGTTAAAAACAAAGTAGTGAGTAGTCATTTACATTTTTTTTTACTAACTGGCTCCTGTTTTTTGTTATTGTTGTTTAAAAAGTAAACTAGTTAAACTAAAGTACTAATTTCTTTGTTTATTACTATTATTATGATTGAAATCTTAGACACTTATTTTTACAAGAATTTTCTTTGCCATTATTTGGTATCAAAAGATCTGATTCTTAAAAAATGTATGTGGTAAAAAAAATTCTTTATTCTTTACTTTACATATGAATGTTATTTTGTCTTGTAATAATTCTATAATTTTCTTTTTTATTTCTTTTTTATTTAAAAAAAAACAACTTCCAAACAACAAATAATTTTTCTTTTCTTTTTTTTTTTACCAACATTGGATTGATTTCTTTATTGTTGGGTGTTAAAAAAGGTTTTCTTTTCATTGTTTAAAGTTTAACTGTTAGTGTTGTTTTTAGTTCCAATGTAATAAATTAATAATATTGATTTTAGTTCTGCAGCTAAATAAGGGCTTCTACACTGATTCACAAGAATTGATCTGTTTTTTAAGTTCTCCGGAAAGACGGATTCACTTAAAAGTGAATTTATTTTTTTTTGTATTTTTATTTTTTTTAAAATTTACAATCAAGCACCTGTAACTCATCATAATCATATTTTTATTTATTATTACATTACACATAATTTGATGTGCTTTAACTTTTGATTCTATAATTCCAAAAATTATTTTTAAAACAAAATCGAAAAGACCCTCCAACTTTTTCTTCTTTTCGATTGAGATCCCTTACACCATTCTTTCGTTCCAGGTTTACCATTTTTATCTATTTCTTTTCTTCACGCCTACACATTTGATTTTCATGTTTGTGTGTTTTATTTCCCCACTTGAAAAGAAATCAATAACATATTTTCGTTAATCACCACATGTTCGTTTCTTACTTTCATTTCTTGTCTGTTGCAATTCAGTCAATGATAGTTCATTTCTTTCTATCCAAAGTGTTACAAAAATCAATCATCCCACATGTATATTTTTTAAATGTATCTCTTAGGGGCTATTCTGTCCCGTGTTGATATCTACCCGGTAATGAACTCCGTAATGATCATCATTTTGCGTACGATCAATAAAAAAAAAAAATCTAGAATACAGTGTGATGCTAAAAACAAAGAAACCTACACGCTTTTTTTATTGTCTTGTTTCTCCTTATTAATAATCCAAAATAAATTTTAAAACAAATGGAATTATTAAATATTGTCTATATTTTTCTTTTTAAGTTTTATATAGAATTTAACAATGTACCAAGAAAATCCCTTTTTAAATGATGTTTCTTTTTAGTTGACCTTTATTGACCCCCTTACAAATGATTCCTGTCTTTCATGGAAGCGCTACCACTACTACTGCTGCTTCTCAGCCCCTCTCCGTTTTCGTCGGTGATTTTCCATTACGTTCATCACAATTAATTAAATAATTTACTTCTCATGAAACCAAACCAATCACCTTGTTAAAATGATCACAGACAATGCTACTTTCTAATAATAACAAACCTGTTCCAACCGTACAAAATTAGTTGGTAATCGACTTCTACGATTACTACCAAAAGATCTGTCTACCGGCATGGTAAGACGGTAGACGATTTTACTACTAGCTTGCAAGTCAGATTTTATTTCTTGTTTCATATTGCGAGGATATTTTATTTTCTCTCTCTTTCTGTCTTTTGCCTTTTTATAGGGCATCGGACCCTTTCTTTTACTAAATTAAATAATATATGAAAATAGAAAGAATGGATTTAAATTGTATTTTTTTTTTTTAATAAAAGAAAAATTCATCACTGAATGTTTTTTCTTTTTTTTTTCATCACATTTTTATTTTTAAAACAAGCCGGTATAACTAAAAAACGACTTAAACTTTTATATTTTTTTAAAATAGATTTGTTCAACACTATTATTATTTCTTTATTTTTTTTTTCTTGTTCGTGATAGATTTTTTTAATTAACTTTGTTTAGGTAGGTGCGTTTCGCAATATGAATGATGGTAAAAAAATTAAATGGTTACTTTTTTTGTTTGATTTTCTTTTTTTGTTGTCTGAAAAAGTTCCTGAATTTTTCCATATTTACTTGTGTTGTATCAGTGACATATTTACTGCATCTACAAGAACAAAAAGGTTCATTGTTATTGTCTGTCAGTTGGAAGCTTACTTAAATTAAAAGTTTCGGTTGAATCTGTCAAGTGCTCGTGGTTACTAACAATAACAATTGAATACTGTTTTATTTCCACATCTCTTTTTTAGTTATTAAGTACTAATGCGGTGATCACTAGTTTTATGTATGGTTGGTTGGTTGGTTGCTTAACTACATCTTTGCAATTCGTAACACATTGAGTTAAAATTCGATGTTACAAATTTTGAAGAATTCAGCGTTTAAAAAATAAGACTAGGTTGTAGTCGTGCTTGTGTTAAAAAAAATAAAATGCTTATTTTTTTTTTTTTTAAGCGTATCAGATTAAAATTAATAAAGTAACATAAAGGAAAATTAGATGAACAGTTCTTCGATTATTATTCGAAATCGCAAACAGGACAGTTATCCGTTGACCTATACTTGCAAGTCTTAGAGTCAATGTAGCAAAAAATAGACAACTATTGTTAATAAGTATGTATTTACTAAGTTTGGCATAGTTGTTGGTCCAAGGCTACAATTATGAGAGCGCCCATTGATGATCGACCCTACTTACTCACTCAGTTCAGTAGTAATGGTCAATCAGAGGCGCCCGAACAATAGTTTTGAATTTGATGTTACGATAAACTACTAAATTGTTTCGTTTTGTAATGTACAATTTTTGCATGAATTTTATCGTTGAAAATGTTTAAAATAAAAAGCCTTTTGAAATTTATTCGTGGCGAAGTTCATAATTTTAAAAAATTGTACTTATTCTTTCATTGTCTTTTCTGTAGGTACAATACATCATATGTCCGTGTTTTTGTTTTAAAACAATGTCAGTACTTTGCTTTACTATGAACTCAGAATTTTACTACTACGTACTACAGCTTTGTGAGAGTATGTTTATGTAATTTGTACATTACTAAATTAAGACTTATGTTGTGTATCATTACTACTTCTTGTGCTGCTACTAAATAGATACTATCGTATTTTTATTTAGCTACTACTGCCGCATTTAACTGAGATGGCCTCTTTACTAGAAACAGAAAGCGAGACATACTACTACTACTGGGAATTATACAGTGTAGGCGCACTTATCTAGCTTTACATGAATTTAACAACGTATTTTAACGGTAAAGATCCGCTTATTTTTTTCTCTTCCCACTAAAATGTCTGGGAAAATAACTCCAGGGTCTTACTTTTTAATGAAAAGTATAAGGTATGTGGAAGTTTACCCAGGAGCTGTTGATTAATGACTGATTGTTGTGCTACCCCACCTAAAAATAGGTATCTTCTTCCCATCAAATACGGCATTTCGTTAACTAAAATATAGTTTTTTTTTCCCTTGAAATAAAACAAGAAGAAATATTTATTTTCCCGTCATTTTTGAAAACAAAAATGAATTACTAGATGAATCGAAATCCTTTTTAAATCCCGTACTTACTAACTAAAACAGTCATTTAATTACTTGCGATTCAAAATTTAATTTTACTGATAATTGAAGTCATCAGTACTAAAAACTTAAAGAAGCCCTGGCTCATGTCTTTTTCTTTCCGCAAAAAATCTCGAGTATTATTCTTTAAGAAGACTATTGTTTGAGATTAGAATGGTCACTCAAATCAAATTATATTTCGGTTTTCTAGACTTTCCCTGGTATACAATCGCCCACATAAAATTTAATAAGCAATCATTTCGGAGTTGATAATTAACAAAACAAAAACACAGTAACTAGTTAACAACACTAACAGTGACAGCCGTATGCCTTTTGTTTTTAGTAAAACTGATATAGTCACTAACGGCTGTACCCACGACGCTTTCCCTGTCATCACTTTCTTCCTTTGGAGACCTTATCAGGTTACTGCAATCTGATCAGCTGTTGTCACCGTCTGTCAAATCTTTCTCTTTCTCTACACTTCACAGTTCACACTCTGTTTTCCTACCCATAGATTGATAGAAAGTTTGGCACCAGATGAAAGCGTGAAGCGTGTTAGGAAGACTGTATTGTGCCAATCTAAAGTCAGAAGAACCTGCCGACCTTTAAGTCAGCATTCGAAATCCAGTGCTTTAGCCTGGGCTCGAACACCGAACGAACTGTCTCCGCTACGACGTCGTACTTTTCTTATTTTAAAGTTTTAAATCCCACCATTTGTGATCGTCATAGTTGAAAAATTTACTACACCAGATGTTGGTGTTACTGTTCTATCTCTGATTTAAAAAGAAAAAAAAAACCTGCACTTTCACCGATTCAAACCAGATCCTCTGTCACATGTTACGATTGGCATGAACACGGTCTTCCTACTCCATTTAGGATCCTTATGTGCTTTACTAAGCTTACGAAACATTGTTATTTAAATTTTTACTTTTTTTAATTTATTTTATTTTGTTTTAACAAGGCAGATTTTTTTCACTGTCGTGTAAACATTCACATTCATAAATATATTGAACCGGTTGGGATTCTCAGTTGTTGACACGGAAAGTGAAATCGGTGACTCGAGTTCAAATTCCTTCAGATTCGGTTGCGTTCACGGTTCACTTAAGCACACATGTCCAAGGGGAAGGCATGAATCCAACTCCTTCCAGGGTAGACTGTGTTATCGAGCCTGGGATGACAGCCAGTTTAGAACCACTCTGTAAAACTGGAGAAGGTAATAGGGAAACAAGTCATGTAACACAGAGAAACTGTACGTGTGGAGCCCCATAACCTCCGTACACGGCATATTTATTTTTATTTTATGAAATGATTTGTGTCGACTTGACTGGAAGATTTTTTTTTTTTATAAATGAAACTTTTTTTGGACATGGCAGCACTTTTAGAGAGTGAGTGGAGAAGAAGCACGTTAACATTTTTTTAATGTGCTTGTTTTATTGTCATTTTTCATTTTTATTTTTATGTTTTAAATTTTTAAACTGTCATATTCCTACAGATCCAATAACAACCAGGAATCACTATTTTATCTTATTTTTCATCTGGACAAAATTTTTTGAATGTTGTCAGCAGAAAAGAAGGTCATGTAGTTTTGCCAACGTGTTTATCTTTATAAAGAAAAGAAAAAAAATCATTAACAAGCGAAGAGTAACAAACGACCCACTGCTTTATTTTTATTACAGGACCTTCCTGGTTAAATGTGATGACGACATTGTAATTGTTCTGTTCCTAGACACTTTAAGTCCGGACGACCTTACAATATTGATGAACTGAAGCATGTCCTTTTAGCTGGTATTTTTAGAGAAATCATATCCTGATTTGATTTTGTGTAAAAATAAATGAAAATTAAATGATTTTATTTGCTTACTTTTATTTTCGTCTTACTTTTAATTAAATAATTTCATTTTTATTATGTTATTTTTAATGACTACTTTGAATTTTATGTTCAATAATTACTTGACAAAAAAGTACATTATGTACATTATGGCTTTTCCGCCCCCAAAAGTCTCCCTCCCTCTCAATTTAGGTAAGTTAACAAATTTGTAGGAGAAATGCCACTTTTTTTCTTTTTTTTAAATTAAGGGAAGATATTACTGAGTATTAAAAAAAAAAGTTGGAATGTCTATGAAATTTGTACTTTTTATTGTTTTTTTTTATTTTATGTTTGTCTTATGGCCATATTACGATGAAATATTGGTTCTCGTCCGATCATCGACATTAAGCAACATTTGAACCTGATCTGTACCTAGATGGGTGACTGCTTGGGAATACCAGGTGCTGTAAGCTTGGTGATGTAAAAGAAGTCTCGGAATAAAAAATAGACTCAATAATACGAATTTCAGTTGGGTTCATCATAAGCACTTATGTGCAAATACCGTTGGAAAAGGTATGATCCACCTCTTCTCCTCCCAACCATTGGTTAATAAATAGTAAGACTTGCATCAGAAAACCATAATTATCTCCCCAAAAATTCTTACAATCCAAAAATATTTTCAGAATTAACCTTAATATACGAATCGGTCACTATTTTATGTTCACATATTAAATCATTGTAAGTATACATTTCCATTAAGGGTAAGAAATTGATTGGTTATTTTCAGCAATAGTTACAATTGAGTTTATATGTATACATAAACTTTATTTTTCCACTTTTATTTCAATCAGTTTGTATATGCTTCCATTCTAAATGTTCTTCCATATCAAAATTTTTTTTTTTTTTTTCAAGTTAGTATTTTACTATCTTATAACTTGCAGTTATTAGTGACTGAGTGGCCATTGGCACCAAGAGTGAATATTTTAGTTAACTTGCAATGAAAAACCATCTCTCCTCATTTGATCAGCACAATACAATCTTATTTTTACTACAGCACTTAGCCTTGGGAAATGTCATAGATTGAATCTTTGATCAAAAGATGACAACAGTTTTGCTGGCAGACTCTGGAAGGAAACTGCAAGAACTCCTACACAAGATAGTCTTTTCTTCTTGTTTTCATTTCCTATCAAATGTAAGAAGAAAGGAGACTGAATGCGTATGGTTGTCAACAAGAGGGACAGCCCAATGAGGGAGTTTATGTATTGGGGACATGAAAATCATGCAGCTACAGACATTTAAGTGGCTGGGTAGCATAAGAGATGATGGAAAATGTGACACAGAAATTTGAGGGTGCATTAGAATAGATGCCATCCAGGGGTTAGACAAAGTATTACAAGATAGAAAAATTTTGTTAGAAGCAAAATAGGATGCTCAGTTGCTATGACAGGGAATGGAGGAAAAGAAGACATGAAATGATACATGTGGTTCTGCAGAAGAATACTGAGAATTCTATGAATGGAACTTGTGAGCAACAATCTTGACTCCTCCTTTTTTATTGTTCTCACTCCTTAATAATGTCTTCCTTTTCCTTTCATGCTCATAACTTGTCTTTGTCCATTTTATTACTTTGTCTGGAGCGACATGATTAAAAACAAGATTTAGTACTGCTCTTTTATCACTCACTATTACCACTGAGATTATGTCTGCACTACCTGGCCCAGAGATTGAACTCACTACTATGTTACCAAATTCATGAGCTGATGCTTTAATCCACTAGGCTATTAGATAGAAATTTACCAGAATATGAGCAGGTGTATACTGGTGTATTTGTATATCACTGGCCTATTGAAACCTCTAGCTTGGGTTTCAAATCAAGGCTGGGCTGACTTTACTCCTTCTCTGCCAGTTATTTTGTGGAAAAAACGTTTCCTTTTCAGGCCCAGTTTTTTATTTGTTTTTAATATAGTAACTAAGAAACTGAGGCACCTTGAGGTACCCAAGCAGTGGCTTAACACCTCTAACAGATGTACGAGTTGACAATTGAACTTGTTTCAAGCTCAGGTATAAAAAGAATCAAGATCAACATATAAACACGTCTGTAACTGGTCTTTGAATGTTGTGTTTTGGATGTGTTTATTTATTTGTCTGTGTCTGTAAAAGACACTTTTGGTAAAAATATATATACATGTATACAGTGGGAAGGGGTTAATTTTATATCTGCTTGCTTTAACATTACAAAATAAAGCAACAGTGACTTTTATATAAGTCCATATCATGTCAGCATTTTAATAAGATTTGCACTTAAGTAACATTTTTTTTTCTTATTTCCAAGTGTAGTTCAGAATTTGTAAATCAGCTTCCTAAATTGAAAGGAACGAAAGTTTGAAAAAAAAAAAAAAAAAATCTGCTTAAGCTTTCTCTTAAAAGTTATGATAGCAGTCATTTACTGCTCTTGTCTCTTTTTTTTTTTTTTTTTTTTTTTTTTTTAAGTAGTTGTCTTGCAAAAGGAAATGTTTGTGGCTGTTAAGATATTTACTTCAGAGTAAGATGTACAATGGTGGGAATAGACCCACATGTTCAAATTTAAATATGACCAAATCTCTTCAGATTTATGATAGTATTTCAAATATTTTTTTTAAAAACTAAGATTAAAAATAAATTGGTATATTTTCAGTATAACACAAGAACTTCTATAAAATGCATGCGTTTCACACATTATTTGTGTATATAAATATATGTACATTAATATAAACATATTTTTATATCCATCTTTATGTGTGTATACCTATGTATATAAATATGAACATTAATCTATGGATATATTTTATATTGTCTACTATGTGTGGGTAGTGTAATGGATATCAGTGAGCCAAGTTCAAATTCTACGTTCATCTGTTGCATTCAATTCTGTATTAATGTATGTGTGGAAAGGCATGAATCCATCTCTTACTGCCTCCACCAGATATGGGTTAAATTGCAGGCTATAATATGTTCTCTAGACTTGGGTAATAGTCACTCTAGAAAAAGGGAAACTCTAAAATCCAAAATTCTGGAGAAGGCAACAGGAAACCACTCGACTATCTTTCTGCAGAATTGTGACGACAAAGAAGAAAAGACTTACCTCAAAAGAGAATTTGCATTCTCTGTGCTATCTGTTAAAAAAGAAAATAAAAAAACAAGACTGGGTTGACTTTAATAGACCTTGAAATATGGTAAATGTTTGTATTTCCCTAACAGTCTTGACCAATCACAACCTTTCTGAATCCAAATAAAAGAACACTACTGGACGGTAAGAGAATATCTTGGTTATTCATAGGTGAAGAAGGTAGTTGTACATTGTGAATTTTAGTTACACACTTTTTTACCCCATTTGATTTACGTCCTTAGCATTTTTTGATTTTGAACTTGCAAGACTCGTGTATAACCTTTAGAATTACAACACAGGATTTTTGACATTTGGATCTGAACTTTGCATTGCTGTTCTCTCATAAGGATGCATGGCAATTCACAGATAAGGGAATCTACAGGGAGTTTATGGAAAAGAAATATCTTCCACTAAATCAGTTTCACTCTCTATCTCCTTTATATAGAGACTTATGGCCATATCCTGATGAAACACTGGTTCTATAGTACACGATCACTGAAGTTAGGCTACATTGAACCAGGGCAGTACCTAGATGGGTGACCACTAGGGAATACCAGGTGCTGTAAGCTTGGATGTGCAGGTGGTGTAATGGATAATGGCTCAGAATTGGAAATCAGTCAGCCAACTTCCAATTCCAGTCATATTCACTTATGGGTAAATACCCTTTGGAAAGAAATGAATACCCCCCCCCCAGCCATTGGTTAATTAGTAGGGCCTGTATCGGTAAATCATTATATCCCATAAAATTCTTACAATCTAAAAATATTTTCTGGCTAGTCTCATTGATGAAAGCGAGAACAACTAGTAGGACTCCTTGAAGCCTGCCATCATGGATATGATGGCAACAAAAACCATCTGGTGTGGGCATGCAGTCACTTCTACATCAAAGTTATCTTTGGGCCTGACAGTGGTTTTATTGAATAACCTTTTCTGCCTTTCTAAGTAGAACATGTATCCAAATTTTGGAACACATGCACACACACACGCACGCACGCACTCATATTTAAGCTCTAAACTATATCAGCAAAATCAAAACTATATCAGACTAATTTTATGAGTTTAAATGTCCGATAGGGAATTGTGACCCCCCCCCCTCCGAAATTCAGAAATAATTATGTCAAACACCACTTATCTGCCAAGACAGCTGACCCTACACCTCAGTAGGCAGCATACTTTTTGAGAACATAAATTTGACACATAATTGTAAACAGCATTTAAAAATAATGAAAGCTCTTATTAAAAAAACTCTGAATAATATCATATGAACAAAACCACAATATATATTGGAAACTAAGAATGTCTACTATTTACAAACTTTTCTACCATCTACAATAGCACTTTACCCATCATTTATTTTTATATCTATAAAATAGAAGATGTTTGTCTGTGTGTGTCTACTATTTATGCATGTCCACATTTCTTGGACAATTTTGATGAAATTGTACACACATGTGGCAAATTTAGCAAAGTAGTTCAAGACCAATTTTTCAATCTCCAGGCCCCTTGGGTTTGGCAGAAAAATTGAAGGTGGGTACGACTTTTTGCAAAAACCAAGGCAAAGTTACATGCAAACCAAATTTTTACTGGATGAGTTGATGTTCTTTGCACTTAATGCAAAACAAAGCTCATCTTACGGGGTTCATGTAGAGTGCAAGATAGTTTTCCTGCGACATTGGCTTCACACAAAAAACTGAAAAAAATCTGGGGTTTTTTGTACTACTTAAAATAAAAACTTGAATAACTTCCTCATTTTTTATCCAGTTTTCGTAAAACATGTTGCAAAAATTTGCCATCATGAAAGAAATAGGATCGTATTGATTTAGTCCTGCCCACTTTCCCGTGTATAATGAAAAATCATGAAAAACTGTTCAAAAAGTCTGTTTTTTGGTCATAACTTCCTGGTTTTTCATCCAGTGCTTTCCAAATTTGCCATGTAAGTTTACATATGAAACACAAATTGTCCTGCGTGAATGTTGGGTTTAGATTATTTCCATTAAGTAGAAATCTGTGAGAAACGAGTTCCAAAATAGGCTTTTGCCATTTGGCCATTAGTTTCTTCATATAAATCCATCCTAAATATTTGAGGATTATTGAAGCATTAAAAGGGAAAAATTCCCAAAGAACCTCTTATTAATCCCAGCTTTACAGTAAACATGCGAAGAAGGAGAGGGGGAGTCATTCATGTATTTCTACTTGCAGTTGAATCAAGCTCTGACGCTTCATCTCTGTTTTTGTTTGATTATTAGATTTGTGAACAATGCCATACTATTTGAAAGTTATGACGGCCATAGGAAATCTACTGAATATCTAAAACATTGAAACAATTTAACCCTGAGCAACAACCATATAAGAAGGTTTTATCAATGAAATTCCTCTATTAAGAACTATCAAACACTTGCGAAGGACATACCATAAAAAAGATGATGGCAGGGGGAGTAGCTTAGTATACCAAAGGATGATGCATGCAAGTGGGGACACAGGCAGACATTTCTAGACAGGGGGTACGGGTATACAGGGTTGTGTGATTATACAATTGCAGCCATGTACACCTGGGCAACATTCGGTACCTCGGCTATTTTATTATAGTAATGTAACTAAAGCCCTTAAAAATGGTTAATAGATTATTAGCTAAAGATGCTTGGAATCAACAAACATTGGGACGATTTCTATACTCATGAAGTACAGAAAAGAAAATACCTGATGGCATACAAGAAAAAGTATAATACTTGAACAAGATTGACAAGGGATGTTTACTCATATATATATCTCCCATATGGATAAAAATATAGGTAAAAGAAGTTGAAAATACAACTGAACTCTTCAAGGATATTTATTTAGATATTAAAGACTCCAGTTGCATTTTCAACTTCTTATATATGCGATGTCAATAAACACTTGTTGACACTTTTGTAATATCAACGAATACTCATTGTCACTTTCGTAATGCTTGTTGTAGTAGAGACTTTGCAATTGCCGATACAACTATATTAATGCCGTTGAACAATACTGGTGTCAGATTCCTTCGAATAAAACTCACACTAATAGTACTTGCTCAATAATAATTGCTCGAATAGTAACCACTAAATAGTGATCTGTATACTGATCAGTATATAGAAATAGTATACTGAATCGTATAGAAAAGAGAACAGTGATGAGGGTAGAGTAGAAATGGTGATCAATTAGACACCATGCTTATTCCAATATAAGCATTTCCTTTACGGTCACATGATCTTCTAAAATACAGTAATGGGATTGCTTGTGTTTGCTCTTTGGTGATCTCTGTTCAAACTTCAGTGTCGTTAACAACACCTTTACAACACCCCCCCCCCTTTCAGATGACTTCCTCTGGAGTCTATATTTCTTCAGCTTTGGTTCAATAGTCAAATGTTCCGTTGCTGTTCTTTTTCTTTTACTGTAATTTCTAGGTTCACTAATTTCTGGTGCTGTGGGTAGGTCAAACATATCATACAATACTTCCATTGGTACCTCTTTTTGTGGACTTATTAAATCTGTGAATCTCTGTTTTAACTGATTATGGTGTCACTTATGTTCCCACCTTTGTCCCTGTACCATGGATGTCATTTTGCCAATCCATTTTTATTTTTTTATAACGCCATCTTCCCAGAATTCTTTTCTACATTGATACATTTAAAAAAATACCTTATCTCCAGGTTTGAAGTATTTATTCATTTTGTAATTTGTTGATGTTCTTGCTTTGTGTTCAGGTAATAACTTATTAAAAACGGACTTAATCTTCCTGGTGAACATCAACACAGCAGGTGACATTCCAGACACTGTTTTCAGGTTTGGTGTTATTCTGTAAACATTCAGAAATTGTTGTAGCATTACTTCAGCTGACTCCTCTCCCTCTGATCTTTTTTAATAGCCTTTTAAACATATTGATAAACCGTTCTGTTTGTCCATCTTGGGGGATAAGGGGGAGTTCTAATATGTTCTGTTGCTAATGATTTGTAAAAAAAAAACTTAAGTTCACTAGACATGAATTGAGTTCCATTATCTGAAACGATAAAATCAGGAAGACCGAACCTTTCAAAAATCTTGTGTATGAAATTTATTGTTACCGTGGTAGTCAGCCTTCTACATTTTAATATTTCTAGCCATTTAGTGTAACTATCGATTACCACTAGATAGTATGCTCTATTCCTGTGAAGTCTATATGTATTCTGGACCATGACATATCGGTTTTCAGCCAAGGTTGAATTTTGATAGGTGGCGACTTTGCTGCCAGAGCACAACCCCTGCATGATTTCACTAAATTTTTGATATCTTGATCCATTTTTGGCCAAAAAGTATAACACCTCATTAAGGATTTCATTCTAGAAATTCCTGGATGTCCTCTGTGAAATTCCTTTAGCATACATTTTTGCAACGATACTGGTATCACAATTCTTTCTGAGTACATAAGTACATTATTTCATAAGGGAAATGAATTATTTCCAATAATATTTCTTCTTTAAAATCTTAATTGCATCTTCATTTTCATTATTAATTTCATTTTTGGCCCTTATCATTGCAATTACTGTGTCTTCAAGTGGTTTGCAGAATCTTGGTATTAGTCTAGATAATCCGTCTGCATGACTTAATTGTTTGGATGGTAGAAACTCCATTTTATAATTATAATTCAATAGGATAGTTCCCCAGTGCTGCAGTCTATTTGATCTATGTGTGGATTCATATATGGACAATAATGGATGATGGTCTGTCTGTAGTATGAATTCTCTGCCATGTATATATTTGTGAAACTTTTTCATGGCAAATATGATGGCCAAAACTTCCTTTTCTATCTGGCTGTTGCTTTTTTCAGCTGCAATCAATGATCTTGATGCATGAGCTATAGGTTCAGTTGTTCTGTCCTCATATATGTGTAGTATCACTGCTCTGATACCCGAATAACTTGCATCTGGTACAACCACAATCTTTAATTAAGGGTCAAAATGAGCTTGTGACAAATCTGAAGCTAAGACTTTCTTGATCTCTTTGAAAGCACTTTGACCTTTATCTGTCCAATTCCATTTCACATCTTTCTTTAGCAGGTTATTCAAGGGTGCTCTTAATTCGTGCATGTTTGTTGTATGTATATATATATATATATATTAATTAGCAAACCCTAAAAATGCTTGTAACTTTGTTACATTTGTTGGAGCGGGCTTGTCTTTTATTGTGCTCACTCTTGAAGGATCCAGTCATCTACAGTTTTCATCAATAATTTGTACTAGATATTTAAGTCTGAACATAAACAATTTGCACTGTCCACTAATCTTAAATCCATATTCTTTGATTCTCTCAAATACTTTTTTACATCTTCTGCAGATTGTTTTCAGGTCTTGCTTTTAATAAGTGTGTCATCTGAATGTGCTTGAGCACAATCCAAACTGGCAAGCATGGTATCCATTATATGTTGGAATATGTTTGGTGCTACCTTTATGCTGAAAAGAAGTCAGTTGAATTTGTATAACCCTCTATGAGTGATAATTGTTAATAATTTTGTGCAGTCTTCATCCACTAGTACTTGTAGGTAAGCATCTAACAGGTCCAATTTAGAAAAAAATTTACCTCCATTCAATTTGGCAAAAATTTCCTCTGGACATGGTAACAGGTTTTATTTAAATTGTTTTAAACTTTCATTTAACCCCATTGAAAAATCAGCACATACGCAGATTTTGTTATTCTTCTCTTAATGAAGACTGTTAGTGATGCCCATTTGGAATAGTCTGTTCAATTTGTTATTAATTGGATCTAAGGCCACAAAAGGTACATTCCTTTTTGGCTTAAATGTCGGTGTTACATTGTTGTTTAACTCAATCTTAGCTTTTGCTTTTGTGCATGTCGCTAGACCTTCTGAGAAAACATCTTTTTCAGTTCATTTTTCAATTTTTCAGTTGCCGTATTAGTACCAGGGGTAACAACATTTATCTTGTTGCAAAATAGTTAATTGGAGGGTCCCAAAGATCAAAAATGCATCCAGTCTGTTCCAAACAATTTAGCAGTATTCTTTAAAACAAACACCACTGCTTTTTTGGTTTTTCCCACAAAGAAACATTACAGCTGAATTCACCCAAAAAGTTCAATCTCTTTCCTGAGACTCCATGCGCAACTTTATCAGAAGTTAATTAACTGGGTTTACCCATTTTTCTCCATGTCTGTTCATTTATGATAGATCCTGTATCTAGTTGCAATTTTATTTTTCACATCATTAATTTGCACAAAAACAAATTTCCTCTTTTGAGATGTCTTGTTAATTTCCCTTTTAGGCTTCTTCCTTTACTCCATGTATTTATCATGTTCACATACGTTTGATTTTTCCTTTATTTTTTTTTATTTTTTTTATCTGCAGTACGTACTTTTGTGTCCTAATCTTCCACATTCATAGCATTTTTTGTTCTTAAAAAAACAATCACTTTTAAAATGCTTATCTCCACAACTGTGGCAAGTATTGGGTATTGAGGGGGGGTTACAGTCTTTTCTGTTTTGTTAGGATTTGAAAAACATTTGTAGTTTTTCTCTTAGATGGTTGGACACTATGTACATTGTGAATTGTCTTTTTCCTCAATCCTTGTAGTATAGAGTTTCAAATTCACAATATGTTGACACTCCTCCACCATTTTCTGGAGAGTTAATTTGGGATCCATTTCTAATTTAGCAAGTTTCCTGGATCTTATCGCCGCGTCCTTGTTAGAAGTTAAACCCTGTACAAATATCAGGCATTTAAATAAATCCAGAGTTAATTCATTTAACTTGAACTTTTCTCGATTTACGACTCATAAGTGACAAAATCTTAATCATCAGTCTTTATTAAGTTAAGACATTGCGATCATGCATTAAATAATGAGCTCCTATCACCAATAAATTTTGATAGTGTTAGAACAGTCTCATCAAAATTTATCTCACCTGTTTTTTTTGGCAAAATATACTTCACATATTTTTCATGTTCAGCAGGAGACAATTTCCTTAATAACTGAAATTTCTTTTCATCATTCCAATGCAAACAATCCCTTTTGAAGATCCTTTCGTATCTTCTATAATAAGCTGGAAAAGTTATCCCTTTGTCTGGATTGTATAGAAATTTGCTGATTGAATTAGCAACAGCATCTGGAGTAAATGAATCTGAAGTTTTTCCTTCCACTGTTTTGGTAAACAACTCAAAAAAACTTCTGTTGTTGTAATTGTAATTGCTATTGATGTTATAGTTTTTGTTGCTGCAACTATTGTTCTTGTTGTTGCTTTTGTAGCGCCAACATTTGAATCATGATAGTTTTTAATTCTTCCATTCTGCTGTACTCTGCTGAATATTTTGCAGATTAATTTTTTTGTAAGTTGAAGGAATCCTCATGTAAGTTCAAGGAATCCTTGTTGCCACTTTTGTGATGTCAACAAACACTCATTGAGACTTTTGTAATGTCAACAAATACTCACTGTCACTTTTGTAATGCTTGTTGTAGTAAAGACTTTGTAATTGCCAATACAACTATAGTAACACAATTGAACAATACTGGTGTCAGATGCCTTTGAATAACACTTGCACTAATAGTACTTGCTTCATAATACTTGCTCGAATAGTAACCACCAAATAGTAATCTGTATAGTGGTCCGTATATAGAAATAGTATACTGAATAGTATAGAGAAGAGAATAGCGATCTGTATAGTAAAAGAGGATAGAGTAGAAATGATGATCAGTCAGACATCACGCTAATTCCCATATATGCATTTCCTTTATGGTCACGTGATCTTCTTAATCCAATAATAGGATTGTGTGTGTCTGCTCTCTGGTGATCTATGTTGAAACTTCTGTGTTGGTAGCGACACTTTACTCCTATACAAAATATATGACAATTGTCCTGAATGCCCACTCATCTACATCTTTTTGTACTAACACGGGTGTCTCCCAGGCCTCCATACTTGGTCCTATGCTGTTTTTAATCTTCATTAATGATCTTTCCAATGACATTAGCTCTCAACTTCACATCTACGCTGACAATGCTACCATTTACTCCTGCCTTGATACTAAGACTGCTAAGTCCAACAAGGTCGAAATGGCAGCTGATTTACAAAACACTCAGGGCCGTTGTTAATTGGTGCAAAAAATGGCTTGTCAGTTTTAATGTCTCCAAAACTAAACTTCACTCTATTAATCATCTGAGAGACCCCTCTCTTCCTTCCATCAGCATGGCTGATGCTATCCTCCAGGAAAGTGACTCATTGCTCCTTCTTGGGCTAATGTTCTCAGCTGACATGAAATGAAAAGATTATATCAAATCCATTTCTAGGTCAACAGCTATGAAAGTCAGTTCACTGTGGCGAGACAATTCATCTCTTCTGAATCTATTTTGCATATCTATAAGTGTACCATTTGTTCATGCTTAGAATGTTGCTACCATTATATGGTCTGGTGGCTCCGCTATTTAACTGGAGCTCCTTGATAAGATCCAAAGAAGAATCAGCAATATTATTGGTCCTGATCTGTTGTCTCGGCTTCAGTCACTTGCCCATCACTGTAAGGTTGCCTGTCTGTGCCTTTTATATAAATACTTTTATGATAACTTTTTGGATGAGCCTTTTGCTATGGTACCTAGATGTATGAATTTGAGTGCATTTCTAGATTGGCAGCAAGATTGCATCAAATTACAGTTGGGTTAATTAGATGTAGCCGTAACTTTTACACTAACAGTTTCTTTTCTCACAATTCTTGCTTATAGAACTCTCTTCCAGCTCCATGCTTTTCTATTCCACTTTAATCTGCAAGAATTTAAATGCAATGCTAAATTCTATCTACTGTCCTCTTGATTGCTCTTTTCTCTTTCTACTTATTACTAATGTTTCTGTTCCTAATTTGTCCCCACCCTGTAACTCCTTGTGTATTACTGGCTCTACTGCCTTGCTTGTGGTGACACTGATATTAAAAAAAAATAACACACACATGTACTATTAGATTTTATTATGCAAGTCAATGTTTCCATAATAAAACTGGTTATTAACCAGCTGGTGTTGTTAAAATCTTTAGGAGATATTTATATGATGAATATATCAAGTGAATATCAGCATATATCTTTATTTATTAAAAATGTTTTCAATAACTCTTGTGATGTGAGATTTTATTTTGAAACTCAGGAGTAGTGCATAATATTCTAAATAAATATATACAATAGTGAAAGTAGTGATGTTTATTTTTCATTTCTTAAGAACATTGGTTGCATTTGTTTCTTCAGCCAAACTACCATCTTTAAGTAACCATCACAAAAGGAAACATGTCAGGTGAAGAAGTACATGAAAACTGATTTCTCTACAGGAATTTTCAGTGATGAATATATAGCTGATAGCTGGGCTGAAGGTTGCCTTTTATGGAAATAGTCAATCACTGTAATTTAGATGATGAGTTGTGTGTGGAGCAATAATGTTTTCTGTGAGCTACTTCGGTAGTATTTTTTTTTTTTTTTGTCTCTTTAAAATTGACCATGGTTCTAGATTAAAGACAAGATTTACTACAAGTTCTTGGAGAAGAATTTTTTTTCCCATTACACTGAAGAAGCTTGAAATGAAAATGTATATTCATCCAAAACAATACTCCTTCACATTCCCCAAAGCTAACCTTTGTCCTCCTTGCTGCCCCCCCAAAAGTTTTGAAGATATAAAATTAATAGAATGGGCTTCAAAGACTCTCCAAATATGAATACAATAGAAAATTTGGTACATCACTAAAAGAGATGTA
The DNA here is from genome assembly GCA_964036315.1 of Acanthosepion esculentum. Lineage (NCBI taxonomy): Eukaryota > Metazoa > Mollusca > Cephalopoda > Sepiida > Sepiidae > Acanthosepion > Acanthosepion esculentum. Next base: position 71,776,489 of record OZ038495.1, read on the forward strand.
CATGACAATGAAAATGGAAAATAATCTTCAAGCAAACATATCTAGGAACTGCTGTAAATAATGGTAATATGGAAACCCTTGAACAGATTTTATATATATATATATATATATATATATATATATACACAGTAAGGTTCACCCTTTTCAAGGCCTGGGGGCCACTTAAGGTAGAAGATTATATTAGGAGGGTATTTGTGTGTATAGGAGTGGGAGTTAACAGTTAACCCTAGCCTTGAATGGGTTAAGATTGTAGTGATCAGGAAAACAGTTCCACAGGGTAGTGGATCATGGGAAGAAGCTGGTCAAGTGGAACTTACTTCTCACCGATGCAATACAGAAGGAATGTTGGTGGTTTGTTACTATGTAAGTGGCATGGCGTGTTCTTGCTATAAAGGTTTTAGTTGGAACTAGAGAATCTAGTTCATCTGAGCACTTTCCACATTAGTAGATCAGTGAGAGGCTTGCCACATCCAGTGTGTGGGAGAGAGGTCGAAGATTGAATAATTTGTCACCCACAAGGGCTCGGAGATGCTTTTGAAATCTATCAAGGCTGGAGAGTAAGGTCTGGACATCTCTTGCCAAAATATGACAGTAGTACTTCATTTTTGGCTTGATCTGGCTCTTGTAAAGATAGCAGGAAGAGTCATGTACTTACTGGAGAGGTACAGGGAGCCAACCATTTTACCTGCATCCTTTGTATTGGATTGTATGTATGAGTTTCACTTAAGGTCAGGTGTGAGTCTTTAAGGCACAGTGCTTCCTCAAGAGAATCTCTGTTCCTCCTGATTGGTGGTTGTTCAGGATCAGATCATCGATGATGGAATGTAAATTAGTTTGGTCTTTGAGGTATTGAATGTAACCAGCCAATTTTTGCCCACTGGGTAGTTTGTGCAAGATCGAATTAGTCACCAATCTCTGACCATTGAGAGTATTAGAGGTGCGCCCATATATAGTTGCATTCACCTAAAACAAGACCTAAGTGCTATTCAAGTAGAGAGTTAATAAATGAGGTTGTTGCCCAGAAATCAGAATTTCTAGATTCAGAAGCATCATGCCTAATTTTGGGTGGTGGGGATGCACTGAGACAGCTTGCTTGCTTTGGGGGACTAAAAAACCCATTAGAAGGTGGGTAACAGAAGCTGCTCAGAGATAAGTTGATATCCCTTAACCTTCTCCTCATTTTCTATAATGTAACTATAATCTAACTGGGTGTAAAATTAAAATTTTAATTTGTTTAGTCAGAATTGTCTCCCTAATGTAGAAGATTCCATTACAATTTAACCTTCTCAACAACTACAACCCCCACTTTTTCTTTCTTTTTTTAAACAAAAAAATAAACAACATGGCTTCTCTTACTTCTAACCAAGTGATGAAAGTTAGAATGTAAGCATATGAAATAATATGATAATTCATTCTGGTATATGTGATTTTGTGCTAATAAAACATTTTTTCTGTCCTATATCTTTTGGATTTATTTATAAATAAAAATTTGTTGCACTTGGTTTTTGTAATAAAACCTGCTGACATCCCATAAAACAAGTTATTAATATTTTTTTAATAAAGATATATATTATAAAATAAAACTTGCATGATATATATTGCTTATATAATTATATCCTGAACATTTTTGCCAACATTGGTTGGTTAATACCAATTGATACAGTTGTGCACCTGCATTAGTTGGCATTACACTTTTTCAACTCTGAATAGAGAATCCTATTTCAGTCAGATTAAAGAAAATCTGTTTAGGTTGAATTACCAGTTAAACACTGGCAAAGGAGAGATAATACAAGCTTTAAAATGGACTCTTTTTTATGGTCGACTTACTTTTTCTGTAACCCATGATATCACAAGTAGGATTAATTATAGGAGTATTAAAACATTCATTCATTCTAATGATTAAATATATAACAAATCCGTCATATATGACAGTGAATGCTGGAGAATTTCCTCACAAATGAAGTAGCGGTAACAGATTTGTGATCCTGACAACACCATGAATGGGACATGTGACAAGCAAATTTTAGCAAAAAAGGGGAACAAATAGGACACTTGTACTTGAAAGAGACAATTGTAAATTCGGGGACACATAATGAGGAAAGTGGGTTTGGAGAATTTGACACTAACAAGTAAGAGATAGACATGGCAAACAGACATGTCTACACAAGTTTTTTAAATGGTTAGCAGAACAGGGACTGAGGGTGGGATAGTAAGTAGACACCCAGTGCTTACATACAAAGGATTGGAAGTTGTTGAAAATTTATATGCATCAAAACTTTCTTCCACTGTAAGCTGATACTGAAATTACAATAGTACATTTATCATACTTAAAATAGTATTTTTATCATATTTACCACAGTATATTAATCATATAAACAGATCTAATGCATATTGTGGCATACAAATCAACCTCAAAATTTTTAGCTAGGACTATACCTGCCATATATGTAGGCCCCCAAACATAAGGTAGGCTACCAGTGTATCAGCTGTTGGACACCATGTGTGCTGCCGCATGAATAGAATACAGAATTTGTGTTACTATTTTATTATTTTATATTAATTTTTGTGTTAATATGCCAAATATGTTCACCCAACAAAAATTTTAGTGGGATATATTTGTGGCAGCCTGCTGGAGGTACAGCAATTTATTTGGAGTGCTGTCCCAATTATTTACAACTCGGTGGTAAAGGTTTGCAGTTTATACCCACCAAATAAGTTTACCCCTAGTTTTGGAAAGATATTTTTAGGCTTGAAAACTCTACTGGTTTCGCCATAATTTATGGTAAAATTTAAAATGTTGGTCATTTAATGCTTGTTGAATTTCTGCCTGAAAAGTCATGCAAAATATGAATATTAGAGGCCTGTCGATATAAAAGAGTACATTTTGACACTCCCTCCCTCTCAGAAGAATTTGTCATAGTCCACTTTTTGTAAGTGTTGATTTTCATGCAAATAAGATATCACTCATTTGTATGGCTATAAATAAAACCTGTTTTTTAAACTTAAGCACTCAACAGTAGAATTTGATATTTAATCACAAAAAGTTTGACTTAGAATTTTTTCTTTACTAAATATTTACCCATTACAAGTCTCAAGAGCCACTTAAGGTAGAGGGTTATTGAGTGTGGTTGTTATATATGTGCAAGAGGAGTGAGTGAGTGCAGATTAAGATATGTAGGATAGATAACAATTGACCTTAGACTTGAAAAGGTTAAGATTATAGTGACTGGAAGAAGCATCTTCTTGGGAGTCTGGCTACATTGTGTAACATTCTTGGAAAGAGGCTACCTGAGTGGAACTTCCTTTTTATATGAAGAAAATGATGATGAGTTGACCTGGCATGAGGTGTCCTAGCTGTAAATGTTTGAACTAGGGAAACTAATGAATGTAGCTCATCTGACCATTTACCATGGAAATACCGATAGGTTTATGACATTTAAATTTGAACAAGTTTTACCATTTGATCTGTATGTTCATTATAAACTGGGAAAGAATGGAACTTTAGTTGTTGAAAATTCATGCAAGAATTGCCGACAGTGTTTAGCAGAAAAACGGTTAGCTTTAAGTAAAAGGCAATCTATAAACCAAATATTCTTGTGAGTTGGTTCCTTATTTGATATCTTGATAAAATGTCTTCTTACTGGCATGTAAGGATTTTGATAGAGAAAAGTGGGTAATTGAGAACTCTAGCTTTAAAAAAAAACACTTTCTTTTTCATGTATCTTGCCTAATCAGTCAACTTTCAATGGGAGATATATATATATATATATATATATATATGCCTTCCAAGAAAATCTGATAACCCCGTGTTAGTCACATGAGGTGATTTGATCCCACAAAATTTTTATACTCTTAATTCCTAGTTGGCAACTTCTTTTGATCCCTCCCCCTACTCTCCTGATTCAGTGAGTAGCATGTGGTGCAGCAAAGTTGTAACTTACTTGACATTGGAAGCAGATGCCAGAGGACTATCCATTTTCAGAAATCTGTGGTGACTAATGCAGGCTTAACTAGATGATGTATACATCTATGCTGGATAGATCAATACTTAGATCACAGTTGGTTACAATAATGGCAAAATGATCGTTATTAATTACAAGCTTAAAAGCCGCACTCTGTGTGGACTTTTGAGGCAGCACTTGTATAAGGCTAATTAGGCCTCTGGCCAAAAACTAAAGGGAACTCTGGTCCAGCTTAGGAAACAGCAATTATAATTTTAAAGAAATAACTTTGAATTCCTCAATTCACTCAATGGAACTTCAAAACTCACTTTAACTCTGATGAAAGTTCGATTTGGGCTGAAATTCCAATTCAGGCCAAACATTGAGTTCTTCAAATCACAAACTCCATGGAACTTCAAAACCTCATGTCAGGAAACCTCTCACTTTAACTCTGATTCCTTGGCATTTTGAAGAAATAAAATTGATTTCCTCAATTCATAAAGTTTTGGAAATATTTTAAATTGAATTTAAAGCAAAAATTCTTAAATTCACTTTTATTGTTACTTTAAACTCTATAATTTAAAAACTTTTAAAATAATTTTTTTCAATTATTTTAAAATTTCAATTTTTAACTGTTTCCTCCTCATCCAGACACAAATCCCTATGTTTGATGTTCCAGCACCAGATGGAGGGAAGATTTTATGATCCCAGGGTCATCGTGATTCCAAAAAGATACATTTGCTCTACATAGACATATTATGACTTGAGTTAGACGGGTTTCAGACACATGGACAGACAGAATTTGCCATTTATTTATTTAGAAAATGATAGCAAGCTGAACTGTTTCCATCTGTCAAGTTATTTGAAAGTTTTGGATATATGTTGACAGGAAAGCTTCTTAAATGTATGAAAAAATTGTTTGCAGGCATCCAAGCCACATACATTCTGATCATGAAACAATTGGTTCCCATGTAATCCATTGCTTCAGTTTCTCTGCTACAAGTGGGAAGAGAAGGCCAAAGTAATAAACTTACTTGTTGTTCCTGTACACATTATCTTGCTTAGATAATCATGGCTGATTAAATTGTTAATACAAGTAAAGCATCACTGTATTTCTTTATTGATTAATTGATTTGTTTTCTATGTCTTATCAACCATATACAGTTATTTAAGGCTAGAGAATATTTTTACATTTTAAGAATTTTTATTTTTAATTATTGGGGATATAATAATGGTTTACTGATACATGGCAGTAGGGAGAAATGGTGGATTCATCGCTTTCCCAAGGGAAAGTGAATATACTGAACTGGATTTGAATTCAAATTCAACTCTCCAATTTCTCATTCCAAACTGCTGTCCTTACACTACCTGCGTATCTCTTAGCTCAACAATTGCATTTTATATGCCAATATTGGTAATATTACTACATTCAGTAATATGGCGGAGTCATAGTCTTTTGAGTGTACATAAAATGAGCTTTAGAGTAAAGAGTTGTATAGAAAAACGAATGTACTTTTAATACACTCTAGTAAATCATATACACACACATTTTTTGTCCAGAAAATATTTTGCCATTTTTAATATTTTGAGAACTGGGTGCATGGTGTTGGCAAAACTTGCCAACCAAGAATGTTTGTTGTTGTTTTTTGTTTTTTTTTTAATTGTTGACATAATAATGGTTTCGTGATTAAAATCTTGCTCATTAACCCATAGCTGGGGAGGGAGAAGAGGTGAATTCATACCTTTCCCAAGGATATTGCATAAATGGATATAATGAATACAATCGGAACTTTGATCTTCAATTAACATTTCTAAGCCAGTATCCATTACACCACCCTCACATTCAAGATTACAGCACCTGATATTATCAAACAGTCACCTCTCTTGACATGGCTTAACTTCACTGATTGTACAGGAACTGGTGTTTCAATGGGATGTGGCTGTAAGCCATATTTCTTTATTGTACATGTGATTTTTTTCTTGATGAAATAAAGCATTATTAAATTTGCTTCCATAACTTACATTGAAATTAAATAAGTTTAAAATCAAATCTATAATAAAGAAATGTATAGTTTACAGCTTTTTGTCAGTTAAAAATTGTTATTATTCATGTGTATGAAGATTAATTTTGACACACAATGGTCATGTACAATTATCAGGTTAACATAGTTTTTTAAGAAAATTGTCCTGTGAAAAAAGTTCTTATATTATTTATTTTTTAAACATAAGAAAATGTTATATTTTTGCATAACCAAAATGAGATAGAACTCACCTTCCCACTTTCTCTTGGGAACATTTTTTTGCCAAAACCTTCCCCTTGGTAAGTATACATACTGAATATGAGAGTGCTGCATGAATAAACCCAATAGTTTCTTACATAATAATACGGGTCGGACATATTTGTCTTGTTCACTAGAAAAATTGCTTTATACGAAAAAAAATAAAGAAAGTATATAGGATTGAAACAGTAATGCTTAATGTCTGCTGAACTAAAGGAATTGACATGAAAGAGATATTCAAAGTTCGATCTCTTTGAAGATGAGAAACTGATCTCCAATGATGCCGTTTGTCCAAGAGAGACTGCTAATCTTTATTGATAGTAATCAGGTTAAATACTCATTTTGTAATCCATTACAAAGATGTTAAATTATCAATTTTTTTTCTTTTGTTTATAGCTTTGCTACTCTTTGACCTTAGAAATTTAAGTGCAGTACTAGATTGGATACTAATATCTCAAAGAGAAAATTAGTTTATAATTAAGTTGTTAACTTTCCACAACTAAAAACAAAAGGTTTGGTTAGGAACTCCAATATTAGAACTTACAACTCCATCACATTGAACCACAGTTAATTACCAAAGTTAAGCAATGTCAAGTCTGGTCAGAACCTAGATAGGTGACTGCTTGGGAATATCAGGTTCTGTATGCTTGGATGTGTGGGTAGTGTAATGGATAATGGCTCAGAATTGTTAATCGGAGAACCAAGTTCCAATACTAGTTGGATTTGTTATATTTACTTATGCACAAATACACTTGTAAAAGATATGAATACTCCTAATCTTCCTCCAGGTAGAGGTTAATTAATTAGTGAAACTTGTAAAACTAAAACTGTTATTATCTGCTCCCCCTCCCAATAAATAAAATTACATATAAAATATTTGGATATGCTGTTAAATAGCCAACCAACCAATATTAGAAAGAATAACCGATTTCTTGAAAAACTCTTTTTAAAAGATTTCATAAATTACAACTGTCAATAACGCTTACTTTGGTACCGTGCCATTGATTCATGAAAAAAAAAAAAATCAAAATCTTTTAAGAGGAAAGGTCAATTGTAGAACGTTTGAAATTTTAGTTAAGAATCTTTTTTTTGTGTATGTGTCTGTAGAGCAAAACATTGATTTGGAAATTCTTGCAAAAATCACATAATTCTCAGATTTTAATGAAACTTTCAGGACTTAATCACAAATGAATGAAATTATTTTAGGAATTTGTTTGTTTTTTTTTTTTGTTGGTTTTTAACTTCTGTTATCTGCCACTTATTTATTTTTACGAAATTTTGAAAAATTAAATTTTGTCTCGCAAAATGTTTATATTAGTTAAAAGTAGAACTCCTTGGAGAATTTAAGTGATCAAATTCTTTTTGTAAAACAGGACCATGAGTTACAAAAAATCTGATATGAATTCTAAAATAAAACTAAGGCATTATTTAATTAGAAAAGCCTTTAATAGCATTTATGAATAAGATATTCTGGACACTCTTGTCTTAATAAAAATTATTTTGCGATGAATAATTAATATTCACAATTGTTTTCATTTTTTTTAAAAAAATTATTAGAATAATTTATAAAGATTTAAATCTTTTAAATTTCTTTATTTCTTTGTCTATGTTAGGTGATATTAAGTAAAAACTATACTATTTATTTGTGTATTAATGTGCCAATTTTTTAAATACTGATGTCCATACGTGACATTATCAGAAAAATAAGAGTGATAACTATAGTAAATTTAAAGCCAATGTATCTAAAATTCAATAAAACATTAGATTATGTAGAAGATTTTCCTAAAATAAAAAATTACTGGATAGTTAAAAATCATATAAAAAAGACTCCTTATATTCCTCAATTAAATTTTACAGATATGTCCACCTTAGAATTAGATAACCTTCTGTCTGTCAATCAAGCTGTGAACCTGTCAAGATGTTAAATAAGTGCTGAAAAATGCATTTCTGCAATATTTTAAACTTAAGTAAGTAATATTTATTTCAAATTATATTAAATAAACTTTAAATCAGCTAATATTCCTCAAATAAAGTTTCAAGAAAGTATATTTTATTTTTGAAAGAATTTTTAATAAAGAGAATTTCATTGTGGCGAAAGATGGCTAAAATGGCACTAAAATCATCAATTTTAGTAATTTCAAAACAAAATTCCTTCCAGTCAATTTAAATTAGTTTTGAAATAAGTAGTTTGCTTAAAGGAAGTATTAAATTTAAGCCTTAGGCATCATGAATCTGTGACGATACCTATACTGTTTTGTCAATAAATGCCGAATGTTTCCTCTATGGAAACAGCTAATTTTACCATTAATTTTTGGCATGACATTATTCTGTTTTTCCATTTGAACCAATAGCTATGGGTTAAATAATGACTTGTATTATCTCCCAAAAATTGTTAATACAATATTTACTTGGCAAAAAAAATAGTTACTAGTTGTTCTTACAATCCAAAAATAGGTTTTGGCTTTAAATAAACTGCAAAAAGGTTAAGCTGTATGAAAATAAATAAATAAATTGATCAATCTTTTCATTTGGACACTTATATTTTAGCTCTTATATTCAGAAATCTTTTGATCATTATGTTTTCCAGACATTCTTCATGTGTTATACGTGGAAACTTTGAAATTTTAACCCAAACCCTTTATTCAGTTCAGGGGAGTAGATTGTTCTTATATTACTTTTCATGCTTAGGGGAGGTAACTCATATCGGTTAATTCTCCCTTTTGTGCCTTTTCTCCAGAGTATATGACTTTATCTATTACTTGACCTACAAATAGAACTCTTGACTACCAGACACATAGATGGTTTAACCGATGCTTTAATCCACTAGTTCATGCTATATGGAATTTAAAAGGTTGTCAGTTTATGTGTATTTTATATGAGTATGTGTTCATATGTAAACAATTAAACTTGAGTTTCTAGCACAGACCATTTCTTCTTCTTATGGAGACTGTAGTGAAACAAAGTTCTTAATGCCTCTTGGGTATGCCCATTTTCATTTTGGTCCAGGTTTTAGGATAAGTTGTATTAATGGTTGATCTCAAGTCAGCCTTACGCTGAGTTGGAACATCTTAAGGAATGCTTGACTTACTTCTTAGGTGAAGGTTTTGGAAGACACGAGTGAGCACCATGTGTTGGAAAGTAGGAAGACAGTTCAGTCATCAGTGGACTGGGGAAAATAAAGTTCCCCAGCAGGAATATAATTACCATGTGAGACAGGAAACTGCTTGTCTTTTTATAGACTTCAACAATGCCACCTGACAGCATTTGATGAAGCCAAGTGGGGTAATCATATTTCTGGTTCCTTTCCTCTTAACATCATCGGAAAATGTATTTCTTCTTCATTTTCATTATTATTTTATCGATTCTTATTTCATTTTCCCTCAGTTTTTTGGATAATCAGTCAGTTATGTGCCATGCATGATACGCACTTAGGCAATCGTGTATCTTTCAATACATGACTGACAAGGCAGATTTTTTTCCTGCATTAAGTTTCCATTTCTTTTTGTGCTAGTACAGTTGCCATCCAAGGCTACAGACCCAGTCTGTTCTGCTATTTACCCATAGCTGGTGGGAGAAGAGGATTCATACCTTTCCCAAGGGTATTAGCATGTAAGTGAATGTAATCGATTCGACTGGAATTTGAACTCAGCTCTCCAATTCCTCAATCCGAGCCATTATCCATTACTCGACCATGCCTCTTCTTTTGGACAATACAGTGATGTAACTTTGGAACCTTAATCTTAATATCTGGACTTGGCTGGTAGAATTTTGGACTGTCCTTTCTTTCCTAATCAGATCTTCCCAGATAGTATTCATCTCTCTGCTAGGTCAACAGAAGAAAAATAAATCTTTAACAAGTTTCTCGTGTGTATGTTGTTTTTTTTTTTTTACTTAGTTATGAAATATTTCTTCCTTTGTCATTATTGGTATTTACTAAGTTTAACTTGAAATGAGTCCCACTAAGAATGGAAATCAATATAAGTGTTGGTCAATAAAGCTAACTTGACCAATCGTTGAGCCATACTAACATTGTTTTACTTTGTTATTATTTGCTATTGTTTACCAAGCTTTATTTAGATTGGCAGGAGGCCACACGCAGAGGACACCCTGTCAGGATCAAACTCATTAGTCATTGGTAGTGGTCAACCAGATAAGCTTGTTACCATATGTCAAGATGCTCTTGGTTATTGTTTATTACTTTTTTTAATATACCCAATGTAAGGTCCAAGAGCCACTCAATATAGTGCTAATGAATGAGGTACATGAGATAAATATAAGAGTGGGAAGTAAAGATTATGTGGCTCTGGAGAAAAAATATCAATTGACTCTAGATTTGAAGAAGTTAAAATTGTAGTGTTCACAGTGAGATATCCTCTCAGGAGCCTTTTCCAGAAAGAAGTTTTTAGAAAGAAGCTTTCTAAGTGGAACATTCTTCTTGCTAATGAAATACATGGGGAATGGGGGGGTGGTAGTACTAAAGAATGGAGGTCATCTGAACATTTGCGCTGCCAATAGAGATAAGGGTAGCCATTGCATCTGTGGTGAATGAAGCTGCAGAGTGGAAAATGCATCCCCAGTCACTACAATCTTAACCTGTACAAGTCTAAAGTTAACCATCATCTTCATTACATATCTCTAAAAACTGTGCCACTTATTCTGTAACCTTATACAACATGTGGCTCTTGGGCCTAGTACAGGGTAAACATCAATATAAAAAATTAAAAAGTGTGTGTGTGTGTGTGCATACATAAACACAAATCTACAAGGTTAAATCAATAAGTTTGTAGCCAAATAATGAACTATACATTTATTTTAAACAATAGGCTTTTTTAATATTATCTTTATTTTTGTTGTTTGTGTGTATATATATATATATATATATTTGTGTATCTTTGTGCAAATGCACTTAATTCAATGGTGAATATTCATCATATAGATTGAATGTTAGAGTGAAAATTTCAAATCAAAATTCAGCTAATTACTACTTTTCAGGCTACATACTTATTGATCTAGCCTCATAGATTTTTTTTGGCATCATTTTTTTTGTGTATACCCTCCACCAAACACACATGTATCTGTATTTAATAAAGTGTTTTTGTAAGAATGAACATCATTTCCTCATGATTTTAGACTGCTCACAGAAAGTCTATTCTTCTAAAGGTCAGATGCTTTGGCAGACATTTTCATAACCATCAAGACTGTCAAGTAAATTATTTTTGGACTTTGGTAGGAGTGGTATTAAGTTCAAGAGTGAGTACCTTGGTTGTTGTGGAGTCAGGAACTCTCCATAATGCCGTAAAAGAGAACAATTATTTACTGGTCTCCCACATAATTTCTTTTACATGTGTATTGTAGGTGTGTGCACGTATGTAAAATATATGCTTACAGAGATACTTCCAAAAGTCTGTGACCTGAGGATTCTTCTTTTATAAGGCATTTCCCTTCAGGTTATGTGGGCGATCAATGCTCTCCACAACTTCCTAACCTTTGTAGCTCAAAGTAATAACTGTCCCCTTTACTATTTCTCCCAACCTCTGTTCTGCCATCCACTTAAACAAATTTGTTAGGCAGCTGTCTTACTGTTTCTCTCAGCTCCTCTTGCCTTCAATTTTTCTATCAAATTCTCCAAACACCAACATATTTATCTTTCAATTTCATCTCTTTCCTTTTTGATGCACTTAACCCAGCCACCTTCATTTGACCAAATAATGAAACTATTCAGATCAAAATTCAGCTAATGACTCTGTTAGCCTTATGATCCTTGGTTCCAAGACACTTCTACCTTGGAGATGGTGAAATTTTCAGATCTATGTATGGCCAAAAGTTTTAACTGCAAAATCAACAACTTATTTATTTTTCTTTAAATGCAATTAAAAGTATAAACATAAATATTTTTTCTTTTTGATTTTTTTTTTCCTTTGCTATAAAGAAAAAAAATTTTCATGAAAAAAATATACTGTAGAATTGGTCTGTTTTTTGTAGAATATTGGTTAATAGTGTAATATTTTATTTTATGCAATAAGCTGATTATAAGAAATAGTCCACCTTTAAACTTTTTTCCATAGTCTCTGACAAGCTATTTTCACGGGTGCCCCAACTGCATGAATTTAAGCATGCATCTCGGTACCACCCTTTTAGTACTGAAACTGTTAAATGTAACTGCCTCTTCTACTACAACAGTTTCTCTTGCATTTGCCAACAGTGGAACTCCTTTCCTCTTACTTGCTTCTGTGATAACTACAATCTTCAAAAATTTAAATGTAATGTCAATCAACATCTTCTGATGCTGTCATCTTGTTCCTCTGTCTTTCTCTTTATCTTTTCCTCAAGCACTCCTCTTTACTCTTTCACTCTCTGTAACCCCTTGTGTGCTAGTGGTACTCCTGCCTTGCTTGGGGTGAAATGCTTAAAAAAAAAAAAAAAAAAAAAATAGTCAATGAATTAAACATTTTTATTTATTTATTTGAACATCCTCTCCCACCTGCAGTATCTGATGACTCACATTTAGGACATTTAAATTGATTTCTTTCTTGTATATATATTCCATTGGAATGTGTTTTGCAAAGTAGTTTTAAAATAATAAATTTTGTTTATTGGGACAATTGCAGATAAGTAAAACTGCTTACTGCTGCAGGGTATGAAGACTTACTGTACAGGGTACCCCCCCCCCCAAATATACTTACTTTTTGACTTCCTATAACTTGAATGTTTTTTATCTTTTTAGATCCATGCATTTAATTTCATTTAATATTTAATTTAAACCATTATCCGTCTTTGTAATTAAATAAACATTAATATTTTATAACTTCAACCATGAAAGTTAATAAGCACTGAATTTATTGTCATTTAAAGAGTACATTTTTTTTGATTTTGAACACTTTGTGTGTGTTCATATTCAGGCCAGTAGATGTAGATAATTAAATATACTGTTTAATAAATAAATAAAAACAGAGCATCTACTAAAATATGAGTATCCATTAAAAAATAAAATAATGTTTAAACATGAATTCAAAAATCTGTTGGATTTAATCCATTGTTGTTTATGTCTGGAGCCTTCAGGCTAACCCTTAATGTATAACTCAGGAAGGAACACGAGATAGGTGGTTTCTAATGTTCAAGGTCAGTTATGGTTCAAAATAATATTTTTTCCACCAAACTACAAAAAGAAACCTCTTTTTTATGCAATTTTGAATAAACAGGAAGTGCCTTATTTGTAGTCATCTATGTAAATATTTATTTCTAAAAAAGATAGTGGAAGTGATGGCTAATTGGTTAGCTGCATTGAAAATAGAATCAGAGTTCAAACATTGATTGAGATATTTTCTTTTACATTAAATTTGCCATCATTACCTTGGAAAAGACACAGATAGGAATAAATGAGGCAATTGATATTCAGAAAAATTGAATCCAATAATTATATAATTTTTTTTTTTTTTTTTTTTTTTTTTTTTGCTAAATGCTACACCTCTTTAAGGTGCAGGTGACTGTAATTCTTCACAGCTTCCTGTTATTCACAAAGTGTTAACCACCCTGCTTGGGAAAGAGTAGAGTGGTTTCTGTGATTTCTCCATGGTTGGAATTCAGTTTTGCTTGTTTTAAACTGGTTGTGATGCACGGCTAGAGATCCCAATCTACTCAGCTATTTAAGCTGGTGAGAGAGGAGACAGATTCATGCCTTTGAGAAAATCATTAGTGTGAAAGTGAATGCATCAAACTGGAATTTGAATTTGGCTCATCAATTCCACTTCCTGCACCAATATCCATTACACTACCCCACCTCACATAAACTATTATTAAATTAAAAGAATAGTTTGAAAAAGACTTTTTTCCCTTTATAATTTTTTTTTTTATTTTAAGAATAGATTTTTTTTTTTTATAACTTGAAAGGAACAATTCTGGTAGAATCAATATTCTTGAACTGTCAGCATTTTCATACAAATTATAGTGAATTCATATAACTTTATTAATTTTAGATATCTAGAAACTTGGGTTAGACTCGATACTTCTACTAGTGTGTGTGTGTGTGTGTGTATATATATATATATATATATAGTTAGCTCCAAAGGTTTGCTAAATCATGAGCATACATGATAAAAAAAGTTCCCAAAGGTTTTTTTGATTATTAAATTATATTTTATAATTCTTTTTAGAACCTTCAAAATTTTGGTTAAAATTAGCTTCTCTTTGAGAGGGCCATAAATTAGTATAATAAATTTTAGCACCTATTTGATTTAGAAAACCTTGTAAAAATTAAGATAATTGACAGATTATAATGAAACATTTAAAAACTTATTCATAGATGAAGGAAATTTCTTTCAAAACATTGAATTATTTTTTATATCTGCTAACCACTACTTATTTAATTTTATGAAATTTTGAGACTCTTTTCTGTAGAGCTTAATGTTTATATTACTCATAAGGACAACTTCTCAGAATTTAAATCATTAATATTTTTTTTTATCAAACAGGACCCCAAGTTACACAAAATCTTTTCTGTATCATAAAATAAAAATGCAATAAAACAGACATTATTTGATTAGAAAATTTTTTAATTATTTTTATGAATAAGATATACTGTGGGCACTATTGTTTTAAGAAAAAAAGAAAATTTTCAACAAATAATGAATTTATACATGAATTGTTATAAAATTTTAAAGCTTTTAAAATTCTGTATCAATTTGTAGCAGTTAGGTGATATTGTTATTAAGCACTAATTATAAATGGAAAAGAATTCCTGCAATTCAGTAATCTCACTATCCTCAGTATTTTAAAAAGAATTTTACTTCAAAATGTCAAACATTAAGCTATTAATAAAGCTATCAACACCTCATAAGAACACCCACCATTGTTAAAAAATGTCTTTTTGCAGTATTTTAAACTAAAAGTAATATTTGTTTTAATTCAGATTAAACTTTACATCCATTAATCTTTCTCAAATAAAGTTTCAAAAAATTTGAAAAATTTTTAAAGAGAATTATCTTGCATTGGCATATTTGTCAATATGGCTGATTTTAGTGATTTTAATAAAAAAAATCATTCCAATCAATTTAAATTCGCAAAGTATTTTTCTTATTAGAAATTTAATATCTGAGATTGGAATTAAAACTGAAATAAAAGCTTCTGCCGGATAAATGTAATACACACTGTTTAAAATAAAAATAGGATGTCTATTTTGTATAGGGGTATCCATTAAAATAACATTTGAAGTCATAAAAATGGATTAAAAATAAACCCATTAATTCTTTAGAAATTGCTTTGTCTGCATTTCTAATACAAACAGTAGGTGTGGGCTTTTGAGAAAAATTCAAATGAGGAAACATGCTTTCATTAAGAGAGAAAATATAACTTTACTGGGGTGTTTGCATGCCAGATCAAATGTTGGTTTCTCCTACAAAGGAGGCTGCAGGTTTGAATCTTGCCAGAGAATACATTTTCTCAATTAAAATTTCTCTCAAGTACGCAGGCCAGTAGATCTCGTACACATTCTTTAAAATATAAATGGTACGTCTATTTCAAATATGGGTATCCACTAAAATAATGTTTGAAGTAATATATACTGGGGTTCTTTGGTGTATGACAAAGTTCTGTTCTTACTAGTGTCATGACGCAATCTTCCTTAAATAAGCACTTTGGTCACTCACCTCGGCTAATGCAATAGTAAAGTAATAATCTTTGGCATTACACATTTCTATGACATATGTTAACATAATTAGGACTAAAAAAAGTAAATAAATAAATATAATACATAATGAAATGAAATTGCCATAAGTCTATTGTATTGCTAGTGATACCATTAGGTTTTAGTAGATGAGAGGACAAACAGTAAGATCTTGTCTCTCTTGCAGTACTCAGAAGCAGCAGCAAAGCTAGGGAAGAAAGAAAAACAAACTCACCTTTTTGTTTTTCGTTTTTTATTGAGAATTTAACAACTTACAGTTTAACAAGAAAATTTCTTTATCTCTTACGGAGAAACTCAATATGTATATGCATATATACATGTTTTAAGTGACAGTCAAATGACTTAAGGCAAGCAACTGGCCAATGTTTGTAATTGTTTCTTCCTTTTCAGAGCATTTGACAAAATTTACTTTTATTCGAAGCACCACCATCAGAAGTTACACTATACTTGAGAGCCATAATGAAGGGCAATAAGTATTCCATGAATAAAACACAAACAAAAGAGAGCAAATGTACAACAATCCAATATGGCATAAGCCTTCCTCACTTTAGCGCCATATGATAATGTATTCTTCCATCTCAAAATGTAATCTTCCACTGTAGCATATGTACAAGGCAAATGGCATTAGTCGAAACAGTATTTATGGAGATAGCATCATAACCACAAATCGTTGTAGCTTAGGACTGTTTTAACCTGGGAACTTATATATAATAAACATAAGTAATTTTACATTTTTCCAGGATCTGTTCATCTTGTTCTCTCTTACATAAGATGCGTGGCAAAGAACTCATTGCTTCCTTTCTCCTTATTTACTGATAAATGAAATGGATTTAGTCGTATATGGTTGATATTGTATCTGATGCAGACTTGCACCTTTTGTTAACAGCGTGCATTGAATACTGCTGCTCCTGCTGCACATTTCAAGATTCTTGACAAAATCCAAAGAGTCTGTAATGTAATCGATCCTGACCAGGTATCTTGACTTCAGTTACTTTCTCACTGAAATAATGTGACTTCCATTTTTCTTTTCTACAGATGTTTTCATGGCAACTGTTGTGATGAGCTTCTTTTTCCTGGTGCCCTGTCTACATGAATTTAAGTGTGCTACTAGATTGGCACAAAATTTAAATGTAGGATCAACTGCCATCTTCTGTCTTTTTGAAACCTGTTCCTTTTTTGTCCTTTCCTCAATCGTTCCCTGTAACCCCCTGCATTCTAGTGACATTATTGCTTTGCTTGGGGTGAAACAATTAAAAAAAAAAAAAAAAAAAAAAGAAAGAAAAAAAGATATTCAGGCCATCAACTCTCTAAATTTATTCCAACTGCGGAGTTAAATTGCCAACAAATTAAGGTTTTTTTGTCATAAATTATGTATCTGGAAAATAATTAGAATAATTATATGAATAAAAGATTTTGGAAGCTTTTGATTCAGAGACATAACTAAGTAAATATCCCCCATTATTGGACTGAGATTTGATATTTAATCAAAATTTGCTTATTGACAGTTTCTTTTACTTTTATCTTTTTAACTCAAAATCACAATGTATAATTCTCTAGAATTGTCAGTTCAAAAGTGGAATGAGGCAGCATCAAATTGTATTGTGGCTCTTTTCATTTTTCTTTTTATTGATATTTAATAAATTTACTATAGCACAAGGTAACAAATGTGGGAGCACTCCATGGCATTCTATATTAGTGTAGTAAATCATGGAGCACTCACTAAGAATGAATTGGCTTGCAGCCATATCATGTTGAAACACTAGTTCTTGTACAATCACTGAAGTTAAGCAACATTAAGCTTAGTCAGTACCTAGATGGGTGATTGCTTGGGAATACCAGGTACTGTAAGCTATGATGTGCAGGTGGTGTAATAGAAATTGGAATTGGAAATGAGAGAACTGAGTTCAAATTCCAGTCAGGTTTGTTATATTGACTTATCTGTAAATACCCTTAGGAAAGGTCAGTCAGTTAAGTGCCTACGTGATACATGCTTGGATGATCATGTATCTTTCAATACATGACTGACAAGGCAAATTTTTTTTCCCCGCAGTAGAATGCCATTTCTTCCTGCAGTAGACTGGTTGCTAACCAAGGCTAAATAACCCAGAAAGAGAGCTTCTAAAATGTGTTACTGACAGGACAAAATGAAGGCAAGAGGGACAGAAAAACAGTGCATTATCTACCTAGTGAACTTGAGTAAATGGATGGTGGAACAAGGTTTACGAGAGATAAGAAAAACACAAAAATTATTAAGAGCTACAAAAGACAGGGAATTGTGGAGAGCCATGATTGCCACCAATCTGAAGGGACACAACACACAGAAGAATATAAGTAATATAGAAATCAGTAAACTATCGATATTTTTTTATCTTTACCATGTTTATTTTGATTGATATCGATAATTTCTATATATTTTTTCCCTAAGTTTTTATCTTTTCAGGACATTGGCAATCATGGGTCTCCACAGATTCCTTTTCTGTTTAATATCTGTGAATTGGCATACATTCTTGGTAAGAATAGTTGCATTCATGCCTTCAGTTGTGGGAAAAATGGATTCATGCCTTTCCCAAGGGAATTAATGAAAGAATCACTGCAGTAAATTAGGAAGAGATTTTATTTTCTTGTTTAGGATTGATTGATTGATTTGTTTTTTATGGCTTATCAACCTTTTGCAGGTTATTTACACTATTTACATTGTTCGGGCTGTTGTCCTCATCATCGTTGCCACATTCACAACGCTTCGGCCATGTACACTCCAGCCTACTTCAGGTGATTGGAATTGAGACATCTGGAAGAGACATGGCACATGGAATTAGAACAATCTACCCTGGTGGACGAAATAAAGGGTTCAGTTTGAAATTCCAATCACCTGAAGAAAGCTGGAGCGTACAATGGCTAATATATTGTGAATATGATAACAATGATGAGGACAACAGTCTGAACAATGTAAATAGTGTAAATAATTCCAATACTTTATCTCAGAAATATAGACAGATTTTGCAGGTTATTTAAAATCAGAGAATATGTTTATATTGTATAACCTTTCAGAGATAATGATTTTTACTGATACAAGTTCTACTTATTAACCCATAACTGTGGGAGAGAAGAGGTGGGTTTATAACTTTCTTAAGAGTATTTTCTCATAAATGAATATAACAAATCTGACTGGAAATGGATCTCAGCTTTCTGATTTCCAAATTCTGAACCATTATCTATAACCCCACCCACACATCCAAGGTTACAGCACCCGGTATTTCCAAACAGTCATCCATCTCGTTACTGACCAGGCTCAACATAACTCCCAAACAAAAACAAAACTATGAATGTATAAAAAAATACATTTTTATAGTAAAAATACAAGCAATAAATTTTTATATAAAAAATATTTCTAATAATACATATTATAGTAAAATGACCAACAATACATTTTATCTGTAGTTGAAGGCATACAATGGCATCCAAAATTTATTTAAAATTATGTTCAAAATATTTAGATTTCGGCATTAAATAATCCAGAGAGGTTGATATGCAGCTAAACAAAATCAGTCAACCAACCAGAGAGAACTGGTGTTTCAACATGATTGACCATCTCTTGTTTAGGAAAATAGCATGAAAATTTTGACTTTATGAGTGATGATAAACTTGTTGGAATTTTGTTACTAAAACAACTGTTGCATATCATCTTAACCGGTTTCACTTTTTACTAGTTCAACATTCCTGTGTTGTAATCACCAAAAAGAATTACACAGTCTTACATGTTAGTATAATAAAGCTGTTCATATGAGCAACTTTGTACTGCCCATTTGCTGCTCTTCATTGCTAATTTATTCCATTACACAGGAAGTTTTGAAATAGTGAAATTTATCCAAAATGTCCAAGGATATATTGGCAAGTATTCAGGTCTCATCTGAATGTCTTAAAAATAGAAATTCTCTTGTAAGCCTGACAAGCAGCTAGGCTGACTGACCAATATACTGCATTTTGTAATTGTTTTTCTCTTTGACTTGCTGAAAGTGGCCTTTGAAGTATAAAAGCCTTTAAGCCATACTTTCAGTAAAGGTTCTCTTCTATCATCCATTTTCCAGGGCTGTCTTGGAATTCTTAACGCCTCTCTTAATCTGATTTTCTGAAGCAATGGCCAAGCAGCAACTCTTGACCTTTTTGTTCATTGACGAAGCCCAAGATTTGGCTTGATCATTGATTGACTCTGACCTTTCTTAGTTTTTGATAATTATCACATTTTTTTTCTATCACTTCATTCCCTAAATATTGTGTAATCACAAAAGGTTCTTTTCTTTCAGCCGTCTTTTTCAGTTGTTTTTTTATTAGATCAAGTTTTTTCACATAACTGACAAACCAAATCCCTAGAGTTGCATAACCTACACACTTTCCTCTATGTGCTGTGTCTCTTTAGGACATTGGTGATCATGGCTCTCCACAATTTCCTGTCCTTTGTAGCTCTTAGTAAATTTTGTCTTTTTGTTATCTCTCCTAAACTCTGTTCTACCATCCATTGAGACAAGCTTGTTAGGTAGGTCATGCACTATTTTCCTCTGTCCCTCACTGTCCTGCAAGTGTCAAATTTTCCTAACTCTCTTTTCTCATTATGTGCTCTAGAAATTTCAGTTATCTCGTTTCTATCTACTTCTAAAATCTGCAACCAGTATACATATTTTCTTTAACATTTGTCAGTTTTCAATTGGACTTTTCACTTTTTTTTTATAGTATTTAAAAATGTCCAAGCAAATCCTTTTTAAAGTAAAAAAACAAAAACATTCCCTTCAACTTCAGCTTCTTATTTAGCTTTGTGATGTCTGTACCATTTTAAAATAAGAAAACAGAATCATAATGGTTCAAAGATATAGCACTTTATTCATGGGGGAATATTTGAAAGTTTAATATTTAAAAAAAACAAAACAAAAAAAAATGAAAGTTTTTACATACTGCATTTTTTTTCTTTTTAAGAATCTGTTTAAGTTTCGTGTCAACTGTTATCTTCCCCATATATCCCCATAAACTTTTACTGTGCCTCTTACTCTGTAACCCTCTACCTTGAGTGGTTCTTGCTTCTTGTACAGGGTGAACATTATTGTAAAAAAAAAAAGAAAAAAAATTCAGTTAAAGATATTGTAGCAAAAATAAAGCAAACTCTGACAAAGTTCAGAGCTGTACTTCCCAAAAGATTCAAGAGTAGCTGGTTTGATTCCTCTTCTCTTGTTCACTGCCATTTATTTATAGACATTCAAAGACAGGTACACTAATCTGTAGCTAGCACATCTGGGTTATTCCATCAACTGTTTCTGTTATAAACACCAGAATGAGTCTGCCTTGGTTTTTAGTCAATGGTACTGGCAGGCACACACCCTGGGCCTTTTTGCAGGTAAGTGAATTTCTTCTGCACAGATGTTTAAAAGCATTTTTATTAAAATGAATTGCTTGTTTAATCCTCAAACCATATCTTTGATAGAAATTTTTAGACTGATTTTATTATAAATAGTTGGACCTGCTTACTTAAACTGACCAGCTGCTTGTTTTGGAGCACACCTGTCTACTGCGGTGGATAGGTAGTTTTTGTTACAGACATCTGCTCTGTCATAATTGTATTTGTTCAACACTGAGAGAGCCCACCTGTGGTTCAATACTACAACTCAACCTATTAGTCAAAGCCAAGAATCTCTCCATATTCTTAATGGACAGTCAAAAAATCTGCTGATGTCATGGAGTAAACTAAGTCTATAAGTGAGACATCAGTTGAAGATTACAATAAAATTTAAAGTAAATAAAGAAAAAGTCTAATATCAGTAATGAAACAAGTATGAAAATATGTAAAACAAAATACACTTTAAATAATTTAAATAACCTCAATCTTGATTGTAGTTCAAACAGTACAATTCTGAATCAAATCAGTCTCTACAAACAAATAGAAACTTGAAAAAGTGGTGTCATGCACGTCAAGTTAGGTGTCCTTTCTTTTAAGTGACAGTGATTTTTTTTTGTTTTTTTTTTTGGTATGAACCTCAATATGTCTGGTTTCAATTTAAGAATAAAAACTTAACCCTAAATAGGCCTATTGGAATGGCTGGTTGAAAAACGTATTTTACCATCCTAATGTAGCAATAATATACTCACAATATAATAACATTTAGATAGATTTGTGAATAAAAACAAGGATATGTATATAATATTTGAGAGAAAATATTGTTTATGTATTTACAGAAAGTAAAATGAAACAATACAGTAAACCAAATACTTAGATGACAGAAAAGTGAAATTAACTCTTATTGGTGAGTTGACGATCATACATTGTGTCAATTGCATCAACCATTAAAGACGAGAGAATATGGGGTGGGTGGGTGTCTGTGAAGCTGGCACTAACTGGTGAGGCGTCTTACATTTTACATTTCTGAGAAGATTGTTGAATGATGCATTTCTTTCACTATTTGTCAATATTTCTGGACTCAACCAGTAATTTGATCCAAAGAGTTGTGAGTGCAATACCTGGCTACACCTGAGGGGAACAAAAATTTGGATATTTGAGTTAAAGGGAGATAACTGATACTGAGACATCTGGAAGAGGCATGGCACATGGAACTAGATTGGTGAATGAAATAAAGGGTTCAGCTTGAAATTCCAATCACTTGAAGAAGGCTGGTGTGTACAAGGGCCAAAATGTGAATATGGCCACAAAGATGAGGACAACAGTTCAAACATTGTAAATAGTGTACTTCTTTTTTTATTTCACATGTGCATTGTCATTGGCAGATAATAAAGTTTTGTCATACTACTGGCCACTGTATGGCATAGATAATTTCAATAGTTACAAAAAAGAGTACTATGCTATTCAAGAGATTTCTTAACCTTTAGCACTCTGCATTATTAATATTACTTTCTTTTTCACTGCAACCTTTTTCAAGGCTTCTCAATTACAGTATCCTTATTGTTAATTTCAATCAGAGTTGTTTTCTGTTGTCATAGCAGGATATGACAACACAGCTATGAAATTCAAATACAATATTGTTCAGGGATCAGTCAATTTTAGTTGCAGGATAAATTTTTTGTACAGCAAATGAAGTCATATACAGTGATAAAGGTTAATAGCTGTATTGTCTAGTAACACTGAACCAATAGCATTAATCATGACTATATTCTAGGCACAGTACAGCTAACTTTAAGGAAAAGCATGCACCTATATATGTGTATGTGAAGATATATATTTTTACATACACTGACCTGCCAAAAATCATGGGTTAGCAATATGGATAAATATTGATTGACTCTAGATTTGAAGTGTTTAAAATTGTAGTGTTCAGATAACGGTTAAACATGGACTTCACAACAGTTCTGCTCTAAAGTAGAAGGTGCTGTGGGCATTTGGACACAATTTTGTATGAAAAAACCTGCATCTTATGCACAAAAATACTGTACATTCTGTTCAATTATATATTCATCATTATTTGCAATGACATCTTGCCATGTGAAAAATGTTTGGACAAATTCTTGAGTCTGATTTTCATTAGAGAAAGTGTTCCACATCAAAGTATTTTATAGCAATCAAAAAAGGTAATAATTGATTGGTGCAAAGTCAGCTGAATATGACAAGTAGGAAAGAATAGACCAGCTGGGTTCCAAAATTTTTCCCTTTTATTGCAGTATATGGTGTTGTGTTATGGTGGAGGCTATTTTTCTTTAATCCATTGTGTATGCTGCTACTGCCATGCAAAAACTAAAGTATGATAGTGTACTCCAAATGTATTCTTAACTGCTACATGATTACTAGTTACAATATTTGTCATCACAATAGGTTTCCAAAAATGGTAATTATTTAACCAGATTAGGTCATTTGAGATGAGAAAAGATTACTTGTAGATCTTATCAGAAATCATTTCTAAAGTAAAAGCAAATTATTACAACTTCCAGGAAAAAAATTTCAATACTTATTGAATATCAACAAAGTGTTTTGTAACATTTTAATTGCTCATCTTCAACAAGAATTGGTGCATTGATTGTAAAATATTTTTAAAATCTATTTTAAGAAAAAGGTTTATGAAATAGATTTATCCTGATGAGTGATTCAAATCTTCTGAAACAGTGTTGACATTTGATAAGTATTAGATTTTTTTACTTATATTTTATTATCACTCTAGTCTTATATTGAGCACTTTGTTGGCAGAGGTTCTGTAAATTTGATATATGTTGAATTATATAATTTGATATATATTTGCTAGTATTAGTAGCTGGCATTTTCATTTTATTATGTATGAAAGAGTATACATATATGTATTTAAGTATATATTCTTGTTTATTTCTAATATTTATACCTTTGTATGTATCAGTTTTCCCAGTTAAAATTAAATCTGTTTGAAAAGTTAAACTATTCAACAGAAGTATCAGCAGTGTTTGACTCTTGTGAGAATTGTCTCAGTTGACTTTTCAGGAAGCCATTCGAAATTATGAATTTACTGTAATTAATTATATACATCTGTCACATTCAAAGAAATTTATATGTGACCCATTATATCATAGAAAAGATTCATTAGGCAAATAGGTAAAGTTTCATTCACTGTAATGATAGGTATATAATGATACAGAAAATTATTTGTTAGTTGAACAAATACATGGGAAATTATTTAGCTGTAAAAATACCCAGGAAATTATTTTAATGCTATATCATCTCTATTATATAAGGTTTGATTTATTAAATGGATCTGAACCCTTTATTTAATCTTTAATACCACGGCATCCTAGTGAATTCAAGTAACGGTTTATGAATTTGGTGACAGTAATTGTTAGTCCAATTCCTAAGATGGGCAATGTGTACTTGGACTTGGTGGAAATGGGGTGAGTGGAAACTGAGCAGTAAATCTACCCACCATAGATTAAATAAAATGTTCAGTTTGAACTCCCCTGTAGATTACCAAAATCAACAAGAACCTGAAGAAGGCCAAACACAGTAATTGAAACATAATAACAACAAAGATGAGGACAATATTCCATGTGTAAATAATATAAATAAGAGTTTTTATCATTAAACGAACCATCCTAACTATACCATTCACTCTAGATTAAGTCCTGAACTTATACAAGATTTATTTTGACATAGGTTCAAATAGACTTGGTACAAGTTAACTTGCTTACCAATGCTTTAATCAAATATGTCTGTCATTAACTGAAATTTTATAAAGTATTTGTTAGGGATTCAACTTCACAAATAAATGGCTTTCAAAGTATTACTGACATGAATTAATAAAGAAAGGTGTTCCATTTTAAATAGATTTGGTCTTTTTATGGATTTGCCTTGTAATATAAAATATCCAAATGTTTGATAATGTGCAGGTAAGTAACCCACAGTTTTTATGACTTTGTGTTGTAAACATTTCTCTCCCAAAATTTTAGAAAGCATAGTTACCATCTAGTCAAAATTGATGTCTACTGTTTTTTTTTTGTTTTGTTTTTTTGACAAAATGTAGTTACAGGACTTTTCATGCTCTGCAGCTCTTTTTCTCACTGTTGCAATGTTGTCTTTGTTCAAAATAGCCGAGAATTAGGCAGGCCGTAGTTAGAGGGAGTATTGAAGGAACAGAAGACTAGGTAGGGAAAACAAATACTCATACATAGAATGGGAAAACCTGAGTAAATCAACTACTCCTCAAATCTCACTCTAATGTGGCTACTTGCTATATTTATAAGTAAGAGCAGTCTATTATCACAGTAGTAGGGAAGAGAAGGAAGTATGCTGAGTACTACTCTACAACTCTTTGAATGAACCTTTCCTGTCTTGTAACCAGTAGTCAGTACACTTAAATACTTGTAAAATTTGCAATCCTCATGTAGTATAGAAACCTTTCAGCTTCCTGTTAAATGATTAATTCCCCTTTTTGGCTTCTGTGGAAATGTTAACTACTGAATATTATTTGCAAGTGATTGCAATTGGATGAATATGAGATGAGCTATTTTGGGCATTGCGTCATTTTCAAACTATTTCTCTTTTCCTTATGTTCTTTATTACCTGCTGAATTTTACCTGAAAGTATTACAGCTGAGAATGGTGTTATTAAAACAACCAAGAGATAATGGTAATAGCTCCAAGATGTATATTGAAGTCATTGAACCTTAAAAAGAAGTACTTTTAGTTCATGAATCTGATAGACCACATGTTTTCCTCAAACTTACTGATTATTTATTCTGGGAAAGATTTTTGCTATCACAGACTATATAAATAGACACAATGGTTTGACTGCAGGAATTTTTTTATGTCTGTTCTTTAGCATAAATGCAGTATTTAAAAAATTCATATTTTACATGCTTTTTTTTTTTATTTCAAGCTGGAACCAACTTTGTATCACAGGTAATTCATTAAAAAAATATGTGAAAATTTTCATTCACTCTAAAAAAAAGGACTAAAAGCATTTATAGAACCTAAATTATTTAAAGATGAAACATTTTACCACTTTAGTAAAAATAGAATTTTTTACTCTTTTTTTCTTTCTCTTTTTTCTTCTTGTAGCTGCTAAAGGTTGGCTTAATTTTATGGACTGTTACTCTCTTTATTTTCCTAAAACTGTGCTTTGTTTCTGTACATTTGACTTTATAGACAGTGTGACATTTCTAGGACACATAATGAGAAAAGTGAGCCTGGAGAATTTGACACTCACAAGACAATGAAGGCAAGAGGAACAAAGGAAACAACAAGTAACTTACCTAATAAGCTTTTGTAAATGAATGGCGGAACAAGGAGTGTGTGGGATAGTGAATTTATAAGGCTCATTAAGAGCTACAAAGAGTAAAAGGTGTTGTGGAGCGCAATGGTCACTCACGCCCTGAAGAGACACCACACATAGAAGAATGAGGATCTACTTCATTTCAAGAGTTGTTTGGAGTCTTGATCTCAAATAACTTAATCAGCAAACCAAGCATAAATATTAATAACTTGTGAGAGCCATTAATTGGGGAAAAGAGCGGAAAGATTCATTTGGGATTCCATGACCTGAGAGATTCAAAAACTTGTTCTGTTCAGCAGGTAGTCAAGAGTTGAACCCAAATTTCAGATGAAGAAATCACTGCATATTCACCACTGAATTTGGTACATTTGATAAATAGATTGTTAAAAGTATTTGTAAAATAAATGCTTTTTAAGTCATGAGACTACACTTTTTGATGTACCCAGATATGTATAATTTTGTGTATATGTAATATATTTAATAGAAAATCAAATAAATGATTTGAAATGTTATTTGGTCTTTGAACAAGTATTGTAATTATTTAGATTATAGTATTTTGACCTGTGTAATAACTGGCCATGTTTACATGTAACTGGCAAAATAAAAATGAAATAGACAATTAATGAAATTTCCACTGAGCAGAATTGACAAAAATTCTCAATATATAAGTGAAAAAAAAAAGAACAGGGAAAAATAATACTAAGCAAATTATGTGTGTGTGTGTATATATATATATATATATATATATATATATATATATATATATATATATATATATATATGCACATTTCATTAAAAACGACTGACAAGGTGCTTTTATTGACAAGTTGCTTTGTCAATCGTTTTTAATGAAATGTGCATGAAAGAAGGATTGCTGCCTAAATACACAAATATATATATATATATATATATATATATACACACACACATACCAAAAGTAATAAAAATTTAAAAAATATGCTAAGAATAAGAAATACTAAATATTTAAAAAGAAAAAATGTTAAAAAACAAGTATTAAGTAAAAAAACAAAAAGTTGTAAAAAATGTAAAAATAAAAAGTAAATAAATAAATCAAGCCAATAGTTTCTTTCACTGTTTTACAAGATTCAATCTTTGTCTATCTTATAGTGATTGACAGGATCCTGTCAAGTTTCCCAATGTCAGCTGGGTAAGATAAATATTAAGTGAATTTATTTATTTATTTTTTTTTTTTTCAATCACCTATTATCTCTACCATTGTGGTATGCCAGTGATGAAAAATTTTGTGAACATAATCTGGTAATTTGGTAGATGTAGTTTCATGCCTTTTCCATTTCTGGTAATGCAAAGTGAACAAAAACATCTTAAATTTGGACTCTCTTCACTGATTTCATTCTTCATACTGTTAACTCATATGCTTCCTCACACCAACATTTTGTACATGCATAAAATACAGGGAAATTTGGATTCATGCCTTTCTTTCCATTGCTGTTATTGTTAAATCTGAATTGGAAGAGTAACAGATGCCTTGCATAAATTGAAAGTATTTCGAGATGATTGGAATATGCTAGAAGTAAAGAGTGTTGAAATGATATGTAATATCAATCATCTTATATGGCAGTGAATGCTGGATTTCTTCATGGATAAAGAGGAGGCTTACAGCTGGTTCTACAGAAGAATGCTGAGAATATCATGGATGTAGCATGTGAGCAATGAGGAAGTCTTTAGGAAAATGGAAACAAAAAGGCTACTTATACTTTCTTGGATACATAAGGAAAGAAGGTTTGGAGAATTTGACAGTAACAGGACATATTGAAGGCAAGAGGTACAGCATGAGAAACAGCAGGTAACATACCACATGAGTTTTTATAAATGGATAGAACAGGGAGTGGGAGGAAAAGTAAAGAAAATGTAAATATTGCAAAGAGTTACAAAGAACAGAAAATTATGGAAGTCAGTATTTGCTTATGTTCTAAGTGAACTCCGCACATAAATGGTAATAGTAATATTAGCTGTTTCCTTATGAGGAAACATTTAGCATACATTGATCAAATAGTAAGTGATACTTTTGGTTTACATTTATAAACGATTTCTCTTAAAACATGAAAATAGGTTTTGCCAGTCTACTGCAATTTTTCTTTCCAGTACTGATGGGGTTTTCTTCCTAATCTTTTGTTTGAACCAGTGTGGAATGTCAACATCTTGATTATGTCATCATTTTCTGTTTGAGTTCCATGTGTTATGCACTTTAGTTGTTGCTGCTGTTGAAAGTCCTCCTCGAGTAATGTTGCTTCTGTTGGTACAGTTCTTTGTGATTGTGTAGTGTGCCAGTTTGCAGTGTTTGAAGAAGTATGGTGTACATTCAGTCTTACAGACTTTGTGTATTCATAGCCATTTTTAACCATTAATCTGAGAAAGCAGTTGTATACATTTGATATTTGAGATATATCTAAATAAGTTTGGTGCCATGCATGACATTGATATGAATGCCTAAGAAGACCATAAATAATCATAGCCAGAAATTGAACACAGCTTGCTGATTTCATTTTCTATCTTGGTGACTGTTATTCTATCATTACACACTAGTATTATCATGATCTGAAAACAAGACAAACAAACAAAAATGCATGAAGGAGCACTCAAGCTGATAACAAAAAAATATACATTATTCAATTAGGTTTTTCCTTTCTTTTTCTTTTTCTTCCATTTTTTTAATTTATACTATAGGATTTACACACACAAGCCTAATCTTGATTGCCTCTTAAGTTTATTTTTCTTTTCACTTATAAATTGACATTTCAAGGAGGCTCCTTGCCTAGAACACATATTGGGATTTCAACTCGACCAGGCCTCAATTGGAACTCATGTATCCGATCTGCTGTTAAAGATGTTGGTAAAATGGATTGTTCCTTGTATCTCTCCAGTAAGTAGTTGAATCTCGCCTCTTTAAAATAGCCAAATCAGATCAAAATGGAGTATTTCTGCCATATCTAGGTTGGAGCTTCCCTGTCCTCATTTACCATGTCACATACACAAGGATAAATCATTCTCATACCTTTTGTATTCAAGTAATAAGAAATGTTCCACTCAGACATCTTCTTCCCAAGAACTGCTGCTTTGCGGAACAGATTTCCGGCAGAATGTTTTCCCAATCACTACAATCTTGACCTCTGCAAGTGTGGGGTTAATGGTTATCTTCCTTATATAAAATCATGAACTACACTTCTTGCTCTTTCTTATACTCGTACAACCCCACACACAGTAACCCTCTACCTTGAGTGACTCTTTATTATTGTTGTTCTCAGGTCCACACTGACCTGCAGTGGCAGCACCTGTTAAGGCACCAGCTATGGGGGAATAGTGAAACCCCAAACAAAAACAAAACACTATGAAAGTATAAAAATACATTTTCATAGTAAAAATACAAACAATACATTTTTAAATAAAATAGACCAACATTACATATTTATAGTAGAATTAACAATACATTGTATAGCAAAATGAGCAATATTGATATACCTCTAAACAAAATCAACCAACTAAGTTGAGTGGCCTTTGTGGCTTGTATTGGGTGAACATTAGTATACAAAACAATTCAATTTTGCATCCACAACAACCCAAAGACAAACTGAAAGATTAAGTTTTCTTTCAACTCATAATTTGAAGTTTCTCTATATTTGGTATTGTTGGTGAGGATTTAAGACTCTTCGGAATTGTACAATAAAAGAAATCTCTAGTGAAGCTTTGCTGAAATTCTGAATACCAGTCTTTTGTACATTTTACTTTGGTGTTAGAAAAGTTTCAATAAAGAGTCAGTTTCTTTTGTTAATGCTGAAAACACCTACGATTCTTTTTGTTCCAAAGGCAAAAGAATGCTGTCAGATGTTTTTGGAAGATCAATCATTTCATTAATGTTATTATCTTGTTTCTCTTTTTATTTTCTCTTCAAAGTTTTTTATTCTTGTTATGAAGATTCCTTTTTGTTCTATTTTCAGGCAATAATTTTAGCTTATTTTCTTTGTTTTAATTATTACAAAAACAAACTTCCTTTTCAATGTACTGGTTGTTGGGAGAATCAGTGATTTTTAAAAAAAAAACCCAAAAGAAGCTAAATACAAGAATTGGGATTTGCTTTCTTCTTGTCATAACCAGCTTCTTTAAATGATCATGATAATAGTACCCTTTTTGTCTTTTAATGATGAAACCATTTGTGTACTCGATGCTACCTCACACCAAAATTTAGTACATATATAGAATGTAGGGAGAGTTGGATTCAGGCCTTTTGATACTTTCAAAGTTAGTTATTGTTTCTATCTGCACATTGTCTTCAGTATTGATGATTTTATCGATGTCTGTAGATTCTATTTTTCTAGTCTTTTTGTTAAGCACTTCAGGAATTCTTATTGCCCTCAATAAGTTCTCACATTAATCATCTTTTCTGCCATGTCTTGAAAGGACATGGGTGATCTGGCTGTTTTTGTTGCTATAAGTAACTTCTGCCTTTTTTACCACCCCTCTTTGACTTTCTTCTGCTTATATAGTAGTATTACTGTTCAGTCCTTTGTGATAAGACTGGAGTGACCACTCCTGGGTGCAGACCTGGGCAATTATATGTGGAGGCATTGTACTGCACAAGCCATATGTCACTCCTCTCAGCCTTACCAACAAGATCCAAATAGACAGAGAGAGAAATTGCGTTTAGGGCTGGCATGGCGTGCAGAGAGTTCGCCTTTATAGATCAGTGGGGCTGCTGAAAAGCTTTTGTGTTGTTGATCCTCTTCCCAAAATGTGGCTAAATAATCAAACATTTACACTGCTATTGCTGTATACATTCTTACCAATTTCTATTGTTTTTTTCTCTAGAATTGGTAGTAAGAGATTTTAATGCTATTCTTGTAAATAAACAGTTAAAATCTATCATCAAAGTTACTAGTCATTATATGTTTATTTAAATGTTCTTGTTTAGATATATTCATAAATTTATGAATAAAAGTATTTGTTTTCATAGTTATTTTTATTGCATTGTTTTTTGGGTTTTTTATTTTTGTTTTACATAAGGTTCACATTTTACAAGGCCTGGGGGCCACTTGTGGTAAAGGGATAGATTAGGAGTGGAAGATAATGGTTGATCCTAGCCACGAAAAGGTTAACATTAAATTGAAAATAAATTTGATATGAAATTATCTACAATAGGATAATGTGATTTTTTTTTTTAGCATGGGAATCTGCATGCTGAAAATATCTAACAAAACCAGGAAGAATAATAATGCCAAGAGGAAGCAGACTTCTATTGGAAATTTGCAATAGACCGATTCCAGATAATCCATAGTCAATAAAGCTGAAAATTACTATCTCGTCTTTCACACTCGAGTGCTGAAAGCAATCAGTCTTAGTTATGACATATTGTGCATATGTTGTCAAATGCAGAAATAATAATAAAGAGAATGTTGCAAAAAAATAACAACCCAAATATCAATAATAATGGATGTTTTGAATCATTTTTAAAATAGATGGACATAATTGTCAATCAATTTCCTACACTAAAATCTTCAATGCATAGAGAGAGAAAATACAATTATCGAAATCTCTTTCTCCAAATAGAAAGAACATGATTTTGATGAAATTTTATAGTAAGAGGGAGATTAAAAATAATGTTGAAGGTTTTTTTCTTTTTCTTTAAAGTTTGAAGGATGAGGCAGCCAAGGTAACTTGGGACACACATCTACTCACAAGGAATGCACTTCATCAGAGATTGACCAGGCTTGCCCTGAAGGTTATTTCTAATTTAACCCCCACCTACAAAATTATGCACTGTCAACATATCTCCTGCATTTGGCTGTGCTGCATGTGCCTTGTATAACTTATCAGACTGGGTGTCACAATTTGAATATCGGGCATTGTATATTTGTATCTCAGTATCATTTTGTTGGCCTGATGCTCTCGCTCAACAATAATAATTAGTAGAAAAAAATTGCTTTTATTAATAATTATTATCGCAATGTGAATATAATAATACATAGTATGTCAGTGATATTGCACTTAATTCTTGTTCTTTTCTAAATTATATTTTACTGGTTAATAGATGCTCCAAAAATAATAACTCTTATTTATTTCTGTAGAGATGACAACAAGTAAATGGGACATAATAATGCTGCTGGATCAAGAAAGTCTTCAACTACAAAACACTTATTTTTCTACATTGCTTAGCAAGTCAAAATTTCATGGGTTGACAGCCTTGGAGCATCACCTGGATCATGGCTTGCCATTCACATCATTGTTTCCACTGATGAAATATTATCCACTGTCTGAAAGTGTTGATGAATGTCAGTGAGTAAAATTCTTTCTGCATGGAAGAATTCAGTGACATAACTTTTTGTACACACTTTCATATCGGATATTATTTTTTCAGATTGCCCTTTCAGCTCCTGTTTGAAGCAAGGCAACCCCTAATGCTAGACTTAATAAAAGAAAAGGCATTACTTTCACAGCGACTCTCACATAAGTCTTATATTTGCTACTGGGATTTACTATATAATTTTTTTTCATAAAATCCTAATGGCACAAAATAAGGAAAGAGGACTTGGAAAATGTGATACTCACAGGACAGAGTGAAGGCAAGAAGGACAGAAGCAAACAATGCATAACCTACCTAGTAAGCTTGAGTAAATAAACCCTGTCTGAAATTTTTAAATGAATCATATAAACTTCATTACAATAATTTCAAATTTGGCTTTTTAAACAATTTAGATGTCAAAACAAAGCCTGAGTTAAAATTTTAAGTAGTATCAATATGTTTTATTGAAGTTATTTGATGTATTTTAAAAAAACTGCCATGTGAAGTTATTAGGCAAAACCAAATAATCACATTTTATTTCAATAAAAAGGTAATAAAATCGTCAAAAATTGATCAACATCTGTAATAGAACAAATAAGAAATACATGATAAGTCTTTGAATCCTTCACATTTTAATATAGTGACCTTTCTTCTCTAGTATTTTTTGCAGATGGAACCAACATGTTAATAGTTTTTTAAACATTTTCCTATTGTGTTGAGATTCATTCAATGTATTTTTTTTTACTGAGGTGAGTTTAAAAATATAACAAAAGAAAATATTTATAGCATATATGAAGCATAATATTATAATTCGTTTTTGGCCAATCTCCAAAATGAACTTTTTCAGCATGTCTGATGATTTGATTATTTAACACTAGTAAATGACTTGAGTCCTTTTCTTCTCCTTCCTGTTTTGCCCCCCATTTTTCCTGTCTTTTTTGGCCCCCTATTATTTCTGTATTTTCTCCCTCTCGATTCTGTCCTTTCTTGACTCCCTTTCTATGTTTTTGTCCCCCACCTTTCTGTTTGTCTTTTAGAGCCCCCCATGTTTTTCTGTCCCCCTCTTTCTCTTTGTCCCCATTCTGTGTCTCCTCCATTCTTTCTGTCTTAATAAACAGTCTTTTTGATCAAAATGAAAAAAAATTTATCCTGAAAAATCAGATTCTCCATTCTAATCTACAAGAGAAAAAAATCCTATATTTAATAGACAATATCAGAGATAGATCCGAGGAAATTTTCTTTTTGTTGCCATTTCTTGTATTCCATGAAAGAAATCTTCCTCTTTGAATGATAAAGTAATCTCTGCTAATTGAGTACATACGATAGACAACAAGTTATTTTCTTATCTCTCTTTTGCCTTTTATATTTGTCTTTAAAGCATTTGGGCATTTTGTTCTGCACTATAGAAAAGGAAGTATTCTTTGTTTTAGAAACTTGATTTATCTCGATCCAATGTACTGAAATTCTAGGTCTTTGTGAATTCAAATACTATGCCTTTTAGTCATCTTGATGGAAATATGTGTGTGCCTGTCTTTTGTAAAGCATTTCAATAAAAATGTCTGTTACGTTTAATTATAGAATAGCATACTGTGAATGTCTTCATCTATTTAATCACACGGCTGTGCATTTGGATATAGATATTTGCATTGGAATAGAGAAGGATGCCTTCCAAAACCTAAACAAAGTTTCAAGAAACAGTAAAAATTTATTATAAACAAAGTGCTGAACTGCTATGTAATATTATTCCTCTTGTATGGCAGTGAATGCTGGATAAATTCCTCAAAGATGAAGAGGAGTCTTCTAGCAACAGATGTAGTTTGGTCTTCATATACTGAACTTTTGGGTAATACCTTGTCTATTATGCATTGTCCTTTCAGGTCATGGGTGATAATGGCTCTCCACAATTTCCTATCCTTTGTAGGTCTAAACAACTTTTGTCTCTTAATGTCCCTGTTTTGCCTTCAATTTACAGAAGCTTATTAGGTAGCATACTCACTGCTGTCCTTGAAATATCCTGTGAGTGTCAAATACTCCAAGCTCTCATTATGTGTCTGAGAAATTTAAACTCTATTTTGCTGATTCTAAGAATAAATGTCCCATTTATTTCCATTTTCCTTAAAACTTCCTCATTACTCACTTGTTCAGTCCATGGTATTCTCAGCATCTTTCCATAGAACCACATTTCTGTTGCTTCAAATTTTTCATGTGTGTGTCAGGCACAGTTGAACAAGAGACAAACAAAACTCCTTGTAATACCAAAGATAAACTGAAGGCAAAGATTATGGCAGCATTCACCAACTTAAATGAGGAGACCATCCAGAAGAGTTGCAGGAGATTCTGAAGTCATCTTGAGGCCATGGTTGAAGACAATGGCAATTTTATTGAATAAATTTACTCTTTAGTATTTCAAGATATTTTTTGTCCATCGCATCTTATATAGTTACTCGGAATCTATTAATGTGTTAGATGTTTGAAATTTCAAAGCTTTCATGCTGATTATCAAATCTAAAACATAAACACTCACACACATACACATTTATGTATGCTAATATGTATTGTGTCTCTCAGGACATAGGCAATCATGACTTCCCACAGTTTCCTGTCTTTTGTTGTTAATCTGTATTCTCAATATTGGTCACCATTCCCTTTACAGCACACTCTCTTTTGTCTGTGTTTTCTAGTCAGAGCATTTAACCCACATTCTCAGTTTAAACTGACACTATCTCCCACCCACCTAATATATCTAAACTATAATTATAAACTATAATTTTGGAAAATTTTCAACTTTTCATCTGAAATCAAGAAAATGCCAACTTAGAATGGTCACATATGGGAAAAAAAGAAAACTAGTCACTTTAAATTGACACCAGGTTGATATACGTGGCTAAAGACCCATGTTGTGACTAAAATTCTTAAGTTACCAAAAAGATACAATAACATATTCATTTGAATCTCTTATTCTTAAATATATACTATATATTTTTGTTTTTATATAGATGCCTTCAAATTCCAGTTATCCTGGTTTGCCAACCAAATTCCATGCTGATAATTTGGTGCAAGAAGCAACAAAATCAAACTGTGATGTTAAAGTAATTTCTTGAGATAGAAAAATAAAAATTGTTTTGAGTTGAATTATTTTTAGAAATTAATTTACTTCTGTCATTCATTTTGATAACTTAGAGTTAACAGGTTCTCCAAGATAACATCTCAATATATATCATTGTTAACTTAATTATTGTTGAACTCATTCAACAATAATCTATAAAGTTAAAATGCTTTCTTAAAATAGAAACATTTAAGTTATTTCTGAATTTGAAACTGCTACAGTTAATCAACTTGAATTACTTTTGGAAATTAATTTACTTTTATAATTGCCAATAGGATATATGTGTACAGAATTATGTGTAGAACTGTTATGTAACACTCTGTCCTACTTTTCTTGTAACTCAAAGCATCAACACATTACTATTGGCTTCTTTGGGAGAGTTTTGTAATGGTAAACTTAGAGATTGGAAAATTGTTCTTTTGGAATTGTAGCTGATTTTGACTCATCCAAAATCAATTATTGCCTCATTAATCATGTGTCCAGTGATAGGAAGTAGATAATTTTTGGCTCCAACAATAAGCAAGTCTTTTATTTTTGGTTAAAATGACAGGAAATTAGACTCCTGGGACCCTTCTTTTCTCCTGATACAGATCAATACCAATTATAATTTAACTATTCCAGTGTTATATATATATATATATATATATATAAAAACAGTCAAAACTTACTTAGAGGGTTACATTAATGGTTAGATATGAGAGGAAGATGACGGTTAACTCTAGACTTGAACAGGTTAAGATTGTGGCGATCAGGGTAAACTTCTTGTTGGGAGTCTGTTCCACAGAGAAGTGTATCGCAGGTAGAAGCTGTTTGAGTGGAACTTGCTTCTCACTGATGGAATACAGAGGGAATGTGAGTGGTTTGCTACTATGTAAGTGGCATAGCGTGTCCTGGCCATGAAGACAAGGTTTCACCATTCTTGGCAGATCTATTATCACAATGTGCGATATTTAATAACAAGGATGATGAAAAGAAAAAGAATCTAAATGAAATTGGCTACATTATACACCCAAAACATTAAAAAACATTTTATTCTAAAATGTGCATGTAAACATGCATCAATGTAAATAGACTTAGTCTGATGAAGTCTTAAGAAATGAAACACATAACACAAAACCTTTTTCTATTTTGTCATACATCTTTCCTCCAGAACTGTTCTTGATATATAAAAATGTATATATCATTATCTCATATGTATGTATGTATGTATGTATGTATGTAGAATGAAAGAACAATTATATAAAATAAAGTGCTAAAATAAATTGGGAATTGATTTTATCCACATTATTTTTATTAATTTGTGGTAAATGTGTTCACATCAAGAGGTGACCAGTGTGAATATAGTATTGATAAGATTTTCTATACTGGAAACTCGAGAATAAAATGACTCAAGTGTTTCAAATAAATAATATATTTTTATTTATTTTCTTGAGTGATGAGTGAGTCCTTTGGTATTCGGCATAAAAAAAAGTCTGTTGATAAGGTGGATATTGGTAGCAGATTTGAGAAATATCCATTAGTGGTAGTTTGAAGTCAGACCATGATAAGGATAGTAGTAATCTTAGAAATAGGTCAGTGTCACTCTACTGTGTTTTTCTTGGCCCTAAGCAGGACAGAAATATCATTAGCAGATGCTCTTTTAACTGCTTCTTCATGCATCACACATGACTGGTTTCTGTGTGTTAGCATCACTGTTTGTCCTCTTGCCATCTCTACTGTTTTTAGCTAAGAAGTGTCAGTTTATAACTGTTTTGACCAGGCTCCAAGACACTAATGCTGACATTGGCTTCAGCTAACATCAAAAGTCTCTTTGTGTCAATTTTTTTGATTGCCCAAAATTATTTTATTTTCCACCATTCCTTTCTTTTTTATTTTTTTTTATAACAGAAGTTATGCATGGAGCCACCCTGATCTTTGGTATTTTTCAGTCACAAATAAGTAGGATCTGCTCCTGCAAACTTCTGACTTTTTTTCATCTGAGTTCAGTCTTTTCTTCTTCCTCTTCTTATTTGAGGGTTGCCTTCTTATTAGTTGAGAGAAGTATAAAAAAGAGAAGTTTAGAGAGAGAGAGAGGGAGATAAGGGTTTTGAAAGGAAAGTGCAAATGCCATTTTAATTTGAATTCTTTTTATTTTTGTTTATATATTTTATTTTTATATTTTATTTGTTTTTTTATCAGGAATCACTTCAAGTTCTTCTTCTTATCATATGTAATAGTATTAATTTCATTGTTAAGTTATTACTATCACTAAAGTGCAAACATCTATCCAATCTGTTTACACTTAATAGCAAAGGTATTATTATGAGGATGTGTAATTTGTCTGATGCATAACTGTGAGAAAATAGCAAGAAGTGATTCAGATCCAATAATAATAAAAAAATGGGGTTGCAATTCCAAAGGATATAAATTAGTCTTGCAAGTCTAAAGTAAAAAATGCCAGGAATGTAAATCAAAAGGGGTAAAAATCTGTATCCAAAACTCAGATTGCACAACTATGAAGGAACAAGAAAAACACCTGTAGTCCAAGTATCGTTCTTTTTATTAGAAAGATGGTGATTGGTTGAGACTGGTAAACAACACAAACAAGTACTATATTTGAGGTCTACTAAATCTTGATTCTGATTTTCTTTTTCAACAAATAGCACAGGCTTATGGCCATACAGGGCTGAAACACAAGCTTTAGAATTAATCCATCATAAAGTAAATTTAGAGTATTTAGAAATAAACAAAAAAGTTAGTAATGAGCAGGAATACTGTAAACACTGTAATGTCAAAACTAATATCAGAAGAATTTAAAAAAAATTAATCCATAAACACTTTAACCTTCACAACACTAAAAAAGATTTTTAATAAAATCTATGCCAATAATGACAACATAAATTCTTCTCAAAATAAATGCAAATGCTGTAAAAATACGATCTGTTCCTTAAACAGTCAATGTATGACCGATAATATATATACATCTGGTAATGATGTTAAATTTTATTTTGGTTCCACAGAAAATCCGTGGAAATTGTTTTTTGCCATCACAAAATGACCGTAAATAATTTAAAACACAAAAATAACACTGCTGTCTCTAAATATTTCTGACAATTAAAGAATGATAGCATCTTACCATCAATCAATGGAGAAGTTATGTCTAGGGCTAAGACTTATAATGGTAAAGGAAATAAATGCACTTTGTTTTGCTGAAAAGCTGGTTATCTTAAAATACTTAAATAACCCTAACTAATTAAATGAGAGAAATGAGTTGAGGATTACATGTAGGCATAAAGATAAATATCTGGTTAAATACATTAATCCAGATGAATTTTCTAAAAATATTTTTTAATTTTTTTTTAATCTATTTTTATATTTATTTATATTTATTTTAAATTTTTATTTAAAATTTTTAATTAATTTTTCAATTGTTATTTTTAATGTTAATTACGTTTTATTTTTAATTATATTTTAATTAAAAAAAAATTAAAATATGAATATTCCCCACTCATATGTATTTTTTAATTTTCTTCTTTTACATACATATATAAATCCTGCTTATTTTAATTGTCAAATTTAAAAAATAACAAGCTGTAACCAGATATATTATAATTCAAAATTATGTAATGGTCAATTCATACCCAGCACTTGAAGATTGCATTGGGCATGAAACTGTCATGCTAGCGGTGAGGGATAATATCTATATTTATTAATATATATATATATATATATATATATATATATATATATATATATATATATAATATAATTTTTTTTTTTTTTTTTTAAAAGCTTTTCACCCCAAGCAAGGCTGGAAGCCACTAGCACACATGGGGTTACAGAAGATTCGGAGCGAGAGCAGATAGGAGTGTTAGAGGAAAGGATGTGGAGAAGGATAGTGGATAGATCAAGGCAACTAGAGATGTCAATTGACATTACATTTGAATAGTTGGAGATTATAGTTGTCAGAGAAACAGGAATATACTTAATAACTCTGTTCTATGACTGTTTTATTAATGCCAGCACTATATATATATATATATATATATGATCATGGGTCTCCATGGCTTATTTTTCTTTAGTATGCTTGAATTGCCATTATTTCTTGGGAAGGGAAGTAGCATTTATGGTATCAAATTCATCTTTCTCTTCTGCTACCCAGCATGAGAGATTCCATTACTTTGCCCAGTTATTCAATCCCTTGTTGGGTGAAGAAGCTGTGGATTCATATCTTTCTGAAGGATATTAGTGTGATGCAAACATAACACATACTTGGTTAATTCCACTTTCTATATCAATCACCTTACTAGAATTCCGCTTGTTTTTGACTTATCATGTACATTATGCCCTGCCAATACCCCCCTTTATAATGAACTATTCCATTTTGATCATCAGGAAAGACATATCAGAGACACTGGTTATTTTCAGTGTGAAAAAAAAGAGATAGGTGAGAACACTCACATGCGTTTAACCAGTATAGGTTCTGGTTTATTCTAATATCTTTCACAAATATGTGATGGTTACCTAGCAGTTCCAACAGTAAATATTCAGTAGCAAGACGATTGGGAGGTTTTAAGTAGCATGGAAACGCTTCAACTGCTGTTGTTCCTCGGATTATCCTGACCCGGGATGGTAGCACCTGTTAGGATCCCAGCTATGGGCAAATAGTGAATACCCCAAACTGGGGTCAAAACATGAAACTATAATGATATATTATGTAGTAAGAATATCAGCCATACATTTTCATTGTAAAAAAAATTACTGGCAGTACATTATTGGAAAAGGAAAATAAAAATAAACAGCAATACATTTAAAAAATAAATACCAAAGCTCCCATGAAAATTAAATTTTGGCATTAAATGACCTATAAGGAGTTTATATGCCATTAAACAAAGCAAACCAAACCAACAGTAAGCATTATTCTTGTTGAGTCTTGACTCATTGTTGAATCTCGACTAATGCATGGAATAATAATGCAACACAAAATGTACTTAGAACAAGAATGTATTATACAAGAAAGTGTACACAATATTTACATATAGTATTTCTGTATATTTCTGGAAAGACCGTTCCTGGAGAATGTGTTGACTAAGTCGCAGTCGGGCAGAGTCTCTAGTTGGATCTCGTGATTCCCCTCTCGTCTTCCGGTACAAACCATTATTTATATAGTCGGTAGTCACCTATGCAGATTAGGTGGATCCTACCACAACAATTCTCTTAAACATCCTGTGTTAATATTACATTGTAAAAAGCATTATAATCATCCAAATTTTGTTTGTGGCTGTGTTATGTAACACAGCAAAAACAGCATGTAATAGCAGTCTTTTTGTTAGAGGAATATCATTATAAATATTCTAACTTGAAGAATAAAGCATTTTCTTGTTCAATTAGTCACTCAATGAGCATATACAGTCAATATTTGTGCTTGGCCTAATAATAAACATCTAATTTTTGTATGTTTGTGTTTCTTTTTTCTTTGTTATAGCAACTAAAAAGAAAATCCTATTAACATTGAGAGAAGCCAAAAAAATGAGAAGGGAACCAACTGCTGCATAAAATGATAAAATAAGGGTAGCTTTATGATGTCAAAAATAGTGTCATAGAAAAATATTAATCTTTTTATTGAGCATTTTTATGCATCATTACAAAATACAATTTTTAAAAAATTTTAAATTAAAAATTCATTTAACATTGGATTCTTGTTGATAAGGGAATAGTAAAATTAACTTAAATTTAATTTCAGCTGTTGTCCTGTTAATTACAGTGTCATCTCTTAATTTATTTCCACATTATAATAAAGATTGTATATGATTTGACATTAAGTTTAAGAGTTGCCTTTGAGAGCCTTTAAGTAAGTAATATTAAAAATATTATTAGTAGCATCAGGATTTTCTCTCTATATATTTACTTATTTACCCCCTAACTCTGCAGATCAGTTTAGAATTGATTCTAACATGGCACCAATCTTCTATAATCCAATGGCAATATTCTCTGGCCCAAACTGAACCAGAGGATATTGCCATTGGACTATGGGAACAGTGACTGATGCTGTGGTGTTAATAATGGTTGGTTGGTGATTATGAAACTCTACCGTGTGTTGACAGATGGGCACCAGTGTTGAATAGGGATGTGATTCCACATTTCTTGTATTCTTACCATTTTTGTCTATTATGACAGTTGCCTTTTTGCATCACCTGTGGACAACCGGTTTTCTGTATCTGATGTCTGTCTAGAATTCCCATATTCCTGGTGTACTCTTGCTGTTATTGCCTGAGGCAAGAACCTAAAGCAATTGTAGATAGTGCCTCATTTTCCTCACCCAACAATCATTCTGGGATCAAACGGTGTTAAATTCATATCCCATGGATGCCACATATGTACTTTTGCTTTTATGCTATATATTGTTGGATATATGCCATCTGGTTGAGTCCATTTTTACAGGCAGAAGGTGGGGAAGAGCAGAACAATCCAGTGTACAGTTGGTTCTATAATTTTTATTTTTTTTAACTTTTTGTTTAGATAGGAAAATTGATTTATATGTTAGTATGCAACAAGTATTCATTAAAAAACATCATGTAAGTTCAGTTTGATATTTTTTCCCAGTAAGAAAATTAGAATTTTGATCAGTATTTTGGATGCTTAATTTTTGCACAAGAATTATTACTTGAGTTGCTTAAATTGTTTTCAGTTTTTTTATGTCTGGGTTTAAGATTTAGAAAAGACATTTCAATGTAACTAGGAGTTACAATTCTTGATTATAGTATAAAATAATGTTTGTCTATATTTCTGTGATGAGGTATTGTAACTATTTACACTATTTACATTATCCAAACTGTTGTCCTCATCTTTATTGCCATATTCATGACATTTCATCCATTGTATGCTCCAGCCTTCT
The DNA here is from genome assembly GCA_964036315.1 of Acanthosepion esculentum. Lineage (NCBI taxonomy): Eukaryota > Metazoa > Mollusca > Cephalopoda > Sepiida > Sepiidae > Acanthosepion > Acanthosepion esculentum. Next base: position 71,819,398 of record OZ038495.1, read on the forward strand.
TCAGGTGATATGTTGGAATTTTGGACCAAACCCTTTATTTAGTTCATGGGGGTAGATTTTTCTAATTCCATGTACCATGCTTTTTATGGATCTCTCAGTTTCAGTTAATTCCCATTAGTAACTCAACTCTTTAAGTTTTTGTTCCCTCTGATGTGGTCAGATATTGAACTCACAACTCTTTGGGTCAAGTCACTTTTTGGATCACTCAACCAACACTTTTATCCATGTGGGCCATGGAACATAGAATAGTCTATCCTCGTGGACTTAAATAAAGGGTTTGGTTTGAAACTCCACCTTATATCACCTGAAGAAGGCTGGAGCATACAATGGCTGAAACATTGTGAATATGGCAATAAAGATGAGGACAATAGTAGTGTAAATATAAAATAATGTATTTAGTAAATCTTTATCTTCTTTTTTTTTTCTTTTTTTTTTTTTTTTTTTTGCTTAAAAGATTTAGTCAAATTTGAGTACAGTTCTTTAATGAAAACCGTATATTCTGTATTTATTTTCATTTTGATATGACATTTAATTTTTTTCTATTTTGGATGAGTAAAAATTTTGGTGATTGTTGTTTCCTTTTTTATGTGGATTAAAAAAAAGATAAACCTTTCAAATATCAATTCTACAAGCATTTTCAACAACATGTGACCTACATATATAATATCAGATAACTTTAGGAAGTGTCTCCTTAGAGTAATACTGAGTGAAATCAACATGGTGGTAGCTTGTTTTTTGTATGTATTTAAGGCAGCAGCAACAATGAATAGAATTTGTACAGTAATTATATTGCTCAGAAGTGGTTCAGGAGGAATTTAAATGAAAATGAATAAAACTTGAAACTACACCTCTTCTAGGACAGCATGTGGCCATTGGTGATAACCAACTGAGGACTTGTGTTGGAGCTAATCCACTTCAAACATATCAAATGCATACATTAGGTTTCAACATGTGCAGCTGGTCAAAATCTGAAAAAAGTTACATATTAGGGAAATAGGTATTTTTATGAAGTGGAAAAAACAAAGCTGTATAAGCTTTTTTTTTCTGCTCTATTGCTCACCTTCTTTTGACTAATATTTTTCTGGTATTGTGTACTCTGATTTCTATTTTATTTTCTTGATCCTTGTTCTGGAGGTATGAATCCAACTCTTCTCCACTTGCTAGGGAATAATAGCAGAGTAGACTGGGCTCACTAGATTTGATTGGCAAACAGTCTAGGAAAAGGACAACTCTGAATTCTAAAAAAAACTTTCAGGATTTAAAGTGATGCTATTTGCATGTCATTGAGGATATATAACAATCATTAGAATGAGTGACCTTCACCTTGTTCTATTATGTTCACTTTCACACTAATGTCCTTGGGGAAAGGTATGAATCTATCTTGCAGGTATGAATTAAATAGCAGGGTAGACTAAGCTCTCTAGCTTTGGTTGGCAGTTAGCCTAAAAGGACAGATCTGAATTCAAAGTCATGGGGCTAGTAATTTCCCCACACCCCGCAAAAACTACTTGCTACAAAAACCACAACTGCAGCATCTAACCTACATTTAAGCTGCAAGTGGCATGCTGAGGGGCCACCGATGGCAATGCCAGCAGTATTCTGGTGGTAGCCACTGGCAGTAGGCCTCTAGTGGTCTGCCAGTGGTAATATTGCCAAGACAAACAGGCCAGCGGCCCGACAACAGTCTGATGTGGTAAATGCTAGTGGCGTGCCACCCAGTGGTAGATTGGTGGCTTGAGTGTAGGGTAGCATGGAGAGGCTGTGGTGGATACTAAACAGGGGAGCCAACATGGTTAATAACAATCTCTATTCTGGTTTAGATTTATTACTCACTCATCTTTGTTTCCTTGTCTTTCTTTTTCCTTGCCTATCTTAACTTTCTTTTTCCAAAATATTTACAGTAACACATGGGTATTTATTTTTATTTGTAATTACTGGAACCTGAACAGACGGTTATGATAATCGGTTAACTTGCATAAGTGATACATTGAAAGAGAAGGCTTTTGGTTGTGAAGTTGAATGATTTTGCTACATCACTGTGCAAATTGTTCTATTGCAAATACAACACAGAACAGGATCATAGGGAAAGAAAGTTCTTTGAAAATCAACACATTCTCCAGAACTTTTAGGCTATCATTTTCTTTATTTTTATGAATAAATCCATTTAAGAAAAATGCAACCAGATGGTGAGTTGTTCATGAAAATCACATTTTCTGATGTCTGATTGAACGTCTTTAAAAGTTGTCTTATATTGATGTTTATATATATATATATATATATATATATATATATATATATAATGTATAATTTTTTTTTATCCTATTTGATACCAACCATGCTGCAGATACAAGAACAGAAAAAAGATAACAAAAAAGACAAATTCACTTTGCTTGTAACTGAAAGTCAATAATAAAATAATTTCTCTTTGTATAACAAAGAACTACCAACAGCGAACATATGTCACAAAAATTTTATTTGCTTTCTTGTTGTTTCGTTTTTTTAATCTGCCAGTGACAATGCATTATATATATATATATATATATATATATATATATATATATATATATATATATATATATATATATTAAGTATGATCTATTGATCTGTTTCAGGTGGATTGGTTGAATTTTTTTTTTTTTTTCTATGGCCCACCAATCTCCATCAGGCTATACAAAATCAGAAAACATTTCTAGATTGTATGATTTTTTTTTTTTTTTTTTTTAAATAGTGATAAGTCTTACTAATTAATCCATAGCTGGGGGTGAGAAAAGGTGGATTCATAGCTTTTCTCATGGGTATTTATGCGTAAGTGAATATAATGAATTTAACTGGAATTGGAACTTGGCTCACCAACTTCCAATTCCGAGCCATTCTCACTTTACACCACCTACATATCCAAGCTTAGACCAACTGGCATTCCCAAGCAGTCACCCCCCTAAGTACTGACCAGTTTTGACATAGCTTAACTTTGCTGATCATATGGGAAGTGGTATATCAACGTGATGGGATGGTGCTCTAAGCTAAGCTCTGCCAGCAATTTGTCTTTTTGCAAATGGCTATGACTTTCTCCTTAAGCATAATGACTATAAATACATTGATTAATTAATTTCTTTCTGTAAAATTAATTACATTTCGTTCTATGCATATGTTATGGAACAGAGTAGAGTTCAAGAAATTAGAACTTAAATGCATTTTAACTTTTAATTTTTTTAATTCATCTCTCTCCAATATATTTTTTAAATGTTGCTATATTTATAGGGCAAGTGATCAATATCAGAGAGAGAGAGAGAGAGAGAAAGAGAGAGAGTTGTGGATATAGGAATCAACACTGTATAGTAACTGGCTGTTTCACATTTCAATGAAATCTTTAGGCCAAGTATCTCTACTCTTTTAGAAGGCTGTAGATATTGTAAGGAAAAATAAGTAATAAATAATACACATATATAAGCAATCTGGAGATCATAATCATTAAACTTAACCTATTTACATACTTCCTCCAACCACCCAAGCTGCGTAAACATTCTAATGTTAATACTGGTTGAGTATCCTTTATCTGAAATTCCCTTATCTGAAAACCTCCAAAATCTGAAAGTTTTTCATGTGGTGATATAACTTGTGACAAATGGAAAATTTCAGAGAGCAACATGGCTTCCTATAGTATGATTATTGCATTGCAACATTACAAATAAAATGCTGATTTTTTTCAGTTTTCATTATGTTTAACTGTAATCATAATCCATGTTTTGTTTTTATACAAATACTGTACCTGTATATAACATTTTAATCAAAACACAACATCATTGGTAGACTCATATCTTACCTTCTCGCACTCAGTGATGTCATCATTGATGTACCCTCTCCTTCCAGTTTCTCACACCTGATGTAGAAGTAGTGTTTGATGCTGCATTTATATATTTTTTGTAAGTAGTGATCAGGTTTTTTTGTACATGTACAAAAAGTACAAAACATTATTTTTATGTGAAAATTTTATATAAAAACTACTTTCAGGGTATATGTTATTTATATAAAATTACCTTCAGGGTATATGTATAAGCTGTGTTATGAAATGTTAGAGGATATCATATTTATGCTTGGGTTCCATTCCCAAGCTGCTTCAATTTATAGATGCTATATACAAATTAAATAGCCTGTATTCCCAAATCCCCAAAATTCTGAAAGCCGATACACTTCCAGCCCCAAGAATTTCAGATAAAGGATTCTCAACCTGTAAACCTCAGTATTAACCCTAAATAAAAGAAACTGGAAAGGTATAGCATTGGTAATTACTGAGCATTTACAGAAAAAAACGGTGGATGTTGAACATAGTGGTTAATATTTCAGGAGATGCGGGTTGTTTTACAAGCATGTCACGTACACTCTTTATTGTTGACAGATATGCATAGCTAATGTTTACAATGTGGAAAACTAGTATTTCGTAGCTGGAAACTTGCTCTATACAGTGATGATTTTGTACTCTCTGTATCTATTGTAGTTTCCATTTGTTTATTGGATTCATCCATATGTGAGGATATTGGCCCAAAAGTTTGTTCAATTCTGCTCGTTAAAATCTTCATAAGTAATGACTGCAAATCACTTCCCTCTCCATTTTATAGGCAGAAGCACACAAATGCATGCTGGGATTTTTTCTTAGCCAATAGGTGGTTTCATATGACTCAGTCCTGATCTGTCTTTTCTTGAAGTCAGAATGCTACATTTATGTGAATTTGCTCTTGTGTGTCAAACCCAATTCTTAGTTTGTGAACTTTTTGCCTTATTCCTGTTAATTTGCCTTGCATATATTGTTTGCTTGTTTTAAAATATTTTTTGCTCTATTCTTTTCTTTTTGTGTTATTGTTTATTGCAAATTTTGTCAATTCTGTTTGTTGGGCAGTTCTGCCATTTATTTACATTTAACCATGGCCACTCACTCTACAAATTTATTAAATAAAAAATTTATTTAATAACCAACTGAGTAAATTGCCACCATATTATATTTTAAATTTTGTGCATACACATTGTTTGTTTTTGATTTTGTTGACTGCACAGTATAGTAGGATCAGTTGGGCATTGTCTGTGAGAAAAAGAGCACCATGACACAATTCACTGCATCAGAAATTTAGAAATGGCATGCAGTACTGTTTGGCATTCATGACTAAAGATCCAATACAAACATTTCAGAATTTTGGGGTGTCAATTTGAGGACAGTGCAGAAGATTTGGAATGGGTTTGATGACTCTAATGGAAGGTATGGCAGCTCGGAAAACTCACTCAGATTGCTCTGATAAGAAAAGAATTCCCAAATTTGTTGGTGAGGACCGCAGACTCAACATGGAGGCCTACATCAAGTAGCTTGAAGTGGTAGTGCTGCCCTAGGTCAAGAGAATGGCTGCTGCAAGACAACAGGCAACAGGACTCTGTACCATGCTACACAAGCAGGAGAACTCGGTCATGGCCGCCAGACAATTTCTGTGACACCATACATCTAGCTACCTAACTCCCCAGACTACAAAACCCTTTATTATTATGTGTGGGGTGTAGTTGAGCGAGTGACCAACAAAACTGAATGCAAGGATTATGGCGAGAGACCAAAGGAACTGAACGCAAGGATTATGGCAGCATTCACCAACTTAAACAAGGAGACTGTCCAGAAGAGTTGCAGGAGATTCTGAAGTCATCTGGAGACAATGGTGATTTTATTGAATAAATTTACTCTTTAATATTTCGAGATTTTGTGTTATTTTGGCAAATATATATTAAAATGTGATGTCAGAATTATTTTTCATTTTGTGTAATTTAGACGGAAATTTAGCTATCGCACTATAAGAAAATAAGAGCAAGAAAGAAAGAAAGACACACAAGATATAATCTCTTCTACAAAGAAAAGGAAGAAGAGAGAAAAATAAGGAAATATAGAAATGTAAAATATGCCATGAAACTGATTTAAAATTGCAATGGATACATATGGAATATTTCAAACATCATTTTTGATACAGTATTGATGATGAGTGGCTGACATTTTTACTGAGGGAGCAACGTAATCTAACAATCATTATTTTATAGTATGTAAATAATAAGGCTCTTTAAGGAATAAAAGAAGGAGAAAGCAAGAAAAATATTTAACAAAATGACAAAACAAAATTAAATTAAATCAAAATATTTAAATAAATAAAGTAACCAAAACTTTTAAGTATATGGATCATATAAAATAATAAATTAAAAAAATTATACTCAATGGAGTGCAACAGTTAACTAATGATTTTTATATGCGATATTAATAAAGCAAAATAATAGATAATGTTAAAACACCAGCCAAATATATATATATATATATACCTCTAGATAAAATATTACCAGTAATGTTCAAGGAATAACGTACAAACTATACTACATTGAAAAAAAACAAAAAAAACTTACTAAGTATAAGTTTTAATTGTCTACCACAAGGTTATTCAACATAAAAGTGATTGTCAAATTTTAACGTTTAGCAAGATTGTAAGGTCAAAGATGAAATATGTTTACAACTGACAGTTCGAATATTTGGTTTAATAACTCGTCCCTATTTAAAAATCTGATTATCTGCATTTTCTCCTGTAGACACAGAAAACAAGGTTCATCTAACAATCTATATGTTCTAGTTAGTTTTAAAATTTTCCATCTAACTTTAGGGGTTTATTTTCTTCTTTCAACTTCCGAAAATATTTAGAAAGTGAAGTACAATTTCTATAAGTAGCATTAATAAAAGGAGATAGGTGCTTATACCAAGTGTTCTTGGTGCTGCCAATATAAAACTTTTCCACCAAGGGATTTTCTATTGAGATACACAAGTGATTCAGTTAAGCATTTGTTAGACAATGGGCATTGGTTAGGATTCTTACAATTACATTCGTTGCTGTCCTTAACAATATTTGCATTAGTACTTGCATTATAGCTAATATTATGAAATTTGTTAAGTGTTTTATTGTTATGCAACTTTATTATTTTCTCGATTATTAGTACTATTAAAAATTTTACTAAAAGGATTGCATTTCAGAATATGTTTGTCTATTAATTTTAGAAGCTTATGTCCTAACTTTGTACTAACTAATTGGTTAAATGGAGTTGTGTACCAGATGATCTTCCTGTTTCTATTTCTTTGAACTACCATCATATTCTATAAACTGAATTTAAGTGGAATTATACCCACTATTCCTTAGAACTTTATTATACACACATTTGTTAGAAGAGTGCTAATCTGACATTCTACAGAGGAAGGAATATGTCAAATTACAGATTGTCGATGATTGGAATTAGGATGGATATAGATTGGGTTGGCATTGTTCTTCATATAAGGCTAAAAAATTTTAAATTGGCCGAACTTACCGCAGACAATTTAAAATGCCTAATATTCATACAAGGACTTGTATCAACGAAAGATGCAGAAATTAGACATAGAGTCCTAACCAGGTTAGAGGGAGAACCAAATTTAACCTTACAAAATATAGCCGAGGACTGCCAAAAATATATAAGTGTAAAATATGATTCTAGAGATATTGAAGAGTTAGGCATTGCACACATAACAAAAATACATCAAAAACCACATTTACCACCTAGTCCATGCTACCGTTGTGGAGCACTTCATTGGTTTAAAGATTGCCAATATCGGTTGTCAAACTTGTAATAAAGTTGGGCACAAGAGTTCACATTGCAGAGCAAATAAAGGAGGAAAAAGCGGGGTTAGAACCACAAAAACAGACGAACTGGACATCAAAAATATAAGAAAGTATGTGCAGGTAGAAATACTGAATAAAAAAGTCAGGTTACAATTAGACTCCGGGTCTGATTTATCAATAATCAACCTACATACTTGGAAAAGGTTAAATAAACCAACCATGCTAAAAACCAGCAAAATAGCTAGGTTGGTGACCGGTAAAAAAATTAAGTTTGAGGGTGAAATTATCGCGAACGTTACTTTGAACGGAACAACCAAAAAATTGAAAATGTTCATGTTAAAAAACACAGACAATCTATTTGGCACAGATTGGATGCAGCAGTTCAATCTGTGGGATTTGCCAATTAATACTTTTTGTCAGAAAATAGAAAATCTGACAACCAAGTCCGATAAACTAAAAAATGAATTAAAAGAAACCTTTTCGGCTGACCTTGGTAGATGCAAAAAGATGTCAGCAAAATTTGAGCTAAAAGAGAACACTCAACCAATATTTAAGAAAAAAAGGAATGTGCCTTTCACTTCGTTAGAGGAAATATACAAGGAATTAGACAGACTTGTAGAGACTGGCATTTTATCTAAAGTGGAATATAGCCAGTCGGCAGCACCAGTAGTGTATGTGAGGAAGAGGTCTAAGGAAATCCGCATGTGTGCAGATTTTTCTACTGGACTAAACGCAGCATTGAAAGATTATCACTACCCACTTCCAAGCGTGGAAGGAGTTTTTACAAAACTTAATGGAGGCAAGTTCTTTTCAAAAATCAATCTCAGTGATGCCTATCTCCAGATACCCGTTGAGGAATAAAGCTCAAAATTACTATGTATAAATACACATAGAGGCTTATACAAATTTGAAAGGCTTGTATTTGGAGTCCGTCTCACCAGCCATTTTTCAGCAGGTTATGGACACCATGCTGGGTGGACTTGACTTTTCAATGGCTTACCTAGATGACATCTTGATAAACAGTAAAAGCTTGGAACAACACCGGGAACACATCCACAAAGTATTTTCACGAATACAAGACTATGGCTTCAAAATAAAGGAAGGCAAATGTGACCTCTTCATGAAAGAAATCAATTATTTGGGTCACATCATAGACAAAGACGGTAGGAGACCGGACCCAGAAAGGGCCATTGCAATTAAGGACATGCCTTTCTTTTTCTCTTGGATCGGCGTACCTCAGGTAACATCGTTGCTGGCGTTGGTAGATCAAATGTATCAAAAATCACCTCCATAGGTGTTTCTTCCACTGGACTGCTGTCAACCACATCTGAAGAGCATCATCTGATCTGGTTAATGTGCCGTCTGCACATGAATTTTTCACCTTTCACGAAGTACATCATGTTGCCAATCCACTTTTCTATTTTTCCAATCTCCCAGAATTATTTATTCTGTTTATATACCTTAAAGTATACTTTTTCACCAGGATTGTATTTCTTTACTTGAATAAATTTTTCTGTACCTGGCTTTGTCTTTTTTGGTAATAATTTGTCAAAGACAGATCTTACCCAACGTGCAAACATCACCTCAGCTGGTGATTGTGAGGCTGGTGTTGCGTTATTTGGGGTAAGTCTGTATACCTGTAGCAACTTCTGTAGGGCTTCATCTGCAGGTATTTCCCCAGCTTTCTTTAAAGCACTTTTAAGGGTGTCCACAAATTTTTCAGCTAACCCGTTTGACCTTGGGTGATATGGAGCTGTGGTAACATGTTCGACATTGTATTCCTTGCAGAAATCTTTGAATTGTTTCGACGTAAATTGACTTCCATTGTCCGTCACAATTGTGTCTACTACCCCAAACCTTGCGAACAATTCCAGCAGGAAGTTTTTCGTACTTTGTGTCGTTGGTTTTCTTATCCTTTGTATCTTTGTATTTTGAGAAACTATCCACTACTATGATGTAATGGTATCCATTCAGTGGACCTGCAAAATCCACATGCAACCTAGACCATGGTAGGTCTGTTTTTGGCCAGGGATTAAATTTTACTGGGGGTGCCTTTGCAGCCAAAGCACAGCCTTTACATTTTGCCACTGCGTTCTCAATGTCCCTGTCCATATTCGGCCAATAAACAAAACTTCGCATTAGGCTCTTCATCCTAGTGCTGCCTGGATGACCAGTATGAAAATCCTTTAGTATTTGTTTTTGGAGTGTGTATGGAATCACCACACTTCTCTATATAACAATACTGTATCGCAAAGCGAAAACACATTTGTTGTGTACTGGTCCCTCTTGGATATTTTTTCTTTTACTTTCAAAATATACTCGTCCCTGGTGGCTTCTTTTATTTTTTCTAGAGTTACTGGAAGTTCCCGAACTGCATTACACACAGTAAATTTCAGCTCTTCTTCTGACTTCAGTGAGGCAATTACCGTGTCTTCTAATGGTTCGCTCCTTTTAGGAATTAACCTGGATAGCCCATCAGCATAGCCAAATTTATTCGATGGTATGTACTCCATGCTGAAGTTATAATTTAGCAATATTGTAGCCCATCTTTGTAGTCGGTTTGCTGTATGCTTCGGCAAACCCTTTTTCGATCTAAAATAGCTTAAAATGTCGACTGTGGAGAAAATGGTGAAATTTTGCTACTGCAAATATTATTCCTAGCGCCTCTTTCTCTATCTGAGAGTAATTCTTCTTGGCCAGAAGTAGTGCTCTAGAAGCATGAGTAATTGGTTTTACTTGACCATCTGTCATTTTGTGTAAAATACATGCTCCTATTCCATACGCACTTGCGTCGCAAGCTACTATGATTTCTAAATCCAGATTGTAATGGGTTAAAAATAATTCCGAGATTAACACTTCCCTTATCTTTTCAAATGTTTTCTGGCATTCATTAGTCCACTTCCAGGGTTTTCCTTTCTTTAATAGTTCATTTAATGGTTCCCGCAGATCATACATCTTAGGGATGTATATTTGGTAATAATTAGCTAATCCCAAAAAACTTTGTAATGTGGTAATATCATTTGGAGCCAGCATGTCTTTTATAGCCGCTGCTCGCTCTGGGTCTGGCCTTCTACCATTCTTATCGATGATCTGTCCCAGATATTTCCCTCTCTTCATAAAAAACTCGCATTTACTTTCCTTGAGTTTAAATCCCAAATCCTGTATTCTGGAAACTACTGCATTTATATGTTTCACGTGTTCTGCTATACTTGTACTTCTCATGTCGTCCAGATACGCTACAGCAAAATCCAGACCACCCAACATCAAATCCATTACTTGTTGGAAAATGGCAGGGGCAACCTTAATCCCAAATATATATATCCCCGATATGTGTTAATACACAAAAGTTTAGACGTTTCTTTTTCTACTGGTATTTGCAGATCTGCATCGCTGAGGTCTATCTTCAAAAATATTGTGCCTCCATTAAGCTTTGCATATATTTCTTCCGCTGTTGGTAGAGGATAATTATAGTCTTTGAGTGCCGCGTTTAACCCCGTCGAAAAATCCGCACAAACACGAATGTCTTTAGACTTTTTTTCATGTATACCGTCGGAGCTACCCAATCACTATTGTCAAATTTTTTGAGTACAGCAGATTTCTCTAATCTGTCCAAATCTGTTCCATTGAGGCAAACGGAACATTCCTTTTCTTTTTGAATACTGCCTGAGCATTTTCTTTTAGAAAGAATTTTGCCTCCATCTTGGTACACGTTTCCAACCCTGGAGAAAAAACAGTAAGAAATGTTTCCTTAAGTTTCTTTATTAATTTTTTGGCTTCGGAGTTTAAACTTTCTACCTTGTAACAGAAAGAATTTATCGGTAGATCCCATAATTGAAATTCTGTTATCCAATTCGTACCAAGTAAGTTTGTGGTATTTTCCATGACAAATAGTTTAACTTTTCGTGTTTTTTTATTTAACGTGACGTTTGTAACAAGTTCTCCAATAAATTGTATTTTTTCTCCCGTCACTGACTTCGCGATTTTCTTTGTCTTCATTAAAGTTGGTTTCCCCAACTTCTTCCACGTATGCAAATTTATGATAGAGAGATCCGAACCAGTGTCAAGTTGCATTTTTATTTTTTTATTATTCATTTCAACGGTAACAAATTTTTTTAGTTATTCCATCGTTTACCTCGTTGGACTTTAGTTTTCTTATTTTATTGCCTTTATTTTTTGACAGTCAATGTGTGCTTCTATGCCCAACTCTTCCACAGTTGAAACATTTTTTATTCCTAAAATTGCAATATCTGTACCAGTGTAGTTCACCGCAAGCAAAACATGGCTTCGGGCGTTTTTGTTTGTCTTTCTCTGGTATTTTACTTATTGCTTGATAATCTGCAATTTTATAATTCTTTTTGTTAGACTGACTTTCTTCTTTGTACCGTATTTTCCTTACATGCAAAACGCCAGACTGTTCTATCTTTTTTGCATCTTTTTTTATGTTAACATATCTTGTGCAGTCTTCTGCCAATTTCTGTACTGTAATACTTGGATTGCTTTCCAATTTTGCCAGTACTAATTTTCTCAACTCTGCGTCTTTTTCCGCTACCAGCCCCTGAACAAACACCAAGCACTTAAAATTGTCTGTGCTTAACTCTGCTAGCTTGAATTCTTCACAATGCTTATTCACATTGGCTGCATACGTTATATAGTCATGTTCGTCATCTTTCATCAAATTCAAACATTTCCACCTCTTGTGGAACAAAGATGTCTTTTTACTAAATAATTCACTTAATATATTTACCGCCTCGGTAAATGTCAACACGTTAGTTTTTTTCGGTAAAATGTAGTTTACCAATTTGTTATGCTCAGCAGTTCCTAATTTGCTTAAAAGAAGCCTAACCTTCTTTCTTTCAGACCACAAGTGGCAGTCCTTGTTATACATGTCCGTATATTTTTTATAATATTCTTCAAAAGTTATCTCTTCATCTGGACTGTACGTGAATATTTCAATTGAATTCCATATTGTATTCTCTGGGAAAGAATCATTTTGTAGACTTTTCTCTTTCCTGTTCTCAGTTATTTCCAGAATTTTGCTTTGAAACTCCCCATGCATCTGTTCCATTTTTTGTTGGAATTGCATTTGTTTATTGAAAGTTTCCTCCTGTAACTGCATCTGGAATGTTTTTTGTTGTTCTTCGACATTCAAATACCCCAAGCAGCTCCAGAACCACGACAATCTAAAAGAAAGTGGAAGTCCACGAACCCTCTCATCATCAATCCAAAAAGGAGACGATATTGAGACTCCTGCGGAGGTAAAGGCTTGAGAGGGGGGTGTTATGGGACCTACCTTTATGGACTAAATGGACTCGTCCTATTACTATATATACGGGGAGATTATGCCTCTCAGGAGAGCTGTTTACAGTTGACGAGTTGACTACTGTACTTTGCTGTCAGTCGAACGTGCAACACTTGTATTCTTTTGTTTAATAATATTTTCACTAAATTGCTGAGTCCGAGTTTTCTTTTGGACCTATTCTGGGTCCACAACAATATGTGTGTGTGTGTGTGTGTGTGTGTGTGTGTGTGTGTGTGTGTGATATCACACACTAGGAAATGGACAAAGTCCAACAATTATTTTAATATATTTTATTGTTATGTTATTTATATAGACACAAATATTTAAGTAAATGCTGTGTTTATAATAATAATAATTGTTTACGTTTGGATATCATGCCAGATAATGCTCTCTTTCCTGGAAACTCTCACTAATATCAGCTCAGCATAATTGCAGTATAAACCACAGGTGGGGTCTGTGGGTGTTGAACAAACACAAATGTGCCTGATCAGGCATCTGCAAGAGTTTGGCTAGCTGCCCTAGTAGACAGGTATACTCAGATACATGTGTCTATTATTGTGTGTGTGTGCACACGTGCGAGAGAGAATGGTGGTATGGATCAATTATTTCATAACCACAGTATTAAGTGTATTGGCAAAGGAGATTAACATATTTTATAACATGTAATCCATATTTCTTTTCCTTTTCTTTTTTTTTAATATAATGTTTACCCAGATACTGCAGACTATTCTCAAATATAGTAGACTGAAAGATAAATATTTGTTGTGGAAAATAAATGCTGTTTTCACTAGGCTACAGGGTCATTGACACACACACACACACACACATATATATATATAATAAGTAATAAAATATACATTCTGTAATAATGTAGTCTTTCTTGTGTGGGTCCTGATGAGTGGTGAATCATGAAAGTTGACCTTTGATAAGTATTGTCAACTATACCTTTAATTACTACTTTATTTTTTTTTTATCTCTAATACTTGTTTTTTACCCAAACCTATTTGATATACATATATGTATATACATGAATTTAACAATTTGAACAAATAACACAATGATTATTTATTGGTATTTCTTATATAAAATGTGAACTTAACATGTACATATGTACATTTTATGAGTGGGGTACTGAAAAGTGCTTGACCTTACTTGCTTTCCAAAATCTGACCAAACATCAAAATAGTTTTCATAGAAGGTCTTGGTTGAGCTGAGAACTTTTTGGCAACATGTCTTATATAGATATATGTAGCCATTTGTTATATTTTATGGTGTCTTTCCCTTCAATTCTCCAAATCTCAACACTTCATCATAAACTGCATATATGACAGGCGGATAATTTTTTGTTTTTCTTTTTATCTGCTTTATTTTATGGAGGACATAGTCATAGCACCCTTTCTAGGAGGATATGAGAGATGATTGAGAGAACACATCAACCTGTTGACCAAAATCTGGCTTCCTCACTAAACAATCTAGGTATGGTGAGATGTCTTAACAGGGTTTTAATACTTGCAAGCATCTGTCTGTCTTAGTGCCTCTTTGCTTTTATATAAACTTAAGGTAATCCATTACCATTAGAATGCCATGCTTAGGAAGTCCCCCCCCCCACACACACACACACATACACACTTCCCGTCCAGGAGTTTGCCATTCCAGGCCAGCCTGGTCGTTCTGTAACACATTATATATTAAGACTAAGCTAATGAGAAACCTGGTTAAAGCTAGTTGACACTTGCTTAGCTTACTTTTGGCTAAAAGATACAAGTATGAGGCACCCAGTGAGCATCAAACTCACTCATAACGGTCAAGCAGACTAAGCATTACTCTATGCCGAAGTGGACACAGTATTTACAAAGTTTAGTTAAGGGTGACAGAAGGCTACAAATATGGAACACCAACCAGTGAGGATTGAATTTATTACTCAGTAGTAATGGTCAACCAGATTAGCTTGTTAATCATTACCCACCTCATGGAAGCCATAGCTGTTATTTACATAGCTTAGCATTAGCACTGCAAGTATAGGGTAGCAGTGAGGATCAAACTTGAACATAATGGTCAACTGGACAACGTACCAAATTTACTTATTAAGCTTAGCTTAGTTTGAGTACAAGGCCACAAGTACTGGGTACCCAATGACAATTAAGCACACTAGTAATGTTCTGTTAGATTACTTTGTTAAACAATATGCCACAACAAGGTCACCATGTCTGAAGTTAGTTAGTATCTGTGTTCAAAATGCACCAATGTTGGTTTAGATGGAGTTGCAGAAGTTGCTGAGGCTGTACAGCCTGATCTGGCTCTATGGGTGCTGCTGCTGCCTGCACACTCTACTCTCTCCCTACTAGTCCTTTCAGGCTTACTCCCATATCACATTGGAACACTGATTCTCATACAGTCACAGAAGTTAAGCAATGTCAAGTCTGGTCAGTACCTAAATGAGTGACTGAGGAGTACCAGGTACTGCAAGTTTGGATGTATGAGTAGTGTAACGTATAATGACAGGGTTGGAAATTGGAGAGTCAAGTTCCACTTCCAGTCAGGCTTATTATATTTGCTTACATGCAAATATAGTTGGGAAAGGTAGGAATCCACCTTTTCTTCCTCCAGCTATGGATTAATTAGTAGGACTTGTATCAGTAAATCATTATTATCCTCTCAAAAGTTTTACAAATAAAAAATATTCTCTGGCTTTAAGTGATCCTATTATCAACCTTTTGAAAGTTATCTTAATAAGATCACCAAAATTAATCATGTCAAGCCTGGACTGGCCATCGATAGGTAACTTTTTTGGGAATACCCGTTACTGGATGTGTGAGTAGTGTAATGTATAACAGCTCTGGACTAGAAATCCAATTCCAGTTTGATTCATTTTATATTACTTATAAATACCATTGGAAAAGATACAAATCCACCTCTTCTTCCCCCAGCTATGGGTTAATTAGTAAGACTTGTATCAGTAAAACCATTAACTCTGTAAATTTTATTTTTTTCAATCTGAAAATATCTTCTTGCTTTAGATAACCTGAAAACCATTGAAGAGCTGTAAAAACCAAATCGATCAATCATTGGTCCACTCCTTTTCTCACTTGTCTGAATGCCAGCATTGTTAGCAAACTGCCGTCTACTGTACTCTACCACCTGATACCACCTGAAAGAAACTACAAAGTTCAAAATTGACCAATAAAGACAAGCATCTCTATAGGTTAATTTAGACTTTTATTGCTCGGTTTATTTTGTGATGAGGGTCTGTAATCAGCTCAAATGGTTCTTAGCTTTTGGAACTCTGTGCCCAGTAATTTGTTTTTCTCTAACAAACTTCAAACAAATAAAAAAATTTTGATTTGCATATTCCATTGTAATACTCAAATCTTGAGTGGTCTTACTAATCTTAATCTACCATATCCATTAATCCTTAATCCACAGACACTGTAATCTTATTTCTTGCTCTTCCTTAATTCTCGACATTCCATGTCTGTTGTTTTGTTTTTTGTTTTGTTGTCATTATACTCTGTAATGTTTTTAATTCCAGCTTTTTTATTACCGCAATACAAAGCAATGGATGGATACCAGATACACAGACTCTCTGGCCCTAAACTAATTCAGGTTATTTCTCTCCACCGAATCTTTCATGGCTTTACTTCTGCTTAATCCTGTGAGGTAAGTTCTACTCCCTACCAAAAATTAACTATACAGTTATACACATATAGAAACGTTGATGAATTAAGTCGAATATTGAAGTTACTAAGTCTTTTGAACAATAATCCTCATTATTATTTCTTTGTTCGCCATACTTTGGTCTACATTGGATTCGATGGTATTCTCTGTATTCAGCACCTTTCTTTTTGGACTGGCGTCTTTGTTGTTTTGAACACAACTTTTATTTGATTTAATATTTTTGTCAACATCTGGTTGCCTTTTAAAGTCTGACATATTTTTTTTCTTTATTTCTTTTCACTTCATTTTCAAGACTACATAATAACAAAATGAAGCAAAAAATCTCCTGTTTTAACTGGTGTTAAGTGATATAGTTCCTTTTTTTTTCTCCTGAGGTGGTATCACTAACACTGATTTCAGCAATAATGATACAAAGCAAAATGCAAGACAGACTGAAATTTGATAAAATATTTATTTTATAGCAATAAAATAACAATCTTGCTTGTGGAAAGGTATGCCTTTTGTTGACAGAGAGTCCATGTGTCTACATTTTTTGGAACGAAAGTAACTTACATGGTCAGCTGTAAGGAGTACTCTAGGTAAAGGGAAAGAAAGGGCTTCTTGAGAGCATGAGTTTAAATAGGCACCAGTTGGCTGCTGCTGTTACTACCATATTTGGTCTGTACTAGGGGAATTAATTTGCTACAAAAACTTGGAAGAAGTATCTGTCATTTCTAGATTTTTGGTAACAAAGGCTATGACTTAATTAAATGATGTTTTTGTTGTAGAGATTTTTTTCTCATTTTGTAATAATCTTAAAATCAGTTCTTTTCTTCTTGCCAACATTTTCTTTTTTGAGTGTTCTATGATCTCGGGTCAACATTTTTGTAATTTCTAATGTGTTGTTATTGCTTGCTGATTTTGCAAAACCATGTTTCTCTTGTGAAATCATATCCTTCTGATGACCCATGCCAGTGTATAAACACAGTCTGAAAATCAAAAAAAGAAATATCATTGACTATACTGTTATATATGCTTACAGCTATATCACTTTGAAATACTGCTTAACTTCAGTGATCTGATGTGAACCAGTATTGAGCCTAGTCAGTACCTAGATGGGTGACTATTTGGGAATACCATGTATTGTAAGCTGGGATGTGTGCTTGGCTATCTGACTTGTCATCCTGAGCTTTTTATCCAACTGCACAGAATGAGAAATCAGAGAGCCAAGTTTAAATTCTAGTCGAGTTTGTTAGATTCACTTATGTGCAAATACTCTAGAGAAATCTATGATCCATCTTTTCTCCCCCTAGGTATGGGTTAAATAGCAGGTTAGACTGGGTTCTATAGCCTTGGTTAGCAACCAGTCTGCTACAGAAAGTAACGGCAGCCTACTGCAGGAATTCTTTTGCAAAGTCAATCATGAATGTATAAGAGACATGATCGTCCAAGTGTTTCACATCCACCCCTACCAACAAATATCAGGTCACAATGGAAGAAAATGATAGATAAATTTTTATATAATAATGTTAGGAAGAGTAGAGCATTCTGACAAATGCAATAAATCATATATTATTCTATCCACCAACTCTGTCACAATTAGAATTGAAAAGAATGTATCTAAGCTTAGCATAAAATGTGTTACAACTATTTCTAGAGCAATAAAATAATTAATACAAAACAAAACAATAATAAGCTAAAATTTGAAAGAGGAATTTATACTATCACCTGTAACAAGAAATACATAAGAGAAACTTAAAAGGAAGTTAATTAAAAGATATGAATGCAAAGAAAAAATGTTTTACAAAATGACATAAATACATTAATTGCTCACTGTAATGGGTCTGACTTTAATTTTGATTTAAAAAAAATGCTACTTTAAGTAAAAGAGAAAGCAAGTTATTAATACAAAAGTGTATAGAAAGTACTTTAATTGCTAGATCATCCACAGTAAATTTGTGTCCAGGTTCTTACAACATTTCAGCTTACTTGACAGATCTTCTATTATCACATTGAGGGATATTTAATAACAAAAGTGATAAAAAGATAAACAAAAAGAAACAAAATAAACAAAATTGGTTAGACTATATAAAAATACTTAAAAAGAAAAAATTTAAAAGAGTAAAATTTCAGTGCCGCCTATCTTTCGTGTACATATAGTTACATCAATCCGATGAAGTCCTCAAAAACAAAATGCATCACATGAAACTTTTATGCTAAACAACCCTCAAGTTGCATAATCTCAAACTACTTAATAAGTCAATGAAAATATTACTGAAAATAAAAAAGATTATGTTAGTTAAATTCACATGTTATATTTATGATATAAATATATCCTTAATATTTTACAGGCATTGGTTGGTTAATACAGTTGTGACTTGTATTTTGCATCTGACACAGTATCATGAGTCCCTTAACTCATTAGAATTATAGTGACAACACATCTACTGCAGTAGTGGTGTTTCTTGGGCAAGGTAGACTGATAGACCCCAACTCAAGCTATTCTCTTGACTTCTCCAGTTGTTATGATACTACCATGTTGTTTAATATTTATACTAACAATATTAGATATAACTAGTAATTTAATGGGATAGGAGGCCCATGGTTAATATTTAGCCTGAAAGTAAATATTGTATTTACTTTACAAGAATGAAAGAAAAAACAAGAATTTGTACAACTGGTATCAACCATTAAGAAAACAAACAAAAAAAGAACATATAAATAGTTGTTTAGAAAGTTTTGTAAAAGTTTCTTGAAAACTGTTGTTCAGCATTTAGTTTTAACTTTAGCTTTAGGTTCAATGAAGTCTTCTGTAAATATGTATATGTATGAAAGAAATGTCATATGCTGATAAGAAAAGCGGAGTTTTATTCACTTGCATATATTCAAGATGAGAAGAAAGAAGACAGTCAATTAGCAACTGGTGTCTGTTTCTGTACCTGGTCCTGTGTGAGTAACAGTCAGCCTGCTTCTTTGAAGTCATTACAAAACAGTCATTTCATTTGACGCAAGTGAATTTTCCACTACTGAGCATCTGCGATTGTCAACTCAGCTTGCTTTTTATGTGTTTTTTTGGATTCACAACCACCTCCCCATCTTCAGAATTTTGAAAACTAAATAGAACCATTTGATTAGTTAATAATTCCATCTGAATGATCTTATGACGTTCCCTATTGCATCTGTGTCTCAAACTGACTTTGCTTTCTTCTAGAAACCATGTGCAAGAGTTATGTCCATTTTATTCTTATTTATTATAAAGCTCTCTATCAGTGGTTTGTGATGTCTCCTGCCATTGGTCAGTTATTTGATAATGTTTACATATATCCCAAAACAGACATAGAATAATGATCCAGATTATTAACACTAAAAATAAGATTAAAAAAAAAGACTCATCATAGATAAGGAATTCAAATAAGAAATTCATAGACTTGTGCAATTTTTAACTTTTTCATTCATTGTATTTATTAGATATTTGCTTGCAGGATGCTATTTATAACCAATAAAGATAAGAATTTCTTAGTTTAAAATTCTTTTGTAAACTAGAATTAACGATAGTCAATCTCCAAAGTTTTGCAAAAAAGAAAAATAGAGATTAGTAATTTTAATATCTTCATAGGCTAAGTGTACTTATATATATATATATATATATATATATATAAATATAAAATATAATATTTATTATCAATATATAATGTTAACAAGAATAGAAAACAATGTGAAACATTTTGTCATAGAAACGAATGTAGGGATTTTTTAATAAAATTTCTATTTTGTTTTTTGATATTTTGTTCTTTTCCCCTTCATTTTCCCTTCATTTCAGCTAGTCCATTCTTTATCTTTAATCAGGTGGAAATTTGCCAGGGACATATCAGTTCTGCTTATATAATCTGGTCTTTGCTATGTGAAATACTTCCCTTGCATTTTTGCTGGGAAACTTTCAAATAATATTAGCTCAAGCCCAAGGGCGCCCAAGGAGACCGTCCCCCAGGCAGTACCTCTCCTTCTTTGGGAGGAGGATGAGTTTATTGCCTAGTGCTTGAAATGTCCTCAAAAGGAGGACGTGCTGAGGAGATTTGAGTAATTTTTCCATGGTATTGCTGTTAAACTCAATTTATGCTGAACTTGTGTTACATTTGGTAGTGACATGGTTGCACTGGAAAAAATGTGTGGACTTGCAGTATACCAGTCCAATGTTGTTTTTTTTCACAGGATAGTGAATATCTGTCATTATTAGTTACTTCAATGAATATTAATAAGTAATGTAAAAGACGGTAACAGTTTAGAGGTATTTTCAACTGTCCCAATGTTTTGAACTTTTCTGTTGCATTCCCAAAGGTTCTTTACTCTTCATAAATCTGAGCTTAGATCAGCTCTCACCAAGATGATTTGATTGATTGATTTGTTCTTTATGGCTTATCAACCCTTTGCAGCTTATGTAAAGCCAGGAAATATTTTTAGATAATGATGATTACTGAGACAAATTCTACTCGTTAATCCATAATTGGGTGAAGAAGAGGTGAATTCATACATTTACTAAGGGTATTTGCCCATAAGTGAATATAACGAATATAACAGACCCAACAGGATTTTGAACTCGGCTCTCCAGTTTCCAATTCCGAGCTGTTATCCATTACACCACCTGCATATCCAAGCTTACAGCAATTGGTATTCTCAAGCAGTCACCTGTCCAGGTACTGACCAAGCTTAACATTGTTTAATTACAGTGATCATGTGAAAACTGTTGTTTCAACATATGGCCATAAGCCACCAAAATGAAAAGAAAGGAACATGATCAGAGGAGATTGCCATAGAGATGCTGACAGCCTCAGATGATTGAGTGATTGATAAGATTATGAATGTGATAAATGAAATGTATCGCAGCAGTGAAATACTGCTGCCAAAGAAACTACTTAGTTCATACTAACATAAATCATAATTTGAAGACTTCAGGATACAAAATGACCACAAGCAAAAATTTGTATTTCCACAATTACAAAAGTAAATGTCCTCACAGATGTAAAATAGCAGTTATAAATATTAACTGAGCCAAAATAAAACTATGTGAATCAGCTACAATGCAATATTTATTATTTACCATTTTATTAATAACTAGGAAAACAATTTTATTCATAAATTTAAAAATATCCATGAGCTACAGAACAAGAATATTTAAATAAAAATGATTTTTCTGAACATTATACATTTTTCTGTTAAGATTATTTTACATCTCGGAATACTTCTTTTAATTATGCAATTTTTTTTAATAATTGTGATCTACAACCAAGGGTGGTTAATCAATAAAAAATCTAAGACTTAAACCTCCGACAATTATAGGTTAAACCCTTTCCTACTTTTTTTTTTTTTTTTTTTGAAAAATGCAATTTTGAAAAGTTTTTAAATCAGTGCTGATTTTTCTAAACATTTGCATGAGGCATACCTAGAAAATCTGCATATATTATAGTTAACCAAGTGATGACTGATAAAGAAATCTTAAATGAAGACTGGACACGAAGCACCTTGACCAAAGCAACTAGTGAAGCTGCTGGATTCTGTTTTTTGGAATGGTTGGCCAAAATATTGTAAATATAAAATGAATCTTGTAAATAAACAATCTAACAACTAAATAATGCGTAACATTTTTGCTCTTAACATTTTAAACATAAATTTTTAAAACAATAACCTTTGCTGATGTTGGTTTTTATCTGTTTGGAATGACTGCTAAGAAAATCCTCTCCCCAAATTTATAAACAAATCCTATAAATGTATGCTGAGTTTTCTTTCTAACTAATAAAATTGGGATGTGTATGGTGGTGTAATGTATATCAGCTCAGAATGAGAAATTGGTGAGTCAGCTTTGAATTCCACTGGAGTTTGTTACATTCACTTAAGCACAAATACCCTTGAGAAAAGTATGAATCTCTCTTCTCTCCCCCAGCTATGGGTTGTATAGTAAGACAGACTGGGTCATGTAGCCTTGGTTGGCAACTAGTCTACTGTAGAAAGGAAGAGCAACCTACTGAAGAAAAATCTTCTGCCTACCCAGTCATGAATTGAAAAAGACATGATAATCCAAGTGTGCATCACATATGCTACTTAATTGACTGAATAAAAATGGACCAATTCCTGGTGTGTTCTTGTCTTGAAGTTAGAATGAGAACTGCTTGACTGTATCCTTTTGGGTATGGACCCAGTTCTTAATTTGTGAACTTGATTTATTACTCTGTTGCTTTGCTTAGTTTTGATTTGCATGTGTATATTGTTTGCTGCATAACATTTTGTGCTGTTCTTCTTCTTCCTTGTGTTATTGTTTTTTGTCTATTTTGCTTGTTGAAAATCTTGTCAATTACACTTAACCATGGCCAATTACTCCACAGTTTATGGTGATGGCAGTGTCAAGAGAAAAACCATCCTTTTGACAGTTTCTTTTGCAGATACACATTAAACTTTGCAAAATATTTGAAATAATCCATAAGCTGTAATGGAAACGAGCAACTGGCATACAGATAAAGAATAAGTGACTACATAAAAATAGAAATTGCTATATGAAAAGTTTTCCTCACTCAGATTTATTTAACCTATACAGTGATTGGTTTTCTAGCCATCGTAGAATTACAAGATTTATTATTGGTGGATATAATCTTAAACAAACAAATACACTATACTGATGACAGATTCAGAAGGAAAACTGGATTTGACATGGTAATTAAAGAAGGCAAGAAGAAAAGATTAACTATTACAAGACTATAAAAGAAACGACATCACTTAAGGATTTTCAACAGCAACAACTACTAAAATGAATAGCACATCAAGAGAAAATAATCAAGATGTTTTTGATGTTACACACTATTTCAAACAAAAGCTGGATAGGAAGCCTCCATCAATATTGGCTGAGAGCAATGACTGTTACTGGCCTTGAGAAACCTATTTTCCTGAAAAACTGTTTCAATAGAAAGATTTTTATAAATTTCATCTGACTATAACACAGGCTGAACAGGATGAACATTTAAGGTAACCAGTCATCAGCCAGATAAGCAATAATTAGACAGAAAATGAAAAAAAAATCCAGAATTTTGCCAAACAGTTCATCAATTCTCTCTCAATAATAGTCAAGATTGTAGATGAAATTCAAATATACTCATAGATGATAGTGACTTTCAGAAATATAATTTGTGTGATGCTTTTTAGGTGTGGAAGGAACACTTATAGCATTGTGAATATTCCTAAGGGGGTTATTTTAAAAGGGATGGTAGCTAAATTTAAATAGGAACAAATGGAAAATATTTTAGCTTGACACATTTCTCAACATTTAACCAAAAAAACAGATGTTCTTAATTGCGTCTTGGTCAGGCTTAGAACTTTTCAGCAACTCTCTTACTTGCTGGAATAATTGAGTACTTTTTAAATCCTAGTCCAGGAACTTTGTATTCAAGTTCAGTTTGGAGGCCAAATAGATAAAAATGTGAGTAGGCCAATTGTGCTACTCTAATTATCCAAATAGGGAGGGATTTTCATTTCTTGAAGATCAGAATTCACATTTGTGGCTTTTTACTTGGGCTTGAACACTGACCTCTGGTACTATGAGACTGTGTCTTACTTACAAAAGTGAAGAATTATTTACTAAACTTAGCTTAGTCTAGTAAAAGCCACATTAGTTAGGTAGCCACTGATGAATTCAATTCACTACACAAGTAATGGTCCAGCAGACAATCACTCTCTACCAAAGACCTGTAATCTGGTTTACTTCCATGAGTGAATTCTATACACTTGCAATGATCTAGTAAGGGCATTTAATTTGGTTTACTTCCAAGATTGCATTCACTCTACATGCAATGGTCAAGCAGGACTTTGTAGTCTGGTTTGCTCTGAATCAGAGAAATAGATCATGAGACTTTGAGAAAAAGGTTTGTGTTTATGTACTTTTTAAAACAGAATCATTATTCACATTTTAATGAGTTCAAATATGCTATTTAATGATCATCAACAATGTATATCTTAGTTAAGTTTTAATTTCACAAGTTCTTGAAAAAGCTTGTCTCAAGTGTATATTTTAAATCCTTATTAATGTTTGCTTCCTATTGGTTGGGTGAATCTTAATAAAAAAAATAAGAGGTAAAAAGATTGAACTTCCATATGCAAGCAAATCATATTTTAATAATGTTTCAAGCACATCTCTTAATTCAGATAAGATTCATATGAGAACATTTGAGATAGCTGTAGACTCCCAAGGTATAAGCTTGAACATGGCAGGTATCTCTCAATATTGTGAGATTTTCAGCTTATTCTACTTGCATTAAATCCCTTCTCAAAAGATATAAATATCAGTGACAATGTAAAATGCAAATACCAGTTGTTATTGTGGAGTAATTGGCAATGGTTAAATGCAATTGGCAAAATTCTCACCTAATAGAATTAACTAAGATCTCAATAAACAATAAGACAAGGAAGAAAAGAACATGCAAAATAATACAAAGCAAACAATATATATACAAGTCAAAACTAGGCAAATTAACAGTGATAAAGTATAAAATCACAAGAATTGCCTTCCCATGCAAAAGGGATAAAGTCGAGTAATTATAGTGTTTTGACTACAGGATAAGAAAGGAGAATAATATGGTGGATGAAACTGATCCATTTTTATTGGTTAGGAAAATATCCTGGCAGTAAATTTTAGATGTTCTTAGCTGTCATTCTGAACAGAGATTAGAACCAACAGTTGTTGACTTAAGAGAAGGTTAAAGCGCACCCATTAAACTAAAGGAACTGTTGTACCTCCATGCATTGTTTTGCAATGTGTGCAACTGTTAAAACAATAAAAAAATCTAAAGTATTAAAACACACTGTGTAAGAGTAATTAAAAACAAACAAACAAGAAACATTCTAACAATAACAAGTGCTGAACTTGATTAAGTGATGAGGAGATTAAAGGAATGGAGTATATTTTTAGAATTAGAATTCTTCTCTGGGTCATTCTGGTAAAGTAGTTCCTTTCAAAACTTGGAACTGTGTTGTCAGTAAATCAGTGGCTCTTCTTGTCTTTTATGTTTGCACATAGATACAAGTGCACTCTCCCCCTCCCACATTAAGGAGATAAACTTACCCACAAATACAAATGAGGTCTTTGTATTTCTATTAGTATCTCTGATGCCAGGAAGCTTGTGGTTAACAAGTTAGTCTTGCAGACAAGTACTAGTGTACTGAATCTGATTTTACCCTGGTGTTCTTTTTGTTGCCAGACTAAACTAAACATCATAAATATCTAAAATAGAAACTGCAATTGATATTTACTAAACTTATCTTTATAGATGGTAAATTCAGAGAGGAATATGGGAAGAAGATTGTGATGTGCCAAGAAAATCAGCATTTAGTATTTTTTTTTGCTTTTTGCAAAGGTTTGAACACAAACATCTAGCAGAAATGGGAAATAAGAAACTTTCTGTCATGTAGCAGGCCAGGCACCTAATCTATAATTATTATTTACTGAACTTAGTAAAGCACAAGGTCAGATTAGTAGAGAAAGACTGTGGGGTGAATCTTTTTATGTATGCCATGTCTCATCAGGACGTGGTTGATCATGGTTCTCCACAACTTCCCATACTTTGTAGTAATGCTTGTCTCCTTATTTTCCCTCTCACTGTTTTTCCATCTATTTGCATAAGCTTGTTTGGTCGATTACTTGCTGTTTTCCCCTCTGCTTTTTATCTTTAATATATCCTCTCCTGTGAATGTCAAATTCTCCAAGCCCTCTTTCTTCATATTATCCAAAAATTTCAACTGTCTCTTTCTGATTCTATGTATAAGTGTCCTTTTTATTTTCAGTTTCCCTAAAGCTACTTCATTGCTCAAATATTCTGTCCATATTATTCTCTGCATCCTTTTATTATAGAATGACATGTTTGTTGCTATAAGTTTTCTTCTCATCTGTGAGAAAATTGTGTAGAATCCATCGCCATATTAGAGGATTAATATTACATAGCAGTTGAGAACTCTTTTCTTTGTTTCTAATGAAATTTTCTTATCTCTTAATACATTGTTTAGCTTCTGGAAGACATCTTTCACTATATCAAAGCTCCTTTGGATTTCTGTGTTACATTTTCCATTGTTAAATTAGCATTCAAAATGTTTGTTTTTGATTTGACTTGAATATCAACCTGCGGCCCTAGTGAGAAATATGTAACTATTTTGGCCACAAGGTAGACCAGCTTGGGTGCCAATCATAATCTCAAATCTTAAAATCCTGAATGTTGAAATCCTGAAATTTCAAATCCTGGAAGATCAGAATCCTGAAAAATAGTCTTTGGGAGAAATTGAAAAAGAAATTTTTTGAAGTATCTTTATTTCTAAACATTTAAGAAAAAATAGTTTTTAAATAAAGTTTCTACATATGAAACATTCAAAATTCATTAAAATATATCAGAATATGTCACAGGCGATGGGAGAGTTTAGTAGACAATGCCCATGTCTCATTATTGGAGAGTTTCAAAAAGAGCAGCAGTTCATAGAAAATGAATGTGAATGCATTCTCTGAAGAGAGTCTTGTCTGAAAAAGAAAAAAAAAGTGTTTTATCATGATGAAAGGCTTAAAAATATAGTTAACTATAGTGAAAACTATCTTAGGGTTCTTGCTCATAATCTTTCATCATGAATTATTCATATATTCTGGTTTTATATTTTTTAATGAATTTTGAATGTTTCAAATGTACAAACACTATTTAAATGCTATTTTGTAAATGTTTAGATAGAAGGGTATTTCCAATTTTTTTTTTTTTTTTTTTGTCAGTTTCTCTCAAAAACTATTTTTTTGGATTCTGATCTTTCTGGATTTCAAATTTTGGGATTTTAAATTTCAAGATTTTGACATTCGGCTTTTTAAGATTTAGGATTATAACCCAAACCCGGTCAGCTTATATTGATTAAAATAAGTTAGTCTGTATTCTCATATTGATATAAAAATTATTTTTTAATCTCATTCATGTAAATATAGGTTACACAAAAACCAAAATATTCTGACTAGCCAAACATTTTGATACATTTCTATCTGAATTTCTAGGATGAGGAGTTATCATTATTTAGATTATTTAATCAATGGCTGAAATTTTGGGATACTAACAACAAACTTGTGACCATTAGTCCAGTTATAAGTAATGTAAATAATTTTACACATATTGATACACATTTTTTATTAATTATTTTGATTAGAAAAGCTTTTGTTTCCAAAAATATAATTTCTTATTACTTGAAATGTTATATTTAGTGGATCCACATGCCTGAGTAGATAAACCTGTTTTTAAGGAGTGTAAATTTATGCCTACCGGCCTGTGCATTCAAGAGTCTTAATAAAAAAAATATACCTTTTGGATACAAGACACATTTTTCTTTAAAACTCTTGAATGCACAGACCAGTAGGCATAAATTTACTCTGTTTAAAAAAAATGTAAACCAAACCAGATGTCGACTCAAACACATGGATGCACTAAATATAATGTAAAACATCATAATGTCAAATTATAAAATCTGTTAACTTCTGAGAGAAAATGTGTGTGTGTGTGTGTGTGTGTGTGTGTGTGTGTGTGTGTGTGTGTGTGTGTGTGCTCTCACTAAACAATCTTCTTTTAGATTTTTGTAAAGAGTCAAGAAATTTTGATGAGGCTTAAACTGGAACCTGGATCTGAGCAATTATGTTGGTGCTGCTTACTGAGGTTTTCAGCACTGACCTATTATACATCACCACAAATTTAAGAATTGGTATCAGCAGAAAATTATAGTGTATCTTTAAGCTAATAAGATTAGGGCATTTTTTAAATTTTATTTTTCACAAAGACAATTTATAATAACTTCTCTCTGTGTTAGCTGCATAACTAATCACCAATCATCTTGTGTGATGCATCCAAGTGCAAGCACAATTATTTCCTTCAGTCCCTGCCTCCACACACCCCAGTACAATGCTTATTTGGTATGGAAAACTTAATGGGGACAAGAAATAGCTTATAAATCTTAATACCTCTACAACAAAACTGATGGTTTTTACTCATCTTAAAGAATCATTTTTACCCACCATCAGAATAACTGTTGTTAACCTTCAGGAGATCAACCCACTGCATTTTGTCTCGTCTGCTGCCCCTGCTATATATTTTGAAATACTTGATAAAATCCAAAGAAAGATCTGTAATGTTATTTTGTTCTAGTTTATTAAAATAATACTCTTATTTTGGTTGAGAAATTGTACCCAGAATGACTATTAGAGGCGATGGTTGGTTGTTTTAGTTTAGTGGTATATCAACGGCTTTGACTTATTAATGCTTGAATCTAATTATTTTGTACACAATTTTGTTTTATTTTTATTTTTTTAGATAATGATTTTAGAGATACAATTCTTACTAATTAACCCATACCTAGGGGAGAAAGGGGTGGAGTCATCTTTCCTAAAGGTATTTGCATGAAAGTGAATATAACAAACTCAACTTGAATTAGAACTCTGCTCTCCGATTAACAATTCTGAGCCCTTATCCATTACCCCACCCACACATCCAAACTTACAGGATCTAGTATTCTCAAGTGGTCACCCATCTTGTCTTGACATTACTTGCACATGACCTCCTATCTGTAGCACCAGCACCTTAAATGCAGTGCAATATTTATAATTTTTCCCTTTGCATGTGTCTTGAAGACTAGCAAAGATAAGTAAATACAATTATTTTGTCTTATAGTCCAAAGATTTACAGCTATCTAAAACCTTCATAGTTTTCCTCTGAGATGTGTTAAAGGTGAAAGATTGCCGTTATTACCCAGATAAAAATATAAGTTGCAACTGGATCATCAGCTTCAAATGTTATTTCTGATTAACACTGATAGGATTTCTATTTAGGACAGGAGTCTTATCTCACCACTCTCACTAATCCTTTGAAACAGACAGCTTAAAACGTCTGTGGATGGTTGAGGTTTTTATATGAGCAGCAGTTGTGGCTGCTGGCTATCAATTATGTAATTAGCGATATACTTGCTTATCTCCCTTTTTCACTTGTTTTTTGAAAAGCTGAAATGATTTGATTGATAATTGTTAGAATTTGTATAAAAATCTGTATGTATTACAAATGAAACAAGACAATTCATTATATGATAAAATATGTAATACATTCTCTCTTTCACAGGCACATTTTATATATATATATATATATATACATATATATATAATCTTAAGGAAAGGGATCATAATTTATTATTAAAAAAGGATACAAAAGTATCAGTCAGTTATGTGCCATGCGTGATACACATGTTGGCGATCATGTATCTTTTGATACATGACTGATGAGGCAGATTTTTTTTCCCACAGTAGGTTGCCATTACTTTCTGCAGTAGACCAGTTGCCATCCAAGGCTATAGAACCCAGTCTGTCCTGCTATTTACTCATAGTTGGGGTAGAATAAGAGGATTCATACCTTTCTCAAGGATATTAGCATGTAATTTAAGGTAATGGATTTGAGTGGAATTTGAACTCGGCTCTCCAATTCCTCAATCCGAGCCACTATTCATTACTTCACTGTATCACAGCATTTAAAATTTAAGGCACCTTTCAGCTAACACGTATTCAGAAATATATAATCATTGGCAAAATAAAACAAAGTAGTTGACAGGAAAAATTATTAACAAGTGATATTAAGAAGATATAAATTACCAAAACGAGGGCATATATGGGTAATAATCTTTCTTGTATGTAGGTTTTATTGAATTAGACAAACAAGAAATGTTTTCTAAGTTTTTATTCAGCTTTTCTATGGTTTTTAGAATTTTCTTTTTTAAAATCTAATTGTGTAGAGGAATTGTCCAGTTTTCATTGTTCTAGGTGCATTCAGCTAATTCTTTACCCATTTTCATGAATTCTTTTTTTCAATTTTCATGGTAACAAGTATTGTTAATATATTAGTACTATGTAAGAGTAGTAGTAATTTCATTCTTAAAACACACACACACACACACACACACATATATTTTGTTTGTTTTTTTTAACAGTAAGGTTTACCCTGTACAAGGCTGGGGGCCACTCAAAGTAGAGGGTTACATTAGGCATTTTATATGGATAGGAGAAGAAGATAACAGTTAACCCTAGATTTGAACAGGTTAAGATTATAGTGATAAAAGAAATATCTAGTTGGGAGTCTGTTCCATAGAGCAGTGGTTCACAGGAAGAAGCTGTTCAAGTGGAACTTACTTTTCACCAATGGGACACGGTGGGAATGTGGGTGGTTTGTTACAATATGAGGTGGTATTAGTTGTGAAGGTTAGAAGGAACCAAGGAATGTAGTTTGTCATCACATTTTCCATGGAAATAGTGACAGAGCAGTGAGATGCTTGCCACATCTCACCTGTGAGGTAAAGGTTGGAGAGTGTAAAATAATTCATTATCCACAAGGACTCTATTGATACTGGAGAGTGAGGATTGGTTAGCTCTCCTCTATAGATGACAACAGTACCCCATTTTAGGCCTTACCTGACTCTTGTAAAAGTAGAGTATAGCATGCAAACTCAGGTATTTACTTAATTTTTTTAAATATATATAAAAAAACTGAAAAATTTGCTTGTGCATTTATTTTGTATCAGTTATTTAATTTTTGCATACATTTTATTGATATAAGTTCAAAGCAAAAACCATTTATCAAAATCTGCAATTGTCCATTTTGCACTTTCATTTATTACTGCCTTTTTTTTTCTTTTCTTTTTTTTTTCATTATCAGTTTGAAATCCTTTTTTGTCTAAGTTTTCCTTTTGGCATGTTGTCTATTGGTTGTGCTAACATTTTTGGATTTGTGTGTGTGTGTGTGTGTGTGTGTGTATATATATATATATATATATATATATATATATATATATATATATATATATATATATATATAGTAAAGGCAATAAATTTGTTGGTATATAATCCAAGTGGATCCTAATAATTTAAAATATTAAAACTGATCCACAAAAAGAGCTCAATGTATTTATTATTAAAGAGCAAATAATTAATAATTAATGCACAATAAAATTCAATATTTATTTAAATATATTTTATTTTTAAATATAATTTTGTTTTTGGAATAGTACTTTTAAGTACAATTTTGTATGTTTAAACATAACTTTATCCATATAATTTAAGTTTTATTTTTAAACCACTTTTTATTCCTCTCTTACTTTCAAATTAACATTTCATTCTTCATATAACCCCAATTTAATATCATAATCCAGGTTTAATTTTATAAAATCTCTCCCCTTTAAGATTAATACCTTCCACCCTCCCCTGACCACTGTCTCCTGCCTTTTGTCTGACTGAAACATTGAAATGGATAAATTCTGTATTAGAGTTTCAACAATTTTTTTGTTTTTGTAGGTGTCACAGTTAAATTTCTAACTCAGTCTATACCGGGATTGAATAAGACTAATGAATTTTGTCAGTTGAAATAAGCTTATTCCCTATATGAGGTGATTTTGGATTTTAGTGTGTATTAATTATATATATATATATATATATATATATATATATATATATATATATATATATATATATATATATATCTCAGTGGGGAAACACAATCTCTGATATTGAACATTCTTCCTAGACATAGACTATTCATAGATGTAGAGAGTGTGGATATATGAATAAACATTGCATGGTGACTCTCAGTTTCAACTTTCACAACTTGAGATGAGAAAATGAGTCTCCATGAAGTGTTGATTCCTATCTACACATATTTTGTCCTATTTATATATATATATATATATATATATATATATATATATATATATATATATATATATATATATATGGAGAGACAGACAGACTATTGGGCCTTAAACTCATACTTAACCTCAAGTGGAACTCCTATAAGAGTCATTCTGTGTCAAATCAACAAGGGTCTGACCATCCCCAACACAGATTTTTTTCAAATTTTGTACACTTATAGAGCTTATATAAGTATAACAAATTTTTAACATTTAAATTTTTTAGCTGTTAAAATTGATTGTTGCCTATTTTCATATTATTTTATGTTATCTTTACATTAATTCATGATACTTTTTTAAATAATTATTTTCATTATGTCACTTTTTCATATAAAAATTTGTTATATAATAAAAATATAAACAAAATGAAAAATAATGTTGTTTATTTTCCACCAAATTGGTCAACATTTAACCACAAATAACAAATTCTGTTGATTTTATGATCATAGTTTTTATTTGAATATTAATCAGCATTCAAAGAGCTTTATAACAATATAGAACTTCACCATATTGGGAGATATGAAAATGTTAGCATATAGTGGCAGATGTGCAAATCCACCATTTTTAATTTGGCCCAACTGTGTAAAATCATTGTAACTCAGGCCACAGTCAAAAGTCTACCACAAAATTTTGTATATATTTTGCCATAAAGCAAACAAATTTGTTGCCAAATTTAAAAAAAAAAATTAAAAGATATGTTTTTTGATAAAATTAAAGGTCACAGGATATGGTCAAGGTCAAATTATCTTATTTGACTGTTAAACAAAAAAATAAATAGATCATCTTTTAGATCTAACCAGGTATTTTAAAATTGTAGATAATTTAGCTTTGTGGGTGAAAAAACAACTGAGATATTGATATTTAAACTTTGAGATTAGTTTTCAAAATTCATCTTTTTGGCAAAGGTGAAAGGGTCATATTTCAATTAACCCTTTGACCTAGAGATGTAAAATAGATACTATTCAATTGCTATCATGAAGCTTTATAAGTGTAACAAATTAAAAAAAAAATTGTTTTGGTGATTGTCAGACCCTTGTTGATTTGATACAGAATGACTCTGTAACTGATCCATATGCGAAGCTATTTGAAGTATTTAGTATTTACTATATTTGACATCTTGAATTTTTATGATGAATTCAAGGTATGTACGATCACTACTTTCATTCCAATCCGGATCATAGTTTCTGATTTTAAACTATGATCTAATTTTCAAAATTTGGGGATATAGGTTCCTTGAAAGGCAGATATTAAACTTTCAGAAAATGTACACTTTCTATTACAAATTTTAGGAACTTATTAATTAACAATATGGTTAAAGTTGCTTTGCTGAAATGCAGCTGTTGTAATATTTTTATTTCCTATCTAAGAGTTAACATTCAAATATTGTAAGAGTGGAAATATTGGGGAATTTTATTTGAAAAATTGCTCAATGAATTCTCCATCAGTTTAAAAGTTGTGACTGGTTTTATTCTTCAGTTGATCATTTCAAATATTTCTTTTTTCTTATTTTCCTATCTCCAAGACATTTTCTTTCAAGACTTCGAAATAATAACAACACCCTTCTTTTATGTGCCATGTCTCTCCACAATTTCCTGTCCCTTGTAGCTCTTAATAACTTTTGTCTTTTTGCCATCTCTCCCAAACACTGCTCTGCTATTGATTCACTCAATCTCATTAGGTAGGCTGTGTGCTGCTTTCCTCTGTCTTTCTCTGATCTTCAACCTATCCTGTGAGTATCAAATTTTCTAACACCTCTTCCCTCATTATGTGCCTCAGAAATTTCAACTGTCTCTTCCTGCTTTTAAGTATGTATCCTTTTTGTTGCTATTGTTTAATAGATGCTCACATCTTCAGTCCATAGTATTCTCAGCATCCTTCTGTAGAATCACATTTCTGTTGCTTCATTCAAGTCTCTTCTTCAGTCATTGAGGAGACTGTACAACATTCACTACCACATAGGAGGACTGATACTACATAACAGTTCAGTACTGTTTTCTAAGAATATCTTTCTGTTTCTTAATACTTTGCTCAACTTTTGCAAGATATATTTTTCTTATCTTTATTCACTACAAGAGTCTTTAAATAATTTTATAGTGTAATCAATACAGTGGAATATAGATATCCAAAAATATAATTGTTTGCATTAAATTCTAGAAAAGAACTTAAGTATGAAATTATTACTTAGATAATTTTTATTTTCATCACAATGTTTTTGTAAGTACACCCACTGGCTCCTCTAGTATTGTTCCAAAGAAGTATTTATTCTGTGGATTATTTTTTGTTTTATTGCAACAGTTCTACTATTAGTTCTTTTGACCTTTCCCAGTAATGGCAAGAATTTCAGACAGCACTTAGAACTAAAGATACAAAGTAAATAGATAATATGCAAGGAACATTTAAGTTGAATTGGGTCGAAAATTAGAGGTTAATTTTACTTAAAAATTGCTTCTTGGTTCAAGAAAGTGGATTTTATTTCTCCTAAATTGATTTTGACTCAAACTAAAATTGACTCAGATCAGATTATTGCTAATAAGCTTATATTTTTTTTTAGCCTATATAAAATATTTGGGACCTTTTGATTTTATTTGTGTTAAACCTGTTTCTACTCTCGGTGAAAACAATTCAAGAAGTTCAAATTGTACTTAATTGATTTTGACAGTATAACAGGCTTTAAAAAATGAAATTTATCATCTAGAAATCTATGTTCTTTACTGGATTCTTAATTTTTTTTTTTTTTTAATATTTTGTTTTTAAATTTTTTTTGTGTTTCTTGTGTTCCATGTAAGATATCAAGAAAGTAAACTATTATCAACTTACACCCTGTTCGCTATGCTACACATCTGGCATTGGTGCATATAAATTTTCTTTATTTGTTATTAATACTTTGTTTGTTTTTGTTTTTTTTTTGTTATATATGCTAATATATGTTTTTTGATTGATTGATTAGTTTTCTATGGTTTATCACTCTTTTGCTGGTTATGTAATGCCAGAAAATATTTTTAGATTGTAAGAATTTTTTTAATTTTTTTTAGATAATAATGATGTAGTGATGCATAGTTGGGATGGGGAATAGGTGGATTCATACCTTTTCAAAGGTATTGGCATGTAAGTGAATATAACAAACCCAACTTTTAACTCTCTTCTCTGATTAACCATTCTGAGCCATTATCTTTTACACCGTCTGCTCATCCAAGCTTACAGGACCTGATATTTCCAAGCAGTCATCCATCTAGGTACTGACCAGGCTTGACTTTACTTAACCTCAGTGATTGTATGGATTTGGCTGTAAGCCCTATATTAATACATCTAAGGTGAGGGTAGCTTTAGAGAATGAAAAAAAATAACCCCAAAAAACCTATAACATTAGCAAACTGAATTCAAACTTTCTCTCTTGAGATAGTGTGTATTCACTTTGCACACTTGGGAAGGACATGAATCCATTTTTTTTTTGTCCCACTCCATCAATAGGTGATTAGTAAGTCTGTTTGAGCCTTTTGGCCTTGGAAGTAAATAGTAACCATTTTCTTTTACGGAAAAATTCAGCATTCATTGACCAAGCACTTGGTGTTATGATTGGTTGAAACTGATAAAATCTTTCTCTTAAAGCAATTTAATGTTTAAATAATCAGTGCCCATCTCTTCATATCTCTGCTTGTATATGTGCAGAGCATAATCTAGGAAGAGAGTAAATAAATGTGAGGCTCTCATTGTTTCCTTGTAATACACTTGATGGAGTTAAGATCATATTTGGCATTAGATTAACAATTTGGCCCCATAACTGTTCACTTATGACTGGTCACAATAGCACCACTTTGTATGTTTGTCTATATGAATAAACAAAGAAATATGTAACGTGAAAGTAGCCAGTGAATAATGCAATTTCATGTATGTATTGTTTGCTTTTATATCCCTTAGTTCAGTGCTTCCCAAATTGTGTGACATGCCTCATAGATGCATCAGAAGAGGATAGCCGGTGAGGCAGAATGATTGAAAAACAATCAAAGATTTAGAAACAGTTTCAAAGAATTCATATGCCAAAAATAAATGTTTTCAAAATTTAAAATATGAATTACTTGTAGTTGCATGTCAGTATAACCCAGTATAAATAGTTATAAATAATGATTGACCAATTTTATCATTGTGATTTTTTTGCATTATATCTAGTATTAAGAATATCATAAATAGGGTCTTAAAATTGAAGGAGAGTTATCAATGATAATGTTCTGATTGCAAATCTGCGATTATCTTCTTTTAACTCCATTTTCTCTGTTTTGTTTTTTTTTAATTATTTTTAAATGTACTTTTTTTCACATAAAATTTGGTGAAACAAGCAAATTTTCATTCCAAAAATGCATCCCAGAGAAAAAAAATGTTTGGGAACCACTGTCTAAGAATTATATATAGAGCTGTGTGTGTGTGTGTGTGTGTCTAGAATGTTAGTGTTTTAGTCTCTAAAGAATTAAAGATATGTCAGATTGTTTCACTGAATAATTTTTCCTGATCTAATATTAAAAACAAGTCTTTTAAAATTATTTTTGACCAAAAATGTTTCTGTGGTTATTGTGATTTGATTGTCTTTTGTACAATCGCTTTAAATTGCAATTATCTTTGGATGGTCTTTGTTCATGAATTTCATTCATATCTCGACTAGCTTAATTAACAGAGTCAAAATATATAAATGCTGTTTTCATAAATGTATTGTAATCATTCTCCAGTTTGCTATTTTCATCTTTCTCCTACTTTAATTCTATGATTTTATTTTTTCTCATTTACTCTTTCTCTTGACCATTTCTTTGTGTAATCTGTTTCTCTTTATCACTCTATTTCTCCCTCCCTTCATCACCCATCTTCTCTTT
The DNA here is from genome assembly GCA_964036315.1 of Acanthosepion esculentum. Classification (NCBI taxonomy): domain Eukaryota; kingdom Metazoa; phylum Mollusca; class Cephalopoda; order Sepiida; family Sepiidae; genus Acanthosepion; species Acanthosepion esculentum. The sequence continues at coordinate 71,856,609 of OZ038495.1, forward strand.
CTCCTCCTCTCTCTTCACTTCCTGTTTACTCTCCCTCTAATCACCCTTCCTCTCACTCTTCTTTCCGTTTTTCTCTTACATCTTTCTCTATTGCTCCTTCATTACATCATCTCTTTTCCTCTCTCACTTCACTTCTTGTTTCCTCCTCTTTCTCCCCTTTAAGTTTCCCACTCCCTGCTACTCTTCCCCACTTTTAGAACCCCCATCATTCCTCCCATCCTTTCCATTTCCACCCTCCATTCTTCTCTTTCGCCTTTTCTCTCTCTCTCTTTCCTTTTCCCCTTCTTAATTCTCTTTCCTCCCTTTCTGTTTCTTCCTTCACCCTTCCTTTTCTACCTTTAAGTTTTCCTCTCCAGTCTTTCTCTCTCTACCTTTGTTTTTTCCTTTATCCTTCTCTTCCACCCTTGTCAGTTTTTTCCTCCATCCTTCTCCACACCCTTTCATTTTTTTTCCAATCTTTCTCTTCCACCACTGTCAATTTTTCTTCCATCCTTCTCTTCCCCCACTATCAGTTTTTTATTCCATCCTGCTCCTCCCTTTTCAGTTTTCTCCTCTATCCCTCTCTCTTCTACCACTTTTGATTTCTCCCTCCATCCTTCTCTTTGTCATTTCTTATGACAAGCCTTTTCTATTGCCTCCCCCCCTCGCCCCAATCATCATCACCATCATCATTATTATGTTACAGAGAGAATGGCTCTGACATTGAATTTCTTCTGCCATTTTTATTGATTTATGCTTGTGTATTTTTCAGCTTGCAATATTAAATTTTTGGTAAGATTTTCCTAAAATTTACTGCAAACTAATAATCTCTTCAAATACTTCAGGAGCAAATCCATTTGCTTTTATATTTTTTAAACATTTAATTTCATTGCTTTTAATGCAAGCATTTTTTTAATTAATAATTTTGACTCACTATTCTATATTAATAAGTACAAAGTTTCAAAACTTGCATCAAAAAACCTTTATTAACCTGTTAACGACATTCACCTCTAAGCTTTTACAAAAATGAACATTTTGTGCATAATATGGTAGTAATATTGTGTTGAATTTTATTATTAGATGAAGTGTTGCTGACCATTATTAATTTTTGATTCCCCTACAAACTTATTTGTCATGTTTTTTACACTTAATAATAATCAGATTTAATATCTTTCATTGATAACATTATTAACATGAAGCATTGACATTATTATTTGACTCCACTTTCATTTTTATTACAACTTTTTTATTGCAAATATTCATGCAGTCACTTAAATCAGGGTTTTCAAACTGTGGATCCTGACCCTTCAGTGGGTTGTGAGATACATAAAATGGGTTATGACAAGAAAGAAAGATAAAAAATATGCAAGTAAGAACAAAGTGCAGCATATAAACAACTCTAAATGTTGTACAGCACTCATAAATTATCATTAGTTTTTCATCAAGGTTAAGCTAGTATTATATTTTATTTTTTAATATATATATATATATATATATATATAGTCTGTTCTCATTGAGTTTATGTATTTTGTTTGTCAAACTCATTGTGGACTGAGTGATGTCAGTTCTCTCTTACAAAGAGACCTTGTGCCAAAACTTAGCTACAAAGGTGTGCAGTGTATTTGTTTTGAATGCTGGTGAAAGCCGTTTTGATTGCTGACTAATTTAGTTGCATCTGAAGTCAGGGCTAAAATTGAATTTCTCGACTCTGTCAAAGTCAAGTTCTGGTATATGCTTTCAAAGGAAACATAGCACATCTTTTTACTAAAAAAGATGTGCTATGTTTCATTTGAAATTTTTGAATTTTAGTGAGTTGGCTGTTGTTTTGTTGGAATTTAAGAACAGGCTAATTTTTAAAAGTAATAATTTTATATTTATACAAATACATAATACAGATAGATACATGCAATTCCAATATGTGTGGAGCATAAGTATATAAATTGTCAATGCTAAATAATTGGACTTAGTGAACAGAGTTTGTCTTTCATTTATTACACATAGGTATAATGGATCACAATGCAAAATGTGGGTCTTGCTGTAGGTCGCAGTAAAGCAAGTTTGAAAAATGCTGACTTAAACAACCATTATTGTTTGTAAATTTCAATCTACACTGTTGAGAATGATTCAGATGAAATAAATACTAGTTAGAAATTAATAACTGATAGTGCTTCAACTAATAATAAAATTCAAGATAATAACTAATATTACTTATGTACATAAACAACACTTCAAAAATTGCAGAACCTGGTGTTCAGAAGAAGATAAATAATAAGGCTACATAATTAAATTTGATCTACTGCAACCATTGGTTCTGTAGTCCAAATGGTGGGACAGCTGTCATGCTGAGACCTATTTTCAAAGATAAAGAGATACAAGTTCATATCTCAATGCTTATTCTTTATTTCCAATTTATGCTTTTTACTAACAGCAGTAAAATGATCATCTGAATAGTTCCAATAAAAAGAAACTAATTAAGATGAAGGAAATACTAATAAAAAATGAAGAATAATTTTCATAGTATTTTCAGCTTAATAATTTGGTTATGAACTATGGTCTGGGAGAGGACTAAATTTAATTTTGAATGTCTATTAAAATTTTGTTTTTCTCTTTTATATAATTCTCTTCATGAAACATTTGCCAAAGTCGCTACTTGATTGTCTTCAGTGAGGTAAGCTCTATCATTAACCTTTATATCATTAATGGTGAATATGTTATCTAGTAATCAAAATTGCAACTAACAAGGATAATTGAAACTAATATCTTAAAAGATAACTGAACGAAGAAATGAAATCCTTTAACTTCCAGCTCTTCATTTAACTTGAACGGCTATGTAATATCGGTCCTCCATATAAAGCAGTGAATACTAGACCAGGGTTACCTGTGGGTCCCAAACCTTCAATGGGTTGCAAGATAAATAAAATGTGTTAGGAAAAAAGAAAGAAAGAAAAAACACAAGTGTGAGCAAAGAGCAGAATATATAAACAACTCTAAATATTACACAGCAAAATTCATAAATCATTTGCTAGTTTTTCACCGAGGTAAGCTTGCCTTATATTTTATATTTTAAATCAAGTTCTCATCAAGTTTCTGTATCTTGTTCATCAAACTCATTACAGAGTGACATCAGTTCTCTCTCACAAAGAGACCTCACCCCAAAACTTAGCATTCGTCTTTGTGGCTGGTGAAAGCTGTTAAAACTGTTGAATAATTCTGTTGCATCTGAAGCCAGGGCTAAAAGTGAATTTCCTGATTCAATGTTGAAATGTTGAAGTTGAGTACTGGTACATTGTTTCTGTAGGAGTAAGATGATGTGTTATGTTTCATTTGACAAAGGACAGAAACAGGCTCGACACTGCACCTGATACGTGTGTAGCATTGTCTTCCTCTGTCCCCAATTGGAATCAGCTGCTTATGAGCAAACAAGCACATCCATTCCATGAAATGACATTTTTCAAATATTATTTATCAGAATTTCGTTTAAATTTGTTTTTCCAAAAGTAATAATTTTTTATTCATGCAAATAGATACATGCAATTCCAGAGTATAATATACATATAAATTGTCAATGCTAAATAAATGAATTAAGTGAACAAAGTTTGTCTTTGATTTATTACACGTAGGTATAATGGGTTGCAATGCAAAATGTGGTTCTTGCTGTAGGTTGCAGGAAAAAAAAATAAAATAAGTTTGAAGATTTGAGGAAACAGATGTGGTTCCACAAACAGATGCTGTGAGAACATCATACAAGGAACAAGGAAATATACTTTATTCAGAAAGTGACAATTGAAATTTCTGGGACTCATAAGAAGGAAAGCAGGCTTAGAAAATTTGATGTTCACAGGATGTATTAAATAACAGTTTATTCACTGTTTCCTTTCTAAAGAGCTTATGTAAATGGATGTAGGTCAGGAAGTAGGAAGGGTAGGAAAAAGGCAAATGTTACTGAGAGCTACAAAGGAAGTTGTGGAGAGCCATGATCTTCCACATCCTAAACACAACATAACACATAGAAGTTCTTGCATTTAGATAATATGATATAAACAATTACAGCTAAAATTGCTAACTCCTTAGGATCAGTATAGTATCTATGAACTGTCTCTAGGATCAGTGTTGCTCCCTGGCTCTATGCCTGGGATCAGTGTAGTATCTGTCCACTCTCTCCAGGATCAAAGTTCTGTTTCCTGACCCTCTGCCAAGGATTGGTATATTATCTGCGCACTCTCTTTAGGATCAAAGTGCTGCTCTCTGGCCCTCTACTTAGCATCAGTGCAGTATCACAACACAACAAATATATGAAGATACATTGCATTTCATAATTTGTCCATATCCAAATGGATACATGTGTAGAGGAATGGTTAATTGTGCAGAAAGTAGGATTAGAATATCAAGTTCAAATTCCTGCCAAGGCTGTACATTTGCTTTTTCACAGTTACCCTTGCACAAGTGTGCATCCTCCTCTTCTTCTCCCCATCCACTTAGGGGTTAATAGCAGGGCAAACTGAGCACACTAGTTTCAGTTGGCAGCTAGTCTAAAAGGAGGACAACTCTGAATTTCAAACTGGTTGCTCATGGAGCTAGCAACTCTACTCCATAAAATCATATTTGCTACAGAAAATATAGCAGTAACACTTAGCATAGTGAGGCTGTGGCCTTCTATACTCTACAGAGGAGTCTAAAGGATCAATATTATATGTATAAATAATCCATTTTTTATGCTAGCATGTAATGCCATTTAAGTTTTCACAGTCTTCCATTATGACTTGTGGATTGGTCCTTTAAAGATAATAAGTCATCAAAAAAATCTTTGTCTTTTGTATTCAGAACTTATGGTAAGTCAGTAGTTTACATGGTACTTGTTAATCTTTTAAATGGAATCCAATAACAACTAATATCTTTTAATCCAACTAAAACAAGATAATCTTTTGGTATGGTCATATCAATCTTCCTTATTAAATTGATTTGTAGGAAATGCCACAATTTGATATTTTCTCCAGATGGCATAGTAAAGATTATACAAGTGAAAATATCTTAAAGGAATCCAAGGATCAAGCTGAAGCTGCATTTGCATGAATCTGACACTTCTACACCATGCCTAAAAATCAACAAAGCCAGGCAATATCATGAGGTATTACTAGAGCACCCTGTATCAGTGGTAATAATAATAATAATGCTTCTGTCTGAAAACCATGACACTAATGACAAGCATGATTTTGGGCCTGAAACATTGTCATCAGCAGCAATTCTATGAATGCATTTATTTTTATCATTAGGATTTTTTTTTCTTTTTTTTATCAAGTCTTTTCAATTTTTTTCTTTTATGGGCTGTGTCAGATATAGGTAATCATGGCTCTCCACAACTTCCTAATTGTTGTAGCTCGAAGCAATGTTTGTCCCATCACTATCCCACCCACTCTCTCTTCTGTTATCTATTTATACAAGTTTGTTAGGTAGGTTATTTACTGTTTCCATCTACCCCTCTTGCCTTCAATATGTCCTGTGAGTGTCAAATTCTCCAAGCCCTCTTTTCTCATTGTTGTCCTTAACTTTATTGTCATATTCACTAGATTTCAACTGTTGTATACTCTGGCATTTTTCAGGTGATATATGTTGGAATTTTGAACTGAACCTTGAACTTTGAACTCCACGGGAGTGCCATGTCTTTTCTGGATATCTCAGTTTCAGTTATTTCCCTTTAGAAACTCAACTCTCCAAGTTTTTGTTCACTTCTGCTGTGGCTGTTGCCAGGTATTGAACTCATAGGTCTTTGGGTCAAGTCACTGGATTACTTCAACCAATGCTTTTATCAACTGAGCCATGTGTCCAGTTGACTAAACAAGTTTTTGGTTCAAAATTCCAATGTATTTGAAGAAGGCCAGAGTGTAAAACATTGTGAATATGACAATAATGTAAATAGTTTCTAGAGTTTAAAAAAGAGACAAGAAGTGAAATGTTATTACAGTCAACATTTCTGAAAAATGTATTTTTTTTCTTCTCAAACGTTTTTTTCATTATTTGGACTATTGTCCTCATCTTTGTCACCATATTTATTACAACGTTTCAGCCGTTGTACGCTCCGGCCTTCTTCAAATGAGAATGTCGAATTGAACCCTTTATTTTGCTCACTGGGGTAGACTGTTCTAGTTCCACGTGCCATGTTTAATGGATGTCAGTTATCAGTTATCTCCTGTTAATTTTTCCCTCTGAAAGTTCTCCACTGCCTTAACCGGGTATTGAACTTTTTGGGTCCTGTCACTGGATCTAACCAACGCCTTTATCCACTGTGCCATATCACCTTGAGGACATCTGTGTATGAATTTATGGGTATTATAAACCTAATGTCTTCAGCAACCATTTTTACCAGTGCAATTTTTGCTGTTAGCGTTGCATGTTTTTACCAGAGCTCATATTGCAACTTTGTTGTTATTATTATTTTTCTCTGGCACTCCTTATTACTGGTTTCCGTATTGTATTAATTTCTATGCTTGGTCGGCTCAGGAGATTTTTGTGGCCTAGCATATGTGCTGATTCCTTAAGTTTATGAATTTTCCAATGGTGTTCCTTGTCTATGATCTCAACCTGATCCCACAGGGGACGGTGATCTCCCTTCTCTCTCCATATGTGGTCAGCCACGCCTGATTTTTCCACTTCTCATGTTACAGCTTTTGACAGTGAGTTCAATACCCGGTTAAGGCAGTGGAGAACTTTCAGAGGGAAAAATTAACAGGAGATAACTGATAACTGACATCCATTAAACAGTCTACCCCAGTGATTTCGACATTCCAACCACCTGAAGAAGGCCGGAGCATACAACAGCCGAAACGTTGTAATAAATATTGCGACAAAGATGAGGACAATAGTCCGAATAATGTAAATAATGTACATAATACAGCAATATAGACAGATTCTCAAACCTTGTTCAGAATTGAAGAAGGAGATTGCTATTTGAAAGACTTACCAAACTACAAAGTTAATTTAGCACCTACAAACTGGAGATACCAAAATCAAACAAGTACAAAAATTTAAATATCTGATGGAAAGTACGACACTGGAATCCAGTGACACAATGGGATGGCCAAAGTTGTATTCCAAGAGCTAAGCAGAGAATTAAAAGACTTTGTTAGAAAGAAAGGAAGATTGAACTGTTATGATATACGTCTCGTATATGGCAGTGAAAGCTGGACAATCTCCTCAGAGTCGAGGAAGAGACTTGAGACAACAGAAATGTAGTTCTGAAGGATGCTGAGGATACCATGGATAGAACATCTGAGCAACAACAAGGTTTTAGAGGAAATGAAAACAAAAAGGAAACTTATACTTAACTTCAGGAAGAGACAGCTGAAATTTCTGGGGCACATAGTGAGGAAGGAGGGCTTGGAAAATCTAATATTCACATGACAGATTGATGAACTGAAGGGGTTTAAGAGAAACAATAAAAAGACAGAGTTTATGAAGAGCTAAAGAGGACAGGAGATTGTCGAGAGCCATGATCGCCTACTTCCTGAGGGGAAATGACACATAAAGATGAAGAATGAAGTTCCAAAGTTTGTGATAATAGCAAAGATGAGAATCATAGTCCAAGTGTAAATAATGTAAATAATGGTAATTCCGCGTCCCAGAAATTCAAACTAGAATTAATTTAGTCTCCCTCAGAATTCTTAAAGATTACAGCAGTCTCCAAAGTTTATAAGTATTTGAACATGTGCAAAATGTTTTTATTACCTAAGACTGCAGTTGCCATGAATGATCTTGAGAAGTGGTCGAGAAGTCCTGTTATAATTCTGCTTCTCACTTAGTTACCATGTATATCACATCCTGCCAGTACCTCATAAATAATGGACTATTCCGTTTTGATTGTGAGTTAAAATGGAAAAGACATATCAGAGATGCTATTTGGTTTCAGTAAGAAAATGAAGGGATGATAGAAGAGGCAATAATGCTTTCATGTATTTAACATTTTCAGTGAAATGGAAAAAACTTGTCAACTTAAAATCTTTTCATTTCTACCCACTTCTTAAAATAATGACCTGCATTCATATTTATGATTGTTATTGCAATATTTTGTCAAATTTGTTTAACTCAAATATTTAGCAATGCAATTGGGGAATTTCCACATGTATGTTATAGTTGCAGAACTTGCAATGGGCTTACTCAGTTATTAAATATTATGATACATCTGAAAATTACCAATCGGAATACTGAAATTTTATTGAGAGACTGCTAGTATAAATTAGTTGTTTGGTAACTTTTACAAAGTACATTGAGTATGCTTTTTCAGTTTCCTTGATCAATTCTAAACAAAATTTTAGGATAGCAAAAGAAAAAAAAGAAAAAGATGAACAATTTAATTCTATTGAAAGAAAACATTTCCCAGAAATTTAACATCTAAAACCTAAATTCATGCCTTATGCTGATTGCAATAAAATTTGCTTCTTTTTGCATTATATTCCTGATTTTAAACTCTCAAAGCCAAATGAAAGGAAAAGGCCTGTTCAAAAATCCAAGGACACATAGTGAACAAACATGAACCTGAAAGATCTGAGACTGTTGTCTGAAGTTTAAATGGAAAAGAAAAAAAACAAACTTGATTTCACTTGTAAAACATTTAACTTCCACTTAGCATTTTAGTACTTCTAAACTTTTTACTCTAAAAGTGGTCTCCACTCACCCCCGCCTTATCCAAGACCTTGAACAATACTGAACCATATTTCTCTCTCTCTTTTGCCATATATATATATATAATATCTAAAATTGACAAGCCTCATCAATAGGTGTTGTCCCCCTTTCTATCCAATATCCCTAACCTTTGATGGAGTCAGAATGTAGTGAAGTCCAGTTATAACCAAATTGATACCATTTTTGACAACTGCCTGTACATGTTGGTATTGAACTATTTTTATTTTATGCTCAGTATATTTAGAATATTTAAAATCTTATACTATGTTTGATAGTAATGAAGAGAAAAAAATGTGTGCGTATGTGTACAAATAAGGAATAAATGAAAACTTATCTTAGCTGACACATTTCATCCTGTGATGGACTTTATCAGCACAAATGTATTTTATTTTGCAGCAAGTATTTATAAACGAAAGTAAAAATTTTAGTTTCTCAAAATTTTGAAATTTGAGAAACACTCTTAAATATACATGAGGATGCTAAGTGATGTGATTTAATATCTACTAAACAAAAGTGAGTAAATGATGCTGTTGTTGTTGAGTTATTATTTTTTTAAATTTATAATGTAATTAATATTCAAATTATATTAGTTTGGGATTAATTCATGTATTATATTTTTTAAATAACATGAGACTATGAATTTAACTGTTTTCTTTTAATTTTGTAACATTTTTGTAGTCATGTATGTCAGCTTGGGAAGGGAGTAATTCTTTCAGGAATGGAGATATTTGAAAAATTTCAGGGCACAGATTTATACTTTGATATAGAAAAACACATTCAGGAAGACAGAAGATGAAGATTGTCATTGCATTTAAATTTTACAAGATTGTAAACAGCAATAAATCAATATTGATTTCCTCAGTTGAGAAGTGCAAGAAAAGAAACTATTAGAATAGCACATACAGTTACACTTATCTAGTTCAATGGTAAAATGATGAAATCTAGTTGCCAATGTAGTAGTATGCTTAAATTCCTGTGGTCAAGGTACCAAGGATGAGAATTCATTAGAACAACTCCCATGAAAATATTGAAAGAAAAGAGAGAGGAAAGCCACATAATGGTGGTGGGAAAATGACTGAGGTCAACATGTCAGGTCAGGTTCAATCACTTTACAGACCCTTCTTTGGATATTGTCGAGAATCTCAAGATATATAGACATTAACACCAGATCGGATATGGCAGCAACATTTAATGTGCAGATCAATGGTAGATTTATAAATGTGCAAGATTGATTGTGTTGAGCAAAACTGATACAGCATGGTGAACTAGCCTTCTTAGAATGTACAATGAGTTGCTCTCCTGAAGGTTACCATCTGCCAGGTTGATGGAGGGCAAAAATGATTTTCTATGATTATTAAACAATAGCAGTTTCATTTTGGAGGCATTCAAATTTACAAGTCACTTCTTGTCCCAAAGTTTGGTTCAATGAGAGATTAACAACAATAGCTAATAATAAAATAGAACAGTATAACAAAAACTGTAATCAGTTCCATGAAATCTTAGGAATCTCACCATAGAAGTGAAGAACTTTCATATTTTCACTTAATGGAAACACTTTATGGTTTCTCTTTGACATATCAGAATTGCTAGCATGGATTCCATGGACACTGGTGGAATTTTGATCATAGGAGTAGATAGGTTCACCTGTCACCCAGTTTACACTCTTCCCTGATCTTTTGAATTTTAGTAGAGATTTATCCCTTGTTTCGGATTGGGTTTCCAGTTCCTTCTTAAGTTTTCTCATTTCTCTTTCACTCCCACTAGCCATTTGCATCTTCGTGGTATTATCACCTTGCTTGGCATGAATTGATGAAAAAAATGTATAGACACTTATCACCAAACCCCCTGTCACCTTAGAAAATTCATGAATCCATCTCCACTTTATCACCCACAAAGTTAAATAGTAGGGTAGATTAGGCTCTCTAGCCTTAGATGGGAGTCAATTTAGAAGGAAGAACTTTGAATTCAAACCTTTTGACAATACATGTACTATGTAGTATGAGAAAGCCTTTTTTTCTTTTTCTTTTTAAGGTTTGTTTGGGTATTCCCTACAATTAAACTTGCACTTGATCCTGAAGATGATGTTAAGAGGGTGGGTCTAGACCTGTGCAACCCCTTACTCATGTTAAAAGAAAATCCATTCATGTACACATGAGTCATTGAAAGAATGCATCATCATTCAATGCATTGAATAGCAATGATTATTCTGAATATTATTGTTGTCTAATCTGATAAGTGAGTGACAATGACTGTGGCATACACATGCAGAAAGAGAGGAAATAAAGAAAAAAATGGATAATGCTATAGTTGGATTTCTGGTTATATTTTCTCAACAAAACATAAAAAATTTAGGAAAAAAGAACATTTTTTAAAAACAGCCTTTAATTTATTTAAATAGAAAGTGTTTTATATATATATATATATATATATATTCTTTTCATAATCAAACTTATTGAACTAAATCTTAAGCAACTCTACTACTGACATCAGTGCAACTAAATATATACCCAAATATAGGATTGGTGTATATGGAATAAATTCCAATAACCAAAAAATTCTATTCTTAAGAGTGCTCAATACAGAGTAGAGCAAATATAATTTATTCAAAAATTATAGCATAAATATAAATATTTGTTACAATTAAAAAAAATAAATTTAATGGACAGAGTTGAATTAGACCAGGAAACAGTAGTATTAAAAAGTGCTCAATACATGTATAAAAAATAAAAAATTAACATGTAGAGCCTTTAAGTATAAAAAAATAGGAGATCAGCTGATTCTGCCATTTCTTATATTAAAAAAAATAAAGCATTAGGAAATCAATTGACTGAAATTGGCTGAAGATACCGAAAGGTTGAAGCCAAGGTAGCAAAATCAGCTGATCTCATAATTTTTTATACTACGCACACACACACACACATATATATATATATATATATATATATATAATTACTTTTTATACTGTATTTAAGATTTCTACCCATTCTTCTAATTTAGTTGACTTGATATGTCATTTCATTTAGTAAAACTTTACACAAAAACTTTAAGCAAATTTGTCAGTTCTTTTTAATCAAATGCATTTGTATATATAAGTCTCTCTCTGTCTCTCATATATATATATATATATATATATATATATATATATATAAAAGTTTAAATAAAAGATTATATGAACATAAAAGAGACATTTTAAAAAAACAACACATTAAACACATTAGTTACTCACCATAATGAAACTGGCCACAATGGTATTCTAATTAAAATAGAAAATAATTCACTAAGATGAAAACTTTTAGAAAGTGCATTAATTGCTAGTTCATCCACACTAAATTTGCATCCAGTTTCTTACAATGTTTCACCATTCTTCCGCAGATCTTCTATTATCACAATGTGGGACATTTAATAACAAAGATGACGGAAGCAAAAAGAATCTAAATAAAATTGGTCAGATGAACAAAACAAAAATATCTCATCATTATGTCAAATAAGTGCTGGATGCCATAGAGAAACCTATGGCAGGGCTTTCAAATATTAGTATTCAAGGAAACACCTATGCAGTAGTCTGTTCTACAAAGTAGCAGTTCTTGTGGTGGGGTGAGGGAAATGCTGAGTGGAACTTTCTTATCTTTTGGAACAGAAAATGAGGATGTTTTGCCTGTGTGGAAATAGCATGGTGAGTCTGATAAATTCTTGAACTGGTGGAAATAAAATGGAGCTTCTCAACATTTGCCATGGAAATGGCAATAGTCACAATGCTGCATCTGTGAGACAGTCTTCCTGCACAAGACCACTTAAATGATTTTGAACTCTGTCAAGGCTGAAATGTTTTTCTATATTATTGTTCACCCAATACAAGCCCTAAGAGCCATTCAAGTATAAGGTTTACTGAATGAGGTTGTTGTAATGGTCTAAGAAAGTGCATATTATAAGAATATGTAAGATAGATAAAGGAAATAGAACAGAAAAATATATTTTGAATTAAAGAAATCTTTTTAATTAGGCATTTTTTAAAATTAGCTCTGTTTTTTTAACATAGAAATGTCTGTTTAAGTTTCAGATAAACTATAAGGAATTACATGTAAATTTGGACCACAGAATTATAAAAATTCCAGATTTATTATTAAAGAAAAATGTTTGGCACTTTTAAATAATTTTGAATGAATGTTTTTAAATATTTATGGGAATCACTTCTTTTGTTGCAAGGTGTGCACATTTTTCCATAAACATTTAATGTCTTGCAAACAATATTTAGCAGACTGGGTAAAATAAGACCAGAAAATATGGATTTTAAACAAATAATGCATGCCGTAACAAAAGAAAATCACATTAATATATACACAGTTGAAATGAAAGGAAGACAATAAAAATTTAGCTATTAAGAATGTTTTGTTTTGGGTGCCTGATACACACACATGAATTCAGTTGTCAGTCAACTGGGGAAATGAATGTGGTCCAGCAGAGATGTCCTCAACTGCATTCTGCTACATCTTGGAGTAAAATGAGAGGAAGGAAATCTTTGTTGTTTTATAGAACTTAAGTCATGTCATCTAATGATTGTTCGATGAAACCAAGTGGGGTAGCCCACATATTTCAAAGTTTTTTTGTTTTTTTTTGCAAGGAATTTTGCTGAAAAGAATTATCTCAATGATATACTCTGTGAACTTTTTTTTTTTTATATTGGTGGAGAATTTGGGAAAAAAAAAATGGCTTCATATTTTATCAGTAATTTTACTTCTTTTACATCAAATAAAATGTTTAGAAGATTGTAAGTAAATAGGTTTTATATCTGTAAACTGTTTCAACTATAAGTAATCCAGATAGAGTTGATAATCCGTAAAGAATACATTAATAAACTCTGTAAGTTGGGTGAAAGTCCACTTATGAACATTTTTAATGCAAATTCTAGTTTTATTTTTGAAGTTCATACAACTTTTAAAATTTTCTGGAAAAAAATTTGTGTATGCAAACATTCTCTCAAACAAGTCAGACTGAAATATCTACACATATTCAAAGTGTATATATTACTTTTATATAGGTGTGTGTGTTTATATACTGACACACTTTACCTATATGAATGTAAGGGAAATGTATAAAAATATACATCGATTCTTATCAAAAATTGGATCTACTCGGTAAAACTGTATTTATTAGGAAAATACTTTTTACTTACAAACATTTCTCATGTACTCTTTGTATGACGTAAATTCTGGTAATCACTGTTTCATTTTTAACCATTTATTAGATTTTTTACTTGATTACCTGTGCCATCAAAATAATAATAATAATGTTGGCAGATTCAAGTAATTTTGCAAGGTTAGTTCACGCTATCGTGCTAGATAATTTTCTTGCCAGAATCTATCTTGCATATCTACAAGTCTACCATTCATCCATGCTTAGGTTATTGCTTTAGTCTGGTGCTCCTGCTATACATTTAGAGATCCTTGATAAAATCTAAACAATCTGCAATGTTATTGGTCCTGACCTGGCATCTCAACTTCAGTCACTTTTCCATCACTGTAATGTTGCTCCCCTATATTTTTTCTATAAATACTTTCATGGTAAATATTCTGATGAATTCTCCTCTATGGTACCAAGACTTTATGAATTTAAGCACAGTACTAGATTGGCAGCAAGGTCTCGTCATTTTTGCAATTGAAATGACGAGATGTTCTCTTCTAACAGTTTCTTCTATCACATGTCTCGCATGTGGAACTCTCTTCTGGCTTCTTGCTTTCTACTTCAAAATTTAAATGCACTGTCAATCATTATTTTTTGTCCTCTTAAATTCTGTACTTTTATTGTCTTCACTGCTTAATAATCTTTTTCTTGTAGTCTTTAACACTCAGTAACACCCTGCGTGTTAGTGGCTTTGTTGCTTTGCTTGGGATGAAATGATTAAAAAATAACATTGTATTGTACTCAGCTGAAAATCTTTGTTGCCTTGCATTTTCAATTTGTTCAAATATTTCCTGAATATTAAACTGAAGGTAAAATTAATAAATGATCATTTGACCTTTCCCCTTCCGAAAACAATTATGACAAATTCAAGAAATTTTTAATATACAGTCCTACCCTTGGGACCAGGCCACTGCCAAACAGCATCAATGTCAGATGACAGAAATCACACCTAAGAAAAACTCTATGTCAACATCTTGCCATCTCATTCTATACATATATATGTTACTAATGTTCCCTTCTTTTATTTCTTGCACCTTTTCAAGTATAGATAACGATTTATGGTTATACTTCTTACCTTTAGCAGCATCACCTATATTTCCTGCTCTCTTGGGTGGCATTCTGAATGTGTAAATATGCAGATAAATATGGGAAATGACCAAGATTGTATCACCAAAACACTCTGCTGCTGTTGGCTGCTTTGAAAAGTCGTAAACAATGTGTGGTGCTTTTGTATCCACTTAACAAACTAATGATAACTGATTCAAAAAAGTAGCTGACCATAGGAGTTGCCAGATCACAGAGTACTGGATTAAATAGTTCAGGTTGTATACATATATTGAAATATATATTAAAAGTTTATTTATCTACAGAACCAATCACAGATTAAGGATTATTTTAGCATGGTAGTGAATGCTGAACAATTTCCTCACAGATGAAGATGAAACTTGAGGTTACAAAGATCTACAGAATTAACTGATTTGTTTTTTACAGCTTATCAACCTTTTTCAGGTTATATAAAGCCAGAAAATATTTATAGATTGTAAGAATTTTTGGAAATGATAATGATTTACTGATACAAGTTATACTAATTAACCCATAGATTGAAGAGAAGAGGTGGATTCATACCTTTCCTAAGGGTATTTAGACATAAGTGAATATAATGAACCTGACCAGAATTGGAAATCATCTTTCCAATTTTCAATTCTGAGCGATCACCCACACATTCAAGCTTGCAGAATCTGGTATTCCCAAGTGATCACCCATTTAGGTACTGACCAGGCTCAATGTTGCTTAACTTCAGTGATTGTACGAGAACTGTTGCTTTGACATGACTGTTTCTGAGATCTACAGAAGGATGCTTGAGAATACCAAGCACAGAACATGCGAGCCACAAGGAAGATTTAAGGGAAATGGAAATAAAGATGGACACTTATACTTAGAATCAGAAAGCGCTGGTTGAAACTTCTGGGACACATAATGAAGAAGGAAGTGAAATTGTTGTCAGTGTCATTTCTATACGATTCCTGTGATGTGCTCCATAGCTGTGTGCTCTAAAGCAGACGGGATGAGACAATGATTTCTCCTACAAAGTGGGATGCAGTTTCGAACCCTGCTAGAGAGCACATTTTCTTTATTAAGTCTCTTGAATGTGGGGCAGACCAGAAGACATAATTTGTGCAGTTTAAAAAAAAAAAGAAGCAGAGTGTCTACTCGAACATGGGTATTCACTAAAATAACATTTGCAGTATTAAGAAATAATGTTGGATTATGAATTAAGTCCATTAATTTCTTAGAAATATGTATTGCCACCAATAATCCTTTCATGTCAGCTGTGAATATTTTCAGGTTTTATTTTCATCTGAATTGTTTTATTGCTTTTAATCCCAATTTTACTCAGGTTGAGTAAATAGCAGAGTATCAAAAATAAAGAATAAGCACTTGGTGTTATTTGAACTCACATCCCTTTTGCGGTCAGGGAAGCTTCATTGAATGCACGAGTTGCATTTATTTATTTATTCGAAGCAGATTTTTGAACTTACAATATAATGGCTGTGTTGTCGTGTGTTGGTTTATTGGACTGCATCACTGCAAGTCAAATCCATCTATTCTTCCCCAGATATGGGTTAAATAGTAGGACTTTTATTCGGAAAAATCTTTTTCTCAATCAAATTTTTAATGCAAAATTCACCTGCAAAAAAAACAAACTGACACAGCACATAAATTGTAATGGTAATATTAACTGTTTCCTTATAAGGAAACAATAGAAGAACCTAATTAGAAATAATTATTCCTTGAAACAAACTTGTCCAAGAAAGACTTAGTTCAGCTGTAGGCAGAATTAAAAAATAAAGGCATTTGCTTAATAAATTAAACAAACTGACATGTCAACAGACTAATTCAGTCTCAGACGAAATAAATGGTGGCCTAAGAAATCAAATCTTTTGAGGTTAAGTGAATTCAATAATAAATCTATGCCAAACTTAAAAAATACAAACCTTTCATTCAAATTTTTAGACCAATGAAAATCATTTCAGTGAGCTGTAGAAATAAAAGCCTTCACTGGGAATATTAATATTTATCCACTGTTGCTATTGGCATAAAAACAATTGCACGTTGCTGATTTGATTTATCTACACTGTTTTCTACTTTCGTGTTAACTATTAACTTCAACTGTTTATTCTTGCCATTTGTATTGGTAATGGTAATATTAGCCTTTTCCCTATAAGGAAACATTTGGCATTTATTGACTGAGCAGCCAGTATTGTTTTCAATTGAAATTTATGAAATCCTCCTCTTAAAACAATTTTTTAGGAAAACAGGTTTCTCGACTCAAGTAGCTGTTATTGCTCTTTCCAGTATTGATGGGAGTTTCCTTCCTAACCTTTTATTTGAAATGATGTGGAACATCAACATCTTGATTATGTCATTATTTTCTTTTCTAGTTACATGTGCTATCCATTTTAGTTGTTGCTGCTGTTGGTATTCCTCAAGTGATGTAGTTTCTGTTATTTGCTATAGTTCTTTGTTTGTGATTCTCTAGCACCAGTCCACATTAGTCAAAGAAGGATTACCTTTGCCAACACCCTCAGGCTTTACTTGCACAAAGCCTTTTTTCACCATTGATCTTAGAAAGTCGTAGTATACAGCTAAGAATTTAGATATTTCTGTCTGGGTTTGGTGCTGTGCATAACATCCATATGAAAATTTCAATCTGACAAGGCTATTTTAATCTTTAGCACTCTGCATTATTAATATTACTTCTCTTTCTACTGCATTCTTTTTCAAGGCCTCTCTATTGCAGTATCCTTAATGTTAATTTCATTCAAAGTTGTTTTCTGTTGCCATACCAGGATATGACAACACAACTATGAAATTCAAACAAATTCAAATTCATGGATCAGAGTCACTTTTGATGGCAGGATAAACTTTTTCTACAACAAATGAAGTTGCATACTGAGTGATAATGGTTAAGAACATGACTTGAGTTTTCAGGTTAATGTTTTGGCCTTACAGCAATTTGCAGTACTGGGGGGAAGCTACTTCTGGTGCAGCTTATTCTATATTCAATTACTTTTACTCCTATACTTAATTTGTTACAACTGATCCATACGTCATGGTAACTGAAGTGTTTAGTATATACTACAGTAAATGTTGTCTATTTCTTGCCAGTAATTAAGTCTGCTTTTAAATACCCATTGATTTAAATGGACATATATTTTAATGTTGTTTGAAATTCTGTGGCGAGGTAGTGTTTAGTATTGTTGTTTCGTTTTTGTAATGAATCGGGTAATTAGTTTCTCCCAGCTTATTTAGATAATCCTTGACACATTCAGTGCAACAATTTTTTTTCTAATGTATGGAAAGTTAAGAATGTAACAATGGGGACTTTCCAAAATTTAAATAGCATCACTGAAAAGCAGGTATTAGACACAGTATCATGCAGAAGAAGGAAAAAAATATAAAATATGGTGAGGATACCAAATTAACCTCATTTCCTCCAAAATGGATTAATTGACATCTTTTATTCATTTTTTTATTTATTTTTTTGTAAGTTGTCATCTCCTTCATCAGAAAGGATCACAGATCTGAGCTTAAAACTTTATATCTGTAAACTCTTGACACTTGTGCTGTATAGGCTTAGACGACAACTAGTTCATGTTTCAACTATGACCTGTGATGTAAATTCTGGCTTCAGATTTTTTGTTTTTTTTATTATTATACTAGCCTAGAAACCACCCTTTGTACAGACTTTAGGTTAGATACTGTGAAGGGCTTTTGTACCTTCAGCCTTTTACCTTCCGGGTCCTATGTACATAAAAGTTATAAGAATTTAGAAATAAAATTATTTTTATCTTTCTTCGACACCTTAATTAGGAACTATCTTTCTTCGGATATGCAACCGATCTCCGTAGTTTGTTTACATTTATTTTGTGTGTCATTTTTGTTTTCTTTTAAAATCACCATTCTTTATGATTCCTTTGCATAAAGTCACTCTTGAAAGACATTAGTAACTATGTAATATTTAGAATGCATCACACTACGCATGCTGGAAATAGAAAAAAAAAACATAGGAGCAATGTACCGTACATTGCTTAAGTTTTAATTATGGTTTAATTAGACGATATCAATTGCAACAAAAAGTGAAATTAAAATTAATTAAACCTTTAATAGAGAATTGTTTTTTAAACTTTTCACTCTGATATTTAAATTTAACTTTAAATGAGTTATTTAATTTAATTTTATTTTTAATCATGTGTAACTACAGTAGTTACTACTTGTTACTTCAGGTTGTTTATGATTTGCTGAGATCAAAAAAACGGATGGACAGACACATGTACCCTGCACTTTTTATATAGATTTGATTTCTGTCTTTATAACTGGCTGAAAATTACCCATAAATCAGTCAATTGTTTTTTCTTTTTCTTTTTTTTTTAATTCATCTTAGTAAAAAAAGACAATGAAAATATTTTGTCCCAAATAACAAACGTATGACAAAAAATAATCTGTAGAATTATCTTTGTTTTATTTACCGTTTATACTCCTGTATAAACTGACTTTGTGTATAGTGCAACACCTGAATTTTTTTGCATGAATTTTAGCCCCTCTGGAAAAGATTTACTTGTGTAAATAATTACCTGTGTATAGAGCAACCGCCTATATATATATTTTGTTTTTTTTGGCCTCAAAAACTGATCATAAAAATTTGCACTATACATCAGTATATATGGTATATATTTTTTATTCAGATGAAACACTGTCAATCATTGTTAATTTTCACAACTACTAGTCATATTAAGTATTTTATATTTTATTTTTATTACAATTTTTACTCACACATTCAAGTTCACTACAACTTGACAAGTTTCAGATTAGATTTGGTTTTCTATCATTATATTCCACAACCTCTTTTGGGGCTATATTTATTTTTGTTTTTATACAAGTAACATTAGTGGGAAAAGTATTATTTTTTATCTTTTTAACTGGGAATTATTCTCAACTTTTATTAATTTCTGACAAGAATTTTACCTTTATCCAAATTTATTTTTCTCCTTTCATCAAAACTTGGGCCATCAATCTACAACAGTGATTAGAGAACATACAGTAGGACTCAGTCTGTCCTGCTATTTACTCATAACTGGGGGAGAACAGATGGATTTATTCCTTTCCCAAGGGTATTTGTATGTAAGTATGTAATGAACTCTACTGGAATTCAAACTCGGCTCTCCAATTCCTCAATCCTAGCCGTTATCCATTACTTCATCGTACCTCCATTAAAGATGGTACTTATATTTAAAGGCTATGATATTAACTACTATTAAATATTAGAATGATATTAAAATAGATACTGGTTAAACACCTTAATAATATTTTATTATTATAACTTTTTATTTTAATGTAATTCTATATTTTCCTTAACATCAGAAGAATATTATCATAAATTATAATTTGAATTATGTAATTAACTATTTTCTTGATAGATTTTCCTTGTTATAATTCTTTAGTTTTCCACCATTAAATGTTTATATTTTACATTTATTTTAACCTTTTCCTATCTACAAATCTCATTGATTTGTCCAGATATTTATTTTATTTGCAAATATTTATTTTTAATTTTGTGAACTGTTAAATTTTCTAAAGATTTTCAAATTACCAATACTAAGGTTTTGCCCTGGTAATGATTTTTAAACGTTTTTTTTTTTTCTCTTGTTCTGATGATGTTCTTATTATGTTGGCAAAAGAATAAAAAATTTTAAAAATTCAACTGGTTTTCATATATTCCATTTTACATAATTTGTTTTAAGTATTTATTTTTTTTGTTTTTTCCTGAATAATCTACACATCCATACATCTCTAAAATAAATATGGATATAGACTGACCCTGGTAAAAGAATCTGAAGATATTTGACAGTATATAAGAGAGCCACACACACACACTATATTAAATAATTGTCGGACTTAGTCCATTTCATAATTCATACATACATGCACACACACACACACACACACACACACACACATATATATATATATATTTTAAACATGATGTTGTGTTGAATGTCAAAGACCACATAGTCCTCTTTTGAATTTTCTCATATTTTCTAATAAATAAAATAAAAAAAGCTTAACCACTTGTCAATCATATTTAAGTGTTTTAAAATTAGGATATATAATCCCGACAAAGTTTTAAAATTTTTGACAATTTGAAAACATTCATGAAAGTAGATTTGTATCAAAATATATTTGGTAATGTATTTTGCCATTTAAGGTTTCATCAGATCTGAAAATGAAAGAAATGAAATGCATGTATCTGTATTTGTGTATGTTTAAATAATGAAATCTTTTTTTTTTCCAAGCTGGCATTTCTCATGACTAAAAAAAGAAAGAAAATATATATATCTAATGTTAAAAAAATGTTTCCAAAAATATTCCTCAGGTCTATTCTGCAAAGTAAATGTATACATTAATACAGTAAATATTTTTTCTCAATATTCCTTGTTGAAATATTAGGATCTACTTTGCTTGTTGGTATTGTTTGCTATCAGATATTTTCATTATGATCTGCATAAAAACTGATCATTCATGAATCCTGTTTGCCATCAGGATCATAGGGGCATTACATATAGCAGCAAAATGTGTTTGTCTAGTATGACAAGATAGCCCAATGGAGCTCATCTCTCTTCAGCTTTTGAATTCAGTTGTCTCTCCTAAACTGGTTGCCACCCAAGTCTAGAGGACACAGTTTGCTCTGCTATATGACACATAGTTGGTGGTGGTGGTGGTTGGAGGTTGACAGATTCATGCCTTTCCCAAGATCATTTGTATGAAAGTGAATACAACGCTCACTCAGAACTTGAACTCAGCTTGCTGATTTCCCTTTCTCCTCTGGTACCCATTACACTACATGTTCATCCAGTGATATCTTTGTCTGAAGAACCAAATCATTTATTGTTATGTCAACATTATTTTCAACATGGTCAATGAAAAAGTTTGCAAGAAGCAAAGTATATCTTGTGTGATCATTTTATCTTTTTTTTAATTTCTTCTTTTTACTTTGCCTTTATCCAATGTTTTTGCGGAAGAGAACCTAATGTTTCTTTTGGAGGAAGGAACCCGTTTTCAACAGGGTATGTCAACAGATTGAACTCCAAAATTTATGTTTTGTTTTTGTTTTTCTCAAGCAAATACTTTTGTCACTCTGAAGAACCAATAAGCAATGGATATATTTAATTACAAAGAAGCTCAATAAAGTAAATGATTAAAGTTCATAATTAGTAAAAAATAAGTAAATAGATAATTGAAATTTCCAAGAAAAAATAACACACACATAAACCTTACTGGAAGGTAAACGGAGATAACTGCCCTTTGTCAGTAAAATTTATTGTTTTCTGTGTCATTTTGTACATGAAAAATAAAGGCATACATTTTCAACATTGTCAGAGTTTTGTTGTTCTTTGATACAAAGTAATAACCACTATTTAAAAGGAGCAAATTATTAAAACGAAATATAAAAGATTGATTAATCAGTTGTAAACCTGATTATTTTCTTGCTGTTTTTTGTCTATATGATTTAAATGATTATTATTTTATAATATCTGTGTTTTTCTGCACATGTATATGTCCAGAAAAGAAAACAGATATTATAAAATAATAACTGGAAATTAATTACTGCTTAATTATGCCAGAAGTGAGATCCACAAACAAGAAGGGCAAGAAAAGAAACTGCTAGCATAGAACTTATGGTTATATCTGGCCATTTCAATTGTATATCGATGAGACCATTGTCAGTCTAGTACAGCACTTACATTCATAAAGTACTCTAGAGGAAAGTTCATCGGAACAATTACGATGAAAGTATTTATAGAAAAGTTAGAGAGAGCAAAATATTATGGTTGGTAGGAGAGTGACTGAAACCAACAAATCTGGTCAAGATAAAAAGAAGGATGGGGTGTTTTATTTTTTTTCATTTTTAGTTTATGTTGGTATTGGAAATACAGATAGTTTATTTATTTATTTTGTACAAGGCCCAGGGTAGAGGGTTACATTAAAAGTCAGTTTATATGGATAGGAGGGAAAGATAACGGTTAGCAGACTTGAACAGGTTAAGATTGTAGTGACCATAGGGAGACAACTTCTTGTTAGTTGGTTCCACAGAGTGGAACTGTGAGAAGAAGCTGCTTGAGTAGAATTTGCAACAATGTTCGTGTCATAACAGGTCCTAGCCATAAAGGTTAGAACTGGCAGAACCAAAAAATGTAGTTCGTCCGAGCACTTCCCATGGAAGTAGTGAGATCACATATGCCACCCGTAAGAGAGAGTTTGGAGAGTGGAAAATAATGTGTCATCTACAAGGACTTGGAGACATTTTTGAACTGGAGAGTGAGGACTGGGCAACTCCCACCCAAATATGACAAAATTACTCCATTCTCAGCTTGATCTGGCTCTTGTGATGGTAGAGTACAGCACAAGGAGTCAGGTATTTACTGGAGTAGTACAAGGACGCAACTATTTTTCCTGCACCTTTAACAATGGATTATATGTACAAGTTTCACTTGAGGTCAGGTGTGGGTTTAAGGCCCAATAGTCTCTCAAGGCAGAGAGCCTTCCAGAGGGGACGTTTGTTTATCATGACTGGCTGCAGTTCAGGGTCTGATTGGCAATGATGGAACGTAACTAGTCTGGTTTTTGAGGCATTTAATGTAACCAGCCAATCTTTCCCCCATTGTGAAATTAGTGCTAGATCAGATGAGAGATCAGTTGTCAATCTCTAATCATCTTTAAGAAAGGTTGAAGAATTGATCTATCCAAATATGTCACCAAAATCTATTTAGAAAATGAGTTTTAAACAACTATTAAAATGATAAGGATTCATTTGAAAATGACAAAATCTTGGAGAATCTGAAATTCACAGGATGTAGGCAATAGTGACAGAAGGAAACTGAGAATGACTTCATGAGCTTATGTAAATGGACGGCATAACAGAGAGTCAGTAGGATATTTTACAAAGGCAGACATTAGTATATGAGCTACAAAGTTGTGGAGAGTCATGGTCACATATGTCCTGAGGGAACATGGCATATAAAAAACTTCTCTACAGATTGTATACCAGGAGAAAGGGTCTGAAGAATAGATTGACCAAAATATATTAACGAAAAGAATGGGATCAATAGTCTTAGACAATTCTTTGAATGCCTTATTCATGCTTGTAGTTCTAATGGCTGATATGTCTAAGAAGCTTTATTCGTTTTACAATGATGGAAGCTAAGCACATTATTTAGAAATCTGCTTGGAGCCACTTTCTATTTTTTTTTATTATCCATTGTGCAGCTGTTCCATCATTGAAATTCATGATTGGTAATTTCCTGTTTTCTAGTGAAAATCTAATACAAAAAAACAGTCACAAATTTTTGAAAAAAAATTTTATTTTTTCCAATTTGTTTTGAAATTGAAAATTACTGCTTTGTTATACAACAATAGTTATCAAGCTTATCTTACAAATGACTATTGCTGTACTAAATTTAACCATTGTTGATTGGCCTTATGTCAGACTAAGGTAAGATGCATGTTTTTGAAAAGCAAGTGGTTTGCAAGTCATCATGGTTTCCCTTATTACTGTAGTGAGTTTGATCTCCATGCTAAGTAAATATAATTTTGGTTGCCTTGCCTTCGTATAGTGGGATATGAACTTTTCTTTTTTTCTGCTTCTTTTTACTTTTTTTTTCTTTTCTTCCTTCCATTTTCTCTTCCTTTTCTTTTTTCTCCTCCTCCCTGTCTTTTTCTCTCCTGTCTTTCTTTTTTTCCATTCTTCCTTTCTTTTTTCTTTCCCTCCTTTCTTTGTTTCCCTTCTGTCTTTTTCTTTTTTCCTCCTTTCTCCCCCTTTTCTTTCTGTCTTTCTTTCTTTCTTCAGAAATGCTAAAACCCTTTAAAATGGAGGAAATTATGAAGAGATTTTAGTCTTATCAAATTTATTTCAGCTTCATAATCCATCAAAAAAAAAAAGTCCAAGACAGATGGTTGATAGATGATGTGTACAAGTTATGGATTGTGAAAACATGTATCACTAATATTACTACTTTGTTTTTAAAAAAAAGAAAGGGGAATTTTGATGTTGGAAAAATGGATCATTCTGTTTTAGATCCACACAGAAAATCTGAAGGATATCAAAAAAGGAGGTGACAAAAAAAAGAATAGAGTATCTTTGCACTTGCCTTAAAATCTTACTATATCATTCTCATATAAATAATTTGCAACAGGTTTTGTAATTGATTAAGAATTACTCATTTGCATGAATTTGTTTTGTGACTAATCAAGTTGGTAAAGGTTTTTCTGATACCTTATACTGCCCAGACTACATGGCCCTTTCTCGGCCATACCGACTCCAAAGGAATATGGGTTTTATATTTGTGGTTGGCTTGTCTGCAAGAGTTTTCCGAAAGTTGTCAGTGTTGACAGCCAACAGCCCTTGGGGCAGTACACTGGGATTTTCTGTCTAGATTTTCTTCCGTAGTCTGTGTTTGGATATGACTGCAGGGCAGCAGAGGTTTAAAATCAGGGTCTTCCTTCCTGTAGATGGATTGCCTTCCTGGGCTGTTGAGCTCCATCTACCTGAAGCAGCTGTTTATGAGGCCCCACTTGTCACATTGAATAGCAAGTTAAGAAGTAAGTACTAATTTCAGTAACAGCACCTGGTCCAAACCTGAATTATATAAAAACTTTTGTGGTAACTATGGTGATCAGTTGTTGACTGATAGTCTCTTAACTCAATAACAGTCCTTTACAAACACAAACTATCATGAGTTTACTTTTCATTGTTCTTGTATTGGTTTTCTTGATATTTATTTAGTGCTAGTCACTGCTGAGGTTGGCAATAAGTGTGATGATTTTTATAGATTTTATAACTGCCGAAGAGTTGCTTATGGGAAACTGATGAGACCAAATGCTCACTCACCCATCAACCATTGTTGCATGCCTGTGACAAGATTTTGTCAAAATATATTGTGACAAGGTACATACTTTCCACAAGAGCATCACTATTAAGCATATAGAAATAGCCTCAAGTGAAATTCAGACTTAGCATTTAATTCTCCATGATGATATGTTAGGTCACAGCTAGACACATTAATATTTTCTCATCTGTCCTGAGTGAAAGGATAAACTTTCAATCTCAAAACTAGAGGTGCAATCAAGAATCATTATCCAATAGGTCAGGGTTTATTAATAAATTTTAGTTTAAGAATTTCTTGACACAAATGATTAAAATGTTGACCTTTCGCATAGTTGATGTAGAGAAGTTATACCAAGATGAAAATGCTGACCTTTCACATGATGGAAACAGAAATATATACGTAGATGAAAATGCTGAAATTTAATGTGGAAAATGCTGACTTTCACATGGTCAAAGCAGGGTTATACCATGATGAAAATGCTGTCCTGTCATGTGGCTGAAGCAGAGATTTATATCTATGAAAATGCTGACCTTTCATATAGTCAAAGCAGAGAAGTATGCCTCCATTAAAATGTTGACCTTTTGCATAGTCAAAGAAGAATGTTACATTGCAATTAAAATGCTGACCTTTCACACAGTCAAAGCAAAGAGCTAAAAAAAGAGTTAAAATGCTGAAATTTCTCATATTTGAAGTGCATAGTCACCCCCTCAATTCTTTTTTTCATATAATAAAAATGAAAAGAAAAAAGTGGCTTCTTTTGAATAACAATCAACTGTATTTTCTCTTCCTGAATTATGTGATATAAATAGAAAATCCATGTTAATTGCAATGCCAGCCTCTATTTCTTTGCGTTATTTTTAGTCATGTCTTTTTTGCTTAAGGTCTGGAGTTCCATCCTCTTTTAGCCCCACCCACTTGTCAGCTGTTGTACCATCATTCATTTAACAACATTCTGTGAGCTTCTTTATTTAGCCAGTAGCTGGTAGGATAGGTCGCTTCTGTGAGTGTTTGGGAAATCGAGTGTTATGTAAAAGAATCCATTCGAAGGAACTGCCTGGAGAATCTATGATGGTAGTGAGCCCCTACTCTGTTGTAAAGCTAGTATCTAATGAAATAGATTCAAAGTTAGTGGTATACTGACAGATGTATCCTGGTGACTGATTTAAGACTCAAAGAAGCTGACTGTTGCCTAAGCATCTGAGGTGAAGTATTCTTTGTCATGAAATGTTCAGGCAAGAATTTTCCCATGTATTCACATATTTATTCAAACAGTTGTCCTCCTCTTTCTTATCAGGAATCACATTTTGGATGCGATATCCTCTGGTTTTCTGTCATGTTTAATAATCTTTTGAGAACTCGGAAACAAACTCTTTATTCAGTCCACATTGTAGATTACCATTTTGTAGTCTATACCAGGGGATATCTTGTATTCTTCTTCTTCTATGAGCTGTATACCTTCAGGATGGTGGAAATCATGGCTCTCCACAATTTCCCATCCTTTGCAGCTCTTAATAAAGTTTCTTTTTTCCTTATCTCTCCTACATCATGTTTCATCATCCATTTACTCAAGCTTGCTAGGTAGGTTATGCATTGTTTTTCTCCGTTCCTCTTGAATTAAATCTGTCCTTTGAGTATCAAACTTTCCAAGACCTCTATCCTCAATATGTGTCCTAGAAATGTCAACTCCCTCTTCCTGATGTCAAGTATAAGTGTCCTTTTTGTTTCCATTTTCTCTAAAACTTCATGTTTGGTTGAGTGTATTCTCAGCATCATCTGTACAACATCATTTCTGTTACTTTCAATCTCTTCTTCATCTGTGAGAAATTTGTCCAGCATTCACTGCCATATAGGAGGATTGATACTGGTTAACAGTTCAGTACACTTTTCTTGGTTTCTAACAAAATTTTCTTGTTTCTTATTACTTTTCTTAGCTTTTTGGAAGACTCTTTCACTATCCTAATGTTTCTTTGGATTTTAGTGCTGCACTTTCTGTCATCCTTTAAAACACTTTTCAGATATTCAAATTGTTTGTCATTTCCATGTTGGGTTGTTTCTATTTCTAACAATCATACATTACGTCTTCTCGCAGTTGGTATATCGTCTTTTCTTCTCGTTTTCTTTCACTGCCTTCTGTAAGAAATCTCTGCAGTTTCCTTCCTGTCTGCTATCATCACTATGTCATCTGCATATCTTAGGCTGTTTTGTGGTTAAACTTTTCATCTGTTAAAACATTTCCCAGATTGTACTTAATTGATTTTAGTATCTCCAATTTGTAATTTGTATGTTTGGCTCTCCCTTTTTGCTAACAACCATGCATTATGTCTTCTTGCACTTGATTCAGGGACTGAACTCTTGAATACCAAGTTACTGAATATACTCCACTAAAAATAATTACCTCTGTTAGATCACTGTTCTGTCAGAATAAATAAGCATATTTGCTTTTTTTACCATTATTTTTTTTCAATTGTTGGCTCTTCTAACTTCAATTGATATATTTTTTAAAAAAGAAAAATAAATTATTTACATGCAGACGATTGTTGTCATCTTTGTTGTTATTGTCACAATGTTTCAGCCATTATGCTCTTTAGCCTTCATCAGGTGCTTTTTAATCCATGTAACCCTCAGGGAATTTTGAACTGAACCTTTTATTTAATCTCCATGTCTAGTGATATATCTCATCTAATTCTTATTTAGTACTGATCTGTTATTGTTTATCTTATTTCCACTGAGTCCAAGTATTTACTGCCCAGTCCAGGGATTGAACTCACAATTATTATGTCACCAAACTCACGAACCACTAGGCTATTGTTCTGTAGGACAATTCTAAGTAGAGAACTTGGAGACTTAGCTTATCACAACTAACAAAGACCTGAAAATTGTGATACAGCCCACTGATGAAAATATAGTTTTTGGAGAGAAAGAAAAAATGGAGAAAACATAAGTTCAAATAATTTTTTAAAAATATTAATTTTTAAAGCAGTCAGATTTGTTTAAACCATATCCTTCTGGTGCCAGTTTAAACTGACACTTATTTTATCCTTATCTAAATTGTAATTATAAACTCTGAAGTGATAATTTCTCTGAAATATGTTGGAAAATCCAACATTAAGCAAAATGGTCACAATATTTGGAAAAAAGTTTAGACTGAGGATATGGGTAAAGAAATTCTAGACTTTAAAAAACAAAACATTAATTTATGCATTTTATGGCATTTGTATGACTCATCAGGCCCATGGCTGTTGCATTTAATTCACACTATTACCTTTGGGAAAGGCATTAATACGTCTCCTCTCCCCCCACCCCCAGCTAAACAGTAGCACAGATTGAGTTCTTAGTGTGAGGTCTGAATTCAAAACCAGTCTGAAGTATGGGATTGGCTACGTTAGGTTATCTTGCCCTAGACACGCCGGTTATTGCTAAGGCTCTAATGCATGTAGTACCCAGTGACCCCATGATAAGTTGGGATAAAAATATTTTTTAAAAAAGTTGCTAATGGAAACATTATATTTTGGTTAATAATTTTAGTTTTCTACTTTATGTGCTACAAATGAATCTTTGATATTGTAAATCTATGGGTTCTCTTCAATACCATTAAAAAATCATCATAGCTTCACCAATATAACCCTATATCAATATGATACATAAATAATATCGCATGTAATCAATTATGCTTATATTTTAATATTCCCACTTAAAGATATAGTGAATGAATTTAAAATTTGTTCTTTATAATTCAAACCTTTCTTTTTAACTATTTCATTTCTGAGGAACTGATTTGTAAATCAAAAAAACATTCAGTTTATTTGAAGTCATTGCAAACAGAGTGAAGAAACTTTAAGGCAGACATGTTGATTCTTACTTAAGTTTCAGAATAATCTGTCATTAATCATAAAAATTTAAATTTACTCGGCTGTTTCAGCTCAGCACCTATGGCTGAATGTTTATGCAGTGTTAATGAGTTGATATCTGAAGAGGTTTGGACTGGTCACATAAAAATGATTGCAATCAATTGGTTCCACTGAATTCAAATATTTATCTTCTGCTGTAGAAATAAATAAACTCTTGTTGGTAGAAGAAAAATAATTTGAACTATAGCAACTAAGCACAAGCAGTAATATTTGTGTAGATACTAAACAGATAAATTAATTTCTTGAGAAAACAATAATTTGAAAGACATCTCAAAATTTTCCAAGCATTCAGCAATTTGCTTCTTCCAACAGAGAAATTCATTTTACTCATTACAACTTTGTGAAACAGTTTCAAAACTTTTTATTGATATTTAGTTTCCAATATTAATAAATGGTGGCAGACTTTTTTCTTTTTTTTTGACTATGATGTTCATCATATACAAAGCCTGGATATGTGAGAAAGATAATGGTTAAACTTGAACAAGTTAAAATTGTAGTGATTGGGGAAGCATCTACTTGGGAGTTGATTCCATAAAGCAGCAGTTTGTGGGAAGAAGCTGCTTGTGTGGAACTTACATTACACCAATGGGTGGTTTGCAACAATGTATGTAGCATGGCAGGTCTTAGCCATGAACGTTAGAACTGGTCTAACTAAGGAATGTAGTTTGTCTGAGAAATAGTGATAGAGCAGCGAGAGGCTTGCAACATTTTTTTGTGGGAAAGGGCTTGTAGGGTGGGAAATAATTTGTCATGCACATGAACCTGGACATGATATTATAGAGAGTTTTTAATGATTGGAAACAGTTATAATTGGTTGAAAAGTTCATACTGTTACTAAACTTCATTCCGATGCTTCAAAATATTATTTGGAAATTTTAGAATGACTTCATATTATTAGAGTGTCAATTTCTTTCAACTTTGATCAGACATTACTTTTTTCAAATTGACTGATTTTGATCTGGTGTTTTTTTTTTTTTTTAATTTTCTTTTTTCAGCATTTATGGTTGCCTTAATTTAAATGTAATGGTCTAATTATTCTTTCAATGTTTGTTTTGAAAGTTCTACGTCTAAACTTTTTTTTTCATGAATGTTGAGACTGACTCTTCCACTTGTGATTGAAGGTGCACATTTATTTTTGTGTGTTTAGCAATAAAACTGTCAACTCTTGATTAAATTTCTTAGTTGTTAAATATTAGAGCTACAATGACTTTTTCCAGCTTTTAAATTGGAGGTTTGAGGAATGTGGAACTACCTTTTAATTACTGCAGTTCCCAGGTTCACCCTGACCCAGTTAGGGTTCCAGCTATAGGCAAATATTGAATCCCCAAACAAAACACTATGAACATATAAAATACATTTTTATAGTAAAAATTCCAGCAATACATATAGCAAAATTATCAACAATACAATAACCAGCAATATATTTTATAGTAGAATTACCAACAATGCCTTTCATAGAAAATGACCATTTTCCAATTTCTTTTCTCTGAGAATTATTGGGAGTGAGGTATGCTATGATTGATTGCTTATGTGATTATGGGACACCAGAACCAAATTTAAAAAAAAAAAATTTAAAAAAATGAAATACTTTTTATTTGTTTGTTTTTTAATTTGTTTTCCTTTTGGAATATCTACTGTTGTTTTTTTTGTGGGGGGGGGTATTTTTTTTATTTTTACATACACAGAGCTGTACCATGTATTCGTGTCAGTCATGTGGAACTCTGGGTTGTAAAATTGACTCAGGCACCAAATGACACACCCATGGGTTGTGGGTAATAAATACTACATATGATATCCTTGTCTCATATATGAAACAATGTTAAAACAAACTCACTTGTACCAAAATTAATTAAAATATAGTGTTAGGACCCTGGGAGAACAAGGGAAATGTGGCTTGGGAGCCAAGGTGTTAAGGAGTGCAGATTATGAGGATATGTAGGATAGATAGCATTTGATCTTTGACTTGAATAGGTTAAGATCATAATGATCAAGCAAGTATCCTCTTGGGAGTCTGTTCCGCAATGTAACAGTTCTTGGAAGAAGCTGAGTGGAACTTCCTCCTTACAAACGAAACATAAAAGGAATGGGAATGATTCATCCCATATACATGGCATGGCGGGTCTTAGCTGTGAAGGTGTGAACTGATGGAACAAATGAATGTAGCTTATCAGAACATTTGCCATTGAAATAAAAATAGAGTAGCAAGAGGCTTGCAATATTTTGTCTCTGGGGAAGAGGGTTGTAGAATGGAAAATAATTCATCACCCACAAGTCTATGTAGACTCTTTTTAACTCTGTCAAGCCTGGAAAGTGAGGTTTTACAAACTCCAGTCCAGATATGGCAGCTGTACTCCATTTTTGGTCTGGTCTGACTATTGTAAAGATAGAGCATGTCAGGAGTAGTTGGGTATTTTCTGTGTTGGCACAAAAAAATGACCATTTTTACCAGCATCTTTAGCAATGGATTCTATATATGAGTTCCACTTGAGTTCTGGGATGAACTTCACCCCCAATAAATGTTCAAAGCATATGAGTGATACGATATCACAAGATGGTTGCAATCAAGTCAGAATTGACTATGTGCTTTAAGGTGTTGCAATTTTATTTTTTAGCAGTTTACTTATCTATTTTGGTTTGTTCATATCTAAGTTTCTTAGCAGTAAGCTTAATTTTTGTGCCTGGGTGTCTGTAGGATCAAAGAAGTTGAAATTATTGCTATTTCCCATAATGGTAGCTGAAATCTCTGGGGAACTACTTAACTAGTTTTATTGGCATAATTTGTTAAAAAAAAAAGAGATTTTTATGACTCCTACATAAGTTAGTCTAGGCCTGGCACACCTCTGTTCCTTTGTCTCTTGACAATTTCATTATGATATTACAAATGAAATCATTGCAAATGTTGCTGAAGTTTTTCCTCTGCAAAAAATCAAACCTCAAATAAAAGAGGCAAATAAATTGAAAGATACCTTTAAGCAAAGTATTAAGAAACATGAAACTTTTGTTAGAAACAAAGAAAAGAGTCATGAACTGTTACGTAATATCAGTCCTCCTTAATGGCAGTGAATCCTGGATAATCTCACAGATGAAGGAGATACTTGAGGCAACAGAATTGTGGCTCGTTCTTCAGAAGGATGCTGAGAATGCCATAGACTGAACATGTGAGTAATGGTGAAGTTTTAAAGGGAATAGAAACAAAAAGGAAACTTATATTTAGAATCAGAAAGGGAAACATGATATTTCTAGAGCACAGGAAAGAGGAATTTTCTTTTTGTTTTCTTTTGACTGGAGCCGAGATGCTAGTTCAGGACCAATCACACTGCTGATTCTTCTTTGTATATCTTATCAAGAATCTCTAAATACTGAGCAGAAGCAGAAGTGGCATCAATAGTCAATGCATGGGTGAATAGTAAACTTATAATCTGTGTAAGACAGAGTCATAGAAAATGTCACACTCACAGGATGTATTGAAGGCAAGAGGGACAGAGGAGAGCAGCGAATAACCTATTTAAGCATGTGTAAATTGTTGGCAGAATAAGGATTAGGAGATAGAGTAAAAAGAAATAAACATTGCTCAGAGCAACAAAGCATAGGAAGTTGTGGAGAACCATGATTACCCATATCCTGAAGGAGAATTTACGAATTCAAGCACAATACTAGATTGGTGGCAAGGTCTCATCATTTTACAGTTGAAATGGTGAGATGTAATCATAAGTTCTATACTAACAGTTTCTTGTATTTCACTTCTTGTACAAATCTCTTCTGGCTTCTTGCTTCCCAGTCAACTTTGATATTCAAAAATTTAAATGCAGTGTCAGTCGTTATCTTCTGTCTTATTAATTCTTGTTATCTTATCATCCTCTCTCCTTAATAGTTATTTTCTTCATATTCTCTAACACTCAGTAACTACCCCCCTACATCCTAGTTGCTTTATTGCCTTTCTTATGGGGAAATGATTAAAAAAAAGGATTTTAATGTAAAAAAAACAAAACACTACCCTTGGAAGATATGCATGTGTTAATCAGCTATTTGCTTGTGTTGGACAGATTAGCAATTAACAGTATAGAAATTAGAAGCTACATACAGAGTTCAAATTCCAGCATACACATTTTCTGTTCACTGTAAACTAAGCCCTTGGCATGAACCCATCTCTTCTCTAAGCTATGGGTTAAATAAAAAAGCTGACAGATTTCTTTAGTGTTGAATGGCAGCCAGTTTAGAAGAAAAACAATTTATTTCACAATTGTGGAGAAGGCAATGAGAAACCACACCGTCATCTTTCCTGAAACAAGTATCATTCCATGTACAAAGGATCAAATTATACTCATTCCCATTGTATTCTATTAGTAAGGAGAAAGTTACACTCAGACAGCTTGTTCTTGAGAACCATTACATAGTGGAAGAGGCACCCATGAAGATGCTTCCTTGATCACTACAGTCTTAACCCCTTCAAGCCTAGCATCAAGTGTTATCTACCTTATATATCTCCATAATCTGCACATACTTTCTCCTTTTACATCCATACAACAATGTCATTCAATAAACCTCTACCATGAGTAGCTCTTGGGTCTTCTGTTGGTGAACATTTAGTCAAAAAAAGAAAGTATGGCCCAAAATTAAATTGAATATTTATGATGTGGAATGAAGATATTAGAGAGATAATATTGCCTCAATCTTCCAAGTCGGGCAATCCTGTCTAATTTGAAAACCAATATTTAAATTGTTGGATTTGACAGAGTTCCAATATTTGACTGCTAACATTTCTAGAAAGTATATAACTACTTCAGCCATCAAACAGGTTAAGCATCCATTATTATGCTATTGATGGGAGTTATATCATGTACCTTCCTACTTCTGGATGGTAAAATCCTTGTATAATGTCCATAAAATTTTACTGGAAAAATCAAATTCTATTTTCAAAAGTAATGAAAGTTTTTTTTAAATTTTTTAGTTTTTTTTGTCTAAAACAAACAAAGAACAAAAACTTTCAAACCTGTTTTTAAAAAGTAATGAAAGTTTAAAAAGTTTTTATTCTTGGGCTTTTTCTGTCTCAACACAAACAAAAGCAACATATTTTCATTAATTATAAAAGAGTATTGAACTACAGAGTGTGTAAACTGGGCCAGAATGGAAAACTACTGGTCAGCAGACCCCATGTGTGTGGAATTCTGACAGTGATGAAAAACCTTTAATTTAGTTTATGATATAAGACCAAAAAGGCATGGGGACATGGAGATGGCTGTAAGAATTTGAAGGGTCAACACAACTGCCACACCAAGAGTCCTTCATGAGGCACTATCTGTTGAGGAAATCTTAGCCATGGAGATGACATGTATCGTTCTGACTGACTTCTTCCCATTTTCTCCTCGAGACAATGCTACAACTTCGATGCAACATATAATAAAGCGAGATAAGAAAAGGAAATTCTTTGTTGTTTATTCAGTCTATGATGTAGCATTGGGGTCTGAAGATTTCAAACCAGAGATAGCACGAAATACAGCCAGACTTTTATAAAATCAGTGTTTATTTTAATTGGCACTAAATCAATCATTTGAGTGGGTATGTGGCTAGCTGAGTGGTTTGAATATTAGCATCTTGCTCATGAGAACTGAGTTTAAATCTCACCATGGTCACTTTGTCAAGGAGTTGGCTTCTTGATAATATTGCTTTGGGGAGACAGTCCCAAACATTGTGAGTGAAATTGAGTAGACAGAACTTGTTCAGAATCTCGATGATTGAAATTAGACCATACTCATTTAAATTTGAAATATAGCATTCCAAAAAATGTCAATATGTAACCAAACCAACAAAACTCTTGTCTTTGATACTAACAACATTGAGTTCCCAATTATGATTGAGACAGATGGTCAAAAGTACTCAAAAAACAGAACATGAACTTTGAAATGTTTATCCCAAAATTTGAACCTGATATGGAAAAAATTATTTAAAAAATGGATAAATAAAATAAAAAATGAATTAACCAAACACACACACACACATGCACATGCAAGTGAAATATAATTACTAACTGAATTTTTACAAGAAAGTTTCATGGGAGAGTGGTTGATCATGGGAATCATAGAGAAGCTTAACTATTAATTGCATTGACAAATTTGCATTTTCTTTGATCATTAGGGCACTTTGGGACAGGGATGGATTTTGATTGGCCTCTTGTTTTTCTCCTGCTAACTCTTGAAGTTGAATTCAAATAGCTGTATTTGGAAGGGTAGATTCTGTTTGAAAACAGCCAGATTAAACATCTGTCAAACATAATTACTGCTTTGATGTTTAAAATTAGGAATCGGGTCTGTTGAACTTCAACATGAGTAAATATCATTATCATCCTCCTCCTCTTCAATATTTTCCAGCGTGGTTATAAGTTCAAAAAAAGTCCTGATCACTTGGGTGTTCATAACCAATGGCTTTTGCATTGTAGCAGCCATTTATTTATACTTTATCCACATCGATGTTTAACACTGCAAATTGTCACATAAACGTATGATTTTCTAAAATCTCAAAACACTTGTCCAAAATAAAATGAAATATTTAAATAGGTTTAGTTTGAATAATTGAAAAATGTTGGAATGATTCATTGTTTCATCTGAAACGTTAACCCCTATTCCTTCCAGTACACATTGAACCTGGTATCCCTGCAGATATGTGTCACACCTGTCTTCACCTTCAGACAAGATGATTTATTCAAGATTAACCATACAGGTAATATAACTGGGTTATAAATGGATCAAAATAGACACCCACGTTCAGAAAATAAGGAGTGTCTCAATAATAATTAATGCACTGTATATCCTCTTTGGGCACTAACCCAAGCCTCTACACTCAAATGCATATGATTGTACAGGTGTACCATCATGCACTATTACTTGGTGTCTCTTGCTCTGGTTGATGCAAAAGAGGCATTGTCCCATTATGTCACATACATAGTCAATATATTATGCAATTTTTCTCTTCATTCATATTTGGATATTCAGTCTAGAAAATCAAAGTACAGGTAATCAATGAAGTAGTGTATCTCCATGACTGGATCAATAGTCGAGATGATTACAGTCTGGTAAGGGGGGGGGGGGGGCATAAGTCAGGCGGCTATTGGTATGCTAAGCAAGTGGCATCTATTGAGCACATAAGATCTATAATTCAAATCCTTCTTGTCAATACACCTGATTGTTCACCTGCTGGTGCCCATTTACTTTGGTGATTTTCATCATGCTTTTTCCTTGATAACCCCAGTAATATCTGTGATGAACTTGGGTATCCGGGTGGTGCCTGAGCGCTTCTAATGACTTTTGCATTCTGGCCTGAAATTGTCCTTGTCATCTGAGGCCCCATAGGC
Source organism: Acanthosepion esculentum (assembly GCA_964036315.1). NCBI lineage: Eukaryota > Metazoa > Mollusca > Cephalopoda > Sepiida > Sepiidae > Acanthosepion > Acanthosepion esculentum. Next base: position 71,893,637 of record OZ038495.1, read on the forward strand.
ATTTGCAAGGTTATAGACTATGGTTTTATGGTGTTTAAACCATTTAATGATTTCCTTAGCTTTGTGGCCAGCATGAAGGCTCTTTTGTTTGTGAGTAGGGTTCACTATTTACCCATAGCTGGGACCCTAACAGATGCTATCATCCTGGTGAGGTATTGGTAGGGCATAATGTATATGCCAACTAAGGAATCAAAGAACAAGCAGAATTATAATCTGATATTTTTTGTGCTATTTTCCTATATTTTATTATTTCTTACTCTTGTGCTTAAGTAAAAGTTCATGTTGTCTCATGATTGTCTCCCTTTAAATGATGATATTAAAACAAAAATAAATTGTACTTTTTGTTAGGCATATTTCTGTTTAGATTTTAGTACTTGATCTGAAACTGAATATTAAAAGATCAGTTTGAATGCAGAAATTTAGTGTTTTAATCTGCAATGAAGTTCCTTAATTTTATTTTTGTTTTTTAAATGAGTAATTGCCAGTATACTTTTAATTATTCAATTTATTCAAAATAGTCTTCTCATCTTAGATACATTTCAGCCAAATATTACAATTAATTAAAAGCAAAATAATTATGAAACATCCGTTTTAATTTGAGAGTATGTAGATGTCATTTTCATCTTGTCAAATTCCATGCACATTGTGACACTATTTAGCTATGGTAATTGATTAACTAATTAACAAAATAAATTAAACAAGAAATACTAAGAATATAAAGAAGATATCCCAAAAGATATCCTGATCGATATTAAAAAGATTTTATTTTATTTTCAAAAAAGTTACTTTTCTCAAAAAACCCAAGAATTGGCATAAACAGTGGACTCACAAAAAAGTCATATGCGAGCTTTTGACAATTGATTAATGATGTTTGTAAAAGTACTGCTTAAAGAAAACCCGAGAGCAAGATATCATTTTAAGCACCAGCGAGACAAGGCCACGCATTGATTATAAAAATTTTGGCATGAGAAAATATTCCGAAATATTTGCCGATACAGGGTGGAGAGAATTACCATTACTTATTTTTCTCAAAGAAGCCAAAGGTTTGTGTAGACACTAAACTCCACAAAGGGGACAAAATGGTAGGCTTTGATAATTGATTGTAAAAGTACTGGTCGAGAAAAACACAGAATAACCAAGCATTGAGGATATAGTTTCAAGTGGCCATGTGTAGATTATAGAATTTTGGCATGAGAAAATTATCTTGAAAGAATTGCCAATTTAAAGATAAAGAGATTTATTTTTCATTTCTGAGAAGCCAAGGATGCCTGCAGAATTTGACAATTGATTGATGTTGTTTGTAAAAGCATGGGTTAAGAAGACACAAAGTAGCCAAGAGCGTCAAAGATATCAGAGATTTTAAGAGACTGAGTCATGTGTGATTTGTAATTTTGGCCAGTGAGAATGAGAATTTTGTAAACAAAAATTCTAGTTTATAATTTTAATGAGGCTAGCTTAGCCACACCAGCACAGCCTGGACGCCATTGGTCGAGTGGTAGCAATGTTGATAGGCAGAGGTAATTTGATGAGAAAGACAGGGAAATTATTAATGCCCACTGAAAGAAATCGATATGAGGTACCAATGTGAGAAGGAGGGAGTTTGGAAGGATAGCTATCTTGCAACCTCTCCTCATGACTGAAGGGATCCCCCCACAAATGGAAAGTAATTGATTTTCCCAAAATGGAAAGTAATCAATTTTCCTAGCCAGACAACAATGAGGTCCCTTGTCAGAAATTGGGATTTACCAAAAACCCCAGGCTGCGTCTAACCCTGCACCAGGTTTTGGTCAGTGTCCATATAAGCGAGCGCCCTCGGGCAGTTTGCCAGTTCAGTTGTTAAGAAGTTTCAGTCCAGCAGTTCAAGTAGCAGGAACCAGAGTGTTGCCTCGCAGAAGCTGACTGAGAGATTCCACTTTTCCTACCAATAGCAAGTTATACTGATGAACAAAGCTAAGCCAACACTTAAAAATGAAACAAGTTGACTTAGAAGACCAGAACTTGCCTAAGAAGCATAAAAGTGTCACTCTCCAAAGAAACAGGTTCGGAGAAAAACACACACTCCTGTATATAACAGGCGGATAAAAGTTAATTTGATTTTTTTCAACATACTTGAACCTCTTGGGTTTTTATTTGCTTCTTTTCTTTATGCTTGTGCGATATCACCTCCAATTTAGACTTATCTTACACTACAGCCTGATGCCTGATTGATCTTGTCTACCTAAGATCAAAATCACAATGTGGGTAGGTTAGGCTTGAGATCAAAGTAGTTGCTTCGGGTACCAGACATTGGAAGTGAGCTGAGAACAATGGAGCTGGTGTTGAACTGGTGTGAAGCTGTTTGAAATCAACCAACCATCCCACTTGGTACTCAAGAAATGCTGGTAGGAGAAATATCACAGTTTCGCGCCATGACTTGGATTTGACCACAGTGCAACGACTCAGTGTCACAATATCTCTGGTCATTTTTTATAAAATTTGGTATACAAATTTGTTAAGCAGCTTTTGTCAGAACTAAACTATTTGGACATTATAAAAAATTTTGATATTAAGTTTCTTTTCTTATTAACTTATATCTGAACTGCTATGTAAAATCAATCCTCCAATATGGCAATGAAAGCTGAACGATTTCTTCACAGATGAAGAAGTGATTTGAAGCAACAGTGATATGGATAATACCATGAACAAAACGTGATACTTAGGGTATCTTGCAATTATTCATTACTTATATGTTGCTGGTTATTATTAAGTAAATTTAATAATACTAAACAACAACAACAAAAATATAAAATACTCTAAGTTTCAATAAGTTAATAGACAATGCAATATAATAGCTACAAGTAACCATATTTTGACTAACAATTATTTCTACTCTAGGAATAATTCTACTTTAGGAATAATTTCAAATATAACTGTTGCCGTCTACACAATGAACCTCAGGATAATAGAATAAACTGGAAATACCTGATCTTGCTACCAATAATGCCTCATTGACCAGCATATATAACTAGTTGATCTAACATCCATGGCCTGGAGGTTGCATTTAAGCATGAAACAGACTTTTGCTATTTGATGTTGAGATCAGTGTCCACTTATATTATATATATATATATATTATATATTATATATATATTATATATATATATATATATATATATATATATATATGTGATAAAATATAGTTTTAAGTTATGCTATATTTATAGATTAAAGTGTTCAATATTGGGGTAGAGTGTATGCAAATATAAAAGTGAACATTGAAGTTGATGATTGCATTTAGTATGAAACACGTGTTGACTTCAATGTACACTTTACATATATATATATATATATATATATATATATATATATATATACACACACACATGGAATAATAGGTAAATTGTCACAATTTTACATTTTTAATTTTATGCATGTGCATTGTTTGTTTTTGATTTTGTTGATTGCACAGTATAGCAGGGTCAGTTGGACAATGTCTGTGAGATAAACAGCACTATGACACAATTCACACCCCCAGAAATTTGAAATGGTATGCTGTACTACTTGGCATTTGCACATGAAGCTCTGATATGAACATTTCAGAGTGTTTGCATGTCACTCTGAGGACAGTGCAGAGGATTCGGAGAGAGTTGGATGAGTAATGGTGATTACCAAGGAACGTTATGCCTCCATTCATCTTCCCACAGGTCCACAGCCTCAACATGGAGGCCTACCTCATGTACCATAAGCAGGTAGTGCTGCACTGGATCAAGATGGTGGCTGCTGGAAGATCTTGTGTCTGGCAACAGGTCTCTGCATCATGCCACACAAGCAGGAGAATCCAGTCATGGCTGTCAGACAATTTCTGTGACCACATCACCCCTTACATCTGGCCACCCAAACTGCAACCCCCTTGATTATTATGTGTGGGTCTCAGTTGAGCAAGAGACCAACAAAACTTGTAACACCAAAAATAAACTGAAGGCAAGAATTAAGGCAGCATTCACCACTTTAAATAAGGAGACAGTCCAGAAGAGTTGCAGGAGATTCCAAAGTTGTCTGGAAGCAGTGGTTGAAACCAATGTTAATTTCATTGAATAAATTTGCTCTTTAGTATTTCGAAATATTTTTAGTAAATATATCTGTTAAAATGTGATGTCAGTTTTATTTTAATTTTTGCGTAATTTAGATAACAATTTATCCATTGCACCCTGTATGTCAGAAAATGGTAGGTAAGTGAATGGCAAAATAGAAAAAACTTTTTAGTGATGCATTTCATTCCAAGAAGGAATTTCTTTTAAAAACGAAATCCATTAGCAATAAATTTTGGCAATGTTTAACCTTCATTCTTTGGACGCACCATTTTTTTGTTAGTATGAATATTAATCACTGTGGAATTTTTTTCCATTTTGTCATTAATTTATATGTATATGTAAAATGTAATATGGAGTTCTGAAAAAATATTCAGGCCAAACAAACTCTTTCAAAAAAGCTTTGCTGTTTGATAGAGACTGTGTATGTCATGCCAATAAAGGTAAATGTTTACATGTAATGTATTTTTAAAAATTTTTTTTTCCATTTTTTTTATTGTAATTCCTCTACTAGCCATACAACCAATTCATCTAAAAGCCATGCCACCAACAATGATTATTTTGGATGATAATGTGTTCCTTGTGTTCCTGAAACATCCTTTATTCAGCTCCTTTCAAGGACATACCTACTGAATATTTCCTCTCCTAAATGAATCCAAATTTTTTAAGGTAAAAAGAAACAGTTGAATAATGTTTTCTTTGGTGAAGATACCAGAATTTCTAACCCATTTGAGGGGAAAGTGAGTCTGAATTGGCTTTAGTAGAAACTCCTATTTAATTCTGGATTTCTATCTTGTTATAATTAATGCCAGATTTTATGGTAGTAATTAATGAGTTAAATCATTTCAGCTCAGAAACTATCCTATTATATACTATTGCACATATTCACATCATCATAATGAAAAAAGGCTTTCACATCGATGCATTTTAGTGAAAAGAATTTCCTATTTTCATAGAAATGAAATAGTTTCTTGTATTTACTTAATATTTGTAATTTTTTCAAGTTGAAAATAAGTAACACATGGAATACAAATCTATATATCAGACCAATAGTGGGTAAGTGACTGACAATTTTTTTTTTTTTTAAGCTTTTCACTCCAGGCAAGGCTGAAAGCCACTAGCATGCAAGAGGTTACAGAGGATTTGGAGCAAGAGCAGATAGGAGTGATAGAGGAAAGGATGTGGAGAAGGATAGTAGATAGATCAATGCAACTGGCGATGTCGATTGACGTTACATTTGAATAGTTGGAGATTATAGTTGTCAGGGAAACAGGAATAGGGAAGGGAGTTCCACAGGCATGAGGTGTGAGATATGAAGCTATTGGAGCAAAAGAGACATCTACATTTAACAGTTTCAACAGTGAAAGGGTGGGAACGGGATGCCAGCCTCATATGATGCTTGAATTCATGAAGTCTGGGAACCAGCGATAGCAGCTCATCGGAGCAATTACCATGGAAGTATTTGTAAAAGAGACAAAGAGAGGCGATGGCGCATCTGTGTGAGAGAGAGAGACTGCAGACGAGATGACAGATCAGGGCCAATTACATTGCATACCCATCTCTGGATCTTATCAAGAACCCCGAGGCAAACAGCAGGGGCTCCAGACCATATATGGCAGCAATACTCCATGCAAGGGCGGATAGTTGATTTGTAAATTTGGAGGATCGATTCTGGGGAGAAAAATTTCCTGGCCCGGCACAGGGAGCCAACTTTTCTTGCAGTGGACGAAGCAATTGACTCAATGTATTTGTTCCATCTCAGGTCAGCAGACAGCGTGAGACCGAGTAGTCGCAGAGAGGAGCTCTCGAGAAGTTGAGCTTCGGACATTCTAATGGGATGCAGGGAAGGATCCTTGTGGTGATTAATAGAGAGCAGTTTTGTTTTGGAGGCATTAAAGTTAACCAGCCAATTTCTGCCCCAGTTCACAACCGATTGAAGGTCCTTTTCGAGACGAATGGCCAGGTTACAATATATTAAGAACACTGATTGATATTACACATCATTTACTGACTATTTTAGTGGGCATTAAATGCACCTTTTCAGCAATCAAAATGGTTTCCCTGATGGAAAAGGTTATACAAATTCCTGTCATAGGCACCATCTTTCTTTATTAGGAATTCTTAACTCAGGCCAGTTGTTATTAATTTCACTGAGAATATAAAAAAAACAGGGATAGCAACAGAAATATTTGTACCCACTAAAAATAACATTTTACAGTAATAAAGAAATAATGTTGCATAAAAAATCCATTTAAAAATTACTGTTGTTTATGATTCAGATACAAAACTGAAACTATCCAGTATAGATCCATAGAATTCCCGAGAGAAATATATAATTCAAATCTCATTCAAAAAATTTGCATTACATATTTTTTGCATTTTTTTGGCTGACACTTTCTGTTAGAAGAATCTCAAGTATTTATCACACTTAATAATTGCATTGTGCCAATGTCTTCTGAACTGAGCCTCTCATATACATTCTTCTTTTTCTATCTTCTGCCCCTTCATGATATGGACGATCATGGCTCTCCAGAATATCCTGTCTTTTGTAGCTCTTAGTCAAATTTGTTTTTTCCTAGCTCTCCTAATCCTTGTTCTGTCAAACATTTACACAAGCTTGTTAGGTAGGTTATGTACTGCTTTCCTCTGTTTGTGTTGTCTTCAATCTGTTCTCTGTGTGTCAAATTCTCCAAGCCCTCTTTCCTCATTATGTAGCATAGAAACTTCAACAGACTCTTTCTGATTTTAAATGTAAGTGTTCTTTTCATTTCAATTTCTTCGAAAACTTCATCATTGCTCACATGTTCAATTCATGGTATTTCAGCATCCTTCTGTAAAACCACATCTCTGTTGCCTCAAGTCTCTTCTTTATCTGAGATAAGGTTATCCAGCATTCACTGCCACACAAGATAACTGATATTACATAACAGTTCATTACTGGTTTCATTGTTTATGATGAACATTTCTTGTTTCTTAATATTAACATTATATTTACTTGTATATTTTCTCCATCTAATCATTCAAATTAACATTTTATTGATTTCTCAATATCATTAGTTCTCAGGAAAAGGCAATTTGTTAATCTAGAAATCAGCTTGCAAAATATCTTCATTAAATTCTTAGAAAATAGGTTCTGGGTGAAATTTATTAATAACATTTCTTTCTGTCTGAATTTCTGCAATGAAGAATTATCATTAACACTGATTTATTTGAACTGTTATCCTTCTCTTGGTTGTTTTAGTCAAAACATTTAAACTATTTCTCCAATGAAGGATGACGATTTACACTTATTTATGTCCCAATCTTGGTTCTTATAATCACAAATGTTATTGTACCCACCAGATCTCACATTATATTCAATTCTAAGTGAATTTACTAAAATGTCATATCCTGTAGAATGGACAGTGGGATGAGAGAAATCTGTCAACAAAGGGATCAGTTTGCAATTTTCAGAAGTTCACCAAAAAGTTGGAATGTACAACACTAAAAATGGAATGATGGTAATAACAAAGATGAAGATACCAGTTTGAATAATCCATGTATAATAAAGAATTATAAAATGACTCTAATTAAATATTCTGTTATCTTTGCTTTTTATATTGTAATGATAACAAGAACAAAGATGAGGACAACTGTCCAAATGTAAATAGTTTAAATAAAATAATGGTGAGATTAGCTGTTTCTTTATAAGGAAATATTTGGCATTCATTGTCTGAACAATGAGTGTTACTCTTGATCAAAATTTATTAAATCTTTTTCTTAAAACAGTTTTTCAGGATGTTAGATTTATTAAATGTCATAAACTGTAATCGCTGTTTCTAGTTTGATGAGAGTTTCCTTCCAAGCCTTTCCTCTTTAGTAGTGTGGAAAGTCAACAACTTCATTATATATTTTTCCTTTTAGTTATATGTGCTAACAATCTTTTTAGTGTGGCTGCTGTTGAAAATCAACAAATGATGTGTTTTTTGTTAAAGCACTTGTGATTTTGTAGGCACAGTTTATAGAGTCTGGTGAAGAATTGTCTTCTTTAAGACCTAAAAGATTCATTCACTTAAAGCTATTTTAAATCATTGATTTGAGAAAATGTTTATATACAGCTGACAGTTTAGATATTTCTGAAAAAGTCATAGGATTTGTGATTGTTAACAATTTGAATGCTATGCATGACATCCATATGAGATTCTAGATCTGATGGAACTAGTTAAGAAAATGACTCAAGTTTTCAGATTAATATTTTGCTCTTGTGGCGTCTTATGGTATTGTACAACAGTACCTCTGGTGCAACCTATCCTGCTATGTTCAGTTGCCTTACTTCATATACAAAATTGGTTATAATTGATGTATAGACAGACACAGGTATAATATTTTGGGCCTCAATTAACTTGTGTATTATATATATATATAATGTAAAAGTTATAAATCTTCATTCCCAAAGCCAAGCATAGTTTTGTGAGTTTTCTGTTTACCTCAATTTAGAGTTTACCTACAGTATCTATATTCTAGAAACTGTGGTTTACCATTTCTTATTCTGTATTATAAATTATTTTTTTGTCATTTAATCCTTTTGCATAAAGCCTGTACTTCAGTGATTGTACAGGAACTGGTGTTTATATGTGATGTAGCCATAAGCCATAGAATGATGTAAGAAGTCATTTAAATGTGATTCAGTTGAAATTCTTTTCCTATATCAAAAAATCTCTGTCTATATTTCTGAGATGAAGTATTGTAATTATTTACATCATTGAGTGATTGATTCATTTTTATGGCCTATCAACCCTTTGCAGGTTATTTAAAGCCAGAAAATATTTTTAGATTATAAGAATTTTTTTTAGTTAATAATTACCATACCTTTTTCCAAAGGTATTTGCATCTGCCTATTACAATTGAAACAATAATCATGACCATAGCTATATATTCTATTCAGTAACATGCTTCATTAACTGCTACATGACTAACTACTGTTTATAATTAGCTAACAACATTTCTGATGAACTGATTGTCTACACAATTATTCCTCAATTTCTGATTGATTAATTAGATTAATTACTGACATCTCTGTCAATATGAGAATTGTGAATACTTTGTAGATGATATGTTTCTTCATTCTGTTTTTATGTTTTGTTCTGCTCCAGATTTTGATCTAGAAGATTCAATATTGAAGAGTATTTGGTTCAAAATTGTTTATTCAGTGACACCAGATAGAAAAAAAGAGAATAAACCTGTGATCCCTAAATCAAATGATAATTCTCTTGTTACCAAGATAATGGCTTGATTCTGATATGATGACATAAAAAGAGCCATTAAAATGTGATTTTGTTGATGTCTTTTGCCAATATCAAAAAGAAAGCTAACAAAATTTGATCCCTAATTCAAATGGTCATCTGTTGCTCTCAAGAAAGTTGTTTGATTCTGGTAGGATGATGTTTTTTTGTTTAGAAGCGTATCAACCTCTATGGATTATTTAATACTGAAATCTAAATATTTTGTATGCAATTTTGTTTTATTTTTCGGTTTTAGTGATACAAACTTAAGTAAATAACCCATAGCTGGGGAGAAACAAGGTAGTTTCATGTCTTTCCAAAGGGTATTTGTGCAGAAGGCAATCTAACGAATTCAACTGAAATTGGAAGTCATCTCTAAAATTAACAATCCCAAGCCATCATTCATTACACCACCTGCACATCCATGTTTACAGCACCTGGTATTCCCAAGTGGTCACTCATCTAGGTACTTACCAGGCTTGATGTTGCTTAACTTTGGTGATTGTATGGGAACTGGTGTTTCAACATGATGTATCCATAAGCCATAGAATGATGTAAGAAGTCATTTAAATTATGTTTCAGTTGAACTCCTTTTCCTATATCAAAAAAATCTCTGTCTATATTTCTGAGATGATGTATTGCAATTATTTGGATTGTTGTCCTCATCTTTATTGTTATATTCACAAAATTTTGGCCATTGTACACAGCGGCCTTCTTCAGATGATTGGAATTTTGAACTGAACCCTTTATTTCATCCACTGGGGTAGATTGTTCTACTTCTACATCCTATGCCTCTTCCAGTTATCTCTCTTTGTTCACCACTGCAGTAGTCAGGTATTGAACTCACAACTCTTTAGGTGAAGTCACTGAATCCAACCAACACTTTTATCCACTCGGCCATGTGTCCTTGAGGAAATCAGTATATGAATCTTTGGGACTTATAAATGTAATGTCTCAGCCTTTTTTACTAGAGCTCATATTGCAATTTTATTGTTACTATTGCTTTTCTCTAGCACTCTGTATTACTAGTTTCCATATTTGTTGTTTAAATAAGTCTGTATTGCTGCAATGTCACTTGTACAAATCAAAATACCGCTGGTTCAATTCACCGTTCTCGCTTTCTGAATACGTCACTACGTATAGCTGTTCTCCTCGTTTTCACTGCTCCAGCCCTCTTTTATCAGGCCAACACTGCGGTCGACCAACCAATCAGTGTTCTTCGCTTTTATTCTCAGTTACACAAGCAAATTGCTTCCTCTAGTTCGACCAATCAGCACATGACTTGCTATTGGTGGAAGCATGCCAAACTGTACAAAAAACCCTCATTACTGCACATACTGCTAGAATCGCTGGACGGGAGAGTAATGCCATTTTCACGGAGCAAACTTGCTGATCTCACGTGCCTCGCATTAAGGTAAGACCCTTATTTTCCTATGCACCAGATGCAAGCCACTCTGGCTCGCTTGCTTCTACAGGGCTGTTCACCACACTCCCTCCTGATCTCATGATCACAAAACATACAGTCGTGAGCTGGTCGTTTTTGCTGGGTACTTCAGCGAGGGCGAGGGCTTACATGCAATTAATATAGGCATTCTCAACTTCATCCCTGTGGTTAGAGCGCTTGCTTGTCATTTCACAAATGCAGTGGCCACTTGTAGCCAGCCGCAAACGGGAAAGTGGCTTACAAGTTTTCCACATAGCAAGAATACACGCTGGCAAGTTATCCTCATAGGGATATCGGGAATCTCTCCACCTTGCCTCCATCAGAGAGTACCATTGTCACTCCAGACCTGTAAGCCCCACACCTTAGCTCCGTCTTCTAATCTTGTCGGTTCCTTGCATACTTGGACAGGAGCTCTCTCACACGTGTGACAGGAATTAGACTCTCGTTGGCATAAATGTCATCAACATATGCCGATGTGGCATTTGCAATGGTTTTGTCTTGCGATAATACTGCATCAATTATGGCTTTCATAAAGAGATGTGCCACATTTAAACCGAAACCCAGTCAGGTGAGGCAGTATCTTTGCCCCTTCATTATGACAGTTTGATAGTGCCACAGCGCCTTCTCCATATGTATCTGCAGATACGCCCTCCACAAGTTCAACAAAGATACATTGGCCTCCAATCGTTGCCATTCTCGCAACTTATGTGCACAAACCTCTGAGTTAGCAGTATATGGTTCCACAAAACTATTCAACTCATGGTAATCCATTACTGGACGGACCTCCTGCTTGCTCTCTTGTATCACTGCCATTAATGGGATTAGACACTTAGGTGGACCAAGTTCATCTTCGGAGTATGGTCGCAGCCATCGATTATCCAGCCATGACTGAAGTTCCCTTTCATATTCGTCCCATGCATAGTCAGGTACTGTATATTCTGCCACTCTATTCTTCAGGGTTATAGGCGGTTGTCCATTGGTCCACTTCCATGAGACTATCCATATTTATGACGGTCAAACTCTACACTAAAGTCGGGTTCAGTGATGGAAATAGCAGCACATTGGGGCTTACTTTCTTCAGAAAATTGAACTTCTCCTGAGTAATTGATGTGCACTCCTCCTAATTCTTTAACTGCGTCAATCCCAAGAAGAAGATCGAACCAAAGTAGTGGTCCGTCAACAATTAGGGCATCAATGTACACGGGTTGAGCATGACTAACATTCTACACAATATTGCCCTGTCCAAGGCATTTTAGTGCCTTACCGTTGGCAGTTAGGACTTGCGTCTTCATTGGTCGCCAATTGCAACATGCGCATTTGCTCACCAACATCCGTGAGCAACCAGAATCAACCAGGGCCGTGCACTTCTTTCCGTCTACAGCCACCTCATTGGTAGGTAGCGCCGTGATTTTTAGTTGCTTGGAGAAAAGACCGGCGCTGACGTCTGTTCCCTGGATCCCTTTCCCTGGAAATGTGCCTGACCTTGTTGCACCGAAAACACTGTATCTCATGGTGGGATCTTCGGGTCCAGGTAGCTGTCTTCACCGAGTAGCCTTGCCTGCAATCCTTTGCCAGGTGGTTGGGACCAAAACACTTAAAGCACACAATGCCACCCATCTGTTGAGCTGCTGTATTCGTCTGTTGAGCTGCTGCAGCAACTGACTCATCCACCTCACTTTATGAATATGTCACTACGTATAGCCGTTCTCCTTGTTTTCACTGCTTCAGCCCTCTTTTATCAGGCCAACACCACGGTCGACCAACCAATTAGCGTTCTTCGCTGTTATTCTCAGGCAAATTGCCTCCTCCAGTTTGACCAATCAGCACATGACTTGCTATTGGTGGAAGCATGCCAAACTGTACAAAAAACCTCATTACTGCTAGAATCGCTGGACGGGAGAGCAATGCCATTTTCACGGAGCAAACATGCTTATGTCACGTGCCGCACGTTAAGGTAAGACCCTTATTTTCCTATACACCAGATGCAAGCCACTTTGGCTCGCTTGCTTCTATGGGGTTGTTCACCACAATATTGTATTCATTTCTATACTTGGCTGGCTTAGGAAATTTTTGTGGCCTAACAAATGTGCTGATTCCTTAAGTTTTCATATTTTCCAGTAATGCTCTCTTATTATATCTACCTCATCCCACAGGAGGTGGTGATTTCCCTTTTTTTCCCTTTGATTTCCCTTTTTTTCAACATTGATTGCTACAATTGATCTCTGCTACAATTCTGCCAATGTTCCTTACTGCTCAGAATCAACCATAAATCTATTCACTTAGTTGACAGGTTTTTATATTACTTTCAGTTTAATTCTATTATGCTCACACTAATGAAATTCATTTTCTCATGTTAGAAAGAAATTACAAGATTTCTTCTCTTTTTTTTCTCAGCTATTGCCTCTCTTGTGTTTATTATAACTTGCAATAACGAATTGTGGATTTTTGTTATATTAATAGAAGCAAAGCCGGAACCTTTTGTGAGATTTGGTTTAAGTTCTACTATTTGTAACTAGGAATAATTGCGAGAATTTGTGAGCTTATTCTGGCTGCCATTTAAAAAAAAGCTTTGAGTAAAACCTGAAGGTCTTGAATCCTCCTTCTTTGAACATTTTAGACTGGCACTATTCACAAACAAAGAACAGTACCAAATCACAGAAACCACATAACTTGAGATTACCAACAGCAGCAACAACTAAAATGGATAGCACATATACAGAAAATAATGAGTTGACGTTCCACACCACTTCAAATAAAAGATTAGGAAGGAAACCTCCATCAATACTGGAAAGAGCAATACTATCTACTGTATTTGAGGAACCTGTTTTCCTAAAAATTGTTTTAAGAGAAAGATTTTATAAATTTCAACTGAATACAGTACTAGCTGATTGGTCAATAATTCCTAAAGGTTTTCTTATAGGCAAATTCCTAATATTACAATTACCATGTCCTTGTTCAAGACTGTCAAATTTTCATTTTTTATCAAACAACACAATGATATTTTTCTCTCAAATAAAAACCAAGTTAACAGCAAAACTACATGTAGATATTTGTTGAACTGAATTTAGCAAGGGACCAATTCCTGTAAGAATTGGACTAATTAGCAATGGCTTGTGAGTGCAGTGCTATACCAAGCACCGAAGAAAAGGCAAATACATTTCTTCAAAGAGGTCTCAGTTGTAATTCATTTTTCAAGAAATGTTTGAAACCAGCCGGAATCATGAAAATTCTATGGATTTTTATTACCAAGATTATCTATCAACACATACTTCTGCTCTTCTTTCACTCACGGTTTGTATCTTCTCATTCCATTCCTTATCCTTTTCAATCTTCATTACTCATTAATTTCCCAATTTTATTTACTTTCTTTGTGTTCTCAATGTTGTTGACATGCTTTGGCTGTTCCATTCTTTCATCAGTTATAAAATCTGTAATAAACTCGGAAAAATCTTAATTTACTTCATCTTTCACCCTTTGTTGAGTTTCATGGAGATTACATCCACTCTTCAGGATACTTGATTATAAAAATTGTTCTGGTGAAACACAATAAATGAATGTTTTCAAATCAAGTATTCTGAAGAATAGATGTTTTCATATATATATATATATATATATATATATATATATATATATATATATATATATATATATATTGCTGATAGCTCCTAATGAGTGGAAAGAGTGACTCCTGGAAAGTTTGCCTACGAAACTCTGGATTCAAGATGCTGAAGGTAGCATCAATCAGCTAAGTGACAAAAACTTTTTACTTGTTTGAATTAATTCTCTCTCTCTATTTATAAATATATATGTTATATTCTATGCTAAGAGAATAAATACTTAACACCAGGTGGATAATAGAAAAAAGGTTTATTGTACACAACAAGTACAATATGAAATACGGTACAGTTATACACACAAGTCAATCTAGTAGTAAGTGCCACTAATTGGAATGTCGGATGTGCTTGCGTCTACTCACTCTCACTCTTCCTCCAGACTCTTTTAGACTGTTGACTTTATAGGTACTTACTACCTATAGTGTAATCATTCATGGGGGGGGGGGTGACTGGTTATTCCATTACATCACCTCCCCCGAGCTGAAATTTTCCTCTAGAAAAATTTAGCTTCTAATATTTTCTTTTTTCTGTTTCTGACCATGATTGTGTTTTAACTGGCGGTGCCCTTGCAGCTAACTGACACCCTCTGCAGTTTTTAACAACATTCTCGACATCTGTGTTCATTCGGGGCCAGAAAACGTAACTTCGCATCACCACTCTGTCTGCGTATATTAGTGTATTATTGCAGATCGAATACGGAGAAATTTTCATTCCCTTTTCATTTCTTTCATTTATCCTGGTTTGTTTTTCATAGTTTTAATAAAATCATCATTTTCTGCTGCTTTCCTTATGTCTTCCAGTGTCACCTGTAGTTCCCAAACAGTATTACACAACAAATGCGATATTTCTTGTTCATCCTTTAAAGCCGCAATTACAGTTTCTTCCAAAGTTTCATTATGTTTTGGAATCAACCTTGATAGTCCATCTGCATGACCCAAATTTTTAGATCAGATGTACTCCATTTTAAAATGGTAATTCAACAATGTTTCTTAACTGCGAAAATGATTGCTAAACTTTCCTTCTCGATCTGACTGTAATTCTTTTCTGCTGGCAACAGAGTCCTTGAAGCATGTGCAATTGGTTTTGTTGAACCATCTTCGTATTTATGAAGTAGCACAGCTCCGACTCCATATTCACTAGCGTCTGAAGCAACAATGATTTCTTTTTCTGGATCATAATGCACCAATGCTAAATTAGTCAGTAGACAATTTCTAATTTTTTTGAAAAGCTTTTTCACAGTCTTTGGACCAACACCTTTTTCAACAATTCATTTAACGGTGCTCTTAATTCATACATCTTTGGAATGTTTATTGCGTAGTATTGCGCCAAACCTAAAAATGATTGCAATTTTGCCACATTATCTAGGGCAGGCATATTTCTTATGGCTTCAGTTCTCAGTAGATCTGGTCTTCTGCCATCTTTATCGACAATCTGCCCAAGATACTTAATTTTTTCCATAAAAAATTCACATTTTTCGGGGTTCACTTTGAATCCGAATTCTTCTATTCTCTTGAAGATAGCCCTTATGTGTCTTTTATGCTCATCCAGATTTTTACTTTTCACCAAGATGTCATCCAGATAAGCAATGGCAAATTCTAGCCCTGCAAGCATTGTATCCATGATTTGTTGAAAAAGTGACGGTGCAACTTTTAAACCAAACGGAAGTCGGTTTAGTTCAAATAATCCTTTATGTGTGTTAATTGTCAGATACTTGGAACAGTCTTCGTTAACTTTGACTTGCAAGTATGCGTCTGACAAATCTATTTTAGGGTATATTTTACCCCCATTTAATTTTGAGAAAATGTCCTCAGGTGAGGGAAGCAGGTAACTGTGGTTTTTTAGACAGTCATTCAAGCCCGTTGAAAAATATGCACATACTCTAATTTTATTATATTTCTTTTTGACATACATGGTAGGCGATGCCCAATCTGAGTGATCCACACTCAAAATAACATTTAATTTTTCCAATCTTTCTAGTTCTTTGTTAATAGAATCTAATGAAGAAAATGGAACGTTCCTTTTAGGTCTGAAAATCGGTGTAACATTTTCGTTTATCTCAAATCTTACCTCCATTTTCAAACATATACCCAATCCTTCAGAGAAAACTCTGGGAAATTTGTAGTTCAAATCATGCACAAATTTTTCTATGTGTTTTAATTTCTTCTTTTCCCAGGTGTTCACCTGATTACAAAAAGAGTTTTATGGGCAATTCCCATAAGTTAAATAGTACAATCCAATCTATGCTGAAAATGCAGGAGTTGTTCCCTACGTAGACTTCTGACCTGAAAGTCTTACCACAAAATAAAATGTTACACTTAAGTTCACCCTTAAATTTGAGTGTTTTTCCTGAAATACCTCTGGCAATTTTGTTCATGTTAGTCAAATTTGGTCGACCTATTTTTCTCTATGTCTGGTCATCAATTATACTAATGTCAGAACCTGAATCCAAAAGAAATGTTACCATATGTCCATTTATACGTGCATCAACATACTTTCATTTCTCACCATTCTTAAATTCCTTTTTGGAGAAAATCCCATTCACCTTTTCACTGGTCTTTTAATTTCTTTTATAGCATTGGGACACTTTATGTCCCTTACACCCACATTCAAAACATACCTTGTTTTTATACCAGCAATTATATTTTGTGTGATGAAATCCTCTGCAACATTCACATTTCTCTGTTCTTCATGTTTAGGGCCTTTTTTGCTTTCACTCACTGAACTTTGAAAACATTCCTTTCCTCTATACGAGTATTGTCTTGTTTTATGTTAATCAAATGTTGGCATTCTTCAGTAACTTTTTGCAAAGTAATCTTATCGGCTTTTTCAATAATTGTAAGAATTCGCGACCTGATATCCTTGTTCTTGGGAGCTGTTAGTCCCTGAACAAATATTATTCATTTGAATAATTCTTTCGAAATCTCGTCAGTTTTGAAAAGTTCACGAGTTAACCGTCCCAGCATATGATGAAAAATCCTCGTTTTCAGATTTCACAATATTAAGGCATTTATAATGTGTGTGGAACAAGCTATCTCTTTCATTGAATATCCTTGATAGTGTTTTAACTGTTTCTTCAAACAAGACTTCTTCCAGTTTCTTTGGTAATATTAGGTTATAATATTTTGTATTTCCATCTGTCCCCATTTTTTGTAATAAAAGGGTGACTTTTTCCTCATCTGACCAGTCTTGGCATCTATTTGTAAATATAGATTTGTATCATCTGAAATATGCCGGGAAGGTAATCCCATTGTCCAGGTCATAATGAAATTCCATTAATGAATTTGCAATACCTTCAGCAGAAAAAAAAATGTTTTTTTGTTCTCCGGTTTTTGGTATTAATTTTTTAAAAAGTTGAAGCTGTTGTTGTTGTTGTTGGTTTTGCAACAGTTGTTTTTGTTGTTGTTGTTGTTGCTGAACACTAGTGCACAACAGTTTCGTACCGTCTGTTAATTGTTCCATACTGAAACTTGGCAAGTCTTTCAGAAACCGAACGACAGACAAGAAAAAACAAACAAACAAAATACTCAAACTTCACTTTTTTGACTTCCAATAAACTCAAATTACTCTTGTTAAATAATACAAAAAATATTCTTACTTTAAAAATATTTTGAGAGATAAATTCTTTTTCAAAAGGTCTTCCTTCAAAACTTCTGTAACCCAAATGTGTAGCCGACAAATATTTTTCTTCTAGCGAGTTCGTTTTGATGTCACTGAAATTTGGTGTGAATTAATTTCAACAATCCTCGTCGCCACTGTTATATTCCATGCTAAGGGGATAAATACTAATTAACGCCAGGTGGATACTAGAAGAAAGGTTTATTGTGCACAACCAGTACAATATGAGGTATGGTACAGTTATACACACAGGTCAATCTAGTAGTGAGTGCAACTAATTGGAAGGTCAGACATGCTTGTGTCTTCTCGCTCTGACTCTTCCCACAGTCTCTTGTAGACGGTTGACTTTATAGGTACTTACTACCTATAGTGTAATCATTCATAGGGGCGACTGGTTATTCCATTACATCAGAATATATAATTAAAACAAAAGATGGTCAATGTGTGCTTCTTATAATATGTAGATTTAATAGGTTGGTTGATGAAATTTGAGGAATAAAGAGACAACAAAATGATACCGATATGACTTTAAATTCTCTTTCTTTGTGCTTCAATTTAGTCAAAAAACCTCCTAATATATAATAAATATTATCAGTCTTATTGCTAATATTGTTATCTTTTTATTCCTGAAATTTCGTTAGCCAGCCTATTAAATCTACACACACACACACACACACACACACACACACACACACACACACACACACACACACACACACACACACACATAGTTGAAGTTGATCAAATACAATATTTAGTATATTTTCCAAGCTCAAATTTTATAAAACTTGTCAGCAAGTTTTTCAAAGGATAAGATATACAGTTTTGATGTCATTGGAAATTGTTTCTTTGTGGTTTGATGTCAGTTTAAAAAGGCTGCTTGAAGTGATGGTCATTAAGCAGTTTCATATCTGCATACCATTTGCTTCTCTACTCTCTTGAAAGGCAGGAAATCTTTAAACGAAGAGAACCTCTTTCAATTAAGTATTTTAGCCCTTAACCTTTTCACTTTTTAATATCTTGGATTTCCTATTTGAATTGTGGTCAATAACTGTCATTTCTTGTATATTTGTTTCTGCTTTTCAATGAGAATTTATCAGGTTTCTTAATACAATTTTTAAGTATAATTTTAATGTTCAGTTTCTAAAGCATTTTAAGTTCTTTCCGCTTTCATTAAATGCAGTTTTACTGTTAATTATTAATTAGATTTCCAGTAAGAAAGCTGAATGTGTGGTTGTCAGCAAACTAGGCAATCAATGGTAACTCTCTTTTTTCGAAATAGAGATGTCAGAATCAAGCAAGTAGAGAAATTTAACCATTTGGGTGGTACAAAAACAGAAAACAAAAGTTGTAACACAGGGATCTGAAAGAGCATTGCAGTAACAAAAGATCCTCTAGAAACTAAGCAAAGTATGAAGACATAAAAATATTTTGTAAAAAAATAAAGAAAAGAGTTCTTGTATATCATATCTATCCTCCTGTATAGCAGGGAATGTTAGGAAATTTCCTTACAGATGAAGAAAAGACTCAGTTACAGAGATGGGATTCTACAGATGGTTGCTGAGAATACCATGGACAGAACATGTGAGCAATGAGGAAGTTCTGAAGGAAATGGAAACAAGAAAGAGACAGTTGTAATTTCTGTGACACATTATGAGGAAAGAGAATTTGGAAAATTTAATACCCATAGGACCTATTGAGGAAAGGAAGGGTAGACAGAAAACAACTTAAAATGAGTTTGTGGGAATGGATAGCAGAGAAAGGACAACAAGGAATGGTTAATAGACAAGCATTGCTTAGAGCTCCAAAGGACTGGAAATTGTGACAAACCATGATCATCTACATCCTGAAAACTGTGAGTGACTAATAAATTTGTGAGGATGGATGGTAATGCATAGACAAAGAATCAAACATTGGTTAGAACTACAATGTATGGGAAGTTGTAGAGAGCCATGATAACCTATGTAATGATGTTCAATACCTTTTTAAAAGGTTGTGTCCTTTTTTTTAAAACCTGTTTTATTTATTCTTGCCTTTAATGTTCAGATGTTTTCAGCATTTTCTTCTGTACATTTGTAAGTCAGTTTTTCCTCAGTCTCTTTTTTAAGAGATTTTCTCTCTACGTCTTTGTATGTATTTGCTAAGCTTAACTTAGTCTGACACAAGGCCACTAATGTGGGGTATCCTGTGAAGATAAAATTCATTATCAAGTTGTAATTGTCTGTTCAACTAGTTTTTTTAACCATTATCTCATGGCAATGTATCCTCTGTAACTGTTTAGATAAATCTGATACAAGGCTATGCGTGGGCATCACCCGGTTAAACTTAAAATTACAACACAGTCTTTATAGTTCATGAGGCTAGCCCCCAAACAAGTCACCCACTATATTTGATAACCTCCCTTTAGTCAGACTGTAATTATCAAACTTACTGAAAATTATTAATGGCCTGTTAGACTAAATCACTGTTACCTTATAGCAAGGTACCAAATGTTTTCTTTTTGTTTTTTTTAATCAGTTTGCAAGGCAGTAAAGCCACTACGACTACTAAGATTACTGGGTGTGGAAGAATTAGGAACAGAAACATTAATGATGAGCAGGAAGAGAAAATAGTAATCAGGAGAACAGTAGATAGTGATTGACATTTTTGAAGATTAAAGTTGGCTGGAAAGCATGGAGCCAGAAGTGTGCAAAAAGAAATTGTTAGCATAGAATTTAAATAACAGCTACTGGACTTAAAAAAACTATTTTCCTGAAAAATTGATTTAAGAAAGATTTTATAAATTTCAATTGAAAGCAGTATTGGCTTCTCAGTCAATGAATGCCAAATGTTTCCTTATAAGGAAATGGTTAATATTACTATTATCATAACCGAGCTTATTTTTAAACTGTTTTTTTTTTGTTCACTAAAAGATAATTTTTCTGAGATTAACATATTTCTATTTTGTGTATTTTTTGTCTTTGCTATTTTTTCCTCCTGTTTGTCTTTAAAAACAATTCTGGAAGTTTATTTCATTTTGTGTGCATTTATTTTCATTATCTATTTACTGCCCATAACAATAAAAAAAATTCATTATTTGAATTGCTTGTAACAAATTTGTTTTTCATCAACTCTAAACCTTTTCTCTTACATCTTAAAACCTGAATGACTGATAATCTTTTTTTTTCTTTTTGCAGGTAAGACATGTTTCAGTGTGGAACTTTACCAAAAGTCTTGTAAAATTTAGAGAATACCAGGTTAGTGAGTAACTTTTTTTTAAAAAACTTTCTCATCCTACATTAAATCCGTTTTTATATGCTGTATTTGATGGCAATATACTTTAATTTATTCAATATATTGTCTTCATCTTGATTATTGTAGATGTTATAGACATAATGTTTCAGCCAAGTACTCTACATCCATCTTCAAGTGTCCATTGTTTGGCTGATATAAGGCGCTATATTGATTATTGTTTTTTCTTGTCTGTTTCTGCTGTATTAGTGTATATTGCTTTGTGGCCTGATCTAGGGATTGAACTGAGAACCACTAGATGACTGCAACACATGTTTACTCAATGTCTATACCATTACATCAATGTGTTTTGGGGAATTTTTAAAATCCCAAGTTTGATGATTTTCATATTTGGTTATCATACTGCTTTTGATAATTTTCTATTTTATTTTGACGTGAAGAATTGTCATTGTATTTAATTGATTCAAACTGATGTCATCTTGATTATTGTAGATGTTATAGACACACTGTTTCTGCCAAGTACCCTCAGGCCATCTTCAGGTATCTCTTGTTTGGCTGGTATGGGATATCGGATGTGTCTGATGGTATATAAAACCACCCTGTTCCTCACTCTTACAAAAAATGGCCCAAAAGATATGAAGTTCAGACTCTTGGATTATGCAGATGTGGAAAACTACCAATACTTTTATCAAATTTATATCCATAATCCATAATGTGAGTAAATAACTAATATGTTGGTGGTACAGGTTTGGTTCTACTGATACAGGTTGAGAATCCTTTATCCAAAATTCTTCAAGTTTTGGGTCAACTGTTATTTATCCTACATATGCTACAAATATAAACCCACTTGCCCTTACAGCAATCTCATTTAGTAACCTTCTATCTTGAGTGGCACTTGGGTAAACAGTAGTATTAAAAAATATTAACCTATGGAGAGGATCTCAACATGGGAAATACTGCTGGGAAGTGCTTGAAAACTATATAACAGCTTGATTCAGCCTTAATATAAAATTGTTGATGGTTTTGCTAACATGAAGTCACAAGTCATTGTGACTAAGGGTTTGAGCAGCTTACTGGCTTTGTTCAACAGCTGATCACATCAGATTATTCACTCTAACACTGTAACTAAAGTGTACTTCATGTATATTTGAAAATTAGCAGTCAATCATCATTCTATTCTCACAGTTGTGAACCCAATCTCTACTGAGTGCCGTACATTTTTCTACAGTATAAAAAACAGTAGGTTGGCTTTGTAAATTATTTTGGAAATTTTCTGTGGCTCAATGCTTATTAGTCATTAATGCTATAATAAGTTGGATTCACACTGGGTGCTCTCCATCTTTGTAGCCTTGTGTCCTATCATATACTAGTCTGAACAGCACATGGAATAATGACCATGACTCATCTCAGAATTACAAACATTGAGGAAAGTCGAAGAATGTCTCTTACGTAGTGATAAAATAGCGTTGATAGAAATACTAATCTAAACTAATTTTTGAAGAAATAAATAAAAAAGTGAAGTAAGTTGAAGTGGGTTTAAGTGTTGTTAAATTAGAAACACATGCATTTATTTCCTGCTAGAAGAAGGTCCAACTACAAGAACATGGCAGACTCAAGTTGAGTTCAACTGAAGATGTAAAGAAAACAAGACCGATGTATATATATCAACAAATATAAGTATTAAACAACAAATTTACAAGTGACAAAGACATCAACATTTGTGTTTGTGTGTGAACATAAAGAGTTTGTATATTGGTGAAAGTTTTTACGTACGTGTATGTGTGTTTCATGGTGTTTTCCCACAAGTAGGCAAAACGCAGATTTCTGCGAGAGATCACATTTTTAAATGTGTCAGCTGAAATGCAAAGTAAAAAGAGAATGAGACAATAAATTCCCCACTATGTATAGTGTAGGGAGAGTGTGCCCTAGTGACAATTAGGAAATTAAGGAGGAGTTAACTCCGACAAGTTTATATGTCATATATTTTCTGTCAATATTAGCATATCTAATTTTCAGTTTGAAATATTACAGACAATTCCAAGAGAAATATTTTGTATTCATGAATGGTAATCATGTTAACTTGGTAGTAAATGTTAAAGGTTGAGTACTTTCATGTCACTCAAGCCAAGGTGCTTTTATTTGGACACCCCACCTGCCTTACCCCAGTTTTCCTTGTTTGGACAAGAGAACAAAGATACTTCTTAACTGTACACCTACTGCTCACAATGATTGTCCATTTGGGTAAGAGCCAAAATCAGTGAGTGGATAATATTTCCAAAATATTTTAATAAAAAAAAATAAAATAAAGAATAACCTCTTTATTATACATGACTTTTTCTTCTTTTCACATCAGCATCATTTTTATTATTTTTTTTGTTTTAGCTGGTTAATACTCCAACCTTCTTTGGGTGAATGAGATATCCTGGTATATAATCTTTAATATATAATAAATCCCTGATGCTATTTTATTTTTAACATCTGTTCTGTTCTTGTTGATTGGATGTGGCGAAGGCATATTGGTACAGATGCAAAAGAGGCCCTGGATCACATATGGACATGTTTATCTATGCCAGTTACACCTGGATTTTCCCGTTAGCAGTAGGACTGCTTGGAAAGTCTAGATATGGGCCTCTCTGAAACTGGTCCAGATCCAGGTGTTTGTAAGATGCTTCATGCTAATAAAATCTACGGGAAAACCAGCAGTCAATAGGACATGGTGTCTTGTGCAGTCCTGTGGGCATTTTTGTTCCTAATTTGCTGTGGTTCCTGAGGCAGTGTTATTTTTGTTACCTCTCATCTCTTTCCCCTCTCTGCCTATTACCCCCATAGTTGCTGGGTGAGTAATTGCTTAGGTGTTTCCTCCAACCTCAACATACTCTTGCCATACATTGCAACATTAGATCACTGATCAAGGAGATTGTTGGGTACCATCCCCTCACTCCATAAATAGTTTCAATACAAGTCATGGGTAGTGGTTAGCAGGACAATATATAAAGAATCCTACAAAGAGTATCACCCCTCACTCAATGAATGGTTTCAATAAGAGTTATGGGTGGTGGCTGGTAGAACAATATGTGAGAAAGCTACAGAGACATTTGGTGTGTATAGATGATCCTTTGATAGTTCTCAAGAGATTCAGTTACCAACAGTAATCAAGAATTGATAGACAATATTGATGACAAAGGACTCCAAATATTCAACATTGAAAAAGATCGTTACACTTGCTGGAGTTAGACAATAGGCATTGTGATCAGAAATAATTAGTTCTTCAATTTTTTTTTCCTATCACTATTGATTAAGTACTCAAGATCAGAAATATCATGTATGAGCAAATTTGTTTTTGCTTGGATAGTGGGGATCAATTTATAATGAATTAACTTCATTTGTCCATACTTTGAATATTGCTGCTAAATATGGTCTGGTGTTCCTACTATAAATTTAGAGATTCTTGATAAAATCCCCAAAAGAATCTGAAATTTTATTGGTCCTGACCTGGCATCTTGACTTAAGTCACTTTCTCACCACAGTGACATGGCTTCTCTCAATCATTTCTACAAATATTTTCATGGCAATTGCTCTGATGAGCTTTCCTCCCTGGTGCCTCAGCTGCGTGAATTTCATTATGCTACTAGATTGAAATGTTCAAAATGTTCAGGAATGTAGTTGGTTTGAGCACTTTCTTGATGTTGTTCACTTCCAAACTTCTTTCCGAGGTATGCATAACTGTTTACTTCCTCAATGGTCTCTCCATCTACAATAATTGGTGATGGTTTAGCATGACCTTTGTTTTCCCAAGATGCATGTTAAGGCCTCCTGATAGCAGTGAGAATTCTTGCAGTGTGCGGGATATTAGGAGGATGTCATCTACAAAGTCTAGGTGGAAGAGGAGTTCATCATCCTTGTTCTCCCAGATACTTTGTTAATAATGGCATTGTGTAAACAATATGTAAACATTCTCAGAGAAATGTTGTCTCCTTGTCTTGCGCCTCTTTCTAAGATAATCTTGTTGCTATTTTGGTGTAATCTGAGAGTAGATGCAGTATAACTGTAAAGATCCTTTAGTAGTGTGATGTAAGCAGTGTTAACTCTTTGGTTCTACAGTGCTGTGTATAGTGGGGTTACATGATTTATCCATTTTAGCTGTTGCTTTTGTTAAAAGTAATCAAGTGATGGAGTTTCTGTTATTTGGTAAACTTCTTTGTGATTCTCCAATGCCAGTTCACAAAGTTTGACAAAGGATGGTCCTCACTAAAACCTATATATTTAATTTGCTCAAAACCATTTTTAACTCTTGGTCTGAGAATGTGGTCCTATAAAACTAAGTTTTGCTAATTTAGAAGGAAAAACATTTAGTCTAAACATGGCGACCTGAAAATTGATAAAAGTTACTGTGTATTGAAATTTTACTCCAAACATTATTTTGTACATACCCACATTTGAGTAGATGCCCTATTTTTTAAACTTGTGAATTATGTCTACCAGCTTGTGTATTCAAAAGAAAGAGAACACATATTCTTTACACACACATTTAAGCCTTTATCCCCCTTTGCAGGTGAAACCACCATCTGATCTGATATGCTTTAGATCATCAGCCAAAGATAGTGCCTGTACCCTTTTGAAGAATACATATTATACCATTCTAATTTTCTGGAAAGCCAATATTTGTTCATATTTTTTTATCCAAAACATAAAGTAATTTTTAAAAAAATCGATGGTTTTTTTATTGGGCATTATTTTTGTCTACTCTGTTATTTGGTGGATACCTGTGTTTGAGTAAACCTCTGTTTTTTTTTTCTTTAACAGTTTGAATCACATCTACCAGCCTTTACAATCAAGAAACTTAATAAAGAATATGTCCTCTCTGACAGGGATTGAACCTGCATCTCTCTTTGTAGGAGAAAACCCTGATAAACAGTCCATTGATTCCTTAGAAAGTACATTGAAATCTTCTATATAATAATTCAAATCCTTAAAAGCCTTAATATAGTTTCTTTTTATATGAAACACAATCACCTATTTTATTGCTATTGTTAAGTGGGTGGGGAGTTGATAGATGAATTGTATGGATTAAGTAGAGATTTACTTAGAGTTAAATGAGGTGATTACTGTAAGCCATATTACAATGTTAAGTCTATGTAAACTCAGAAATCTCAACACAACAGAAAATTTGAGACTGATATGAAACTTATCAGGAAGAAATGCTATTAGATGTGTTGTCCTACATGTAAATGTGAGTAAACATATTTCTGCTTTTAAAATAATATGCAACAAGTGATTGTTTCCTTTGATTGTTGTCTCTTCATTTGCTTACTGATCGAGAGAAAGAATAAAAACCGAATAAATAAGAAATGCACAAAATAATTACAACAATTAAATTTTTATTTATTTATTTTGTGAATTTAAGTGTGGTGCTAGATTGGCAGCTAGGTCTCATTATTTTTACTGTTGAAATTTTTAAAAGTAACTGTAAGTTCTATTCTAATAACACTTCTCGCTTTTTGCATTCCTTTCAACTACAGTTTACAAAAGTTTAAATATGTCAATCATCTTCTGTCTCATTGAATCTTGTCAATTTTATTGCCTTTTTTTCACAGTTTCCTTCACTCTCAGTTACTCCTTGCATCTTAGTGGTTTTATTGTCTTGCTTGGGATTAAATGATTAAACAAAAATTAAAATGGCTTATAATGAAAACATGCCAAGAAAACAAGCATGGAGATAAAACCCATGAATTTTCAGTTAAATATTGACTTCCTTTCAAAGTTTGAATATATAATACAAGTATCTGAATATCATATTTCTTTCTGTTGAGAAATTATGATGCCAATATTTGAATTAGCAGTTTGAAATACAGATTATTAAAATACTGTTGTTGCAATAAATTCTACACGGGTTGGCTGAAAAGTTCATAGGCTGACCCAGATACTAGCATGGAATGTGACCAAATGAGGTTTATTTTCCCACATGTTCCCACATGTGGTCCATGCGCTTCTTCCATCAGTGTAGCAGTGCTTAAACCCCATTGGTGAAGAAACTTTCATTCTCCTGATCAAAGAAATCATCAATAGCAGATATGATATCATCATCACTGCGATACGGGTTCCTTGGTTGTGGGGGACAGATGATAGTCAGATGGGGCCAGATCAGGAGAATAGGGAGGGTGATCAAACCACAGACATGCGTGGCAGCCATTGAAATCAAGGATGTAAGCTGGAGCATTGTCCTAATGAAACAAGGTCCCTTTCATCAGTTTGCCTGGATGTTTGGTCTTGACAGATTTTCATAACTGCAACTGCAATTTGGCATAGTACTTTCCATTGATCATGTGGCTCTTTTGAATATAGTCAATAAACATAATGCCTTTTGCAGCTCAAAAAACTGAGGCTATCACTTTCCAGCAGTTGAAATAACTTTGGCCTTCTTTGGAGCAGGTGAAGATGGGTGTTTCTACTGTATGTATTGTCTTTCTGTCCCTGGCTCAAAGTAATGAACTCAAAACTCATCCTGGGTTAGAAAACATCCAAAGAAAGCAGCTGAATCTGCCTCAGACAATGTCAGATATGATCAGTCAGGTGCACTTTTGATCATAAGACAACTCGACCACTCCAAAATTAGCTATTTGCAATGGGAGAAGAGATGGATTCATGCTTTTCCAAAGGCTATTAGCACAGAAGTGAATGTAATGAACTCAACTGGAAATAAAACTCAGATCACAAATTCCACAATCTGAGCTGCTACCCATTACTACACCATATCTAAAACTTTGCCAAGATAATCACTTCCAAGTATAGGTTGTATGACTAATTTAAAGAATCAAAATCTAATCAAACCCTATTTTCCTTCTGCTCAAACATCCATCTCTTCTCCTCTCAACTATGCATAAATAGCAGAGCAGACTGGGTTCTATAGCCTTGTGTGGCTACCAGTATATGAGAAGGGAAAACTCTGAATTCAAAACCAGCCTGGAGAGGGTTGGGTTCCTCCTCCTCTTCCTCCTCCTCCGCCACCACCACCACCATCATCATCATCATCAGAAGAAGAAGTTCAATTTTATTTTTGCAAATAGCTAATTTTGGAGTTGTTGAAAGTCTTTGTTATTTTGGATTACTCAAATTAGCATGACTGCATTCTCTGAGGTCACACCATCTGTTGTTCTGTTTACATGTTTATTTAAATATTTATCATAGATGTCAATGTGCATTTAGCTAAAGAAAATGCGGAGCTGTCATGAAACAATTGTTGTTTTATGCTTGGTTTATATATTGTGTCAATTTATAGAGTCGAGCTGTTACCACTTTTGTAATCTTTTTTTTGTAAAAGAACAGAATATCAATCTACTTTTAAAATAAAACAAACCCCTGCTGTAGATTGAGATAATGTGGGCAAGGCAAGTTTGGTTGCTGGCCATCTGAAACTAACCTGCAAAGCAATCCTTTTAGCAGTTCACTTAGGTTCCATATTTGTTTTTTAAAAAAATTTTAAAAATCACTTCACCCCAAACAAGTCAATACTGCCACTAAAATTATTGGGAGTGAAAGAGAATGAGAAGGCTTTAGTGAGGAGAAGGGACAATAAAATACATGTTCAGGAAAGCAGAAGATGGTGACTGATATTGCATTTAAATATTTGAAAATCATAGGTGGCAGGGAAGCATGAAATTTGTATCGAGTCCCACAGGGGAGAACTGCAAGAAAAGAAACTTACTAGAATAGAATATACAGTTACATCTAGCCATTTCAACAGTAAAATGGTGAGACTTAATTGCAGTCTAGTAGTATGTTGAAATTCATGCAGTTAAGGTATCAGGGTGGAAAGTTCATCAGAGCCATTACCTTGAAAATATTTGTAGAAATGACTGAGAGAAGGTATGTCAATGTGGTGCGAAAGTGACTGCAGCCAAGATGCCAGGTCAGAATTGATTACATTAGAGACACTTCTTTGGATTTTGTCAAGAATCTTGAGATATATAGTAGAAGCACTAGACTAGATATGGCAGCAGTATTCAATGCATGGACGATGGTAGAATCATAAATGTGCAAGTTGGATTCTAACAAGTAAAATTGTCTGGTACGACATAGTGAACCAACTTTGCTGTAGTGAAATTGATCCTCACAAGGTGCCTTAATGGCTGTTTACTCAAATAAACCAATTTCTTTTTTAATACCAAGTGCCTGTAGGTCATAAGTGATCATGGCTCTCCACAGTTTTTTTTTATTACTTATGCCAGGATTCTTGTGAAAGATGGTGGAGTAGTTTTCCATTGCCTTCTCCACAGTTTTGGAATTCAGATCTTTTTTTTCTCTTAGGCTGGTTTACACCAAAGTGTGCAGAGCACAGTCTACCTCACTATTTAATCCATAGCTGAAAGGAGAATAGATAAGCGCATGTCTTTCCCAAATTCACTTGTATGAAAGTGAACACAACTGACTAACCCAGAATTTGGACTGAGTTTGCCTGTCCCACTTTGATTCACACTCTGTTATCTGTTACACTACTGGAATGTTCAAAGTAAAGGTTAGTAAGTAGCTGTTCATTTAATGAAGTTTTACATATATGATTCTATAAACAGAATGAAGATATTGTTTTTCTTTGTGGTGAGTTTGGTTCTCACTGGGTGCTGTAACTATGTTAACTCACAGTTAAGCAGAGTGTCTATCTACAGGCGCCTACCATAGAGCAGTAGTTATCAAACAGGATTGGAAGTTACTAACAAAAAGTATTTAATTCTGATTACTATGTAAATATCTAATTGTGAAATAAAGTTTTTTACTTGCCTGATTTTAACAAGATGTCATTTTTCCCATCCTTCTTTTCAATCAACGAAAAAAGATACCCAACCACTATGACTGTTCATCATCTAAACAACCCTGTCATTAACCTCACTGTCTCGTCAGATATAAAGACCTGCTCATCCCGAGTTCTGAATTGATTTTTTTTTATTAATATTTAGTTAGTGAAATATGTGTTGTATAGATGAAAGTTCTTTTTTTTCACTCTCAGATGAAAAATTATAAGTTCATGAAAGAATCAGTAATTATAACTTGAGGTGATTTAACAAAAGATGAAAAAGAATTTGTCTAATTTGAGCTCCTCCCGTTTGATTGTGGCTAAATTTTCATTGGATGCAACAGTCTACCATATTTAATTTGATGTTGTTGGTCCATCACAAGGGATCTTCTGTCAAAGGTGATGTGTGGGATGTGACGGCAGTTTTCGTTGTCTTTAGCTTCAGCAAGAGTACAGGTAACCTTCATGCCTTTCTACTTGATTTCTCGTTTCCGAAATTCAGTTTACACACACTCTTGCTATGTATATCTTCGTATAATGTTCATCTATATAAGTTTTGAGATTATGAACACAATTTCAAGTATTTTTTTGTCTTTGCATATATAACATGAACAAGAATTTTCTTTTGTTATGGACTTATAAAACAATGGATTATATTCCTGCAGTTCAGAAAGCATTGTAACTTTCTTTTCTATCAAAATATCACTTAAACATACAATATATTTATTTGTAAATTTGCAAGATTTAATAAAAAAATAGATTATATAGAACTTGTCCATATTATTTAACAAAACATGTTTGAGACAAATCATGCTGCCAAAATACACCTTGTGTGTGTGTGTATATATATATATATATATATATATATATATATATATATATATATATATATATACACACATGTAGTTTTAAGTTAAGGTATATTTATAACTTAAAGTGCTTGATATAAAGGACAAAGCATATGTAAATATAAAAGTGGACATTGAGGTCAACACCCAGCAGAGACAGTCTGTTTCATGCTTAAACACAATTGTTAGGCCTGATGATTGGGTATTGACCTCCAATTCTTGATCTATGTTGATATACATACATACATATATATATATATATATATATATATATATATATATATATGTATATATATATATATGTATATATATATAAATGATCTCAGTAGATAGATAATATGTACATAGGAAACGGACGGATAATCCTCTTGGAATGTTGATTCCTCTCCAAACAAATTTGAAACAACATAATATTAGTAATAATAGTAAATAGATTTCTTCACACAGAGAGAAAAAAACCCAACGTTGGTGTGTATATTACTGAAGGATAATGCTAATGAGTCAAGCAGTCTTTGTAAATAACCTGCTCAGTATTAAGAAATCTAGTTACCTTTCTTGCACTCCTTACTTGTGAATCTCTTTTTGGCTTCATGCTATCCAGTCAACTTTAGTCTTCAAAAATTTAAATGCAATGCCAGTTGCTATATACTGTCATCCTGATTACTCTCCCTTTGTTCCCGCTCCTTTTTGTAATGTTTCTGTTTTCTAATCCTTTCAGTAACCCCTTGTGTCTCACTGGCTTTACTGCCTTGCTTACGGTGAACTTGTTTCAAAAAAATATGTAAAAATAAAATTAAAAAAGATCTGTTACCCTTAATGAGTACCAACATTTCTGCAAAATTTGAATTTTTTTACTATTTTGTTTGGTTTAATATACATATGTATATACCAGATTAAAAATTGATCAATTCTTCATGTATATATATATATATATATATATATATATATATATATATATATATATATATATATATATATGTGTGTGTGTGTGTGGTTTCAGATGATTAACCCAGCTTTTGACAGTAGAGTTGATCACATATCTCACATTTCCATCTTGCAATGATGTCATCCAAGCTCCTGGTAATACCATTCCTCAAATCCCTTTTCAGTGCTGCATGTGCTAAATTCTTTTCCTCTGCTGACTTACAACCTTCTAAAGCAGCCCTGCACTACTTATTACAATCACTAGCAACGTTTTCCCAGTCATCCAAGTTATTCCTCAGTCTGTTCTTAAATCTCTTTTTTGGCTTATGCTGAGGGTGCTTGCCATTCGCAAGATCGCCATAAAATAGCTGCTTCAGCAACCTACTATCATCCATGTACCCCATGTCCAGCCCATCTCATCTTGTTTTTAATCAGTAAGTTATCTATGCTTGGACAGCAGGCCTTGAGAAGAACAGTGGTGTCTGATATCATAGACTGCTATTTTATGTTAAGGATTCTCCTTAGACAATTTTGATGAAAATGCTCGAGCCATTTCAGGTGATGACGTCAAATCGTCCAGACTTCTGAAGAGTACAACAGGGTAGTCAGTATACAAGTTTGGTAAACTGTCACTTTAGTACTGCTAGTGATGCCTCTATCTGACCACAAACGTTTCTTTAACTTTCCAAACTTTTCCAAACATAATTAAGGCCTTTTGGATTCGATTATTCAAATCCAAAAGGCCTTAATCACGTTTATTATGGGTATGTTAATCATTTGAAATCTCATGTGAGACGAACTCACTCTGCCTTATCTCCATGATTCAGTGATACTACATGTGTGATTTACAGGGAAGTATGTGAATTGACATCTGGATTGAATAGGCATATGGTGGTGCACAGGGATGACCTACCACAGCAACATTTGCTTAGCCCTGTGAAGACTCTGGAGCACATGTTGTCTATGCTATAGGCCTTGCAAATCAGCTGCTGGTTTGAAGAGCCACCTTCGAAGTCATTCAAGAGGAAACAATGACTTAGATTGAATGTACGTGTTGATGGACATAACAACAGTCATCTGTGAAGATGGGGTAATCAACACATATATATATATATATATATATATATATATATATATATATATATAGATAGATAGATAGATAGATAGATAGATGTATATAGATATATACAGTGGGAGGAAACAAATATTTGTACACATACAAATTTTTAATTTATTGTATTCCCAACTAATGAATAAATATACTAACTGTACACAGATGCATAATAACTGAATATGCATAGAAAACAGAAATAAATAATAATAGAAATAAATCCCATTTAACCATTTTAATGGGTGAAAAAATATTTGTACAATACAAAAAAGAATACATAATCTTCATTTAATACTTTGTAGAATAGCCATTATTCACTTAAGAAAGAGAAAGAACAGATAGAGTAAGAATCCTCTGTTCTTAGCATTTACTTTTTTAAAAAGTGGTCATTATAACGTAGAGAAAAATATTATTAAAATTGAATAAATCATTTTTATTATGTTATCTACCATTGCCCAATTGTAGTTCTGAAATGGGAAAATTTTTGTGTAGTGATGTAAAATGTTTTTATTGTAATATATTATAATAAAAATATTTTAATAATATATATATATATATATATATATATATATATATATATATATATATATATATATAAATACATATATATATACATATATATATATATATATATATATAATATACACACACACATTTTTTTTTTAAATATTAAAACTGTGAATGACTGCTCGATTAGCATTTCCAGTCTCAATGAAAGAACACAGCTCTATGCTTGTAATAAAGCCATTAATGTCTGTTTGTTTGGTAGATGTCTCTCAAAAAAAAATGATCACTATAGAGATATGCTGCATAACAATACTTTGAACACACTGGTACTGAACTCCCAAAGCATTCACATTAGACTACAATTTTGACTTAATAAATACCATTCTGATCAGGATTTCACTAAGAAGAAAATGCAGTGAGATTGCACTTATTTCACAGTTCCTGATGCTAAACCTAATACTAAGACCCCCCCCCACACACACACACACATGTACATATGCATGTTAGTGTAAAAGGCAACTGTTTAACCTTAAAAAATCCCTCTCTACCCCCAAAAAATTGGGGTCTATCTTATGCTCCAGGTATAAAATATGTATCTTAAATCCTGTAGTTTATGGTAATTTGTTAGCATGGGAGATCGTGTTATCATTAATGGGTAATAATAGTAAGTGTACTGGGCAGATTATGGTAGTTAGGTGACAATATCTCATCTTCTTCTTTCGATGATGTTGAACAAAAACACAATTGGATGTGTGTCTCAATAAGTCATTTAAAGATCACATTTGAGAACACATAGATGGTTAGCTGGTAGTTAATTGACAATATCTCCCCACTGTTTTCATTAGAATTTGAGTGAAATTCAAGTATATGCTTACTGAATTTATTTAATAAAGTCAATACAATACATTTTAAAATATGATTTTGTATGGTGAAAACTGAAACCTACATTTTAACTTGAAAATTTGGAGGTTGTCTGATATGCCCAGTTGCCTTGTATGCCAGCATATATGGTGTGTGTGTGTGTGTGTGTATACAGATATATATATATATATATATATATATATATATATATATATATATATATATATATATATATATATATATATAATACCAATTTTTGACTAGTAGGGATAATTCCAAGGAGGATATTAATCCAAAGAGAGTTCAATGTAAATTAGCATTATAATAATAATATATATATATATATATATATATATATATATATATATATATATATGCATACAAGCACACAGAGTATGCTTAAGCAGACTTCCTTCTCTGATGTGAAATACATGCACATGGGAAAAGAATAACAGTGTATTATATTTATTTTACAGGAAATGTATCCTTGAACAAAGAGCACATATGGATAGATAAATATAAACAGTGTAAAGAGAGAGAGCTCAACACTGGAGTGTGACTGCGGATCGCTTGTATTGTGGAACTTAAACCACCTTGCAGTATTGATTTCTATGACATGAAGTGGAAAGACTATACTGCATCCATTGCCAGGGGTCAGTTGGTTCACTGGCTTAAGTGAGACAATTTTTCTCCAGAATCTATTATACATATCTATAAGTCTACCATTCATCTATACTTGGTATATTGCTGCCATATATGGTCCAGTGCCCCTGCTATTTACCTGGAGCTTCTTGAAAAGATCCAAAGATGAATCAGCAGTATTATTGGTCCTTGGCTTCAGTCGCTTGCCTACTGCTTGCCTCTCTGCGCCTTTTTTATAAATACTTTCATGATAATTGTTCGGATGAGCTCTTCACTGTGGTACCTAGACTTTTTTAATTTAAGCACAGTACTAGACTGTCATCAAGATCTCATCACTTTACAGTTGAGCTGGCTAGATGGAATTGTAATTTCTAGGCAAACAGTTTCTTTTCTCACACTTTTTGCTTGTGGAACTCCCTTCAAGCTCATGTTTTCCAGCCAACTCTAATCTCTAAAAACTTAAATGTAATGTCAATTGCTATTTACTATACTCCTGATTACTCTTATCTCTTTCTGCTAATTATTAATGTTTTTGTTCCTAATTTTTTCACACCAAGTAACCTCTTGTGCCTTAGTGGCTTTACTTCCTTGCTTAGGGTGAAGTCGATTAAAAAAAAATGTCTGTATCTATAAACACTCTAGCTCTACCTATGACATTGAGCACTGAATCAGTATATATTCATGACTAAAACCTGCCATGCCATGCACATTGTAGCAAACCCCACATCATTTCTTTTGTATTCCATTGGTGAGAAGTAAGTTCCACTTGGACATCATTTTCCCAGGAACTGCTACTTTGTGGAACTGACTCTGAAGAGGATGCTTCCTCCATCACTAAAATGTTAACCTGTTCATGTCTAGAGTCAACCATTATCTTTCCCAGATATCCACATAAACTGTACCTCTTACTCGGTAATCCTCTACTTTGAATGGCTTTTGGGCCTTGTACAAGGTGAACATCAGTATTTGCTTATATATATATATATATATATATATATATATGGGATAAACAATATATAATTTTTTTTTCATATATCAAGAACAATTTTAGGGTAAAGAAGTATGACAAAGTGGAAAAAGTTTTCATGTAAACTTTTTCCATTTTGTCATAATTCTTTCCCTTAACATACATGTGTGTGTGTGTGTGTGTGTGTGTGTGTGTGTGTGTGTGTGAGAGAGAGAGAGATGCAAGTATTCAATTATTTAATTTAATTTTATATAATATAATATATTTTTAAGATTAAAACAACTTGCTTATTAGTGAAATTTGAAATAAATATACATGTATTTTTGTATAAGAGGGACGTCTTATTATTTGATACATATTTGAAATTTTGATATGAATCATTATTATTATTATTCTGACTAAAATTATTAGAATTTTTGACTTGACCACTACACATCAGTGGATTCATTGTTTGATGTTTCTTTCATATTTAATTACTTTCATGTGGGGATTTTTATTTAACATAGACTAGAATTTGGTAACCATTTTTAGAAATTGGTCACATTGGTAATATTTTTATCACAAACTCAAAGTAAAACTAAGATAACATTTATATTTCTAATCCTTTATTTTAAACAATATTGAATATTATGAACATAAACTCTAATAAAGACCATCTAGTGTTAAAGATGAAGACTTAATGAGAATGATGAAATTCTTTTTTCTAAGAGAAAACAAAATCAAACTGCATTTCAAAATTTGGACTTGACTGTAAATTTTGGTCAGTTACGACTGAAATACATGCAGATTTAAAATGCTTCAGCTTTGAGAATGTTTTATCAAGTAATAACCATAATCCTCAGCAATTGGTAGTTCACTGCAGGATAAAGGTCTTTCTCAAACCCTTCCATTACTACCATGACCAGGCTATTCTTACCAGTACCCCCTTATCTTATATCTCCATCATCTATTTGGCCTTTTCCTAATGCATTTCCTACCCATTGTATGACAATGAAACAAACATTAGCTCTGTTACCTTTTCTTTTTTCTATATATCTTGCCTTCTACCATTTTTGTCATTTATTCACTTCTATGATATCCCTTATCTCAGTTTCTGTCACTCAGTATTCATCTTTCCCATGATTATTATGCATTTTTGGTTTGGTTTCAAAACATTTTGTGTATTTTCATGTTTTGAATTCATACCTCAGTATTTGGCATAATACATTCATTTATATTTTAGGCATAATGGAAATGTGTTTTTAATATTTTTATTTCTGTTAAAGGCTTTCCCCCTTATATGCCAATTTATTTCATTTCCGTGGTATTTATTTAATATTATCACCTGTCCTAAATTTATGTATATTCCATGACATTTTCAGTTCTTCATCCTTTGCTATTATGTGATTGTTTTATAGAATGTTACATGACTTTTGTTATATTTCTGTTCATTTTGAAACCTACCTTGAGGCATTGGGGTTTTAGGTTATATAACATTTGTTATTCATCTTATTATTCAGAAAATAGTTAAATAGGGTCAGTAAATTGTATATGGTTTAAATATTCTTCTTTTATGTTTATACTCACCCCTTGTCAATTCATTTCCCCTTTCAAGCGCACGGATGTAAACAGTATAGATGAAATCATATCCCCTTGCATTA
The DNA here is from genome assembly GCA_964036315.1 of Acanthosepion esculentum. Lineage (NCBI taxonomy): Eukaryota > Metazoa > Mollusca > Cephalopoda > Sepiida > Sepiidae > Acanthosepion > Acanthosepion esculentum. The sequence continues at coordinate 71,931,154 of OZ038495.1, forward strand.
CCTTTTTTTTTTTAACCAAAAACATTGGAATAGTGAAAGATGCTTTACAAAAGCTAAACAAAGAATTAGGAAACTTTCATTAGAAAGAAAAAAAGAATGCTGAACTGCTACGTAATATCAATTCTCCTAGATGGCAATGAATGTGGGCAATTTACTCAGAGGTGCAGAGGAAAGTTTAGAAAACTGATGTAGTTCTACAAAAGGATGCTAATAATATCAGACAAGTTAGCAATGAGGAAGTTTTAATGAAAGCAATAACAAAAAGGTCACTTATACATAGCATAAGAACGAGTCATAATTTCTAGGAGATTACATGAGAAAAGAGGGCTTGGATGATTTGATTCTCAGAGGATATATTGAGGGCAAGATGGACATAGGGAAACAGTAAATAAGATAACTAATAACTGTGCAATAACAAACTAAAAAGAACTACACAATTTATATTTGGAGTATTGTCCTCATCTTTGTTGTTGTTATCACAACATTTTGGCCATTGTACCCTTTAACCTTCATCAGGTGTATATCAATCTGGGTAACCTATAGGGAATTCTGAATTGAACCCTTTATTTAATCTATATGGGTAGACTGTTCTCATTATTATTTTTAGTACTGCTCAGTTATTGTTTGCTCATTTGCACTAATTCCAAGTACTCACTACCTGGCCAAGGGATTGAACTCACAAATACTATATCACCAAATTCATGATCCAACACTTTAATCTATTAGCCTGTAAAAATAACTAATAACTATGGAATACACCAAGGCTAATTGGTGGGATTGCTTTTAGTCTTAGTTATTTCTTACACTAATCTTATTTTGTACTCGTTGATAATGAGTAAATTGTTGGTATCAATGTTGGAAGATCTTTTTTGATGATTTATTCTTGTTGCTAAAGATTAGTATTTTGTCTCCTGCTTCATCATCAGTGTTATATTGCAAATAGGCAAAAGAGTTTTTAAATAAAACTAGCAATTTTCTGCTCTCTTTCTTATTTATTTCTCTTTTCTCATCATTGCTTTTCATGGTTATGAAGTAAGCTCGTCATTTGCTCTCATCATATTAAGAATCAGAATCTTTCTGCACTGATTAACATTAATATTTCCCTTTGTAATCTTATGTAATTCTGAAGCAAACTCTGGAAACCATTTATTGGCTGATTGATCCACAGACAAACTGATGGCTGCATTATTGAAAGTAGTTACAGAGGGATGACGATGGAGATGTAGTTTGGGAAGATGAAGGTTCAGGATAAAGCATCACGAACTGATCCACTCTTGCTGAGTTTACCTTCTATTCTTCCTACACTTGTTGACTGGTTCAACAGATTTGATTAATTACTTTCTGATGTTGAAACAGATGGTGTTTACAATGGATAACTCTTGCTTAATAAGACAAGGGTTCCATTTTCTTGGTGCTGGATAGGTGCAGATAAATGCATAACTTTTAAGCAAGCTAGTAAAAGGAGACTTGCTTAGATATGCTAATGCTTGCTAAATTTATTTCAATTGGTCATGTTTGTTCAGACTGAAAAGGTTTCTCTTTCAGCTTACATTTGATGAGGTGTTCAATTTTATTTTGTTTTCAACTTTCACTTTCAATCACTATATAAATGCTGGAAGTTCAATTATATTTTGATTCTGTATATTATCATATTGGTTGCCATTCCCATTGTCATTAGAATTTTTTATGCTCCTTTTATGCTTATCCAAATCTGAATTTGATATGTGTATCTGTACGTGCATATATAAAGCAAGTAAAAGGAGATTGCATTCAAGCATAAAACAGACTGTCGCCAGTGTCCATTTAATATTTATATTTACATAGGCTCTATCTCTGATATTGAGCACTCTTACACATAAATACAGCATACATTAAAACTATACTTTTAAAATATTGCACATTAACTTAGATACATTAATGCTTGCTAATTTATTTCATTAGGATGATACAATAGACCTTATTACCCATAATGCACAAATGACCAGCATATATAAATCCTTGAGCCAAAACACAACACACATGGCCTGAAGATTGCATCCAACCATAAAACAATCTGTCGCTCTTCAGTGTTGACCTCAGTGTCCATTTTAATATTTATATTTACACAGGTCCTGTTTCTGATATTGTGCACTTTTACACATAAATATAGCATACGTTAAAACTATACTTTTAAAATATTACACATTGAGTGCTGGTGCTAATAAAATAGTACTTGATATATAATAACAGACTTAAAATTTAACAATAAATATACATTTTTTCCTCGCCAGTAATACATCTCTGAGTTTCATGCATGATGTAATTGTTATCATTTTCCACAATAATTTGCTAAAAAACATTAAGCAAAAGATGCAAATTATTGTAAAAATTTTCTATAATCATTGTTACAAAAAACATTGCATGAACATCATCCATCCCATGACAGGATGTGGTCATAGGGTCACAGCTAAGCCCCTGACCAGCTTCCCCCCTGTGTCTTGGTTGTGTGCCAATCACTGAATCTCTTTGAATGATCTTCCAATGGGCTCAGTGAGATTGTCAGCCCAGTTTTCCCCTCTCTCTGAAGGATGGAACTGGAATGATTGTTGGCTCTTATAATGTGGTCATGCCATTTCTATTCTCTTCTTGATGGTAGATGGCAGCCAATATTCAAAACAATCTCAAGTCTGTCATTAACTGGGACAAAATATGACTTGTCAATTATAACGCCTCCAAAACTAAATTTATCTCCATTAATCATCTGAGAGACCCCTCTTTACCTTCCATTGGCATGGCTGATGCTATCCTCCATGAAAGTGACTCATTGTACCTTCTTAGGCTAACATTTTCAGCTGACATGAGGTGGAAAGACTATATTAAATCCATTGTTAGGTCAGCTGCTAAGAAAATCAGTTCACTGTGTGTCGTGCGAGACAATTTTTCTCTCAAGAATCTATCTTACATATCCTACATATCTATAAGTTTACCATTTGTCCATGCTTAGAATATTGCTGCCACATATGATCCAGTGCCCCTGTTATTTACCTTGAGCTCCTTGATAAAATTCAAAGAAGTATCTGAAATATTATCGGTCCTAATCTGGTAGCTCAGCTTCAGTCAATTCCCATCTCTGTGTCTTTTCTATAAATACTTTCATGGTAATTCTTTGGACTTTTTGAATTTAAGTGCTTTACTAGACTGGCATCAATATCTCATCAATTTACAGTTGAACTGGTGAGATGTAACCATAAATTCTATGCTAACAGTTTCTATTCTTGGACTTCTCGCTTGTGGAACTCCCTTCAAGTTCCATGCTCTCCAGCCAACTTTAATTTGAAAAAATTTAAATGCAATGTCCATTACTATCTATTGTCCTCCTGATTACTCTTTTTTTTCTTCCTCCTTAGTAATATATTTGTATAGTAATAACCCTGTAGCCCATTGTGTCTTGGCGACTTTAAAAAAACAAGAAAAGAAAAAAGGATATGAAGTCTTCTTGTGGGCTTGTTTGATGGTGTCTTGCAGTGTGTCATTTGTGATGCAGTTGCCATAAGAAACACCTAAGATGGTTAATAGAATTTCATTTCTAATGGTTGGGATTCAGCAAAAGCATTAAAAACCTTGCATGGTGAAAAATAAATACAAAATCATTTTAACTCAATTTAAATACTATGTTTAGTGTTGACTTTGATAACAATAAGCATTAATAACATTATCTTCTTCTTATTATTATTATAATAAAAGGATTTTGCCACATGTACATAAGTTTTAGCTAAATTGGTCACTTTGCATAAAAGTCACGTTCGTTCCAAAATATGCTCCAAATGGGCTCCGTGGTGTTGGAGGCAAACTTGCAAACATTGCACAAAATTGTTATTTATTCGGACATACTCCTCTTTGAGGATTTCCATGATTTTTGCTGTGATTGCTGCCTTCAGTTCACCAATCCTTTGATGGTTGTTCTGATACACATTATCCTTGGGATACCCCAACAAATAAAAATCTGTGGGGTTTAAATCCGGTGAGTGCAGTGCCCACTCAACATCACACTTCCTTCTGATCAGTTTCTCCTGAAATCACTCTCTCAGCCAGGCTAGGAAATCATTTGATGTGTGAGGGATGGCCCCATCTTACTGGAACCACTGTTTATCTCAATCTATCCCTCTGTGTCATTCCAGTGATGCCCAAAGCTTCCTCAGCACTGCCACATAATGCTTCATACTCACTGTTTGAGGTCTTTTACATTTTTCCATGTCTGTCTCTGTAAGTTTTTGCTTTATTTGGATGTTGTAAGGATACAAATGAAGATCTGATTTAAGAACACGCCTCAAAGACTTTCGAGAGATTCTCAGCTGTTGACTTTGTTGTCGAAGTGATTTCTTTGGGCTCAGCCCCAGTGAGTCCCATACAGTATCAATGTTCCTTTCTGTTCTAGCAGTCACCCTCCGACCAGAATAAGTGTCCCTCAGACTTTATGAATTCAGATTTTGCCTAGTCCCAAACTCTCTGAATTTCTGAACCCAGTCAAAAATTTTGCTTTTTGATGGAGCATGAGAACACTGAAATTTTCTCAAAAAGTTTGCTTCCACTACAATGTATGATTTGTTGGTGAAATAGGCCTCCATGCAATTGACCAAGACATGTTGGGGAAGATTATTGTTCCAATATTTCATTCACAAAGTCAACTCATATACCCTGAAAGAGAAAAGAAGAAAATTTAATATTAACAGATTTATTCAAAAATTTGTAGGTTCTGTTTTTTTTGTTAAATCACCCTGTAGAATAGATATTGGACATGTGGAGAAACTCACCAATAGATTAGCAGATATTCCCAGCCTATTCTATTAAATAAGACATATTTAAACAATGGAATACTGTCTAAATATACAAGATGTAGGATATATATATATACATATATTATGTATATTATAAAATGGATCAAGTTCCGACAATTATTCAATATATTTTCTGTTTATACATTATTTTTATAGATTTAATTTATTTAAGCAAATGCGCTGTTAGTTAGTTAAACAGTATTAATTACATTTGCCAGCCTGAATGTTTGAGACATTTTGTAGAAAATATGCATTAATCAAACCTGTAACCCTTATGGGAACCATCATATAGTTTGACATGGTGTTCGGCTACATCAGGTCAAAAGGGTGGCTGCTGGAAGACCCTATGTCCGGTAGCAGGATTCTGTACCATGTCACACTAGCTAGAGAACCCAGCCATGGCTGTCAGATAATTTCAGCGACCACATGACCCCTTATATCTGGCCATCTAACTCTCCAGACTGCAACCCTCTTGATTATTATGTGTGAGGTGCAGTTGAGCGAGAGACCAACAAAACTCACTGTAGCACCAAATATGAACTGAAGGCAAGGATTATGGCAGAATTCACCAACTAAAACAAGGAGAGTGTCCAGAAGACTTGTAGAAGATTTCGAATTCATATGGAGGGCATGGCTGAAGCCAATGGTGATTTTATTGAATAAATTTACTCTTTAGTATTTCAAGATATTTTTGTGTAATTTTGGTAAATGAGGAGGCATAGTGGAGTATTGGATAGTGGCTCAGATTGAGGAATCAGAGAGCTGAGTTTGAATTCCAGTTGAATTCATTACATTCTCTTACGTGCTAATACCCTTGGGAATGGTGTGAATCATCTTCTTCACCCTCCCAGCTAGCAGGACAGACCAGGTTTTATAGCCTTGGATGGCAACTGGTCTACTGCAGAAAGAAATGGCAACCTACTGTAGGAAAAAATCTGTCTCGTCAGTCATGTATGGTAAGATACATGATCACCTTGGTGTGTATCACACATGGTACATAACTGACTGAATGAATGAAATGTCAGTGTTATTTTCATTTTTGCGTAATTTAAACAATTTATACATCACCATCTCTCTCTCTCTCTCTCTCTCTCTCTCTCTCTATATATATATATATATATATATATATATATATATATATATATATATATATATATGGTTATTCAAGAAGAAATAGCAGATTTCCCAAATTTAATAAAGACAAATGTTAAGAGACAGAAACACATTCAACACATTACAAACAAAAAAGCATTTAAACAACTGGAAAAAATTTCCATTTATTTTAATAACTTTGAACCTTTTCCTATCTAGTAATGTGTTGAATGTTTCTGTCTCTTAGCATTTGGTTTTATTAAATTTGGGGAATCTGCTATTTCTTTTTGAATAACCCTATATATATATATATATATATATATATATGTACACACACATCTATATATACAACTTGCTACGCGTGGAGACATAGCAGTTCACCCTGACCTGAGAGACCTACTCAAAGCCGAAGACTTGAAGAACTGATCCCCTGGCAACAAACATAGTAATATCCTAACACCAAAACTAAAAAAGGCCACGAAAGAGTTAAAAAACAACCCTGATATCATCATCAGACGAGCTGATAAAGCTAACACATACGTCATTCTGGATAAAGCTGATTACTACCAAAAATTAAAAAATATTGTCGATGATCGAACTAAATTCACCAAACTGAAAAGAAATCCCACTGAGACTTTAAAAATGTCCATCAATAAACTAATAACAGCTCACAACGCGGAAGTCGGTTCTCTGAAAATTCAAAAAATATTTGGAGATTACCAACCGGGATATTTATATGGAAATATAAAAACCCATACACCAGGATATCCGCTATGACCAATTATTTCCCAGATACCAACACCTATCTACGAGCTATCAAAATTCTTGAATGACATCATCACTCCATACCTACCTACCAATTACAGCATCACATCCACCCACGAATTCCTGCACATTTTAAAAACTACAAAAAAACACAAATAATAATAATATAACAGTGTCACTTGACGTCAAATATAATAGCGTCACTTGACGTCAAATATAATAGCGTCATTTGACTTCGAAAACTTATTTACTAACGTCCCCGTTGACCAAACTATTGACATTATCCTCAATTCTGTATATACTAATAATTCTATCCCTCCGCCATCCATCAAACCATCCATACTAAAAAAATTACTACACGCATGCACAACCAAAGTTCCATTCTATGACCATAATGGCAACATTTACACCCAAACTAATGGTATTAGTATGGGAAATCCACTCGGTCCATGCTTTTCCAACTATTACATGTTCCATGTAGAAAATATGATATTTACACAGGTCCGTAAACTGAAAATATACGTTCGCTACGTAGATGATATTTTTATTTTAGCAAATAACATTAAAGAAATAGATACACTTAAGACCACATTTGAGAAAAACTCCGTCCTTAACTTTACCTATGAACTTAGTCAAAAAAAACAAACTTCCATTCTTAGATGTTCTCGTGGAATACAGCAATAACACTTTAATTACATCATTATACAAAAAACCCGCCAGCAAAAACTCGTGCCACCTTAACTTTAAAAGCAAATGTCCACTTAGGTACAAAATAGCAGTAATAAAAAACTTTCTAAAAAGAGCACACCAGAATTCATCCTCTCGAATACTCTTCCTCAAAGAACTTAATAATGTTCAACAAACACTAATCAACAACAGCTTCCCTAACCACCTTCTAGACCACCAAATTAGACTATTTCTCCCAACCAAAGTAAGTAATAACGATAGTGAACACACAGTCAAAAATCACATACACATTTATTACAAAAACCAAATACATATTAATTACAAACAAGACGAATCTTCACCAAGACATATTATAAAGAAATATACTACCCCAACTGACCCGAAAAAAAATCAAATTAATTATCTATTATAAAAAATTTAAGACAGCTAACCTTATCCTCAAAAATAACAACACACCAGCTAAGTCAAAATTACAAAGAACGAACATTATCTATGAGTTCAAATGCCCCTTAAGGAACTGTGTTCCTGATCAAACCGGACTCATAAATAATTACATCGGTTACACAACTACATGCTTATCCAGACGTCTTACGTTACACCTATCTGATCACAGCTCCATTAGAAACAATTTAAACACACACACAAATTTATCAAACTCCATTAGAAACATTACTAGTAGAAAACCCAAATATATTAACCGCATCCACCTGTAAAAAAAGATTAAAAATAATGGAAGCTTTAATAATATAAAAGAAAAAACTAACTCTTAATATTAACTACGAACAAAGCCACAATGTGCTAACCGTATTCGGAAATTAAAAACATCCCTACCACACACTAAGACATGCACATAACGCACGCACTCAATTAAGCTGAAAAATCAAATCATCCTTGATAATGGCTAAAGGTATAGCCAAAAGCTCTCAGAAATATAAAACACTAGCAGCATGGCCTGGCATTGCCCGTGCTTGATTCAAAAATCGTACATTTAGGTTGTTTCCTCTTACTTTTCAACAAATATGTGTAAACTGATTTGCAGTACAAACGGTAGTTACGCTCACCAAGCGTTTCATGTGACAAAACATACTACCTCCGTTGAGATTGACTGGAAAGCCTCAATGAGGCCTCTACCTTGGTTTCCTCCTCCCGCTTTCTCTTTGCCACACAGGCTCTTTTAGAACACCTGCTAAGGTTGCCTCGCCATGGTATTTTGGGACGCTTAGCAAAGCTGCCAGGTCGGTCATCGCCACAGCACTCAGAGTGCAAAGCAGAGGTTGAAGTAGATGCCAGCCGCTTCTCCCCCAAGAAGGCGCACTCAATGGAATCCTGCTCCCATTTTCCCTTAGCCGGTGAGGCTTTTTTTAGAACACTTGCTAAGGTTGCCTCGCCTGGGTGTTTGCGCAGCCTTTGCAGAGCTGCCGGGTTGGTCATCGCCATGGCACGCAGAAGAATGCAAAGCAGAGGTTGAAGTAGACACTATATGATCATCTGTAACCGGAGCTATTATGTGCTCCTCCACAGTCACCTGTTCTGCATGTGTAACGGTGTTAGAGGTCTTCAATTGCTGACATGCGGATGTTCGTCGTGTAGGAGCCATTTGAAAGGTTGTAGAAATGCTGTGTAAGAATGCAAATAGAAGTTGATGCCGAAGCTGATGCGGTGCAACCTCGTTGTATACGAAAACTATAAATGCAGTGGAATGGTATGGAAAAAGCTTCTCCTAGCTATGGGCCGTGCTTTCTGGCAGCACGAAAATGTCGCTGTAGGAAGAGGTTACACAACCAAAACGTTGAAGCGTTGAAGGTTAAAAAGTAGTGAAACACTGAGGTGTACTGGGCCGCATAGTAAAGGCAGAAGGGAAGTAACTTGCGACAGCAGTTAACTGTCTAATAGCAAAACGGAACTACAAAAAGGTAGAAATAGGTATGGAATGCTAAGATGGACTAGGCTGAGCAGTAAAGGCAGCACGCGGAGATAAAATGGGTAATGCAAATGTTTAAGCAAATAGGCAGTGAAGTACTGAGGTGTACTGGGCCGCATAGTAAAGGCAGTACATTTCAACTTACAGTGAAAACTGTAATGTGGAGGTAAAATAGTTTGGGTAAACGATTGAGTAAATAAGTAACTTGTGACAGCAGTTAATTGTCTAATAGCAAAACTGAACTACGAAAAGGTAGAAATAGGTATGGAACGCTAAGATGGACTGGGCTGTACTGTAGAGGCAGCACGCGGATATAAAATGGGTAATGCAAGCGTTTAAGCAAATAGGTAACTTGCGGTAGCAGGATGCTGTCAATTAATCCAAGGACAGATGTGTTAATGGTGATCAAATCAAGACATGAGTGCGGATGCAGCTGTGCTGAAAGTATTTAAAGGGAGCGTGGCTTGTCATTGATTGGTGTAGCCTGGACAATGGCGATGACTTAGAAAATACCCAACTGGAAAAACATTTTTAAGGGTTGACTGATTGTCGATTTGCACTCTGTTTGGGGGGCGCTCAGAGTTGAAACTTCACATGGTGACTCCCAATGGCCTCCTCATAAATCCGGTCGGTTTTCGCTAAAAACTGACATGGGGTTCAGGTGCAATCTGGGCGTATCCGTTTTTGGGTTTTATCGATTTTCCGCTGTTTAGGGGTCCGTGTTCATGAAACTTCTGGACAACACTTCTAATGGTAGACTCTAAGAGGGTGTCAAATTTGGTTGAAATGCGATCATTCCTTCTGTAAGCAGATTTTTTCGATTATCGATTTTTTCAGAACCTGAGTCCAAACTCAAAAATCAGGCTCTGTCATGTCCTTACGGCAGCCATTTGCAAACTTGTGGTGAAAACCACATCGAAATCGGGTGAGAAATGAGGCCTGGGCGAGGTAACGACGCCCACGACAGACACACAGACAGACAACATGAGAAATATAGATTTGGACAGTTCTTACACAGTCTTTGTCCAGAAAAGAAAGTTCTTGTTCGAACACAAGAAAAATTAAATAAAACGCTTAACCGTAGTACCCTGTCTGTCGTTTTTAATGAAACATGCATATACATACACACACATATATAATATATATGCACACATATACACACACACATATACACACGCACATATACATGTATATATTTATATACATATATATATATATATATATATATATATATATATATATATATGTGCATATATATTATATATATGTGTGTATGTATATATAGATGTGTGCATACATATGTATATATATTATCGTCAAGGAAACTATGACAGATACAAGGAGCAGTACTAAATAAAAATAAGACAAGACATAGACATCACACATCTATATATACATACACATATATATATTTGTATACGTCTATATATATATATATATATATATATATATATATAGATGTATACAAATATATGTACATATGTACGCACACATCTATATATACATACACACATATATATAATATATATGCACACATACACACACACACACACACATACACACACATATATATATATGCACATACATCATACATATACACACTCACACTCACGGAATCTCATGAATATAGTACACAGATAGATAGAATACAGGCATATATGTTCACACCCAGTGGGAAGGAGAGATAATTTATTGAGATGCACATAAAGCGAGAGGCCTGTGTATCTCTCTCTCTCTCTCTCTCTCTCTCACTACTGAATGATCATAGAAATGCCTCCAAATTTGAGAATATCTCACACTTTCAGAAGTATCCAAGATGTGAATACTTCTATGAAAGAACCTTTGAGAATCACCAAGTTCTCCCAGAATGAGCCAAACTGAATGTTCATTTCTGTGTAAGCCTAGTTTGTTGCAACTTTGGGAAATAAACACAAAGCCTCAGTTGTTATCAGTTCTCTGGCCAAATAAGAAAATGCCAAGCTGTTAGCAAAAGATAAGAAAGATATGAGATACTGATGCATATAACACAATTGATAGGATGTTTGGTCATTTGAACCATTGTGCACATGAAATGTTATAAGGTGCAAATAACTGAAACTTATTTTATTCTTCATAGTAAATCAATTTAAATTGTTATTCTTTTTGAAACCCTCTGATATATAACTTAATATTTATAAATTTTCCTGTTGAAATCACAATCAGTTAATGCAGACGTTTTTGCCTTAAGAAAGTGGACAACACATAAATGACAAATTGAACTTAAAATTAATTTTTTAAACTCAGTCATGATTTCTGACTGAAATTCTTTGTTGAGGAGTTATCATTATTTACATTATTTGCTTTTTTTTAATTGTCTTACACCAAGCAATTTGACAATGCAACTAGAACAGAGGGGGTGAAACATAGGGGGAGAAGACTAAGAATGGAGAGGATTGAGGAAAGGACATAAAAGGAACAGGGTTTAAGAAGACAGAAGATGGCAATTGATGTGTCATTTAAATTTTTGAATTGTAGTTATCAGGGAAGTAATAAATCAGGAATGAATTCAACAGGTGAGAAATGTGAGAAAAGAAACTTTTAAAGTAGAAGTGGTGGTTACATCTAGCTAATTCAGCAGTAAAAGGGTAGGACCTAATTGCCAATCTAGCAGCACACTTAATTTCATATTGATGGGGCACCAAGGCAAAAAACTCATCAGAGCAGTTTCCATGAACACATTTGTAGAAAAGAAAGATGAAGCCATGTCAGTGAGAAAGTGGCTGAAGTCAAGATACCTGGTCAGGATCAATCACCTGAGAGATTCTTATTTGTCAAGAATCTTGAGATGTACAGAACTTTGTTGTTATTGTCACAATGTTTCAGCTGTTGTACATTCTGAACTTCTTAAGGCGCTTACTGATCTGAGTAAACTTAAGGGGATTTTGAACTGAACACTTTATTTAGTCTATCGGAGTAGATTGTTTTTGTTCCTCCGTCTATGTCTTGTCTTATTTTTATTTAGTACTGCTCCTTGTATCTGTCATAGTTTCCTTGACGATAAATAGATGGCATTATCTTCAGAGTATTTCTTACAGATGTAGGTCCATTTTTTTACAGATTCAGGCTCATTTTCTTATGGGTTTGGGCTCATTTTCTTACAGATGCAGGCTCAGTGAATTTTATTGAACATCAAAATAAGTATCACTGGGAATTGAAATAAGAAAATGTTTACAAGAAGTAATCATTTTGTTTATTTGACAATTATAGAATAAATAAATAAATAAATAAATAAATAAATAAATAATCAACCAGAGCATTGCAGTAAAAAGGAGCAAAAATAATGTGAAAAAAACGGTAAAAATTTAATTATAACAACAATTCTTCATTTGAGAAATCCAGACTTAAAGGCCAGGCAAAATTATAATATGGTTGGCAATGCTTCATGTAATAAAAAATAATTATGAAAGTAAATCTTTTTCTTCTCTGTGCCATGTTCCCTCAGGACTTTCGGTCCTGGCTTTTGTGACTCTTAATAAATTTTGTCTTTTTCTTATCTCTTCTGAACCTTGCTCTGCCATCCATTTACACAAACTCTCTAGGTAGGTTATGCATTATTTCCTCTGTCCCATCTTGCCTTCAATCTGTCTTATGAGTATCAAAATTTCCAAGTCCTCTTTCCTCATTATGTGCCCGAGAAATTTCAACTATCTTTTCGTTAAGTCTCCTTTTGTTTCTTGCATTAAACATGTCTGAGTATGAAAATTTCATGCAAGCCGTCTTTGCTCGTTTACCATTTCATTAAGTCTAAGTGTCCTTTTTGGTTCCAATTTCTCTAAAACTTTATTGTTTCTCACATATCCAGTCCATGGTATTCTCAGCATCTTTCTGTAGAACCACATTTCTCTTGCTTCAAGTCTCTTTTTCATCTGTGAGGAGATTGTCCAGCATTCACTGCAATATAGGAGGACTGATACAAGCCAAAAATTAATAAAAACATTTCAGAAATACTTCATCCCAAAATCATGAAATATTTTTTTTTACACTTGAGAAATTTAGTAGGTCATTCATCAGTGATCCAATTAGAATTTTGTCTTAAGACATTTGATTTGGTTTGATCTTTATTCCTCATTCCAGTATTGCCACCTTTCTTTTTTTTTTTTTTTTTTTTGGCATGTAATTTGATGAGAAGAGTGGGAAACATCACTTCCTGAATCACTTGGTGAAGACTCAAAATAGAACCTGTTAACATTATCAGCATATCTTCATGCCATCTGCTTATTTCTGCAGCTTAGCTTTCTTACCTTTTCCCCCCCAACAAAGTGGGAAGATGTACTGGCAGAGCAGGAAAGAATGGTGTTACTGGAAACTGATATGCTTCTCTCTATCTAAATATAAACCAACCTCTCTCTTACCACTGTTTATGGCTTTTACGCTCAAGAATAATACTATTTCCATCTTAGGATTTGCCGGAGTATGAAACTGTTTTGATTGATTTATTTTTTAATCATTTCACCTCAAGCAGAGCAATAAAGCCACTATGATACCCCAGGGATTACTGAGTCTGCAAAAAAAAATTATATTAAAGAGGCCAATAAAAGAACAGGAATTAAGAAGACAGAAAATAATGATTGACATTGCATTTTTATTTTTGAAGATCAATTTGACTGGAAAGCAAGAAGTCGGTAAAGAGTTCCACAAGCAAGAAGTAACTGTTAGCACAGAGCTTACAGTTACATCTAGCCATTTCAACTGTAAAATGATGGAACCTAGCTACAAAAGCTACTTAATATTTGGACTTGTATGTAAGTCACTAGTGGGACTGAAGTGTTACACATGAAAAAATGAATGAGTTTGTCGGATCCTAATATGTCACAATCAGTGGGAGAGTCCACCATATATGGGAGTGAAGATGGAACGGAATCAAAAGAAACGCATAAAGAAAGAAGCTTGCTGTCTGCAGTTTGAAAGATTGAAAAACAAGTTTAGATGGAATTGAATAAAAATTGCAATATATTACAATTCTTAATGAAGACCATAAAAAAATATAATAGAAAATATTTGCCTATTTTTTTATTGCTTTTTTGCATATGAAACTCATCTATGTTTCTATAACATTTAGATAACTGCAGGGATAAGGGTGAGAATGAGAAGATACAAGCAAATTGTAAGATTTATTGTCAACATCTGGGGAATTTACATATCTCCAATTAGTGGGATAATTGAGAGAAAGAGAAGATACAATCTAGAGTTGAAAGATCATGGATAATCTTAGTTGTCAATACCTGGGTAACCTCCATGTGTCTAACTAGTTTGTATGATGGTGATTGTTATTTTGTTCTTGAATCAAATGAATTGGTTTAGAAGTTACCAGTACTAGACTAACATCTACTTGTCTGATGACCCCTGACTGAAATGTGTATGATTATATATGAAACTTATAGAGTAAATTGGGCTCACTAGCTATAATAAGGCAACAAGTCTAGTAAGATAAAACTGAATTGAAAATTCTCTGGTCAAAGGTCAACATAGCACAGTAAAGCCAATTACACATCTTGTGAAGCCCAAGGATAAGATCCCTTGCATTGAAGTCTGGTTATCCTGGACTTCATCTTGCCAATGGGAGAAGATATCAGGATGATGGGTTTGAATTTGTGCAATTTCTTCTTTTTTATACTGTGCTCTTTAAGACATGTGCGAATATGGCTCTCCACAACCTCCCATACTGTGTAGCCCTTAGCAATGTTTATCCCTTTGCCAAGCCTCCCACACCACATTCAATCATCCATTCATATAATTCATACAAGCTTGTCAGGTAAGAGGTCCACTACCTTCACCTGTCCTTCTTTTCCTTCAATTTGTCCCGTGAGTGACAGATCCTCCCCGTTACCATATATGCTGCCATACAAATTGGCTGGGTGTATAAGATGACCTCCAAATTTTCAAGTTAAAATGGAGGTTCTGGCCTATATTTGCCTTACAAGATGAGCCCCCACCCATCATATTTTCAAATGTATTTTATTGAATTTATTAAATAAATTCAGTAAGCATATTACTCAAATTCTAATGAAAAAATGGTGGGGAGATATCAATTAACTACCACAATCTCCTCTTACTGTTACCTTTACCATAATCTACCAGTACGCTTACCTGGTAATGAGAACACAATCTCCCATGCTAATAACTTATCATAAAGCACATAATTTAAGGTTCACAATTTATACCTGGAGTATAAGATGACCCCCTATTTTGGGGTGAATTTTTTAAGGTTAAAAGGTCACCTTGTATGCTAACATGTACAGTATCCCCCCCAAACTTTTTTCCATCTTTTTCTGCTTCTGAGTATAAGTGTCATTTTGTTTCCATTTAAATTAAAACTTCTTCAATGTGTATGTGTTCCATCCATGACATTCTCAGCATCCTTCTGTATTTCTGTTTTCTGGTAGAGGTTTCTCCAGCATTCACTGCCATATAGGAGAACAATATTACATTTACAGTTCAGTACTCTTCTGTTTGTTTCTAACCTCCCTGTGTAGCCCTTAGCAATGTCCTGTTGCTTAGTACTTTATTCACGTACACACATGCCACGCCTTTTGAGAAGGTGCCATTATCAAGGGATAGGCTGTGAGTTAGTACACTGACACTTTTCTGTGTATCACTGCAAGGGAATTTATTATTTTCATGTTCATTATCACATCATTCTTTTATTTGTCACATCCCTTCAGGACTTCCTTGGGCGATTATTGCTCTCCATAACTTCTTATCCTTTGTAGATCTTAGTAAGGTTTGTCTTTTCCTTATTCCTCCCACTCAATGTTCTACCCATCTATGTATACAAGCTTGTTAGGTAGGTTACTCACTGTTTCTCTCTGGCTCCCTGGCCTTCATCCTGTGAGTGTAGCAAATTTTCCAAATCCTCTTTCCTTATTATGTGTATCATATATTTCAACTCTCTTTCTGAGACTATACAAGTATCCATTTTGTTTCCATTTCTCTAAAACTTTCTTGCTACTTACATGTTCAGGCCATTGTCTCCTTCTGTAGAACCATATTTCTTTTGTATCAAGTCTCTTCTTCCTTTTTGAGTAGACTGTCCAACATTCACTACCATATAGAAGGACTGATATTACATAGCAGTACAGCAGTCTTTTTTTTGGTTCTAATGAAATTTTCCTGTTTCTTAATACTTTGCTTTGTCTTCAGATTTCTTTCTTACATTTTCTGTCTTCAGTCAAAAGATTTCCCAGATATTTAAATATTTGTACTTGATTGATTTCAACATCTCCAATTTGTAGTTCAAACCTTTGGCTGTTCCTCTTGCTGCCAACCATTCATTCTGTTTTCTTACAATTAATGTTTAGCCCTTTCCACTTTAATTATTCTTATTAAAGTCTACACACCTGTCACAGGATTGGTTTGTGTTCTTTAGCAGCATATCAATCTCTATGGGTTATTTAATGCTGAAGTTTAAATATTTTTAATAATTTTATGGCTTCAACTAAATACATTTTGAATGCAATGACTTCAACTACATATAAAATGTATTGTTGGTCATTTTAATATATTTATTGTTGGTAATCTTTTTATATATAAAAATCAATTGCTGGTATTTTTACTATAAAAATGTATTTTTATACATACATAGTGTTTTGTTTTTGTTTTGGGGTTCACTACTTGCCCATAGCTGGGTCCCTAACAGGTGCTACAACAATTAAGGGAACAACAACAATTAAGAGGTGGTTCCACACTCCTCAAAACCTCCAATCTCCTGATCAGAGGCCTTGCTGCCAGATGTAGTTTATCATCATAACTATGACTCCTGTCACAGGAAGGGAATCAGACACTTCTTTCTCATCTTTGTTAACCTCTGAGGTAATTAAAGTTTTCAAATACAGGAAAATTAATTTTCTGTTTCATATATAGTCAAGAATCCTTTCTATGGGTTTCGCTTGATTGATTTGTTCTTTATGGTTTGTCAACTCTTTGTGGATTTTTTAAAACCAAAACATATTTTATATTATAGGAATAATTCCATTTACAGTATTTACACTGTTTGGACTCTTATCCCTATCTTTACTGTCATATTCATGATGTTTCAGCCATTGTATGTTCCAGCCTTCTTTCTGTAAATAGCATAGATAGTTACAATACCACATCTCAGAAATATAGACATATATTGAAGAATAATCCCTTTTTTGCAAGTGAAAATTGCATTAATGATTTCTCAAAATAACAATGATTTTTTTCCAATTATAAGTTCTATTAGTTAGTTAATCCATAGCTTGAGGGAGAAAAATATTCATAGCTTTCTCAAGGGCATTTTCACATAAGTTGATGTAATAAACCCAAGTGGAAGTTGAACTTGGATCTCTGATTTCTTATTCTGAGCCATTATCCATTATACCAGCCACAAATTTGTGTTCGTATAAGTCAATAAGCCATTAATGTAATGATAACAAAACGATTTATTTTACATAAACAATATTTATTTTGTAACACACCTTGTGCATGAATTTTGTTGTTGTAGTTCATCTTTTCAGACCATCTCAACAAAGGTATGGGACTCTTTTCTACAAATAGGACTTCTGAAAAGATCATGAATGACAGCAGAGGAAGGATTCTGCATGTGATCTTCTCAGTGGAATTGTCTGCTGGACTAACTTTGCTTCTATGCAGATATGTTCCCAACTAACCAGATACCTAACTTTTCTAATTGGTTAGGGAAAATAATACAGATCTTCTGGATAGCCCTGATGTGGTCAGCATATTGCATTCCTGAGGACCAACTCATGCAACAGGCTTTCTTCATTGAATATTATTATTATTGTAGACCCTATTTTTAGATAAAGTTGTCCAGTTCCGTGCTTACTGTGTGTAGTTTGATACTCATAGGAATCACATTTGCTCTGAGGAAGCTGTGTGGGCTTCTGCTGTTGCTTTTATAGTGCATCGGTCTAAAGCTAGTGTCTAGAACATTAGTTATAAGGACAGAATGTTTTTGTGACTACTGTTGTGAACATTGAAACGGCACAGAGATATCACGCAGAACATGGGCAGCATTTCTTCAAAATGACTGTCAAGCCTCTGGAAAGTACACACTCTGACTTGTATCAAACAATTTTAATTGATCAAAAGGAACGAGTCTCCAATGGCTCCATACCTGTTTACACTGGATGCTTACATCATACTGAAGTGACTTTCTAAATTTCAAACACAGACAGTGCACCGCTTTGAATGGTACTATGCTAGTAGATGGCTGAAGGATGAAAGGTTTATCAGAATATCCATTGTCTCATAGCGTGCATATACTATACTCTAAAATGTTGCATTTTTATTTTCTGTCAATATCTCTCTCTCTCTCTCTCTCTCTCTATATATATATATATATATATATATATATATATATGAACTGATTCTCTGTTGAGTGATATGCATGCATGTAACCCCTTCCATGTTATATGTGTGTGTGTATGTGTGTGTGCCTATATATATATATATATATATATATATATATATATATATATATATATTACATTTTCATGACAAAAACGTCAAAACTAACATTGGAAAATTTTTTTGAATTTAATCCACAATCACTTTAGACATTCCCCAACACTTAATAAGATCTTCAACAAAAACAACATCAAAGTTAGCTACAGTTGCATTGAACAGTGCACAACAATTCCATCTTAAACAAGCACTTCAACAAGCTTGCCCATTAAACAGTAAATGTAAGTCCAAATCATTAGTTCATAAAGCTGACAATGAGGTCAAGTATTACATGAGCTCTACGGAAAACAATTGGAAATAACATTTGGCAATATCAAATATTAAAACAGCACTACCCTCTCAAAATTTTTCTGGAAGCTAAAAAGTGAGAATAAAAACTATCAAAAAAATTATCACCTGGGAATTAGTATTGAAAGCTAAGCCCTTCACCAGGAAAGACAATAAGTGTAACATGCCTTTCTGAAAAATTAATAATCCTGAAAAATATAAAAAAATCCTAACCTCTTAAACAAAAGAAGTGAGTTGATGAGCAAATGCCTAACTAGATCCAAATTTCTACTCAAACATGTTGACCAAGATTAATAGCTTAGCCCTACCAGGCACTCACATATACTAGAATTGATATTAATATTTTTATAATTTTACTTTTCTTTCTGGCTACCTTTACTGTACAACTATTGTTAATATTAGACCATAATGCATTCAACATTTTTGCTAACCCATTTTTTCCATTACTTTATCAATACCATTTTTAGTATATAACTATTATTTTTTTTATTTTTGTTTTGTTTTTTGTCTCTTTAGACTTACTATTAGAAACATGTTTATTTACTCATTATTTTTATTTAATTATTCATTTATTTGCCTGATTTATTCATTTACTTATTTGCATATTTATGTTTCTATATATGGCTCTCATTTTATTTTACCATATTTTATTTTACTTTATAATGGCACATTTTATTATTACTGATATTACTTTTAGTTAAATTTAGTAATATTAATAATATTATTAATTACTCTTGATTCTCAGAAAAAACAAAGGGTTACCTTTAATTTTGTAACATCTTCTAATTTACTTTTTACATCAGCATCTCTCTAAATTAGAATTTATATTTCTTATTTCCAACCTTATTCTCAATCTTAAATGTTAATCTGGGCCAAAATTCAAATTCAAAATTAAACTACAATTCATTTAAATATTTTAACAAATTTACTCACATATTTATATGTTCCTATATAAGGCTCTTATTTCATATTTATTTTTCTTATTTTATCTTAATTATTTTCTTTTCACTGATATGTATTATTATTATTACTTTATTTTAGTTTATTTTATTTTATCGCAGCATATTTTGTTATTGATATCATTAGTTTTAGTTAGTTTAGTAATATTAATATTAATATTAGTAATATTATTAATTACTCTTTTGATTTTCAGAAAAAATACAGTTACCCACTTAATTTTCAAATGTCCATTCTTGTATACTAAAGTTTTCAAAATCAGCGTCACTCTAAAGTAGAATTTATATTTCTTATTTCCAGCCTCTTAAATCTTAATATGAGCCTAAATTCAAATTCAAAATTAAACTACAATTCATTTAAATATTTTAACATCAATAATATTCCACCCCAGCAATAAAGTATCTTGCAAAAACCAGAAATGTTTTTTAAAAACTGGTGTCAACCCAAAATAAAAATAATAATTCCAGCAATTGAAAATTGCTTTGGCATGAAACTCAGACTTGTGCAATTAATGTAAGATATTATGTATATTTCTAAATAAATTTAAATAGCTTTGTTATTTTATATTGAGCTCTGTTTTTTCTTACACTAAAAGTATTTATATGTATTTGTATACGGTCACTCGTCGTATACCTACCTATTTTACCCATTCAGTAATATATATTTTTTATTTGTATTTAGTCAACAAATGTACTTTATTCCAAACATTATTAAAGACAACTGACATTTTGTGTCGATTAATTTTACTAATCAACTTTTCCAAATTAGAATAATTACTAGCCAAATCAAATAGTAAAAACAAACTTGTGATCCTTGAAGCAATACTTATATAGCAAAAACAACAATCTATAAATAAAAACATTTATAATTTAAGAGCCTGAATCCTCATAGTATATAAAAAAATTAAAATAAAATAAAAACCACACATCACATCTTGCCACATCACAACAGTCTTTGCCTATGTGACAACAGGCACCATTTGCTTCTACCTACACTGATGATTACCTAAGAAAGTCAAAAGCTTGAAGGATAATTCTTCTGAAATGAACTTTGAACAATTTTTGGTGGAATTTCCTTCTTGTCTGAGAAGGATCATTAATAATTTGTAAAAGTTGAACAGTAAAATTAGTTGACACAAAATGTCTGTTGTCTTTAATAATATATATATATATATATATATATATATATATATGTAATTTTTTCCTATGTATATATGAATGGTCTATTTAAAATTAGTTAAAAATTGGATGAGAATGTTTTTTTTTTAAGTATTTGTACCCCAAGCAAGGCGGGAGTGCCACTAGCACTGAAGGGGTTACAGAGAGTGGGAGCAAGAGTAAAGAGATGTGAAAGGAAAGGATAAAGAGAAGGACGGGTAATTAGATCAAGGCATCAGAAGATGTCGAATGAGATTACATTTGAATATTTGAAGACTATAACTGTCAGGGAAGCAAGTAAGAAGGACTTCCACAGACAGGAAGTGTGAGGCATGAAGCTATTGGAGTAGAAGAGATGGCTACATTTAACTGTTTCGACAGTGAAAGAGTGGGGCTGAGATGCTAACCTAGTAACATGCTTAAATTCATGTAGCTTGGAACCAGTGAAAATAGCTTGTCAGAAGAGTTACCGTGAAAGCAGGGTAGGAAAGACAGAGGGAAGTGACAGCACGTCTGCGAGAGAGTGACTGTAGACGAGATGCCAGACCAGGATCAACCACATTGCATATCCATCTCTGGATTTTGTCAAGAACCTTGAGATGAACAGCCAGGACTTCAGACCATATACATCAGCAGTATTCCATGCATGGGGGAAAAGTTGATTTATAGATTTGAAGGATGGACTCAGGTAAGAAAAACCTTCTGGCATAACAAAAAGAACCAACTTTCCTTGCTGTAGATGAAGTTATTGATTCAATGTATTTGTTCCATCTTAGGTCAGTGGAGAGCATGAGACCAAGCAGGTGCAGAGAGGTGCTCTCGTGGAGTTGAGCATCAGCCATTCTAATGGGAGGCAAGGAGGGTTCTCTGTGGTGGGTAAATGAGAACAGTTTTGTTTTTGAGGCATTAAAGTTTACCAAATATTTCCTGCCAGTCAACCACAGATTGGAGGACTTTTTTGAGAAAAATGGCCAAGTTAGTCTTGTCAATAATACCAGATTTACCATTGAAGCAGGAGTAAATAGTAGTGTCATCTCCATAGATGCCTACTTGGGAACTGATGACATCAGGAAGGTCGTTAATAAAGATCAGAAACAGTGCAGGACCCAGGATAGAGCCTTGGTGAACACCAACGTTCATGTGAAAGGAACTGGAGGAGAAACCATTTAGGATGACCTTCATTTTATGGTTTTACATGTATGATTGTATTAAGTCAAATAATTGTCCTTAAATTTCATATCCCTGAAGCCTATGAAGAAGGCCAGCATGCCAAACCCTATCAAATGCTTTAGGGACATCAAGAACCATGGCTTGAACTTGAAATTGTGAAGTGTTTGATAAACAAATTCAGTT
Source organism: Acanthosepion esculentum (assembly GCA_964036315.1). Classification (NCBI taxonomy): domain Eukaryota; kingdom Metazoa; phylum Mollusca; class Cephalopoda; order Sepiida; family Sepiidae; genus Acanthosepion; species Acanthosepion esculentum. Next base: position 71,953,674 of record OZ038495.1, read on the forward strand.
ATGGCCATAAGCACATCAGCAGTAGATCGGGCAAAGTGGAAGCCATATTGCTTGTCAATGAGCAGATCATGGGATTTAAGGTGCATAATCATTTTGGCGTTGATTAAAGCCTCAAAGACTTTGCCAAAGAGTGGTAAAAGACTGATAGGATAGTAGTTAGATGGGTCAGAATGGTCTCTCATATCATCAGAAAAAGAATTTTATTTCTGAACTAAATGTTTTTCCTGATGACACCAGATAATTGGTGAAACATGTCAAAGTAAAAATTTTCAAAATTGTTTTATATATAATTACCATATAATATATATGTGATAACTTGTCATACATAGATCAATGTGTTTCTCATTAAGTGAAATGTTTCAAACTCTGCCAAGTTCATGCACACACACACACACACACACACACACACATTATTTTTTATATGGACAGCTGTTTGTCTGTGTATTGTTGTTCAATCAGAAGCATTTACAGAGATTCATAAATATACTACTCAACTTTTAATAAAATGTGGGATATGGGCCAAGATCTAATCTGTTTTATTAAATGTTTGTGAAAGTTATGAAAAATTTATTATTGATTTTCAACAATCTTCCTATGATTGCTTCATTATCTTCTCTTAGCTTTGGTCCTTGCTTATGGAAAAGTTTTAAATCTATCAATTCCTTTATTCATCCCCCTCCACTTCTGATACCTTTCATTCACTGATTCCAGCAAGCAGCTTCACATTATTAACTTTGGGGACAGAATTCTCAAAATAAATTGGGATAGATTTTTATGTTTATTTATTGTTAACGTAACCATTAGTTTAAATGTCAATTTAACCTGGGCTCCAGATTTTCTGCCCTGAATGCAAAGAAATAAATGATGTCTGAATGTGTATCCAGTAAAATATGGTTTCTTTCATTCTTCACTAATTCTCTATCATATTTGCCTTAAAATCCCTTAGATTTTGCTTATTGATTCTATTTTTTCCATTTTTTTTGTCAAGGTTATTCTGCATTGCCAGGATTAAAATAGTTCTCAAGATAACTTTTACTGCTTGTCTAATTACTCCAATGTGAATTGATAGTGGTTTGGATTTAGGAATTGAAGACCTGAGTTTGAATTCCAGTCAAGTTTGTTACATTCACCCTTGGGAAAGGTATGAATCTATCTCTTCTCCCACCAGCTATGAGCAAATAGCAGGACAGACTGGAACCTATAGCCTTGGATCACAACCAGTCTAGGAGAAGGACAACTTTGAATTCAAAACCTCTACCCATGGGTTAAATAGCCTCACCAACCTACAATTGGCCAAGCATGGTGAGTATGGCTACACTCCTAACAACATGGTCAATCAGGGCAAAGGTTCCTCCAAGGAGTTAGAAGGCCCTGAATCTGTTCTATTGAGCATTCACTCCTGGTATCTTGCCTAATTTTAGTAATAGATTAAATTTGGGTTGGGGGGGGGGGGTTCTGTACTTGTACCATGTAACCCAGTATCACCTGTTGCATGTTAGTAGGAGAGCAGATGAGCATCTACCAACTCATTACCTTGGGAGATGCCACAAGGAAGAATTACTCTGCATGACATTACAAACTTTATTAAGGACAATAAAGGACAAGATGTTGTGGAGGGCTATGATCACCTTTGACCTGAGGGGATACAACACAGTATATAGAAGATTACAAAATACTGAGGTTTTCATTAGCTAGCAAGGTAGGTTAGCCAAAAAGAGCTAAAATTTTAAGGAAAGTTTATTCAGTAATGGATTGATTTCATTATTATTATTATTATTCAATAGATGATAAAACCTTTCGAGAAGAGAAGGTCCCTCTGGCCCAAAGTGATCTAGTAAATTAGTTTTGAAAAAGACATGGAACCATTAATTTTTAGGTGATTCTTCAAAATCCAAAAGGTAGTCCAAACTTTGGACATGGTGTATATACATGATGACTCTCAACTTGAGTATAACCATTGATGGCAAATTTGTATCAATGTTTTAGTTCTTGTGTGAACAACAATGGCTCTTGAAACTAGCAAGTGACTTGCAAAGCTTATTGCAGATGTGGTAAACTAATTTGTTCTGTACAGGGCCTGGCCTATTTTGTAAGGTCTGTTCAGCTTTCTTGAAGGTTTTCAAGTGATGACTGTGACCAAAGTGGTTTCTGCAGGTTTTCTGACACGTTCCACATAAGGTATTTTTAACATAGTATTGAACATAATTTGTCAGGGGTCTACCAAAATGACTCTTCTCATACTCAGCCACATTCATCACATATAAATTGCTGGATCAAAGATTTCCCCTTTCCTAGCTGCACACTTGACATTTTCTCATTGCATGTTCTTGGAAGAACTTAGTACCTTCATAAATTGTATGGCTCCACTTATTTTGATCACAAGCAACAGTTTCCCTCTCAGGATCTTCTATAAGGCAAGCTGCAATGGACTCTATTAAACAGTCCTTGAAACACTTCTTGGTTTTTGTTGGGGTCAAGTGCCATAGGGCAACTCACCGTAAGTACATATATATATATATATATATATATATATATATATATATATAAATAATATGCACAAAAATGTGCTGAAAAGTTCTTGGCCTCACCTACTTCCAAAAAACTGGCCAAATATCAAAGTTTTTTTTTCAAATCCTTTGTGTTGAAAACATTTTGTGTCAATTAATTTTACTGATTATTCCGCCATAATTTGGAAAAGTTCATCAGTAAAATAAATCAACACAAAATATCTGCTATCATTACCCCTCCCCCCCACCGCCAACACATATTTCTAACAAATTTATGGTCTTATTTATAATCCCCCATTTTTATTACTTCAAACGTTATTTTTAGTGGATAGATGACCTGATGATGATTTGAAATAGATGATCTGATTTTATGTCTATCAACCTGCACCCCCCCCCCCACACACACGTGTATGTATATTTAGGCAGCATATCTTCATTCAAACATGTTTCATTGAATAGGCATATTGTGTCTATATTTATACTGATCCTTTCCAGTTGTCTAATCAGTTTCTTGATATTAAGGTGAAATTCATCAAGGAAGGTGCTGTGGTTTTTATTTAACCCAGGTACTTTTCAGGACAGTGCAGAGGATTCAGAAAGAGTTGGATGAGTTTAATGGTGATTACGAAGGTGTTTGGTGTGATCACTAGTGATGGCAACATTATGCTTCCATTCATCTTCCCACAGAGCTTCAGACTAAACTGGAGGCCTACATCAAGTGCCTTGAGGAGGTAGTTCTGCCCTGGCTCAAGAGGGTGGCTGATGGAAGACCCTATGTCTGTCAACAGGGCTCTGCACCATGCTACACAAGCAGGAGAACTCAGTCATGGCTGTCAGACAATTTTTGCAACTACATCACCCCTTACATCTGGCCACCTAACTCTCCAGACTGCAACTCTCTTGATTATTATGTGTGGGGTACAGTTGAGTGAGAGTTCAATAAAACTCCTCGTTACACCAAAGATGAACTTAAGGCAAGGATTATGGCAGAATCCAACAAGGAGGTCATCTAGAAGAGTTGCAGGAGATTCTGAAGTCATCTGGAGGCCATAGTTGAAGCCAATGGTGATTTTATTGAATAAATTCACTTTTTAGTATTTCAAGATATTTTTGTGTTATTTTAGTAAATATGTTTGTTAAAATGTGATGTCAGTATTATTTTCATTTTTGTGTTATTTAGACGACAATTTCTCCATCGCACCTTGTATTACAGTATAAACTGTTTTTATAAACAAAGTATATTTCCTCTAGGATATGTTTATATTAGGAAAGTGCTCAATGTACAGTGGAAAAGATCAAAAGTGCAGAGCTATTCAATATATAAAATAATAAACACACCAACCCTTTCTGCTTCTGGGGTTTCCACCAATAAATGGTTTCTTTAGGCCTGAAGAAACCATTTATTGCTTGAAATGGTAGTAGCAGAAAGGGTTGGTGCATTTATTATTTTATATATATATATATATATATATATATATATATATATATATATATATATATATATATGTTTGTGTGTGTGTTAGGTAGTCCAGAAAATAATATCTGATTTCAGGATCAGCTTTTACTCTTGAATTAATGTATTTAAACTGTGTTGAAATCTGTTAAAATAGGAACCCTGAACATTTCTGCCATCTAGTTACAAGGTATTTTATGCCTTTCCAATAAAACTCTAAATGTTTGGACATCAAGAATATTTTGAATGCAGTTTCTGCATCTTCTTTGCAGCAGAATGTCTTTTGGCTTAAAAAAATTGTCAAGATGCTTGAAAATTGGGGAATACTCATATCCCAAGTCGTTGCACTTATACAAGGGGGTTATTCTGGCAACATTCTGCTGAGCATTGTCATGAAGCAGAACTGCACCTCATCAATTAACCAGTGTCGATTGCATTTTCCTTAATTGAATGTGCTTTTCATCTAGTTGCTGGCAGTTAACTTTGGCAGTGATTCCAGAATTCTGTAATGGCATGCCACCTGACCGTCACCATAGTCTTATATTGGTGCAATTTTTTGCAAAATGTTTGAGACCTTTGTCATGATCAAGCCACTGATCTAATCATTTATGATTGTCATAAAAGTCAGTAATTGATAAAGAAATGGATGGTCATTCATATTTCACTGATGCAGCATTGAGCACACTTCAAAATGTTGAACTCTTTGACTTTCAGTGAGTTTATATGGAACCCATTTATCACATCTCTTCACCATACCAATTTTCTTGAGATTGACTGATGTTGTTGAAATGCTGACAACTGTTACCTGAGACATTTCTCTGACACTTTGACTTTCATTTTGTCCAGTGTTTTCAGATATTGATTATCAATTGCAGATGGACATCCTCTACCACCATCATATTCAAGATTTGTGTCCCCACTGCAGGACTTCAGAAACAAGCAACATAGTATCCAATCACAAGTGCATCCTTCAGCCTATGCTCTGTTAATGTTGCCAGCAGTTTAAGATGCATTATGACCAAGCTTGACCCCATGCAAAAAAGGAAACCTATCTCTGCTTTTATCATGTTCAAGATGAGTGGGTATATAATGTTTTAAGTAAAATTCTGAAAGAGATTGATATAAAATTAAAAAAGAGAATACTTAATCATTAGGAATGAGTAATATATTTTTGTGTAACTATTATAATAATATATTAGAACACAAAATGTTTATTTTAAAATCAGACATTATTTCCCCCAAAACCTAATATATACAATCACGCACAGGCATGTTCATATGTGCATGCACAGAGAGTGCTGCAAAAATACCTCCCAATTAATAGTAAGACATTAGTGGCAATAGTGTCTTCTAGAGGATGTCTTAATACTATGTGGCAAGCGTTGGTATATGTGGGAGTTACTTCAGTTACACCCTAATAGTGGGCATCGAGATCAACAACCAGGAGCAACAGTCTGTTTCATGCTTAAATACAATCATCAGGCCATGTGTTTTGTATTTTGGCTCAACTATTTTCATATGATGGTCAGTGTTGCATTATGGGTTGGTCTATTGTATTATTCTAATGGTTATTGAGTGGGCAGTAGCAGTTATGTTTTAGATTATTTTAGGGGCTATAGAATAGAAATAATTGTTGATCTGAATGCAGCTTTGTGGCTATTTTATAGTGTTGTTTGTTAACTTTTTTACTTATTTATTATTGATTACTTTATTATTTGTTATTGATTGTTATTATTACATTACTTGTGTTTATGCATGCATTTATTTCTATTCACTTCATTTGATGCCTTGACACACAAATAAAAATGGATTTCACTATGAAAGAGAAATTTACATAATTCACACTGACTTATAGTTATGTTCATGACTGACAGAAATTTCTGTCATTTGCACTTGAGCCATAGAACTGCAACAGCTGGAATTTCTGTCATTTGCACTTGAGCCATAGAACTGCAACAGATGAAATTTCTGTCATTTGCACTTGAGTCATAGAACTGCTACAGCTGGAATTTCTGTCATTTGCAGTTTAATAGCTACATAGCCAATTTTAATAAACTTCATAGTTTTTCCACAAAATTTCTTTTGGCCCAATTTATTTTAATTTTTTTTTGCAAACTGAACGTGTTGAATTTTATTTTATTAATTTATTTATTTTTTCCTTCTCACTTATAACTGCCCTGTTGGCAGGGCCTACAATATACCTTTTGTATCTCCTGCAAAGAGGTAAAACCTCTAGAAAAAGCCATTTACCAAATAAATGCTTACAAACTAAAATATAAACAAATAATATTTACCTACAGTCATATATAAATCATAAATAGTTACCTATCCTTAAATCAAGTAATTTTTTATAGACTCAAATATAAACAACCAATATTTACCTATAAACTCAAATATAAACAACCAATATTTACCTATAAACTCAAATATAAACAACCAATATTTACCTATAAACTCAAATATAAACAACCAAGCATTAAAGCAAGCAAATGTTTATAGCCTTCAATATAAACAACCACTATTTACCTACAGAATGAAATATAAACAACCAATAACCACACAAAAGTTGACATGTCATAAAATCAAACCAACTCAGTGTAATCCTTACTTATAACTTCATATGTGGTTTATGTCACTGTGTTATGGTACATAATCCAAGGTTAATGACTTATTTCATTCTGTTGAGTGCTGCTAAAAGATCTTAGACCAATGAGGCATAGTCTGAAGACTGGATGATAACATAAAACCCACTGACTACATTCACAAAATGAACCAGACTGAAACATTAAAAAGCAAAAAAGATGAGGATAAGTCATGAAATAATTATTGAATAGCAAGATTAACTAAGGACTCTATAAAAATTGTTAATCTTTCTATTCTTAATCTCATTTAAGCTGAAGAAAGGCTGCTTGCCAAAAGCTAAGAAAGTATTTAAAAGCAGAAATATGTTTTTAGATTACTGAAATGCTATGTAATATGAATCTTTCTCCATGGCAGTGAATACTGGACAATTTTTAAATAAATGAAGAGAAGACTTGAGGCAGCTGAAATGTGGTTTCTTCAGAAAAATTCTGAGAATAACGTAGACAGAAAATGTGAAGTTTTAAGGAAAATAGAAACAAAAGTAACACTTGTACTTAAAATTCGAAAGAAATAGTTGAAATTTCTAGGACACATATCGAGGAATGAGAGCTTGGTGAATTTGATACTCACAGGAGATACTGAAGATAAGAGGGGCAGAAAGAAACAGCGGATAACCTATCTAACAAGCTTGTGTAAATGGATAGCAGAATAAGAAGTGAAAGGGATAGGAAGTTGTGGAGAGCAGTGATTGCCCACTTCCTGAAGATACATAGCACATAAGTGAAGAGATATTTGATCTGTCCAATAAAGATAACTTTTAATTATCTCATTTGTCACTGCTTTTTTATTTTTCCTTTTTCTAATTTGGTATGTAATTTAAAATCATTAGGTTGTGTTCTCTTAAGATTTATTTTTTTGTTATTCTTTTTAATCAGGATTTCCTTATGAATTCACCCCACCCCACCAACCACTGTTTGTACTAACATGGACTCATAAGCACCAGCACCTATACAGTTATTGATTCTTTGATTGTTAATGCTACACGTGATAGTCCCATGGAAGACACGTGATAGCTGGCCAACCAGCTGTACACCCACAAATCAGTAAGCTAGGTTTTATAGTGAGCAGGCAGTTAATCTGATTCTTTTTCTCTTTCTCTTTCATTGGGGGGAGAGAGAGAGAGAGAGAGAGTATATGACTATAAGAAAAGAGAGGCAGTTACATATAATTACAAAATGGACAAAGCAAGCAATTAATCTCTTTCTCTCTTTTCTTTCAATGTGGAGAGAAAGGTGAGAAAGAAAGTATATAGCTATCACAAAAGAAAGAGATACTTACAAAATAGAGAGAAAGATATTTAGAAGAGGGAAGTTCAAGGAAGAGAAGGAGGTAGTGTGAGAAAGAAATATCCAGTAGCTCAAGTTAGGGAGGTGTGTGTGTCTGTGTGTGTGTGTGAGAGAGAGAGAAAAGAAAGAGAGAGAGATGATAGGAGTATAAAGGAAAAGGAAAAGGAAAGGAGAGAAAAAAGAGAAAGGGGCATAGAAATTGTGCAATGTCAGCAAATTGAGTCATTTTAAAATGTAAAGTAAGTAAAAGACTTTTAAGAGAAAGAGAATGCTGTAAAAGAGATGATGGAAGGAAAGAAAAAACAAAAAAGAAAAGAAGGAAAACAGAAAAAGCGAGTATTTTAGACGTAAAAGAATAAAAGAAGAGAAAAGGGGAATGAGAAAGTAGAAATGGAAAAAAATTAAAAAGGAAGAGAAAAAGAATAAGAGCAGAGAACGAAAGTAAAAACAAAATACAAGAAAGAATGAGAGAAAAAGTAAGAAGTGGATAAGGAAAAAGAATATGAAAATAGAAAAGAGAAAGGAAACTCAATAAGAGAAGAGAAAGAAAAAAGGATAAAAGAATGAGCAAAAGAAAAGGTAAAAAGATGAAAAAGAAGAGAGGAAAAACAATGAGAAAGGAAGAGAAAGTAAATAGAAAAAGAAAGTTAAAAGAAAAGAAGCAAAAGAAAAGAGAAGCAGTAAAAAAAGTAAGAAAGTATGATTAACAGAAGAGAAAGAATTGGAAAAAAGAGAACTGAAAGAGTAAGCAGAAAATGAAAGGAGAGAACATAGTCATATGGGAAGTTTGATATTATAGTAGCAGTTGCATCAGTCAGAACATGCAATGACTTCAAACTATGTTAACTGCTCTTGCCTCCAGCTTACATGCTTCGCATTTCTGAAAATTTACATAAAACACTTCGCATAGCATTTCAAATTTGAAATATATGTTTTTTTTTATCTAGTTTTTAAAATAATTTCTTTCTTGTCCATTGGGAATTCTGCCCTTCTTTTTGACTTCAGTTTCAGCTTATAGCAGGGAAACCTTATTTGGCTATTTTGCATTAAACAGCCTTTTATTTCTGTTTTTAAATGATGTAATATTTACATTTCACTGTTTTGTTTGATAAAAATATTTTCTCTCATAAACTTTTTTATTTTCTTTAAAAAAAAATTAATGACCTCAAAATTTGAAAATAAGAAATTAGAAAAATTTACATTTCATGAATTAGCAAAAATGTTCTAGTTAATTTTTTGTCCTCTGAAATAGATTTTAGCATACAGATTGTTTTCCAGTGGAAATTGCTTTAATGAATTCGGATGGGATCTGCAATTCACATGTCATAAACTATTTAAATTAAAATTATCAAAAATATCAAAGTATATCAGATGAGAATATAATCTTATATTAAGTTTAACTTTCAATATTTCAAATTTCATAATGGACCAAACATGATGCCTTGACGACTTACTAGGTTGTGGGAAAACTCTATTCTGCCATTGCTTTGGGATATTTAATAAAGGGCCCAACATGGTGCCTTGATGATCTACTATGTCGCAGGAAAACTGTATTCAACCATTTTATTTTTTTTTCTGATTTTTTTAATGCACAACATTCAGATTAACTGAGCATAGCATTGAAACACATAGCATTGAAACACCAGTTCCCATATGATCACTGAAGTTAAGCAACATTGAGCTGGTCAATACCTAGATAGGTAGCCACTGGATAGTACTAGGTGCTGTGAGCTTGGATGTGCTGGTGCTATAATGGATAATGGCTCTGAATTGTTAATGAGAGAGCCAAGTTCCAATTTCACTAGGGTTTGTTATATTCACTTATTCACAAAAACCCTTAAGAAAGGTATGGGCTCACCTCTTCTCCCTCTATCTATGGGTTAATTAGTAAATCATTATTATCTCAAAAACAAAATTTTTACAATCTGAAAATATTTTCTGGCTTTAAATAACTTATAAAGAGTTGATAAGCCATAGAAAATGGATTAAAAAAAGATTAACTATTGAAAGTTACTGAAATAAATTGTTGATTAAGGATTGCGAAATTCCATGTTTGGCCATATTTTTTTTTGCTGTTAAAAAAATTTAATGTTTATTCATGAAAAAATTGAAGGAACCAAAGCAGAGGTGTTGTGACATAAAGTTAAATCAATTGCAGCTGACACTAACCTACAACCATTATTATGAGTTCGTTTTTGTTTTGACCTACTTCCATAATTTACTTTATTATGACATAATAAGATAAAATGAGGGCAAATGAAAGTTTTGATATATTTGTTTAATAGATCTTACTTGTTATATTATGATTTATCTAAAGAGCTTACCTGCCCCCCTCCCCAAAAAAAAACAGTGACAGCAATATTTAAGTAATTTTTCAATTACATTGTACTTGTAAAATATCAGAAACTCTCTGCATTTTCTACTTTATATTTGTAGAATGTGTTACCATCATTAAATATAAATTGCAGAACTGCCCAACAAACAGAATTGACAAAATTTGTAATAAGCAATAACAAGAAAAACAAAAGAACAGGGCAAACAATATATGTAAGTTTAAATAAAGTTTTAAAATATGTTTCAATATATGTGTATAGAAAAAATAAATATGCTAAAATAACCCTTAATCCATGCTTGGTTATGTAGATATTTCCTAAATATTAAATTAAATATAACTTTAACAATTGATGGTCTACATTGACTCCTTTCCATAAAGGAAAACAATTATAATAAATTAAATAAATTTTTGATATTGAAATATATTTAAAAAGTTCATTTATCTACAGAAACAATCATGGATGAAGGGTTATTTCAGCGCGGCACTGAATGCTGAACAATTTCCTCACATATGATGATGAGACTTGTGGCAACAGACTATAGAAGATGCTTATGAGCATGGGTGGAACATGTGAACAATGAGGAAGTTTTAAGGAAATTTGAAACCAAAAAGCACACTCACATGGTATAATGAAGATAAGAGGGGCAGAGGGAATCAGCAAACATACCTAATAACTTGTAAATCAACCAGCAAATAAACCGCATGTGCATATGAAACTTTAAGTGTCAGAAAGCAGCAAAATTCAAGTATCATTTCTAATGTATTCTATTTTATATATTGCCCCCCCTCTCTCTCTCCCCATATATATATATATATATATATATATACACTCACTACATTGAGCAGTGTATTCTTATAATGTCTTCATTATTTGCATTTGTTTTATTAAAACACACACACACACATATATATATATATATATATATATATATATATATATATATATATATATACATACAAACACAGACTTAATATCTTACTGTTTAAAACACTCTTCTTTCCAATGTTGAACTCCCTTCTGTCTGGTCATGTCTTTTGTATTTTGTATCCAATGCTTGACTATTCCAAAGACACAAAATGAAAGCCCAATTAGACCAAGAAGCAATCCAATGACTTTCAATTCCCCACATGTCGTCCAGTTGTCCTCATCATACCACATATTTTCAAGCACTATTTTCATATAGTTGTAGTTTTCCTTTAGCAAAGCAGATTGCCCCATCGATAAACAAACAGACACATTGCTATTATGCAGCAGGACACACTTGAGACTAGCTTTTGACCTGACTATGAAAAGCTTCTCTTCTTCTGAATTGTATTCACACTTCATAGCAGCCATGAGGCGTTTAACATCATTGCAATAAACAAAATAACCATCTATGCTGCAGAATGGAAACAAATCATTCTCTCAATGTCTATAAAACATGAACTTGGTTTCCAGTTCAAGTGGATTCTTTTCTTTTAAACATTCCACAAGTAGTTCTACATCATGAATATAACCATGATATTTTTATGTCATTCTCATCATCACTATCGTCAACAAAGAATATGAACTCTGGTGGTAGCAAATCATCTGATTGTGGTACAGGTTGAATAACAGTTTGGATAAACAATGTGACACTCTGTCTTAGAACTAAAGCCAGTTATATCAATCTTTCAAAAGTAGTTGTCATCATGATGATTTTCTGGTTCCCTACACACCATGGGAATGCCAAAGCTTAGGTGATTTCTTTGGCCTTTCTCCCACTCTCTCAGGGTTGCAACACATGTTTTATACACTATATGGTGTGCCCAGGCTTTGTCTTCATCACCCAGTTTTATTCCAAAGTAAGTAAGGTCAGCTTTCTTCACAAAATCTGTGACTTTGTTTTGCTGCCTATATAAAGTGTAACATCCACAAATATTGCAGAAGACATCAGAGCTGTTTTTGCATTTTCTTTTCTCAGAACTAGCCATATTTATGAAATACAAAACATATATTCAAGCTGAGTGTCACCTGAGAAAAGCATTCTCAGAATTGACAATAAGCAAATACAGGTTTTGTGTTGGTAATGTTCCATAAAGAATATAAATACCATAGAAGTTCTTTCTACAGTTCTTTGACCCTGCTTGACAAAAAGTGTATAAGTTCCCAATGTTCTACATCACACCATCATGATAAATATGCATAATTTCTGTCTGAATTTCTGCGATGTGTGTTATCAGTTGTCCTTATTTTTGTTGTTGTTAACATCAACAAAGATGAGGACAGTAGTCTACATATAAATAGTGTAAATCAGTAGTTCCTAAGCTTTTTGTGGTAGCTGCCCGCTTGCATGCCAAAACACAACCCTAACGGCTACCACACAGTGTCTAGTCAAAGGTTGACTAGGCACTGAATTGCTCGCATCTATTGTTCGAGTTTTGCTCAATGTTTGCTTGTATTGCTCAATTGAATTGCTCGTATCAATGAGTGTCTTAATATTTCCCATAATAATTGTTATATAAACGGGAGATACTGTAAAGTGAAAGGCAAGATACACCTCAGGTACAATTTTTGTGTGCGTGGGTGGGTATGATATGGTTCAGATGTGCCACTGCCACCTTCTAGCTAACCCCCCAATATAAGTAATTATTGTGTAAAAGAAAGGGGCTTCATTATTTGTTATGTCTGATATTCTGTACTTTTTTGGTGTGGTAGGCTTATAGATAAGTGAAATAAAACCTTTCTTACAGATACCTGGAATTCATTATTTTGATATTGAACCATTTTTCATAGAATATTTGAAAAATGTGAAAGATGGTTCTATTGATTAATGTTTATTTACTTCCATGTCTGTGACATTCTTCTTTCTTCAAATGTAAATTTCCTTGTTGAACTGGATATTTAAGGTTCCAAAATCAAGTGTCAGTAATTTTTCATAGAATATTTGAAAAATGTGAAAGATGGTTCTATTGATTAATGTTTATTTACTTCCATGTCAGTGACATTCTTCTTTCTTCAAATGTAAATTTCCTTGTTGAACTGGATATTTAAGGTTCCAAAATCAAGTGTCAGTAATTGTTGTTTGAAAAAATGAATAAAGAAAGAAATGTTACCTGTTTTGATATCAGCTCAGAAACTGAATAAATCAGAGAGAGTTTTTATAGACAAAGGTCATATCTTTGTGGATAACAAATGTCTATATAAGCAAGGATTAAATAGTATTTTTTTGTTAAGTTGGTTTTGTAATGTTTGGCAGGCACAAGAAAAAGAGAAAGAAGGAAAAGGAAAGAGAGAAATAAAAGGAGTGATAGAAGCAAAAAATAGACATTCTACAAGTGATCAAGATTTTGTAAAGAGGTCAACCCTTACAGCCTTACTATTTTTTTTTTCTTGCATGTCTTTGTGACTGGAATTGGTGAGTGCATTTGTGTGCACTTTATTTAAATTGCAATAAACCTTAATTTCACTATTATTTTGTCCTTATAGGGCCACCAACTATAAATTTTGATGATTTTAGTTTTAGCCAAACATTCTATAGTAATTTTCCCCCTGAACAGTTTGAATGAGTAGAAAATAGTTTTTCATAGAATTTTGACTCTGGCTTACTGTTTATTCTAAGAGTGTCTATATAAGTCAGTGTTTCTCAAAGGAGAAGCACTTCACCCAAGAGAGAAAACCTGTTATAAAAATGGTGACAAAAAAGAACCAGATGATAATTCAAAATTAAGGAGGAATTGAGAAAACCAAAGTAAAAATATTAAAAAATGAGAATATTTTGTTGGAAACAAAGAAAAGAGTGCTGAACCGCTTTGTCATATCTTCTTTATGGCTATATGTATCTATATATATATAATGGGTTTTAAGAAATAATTACATTAGTTGAGTAATGAACAAAATCGACAATAGGAAGATTGTGATGCTTTCAAGTAGGTAGGACCCGTTTTTCGAAATATCAGCATTCTAAATTCTGCCTCTTTAAATGATTTCAGTTTCACCACTGTTACAATGGAATATGCAACTTGTTCACTCACCAATCATACCCATTAATTATGTTTATATATAAATATAATCATTTTATTATTCTTTGCATTAAATGCCATGTCCTGTCAGGATACTGGTGCTAATAGCTTTCCACTGCTTCTGGCATCTTTTTTTTTAAATATCAAAATTTTCAATGTTGTGATTGTTTTTGAGAAAGATAGGAGATTGGTTTCTGCTGACTCCTCTATAGTATTGAATTCAAAGTTGTTCTCTTAGACTGGTTACCAACCAAGGCTAGGTAACCTAGCATACTTTGTTATTTAATGCATAGTTTTTTTGGTTTTGTTATACTAAATCTCACCTAATACATGGCTCAAGAGCTACCCAAGTTTACATTCAAAATGGTAATGCTGAATGCTAAAAGAATTTGCTGGTTTATCATATTTTGGGGAGTGTTGTGTTATGAACTTTTCAGCATCCCCTCATAAAAACATAACAGCAGAAATAGTGACATTAAAGTAATGAAGTCATGACTAGCTAAAGAGATCAATGTTAAATAGAATGTTTATGAATCTGATGATGACAGTAAGGATTTTTTTTTATTTTGACAAAAGCCAGCAGTTTCTTTTTGGTAGGGTGGGGATAGGAGGCGACTCATGAGTCAGATTAATGATTTTGTTTTGTTTTTTGCAGTGAGTTTGTATGTAGAAGTTATTCTGCATGGTAAATTCATTTTTAATGATCTACTCAAAATAGCTAGGAGGTGCTGAAAAATTCTAAGTTCTGACCAGAAAGGATTAGACAAAAAAAAAGATTCTGATGAAAAAAGGTTCTGAGAACTTTTCAGCACCCCCATATAAAAATATTTTTTCATATTTTTTTTCACTTTCACTCTGAAAAAAAAAAGTCAATAGGAATATTTATGATTGGGTGCATTTATGAATCTCATGGGTTTTACTTGACTCATGATAAAATCATATTTATAAAGAAACTTCCTCTTACAATTATTAAAAGATATGTAAATTTGTTGATGAGACCATGTCTGAATGGACTTCATGTCACAAAATAGATTCTTATTGAAAGGGCTACATTAAGCATTTTCCAAATGAGCACTCCTCTGTAACTTGTTCAGCTTCTTTTTTTTTTAAGCAAATCACCCCAAGCAAGGTGAGATTGCCACTAGCATGCAAGGGTTACAGAGGTGAGAGTAAGAGTAAAGATGATTGTTTGGCAAAAGGATAAAGAGAAGGACAGGAATCAAGGTCAAGGTTGATTGATATTACATTTGAATATTTGAAGATTATAGCTATCAGGGAAGCAAGCGATAGGAAGGGAGTTCCACTGACAGGAGATGTGAGATAAGAAGCTGTTGGAGTAGAAGAGATGGCTACATTTAGTTGTTTCGACAGTGGATGGATGGGACCGAGATGATGCCAATCTAGCAGCACACATAAATTCATGCAGTTTGGGAACCAGTGAAAGTAGCTTGTCGGAGCAATTACCATGGAAATACTTGTAGAAAAGAGAAGAACAGCAAGAATACCAGATCATATATGGCACCAGACGATATATGGCAGCAGTATTCCATGCAAGGATGAATGATTGATTTGTAGATTTGAAGGATGGACTAAGATAAGAAAAACCTTCTGGTGCGACACAGAGAACCAACTTTCCTTGAGGTAGATGAAGCTATAGATTCAATGTAGTTGTTCCACTTCAGGTCAGTGGAGAGCGTGAGACCAAGCAAGTGCAGAGAGGCGCTCTCATGGAGTTGGGCATCAGCCATCCTGATAGGAGGCATGGAGAGTTTTCTATGGTGGGTAACTGAGAGCAGTTTTGTTTTAGAGGCATTAAAGTTTACCAGCCATTTCCTGCTCCAGTCAACCACAGATTGATGGTCCTTCTTACGGCCAGGTTAGTTTTGTCAACGATTCCAGATATGATGGCTTTTTCTTTATGTATACTATGATGATTCACTAAGCATCTGTTACTTTTTGCAAAATTGGCTTTTGTTTTCATAAAATTTCATAATTACAAATAAAACACGTCACTCATTAAATTTAAAGCTTCATACATTTGTTTATAATTATAAAACATAAATAAATGAATTTTTAATTTTAAACCCTAACCCTTTCCTGACCTCTTATCTGTTGCCTGTCTTTATAATGTCATAATTACATACTCTGTTGATATTAGCAACCAATAAGGATGTTTAGAACACCAAGAAAAGGAGTGTACCAGAAAGTACATCCCCACCTCCTTGCTGTCCTGCTTCAAGTGTTTGTTCTATTTAGTAAACTTTTTGGAATTTAAAAATGAAACCCTTCATTCAATCGACAGGGGAAGATTGTTTTCTTTCCACTGTGTTTGCTAGAGGATATCTCATATATTTATTTTCTCTCTGTCATTGTGACGGCTCCTTAGCATTGGCTGGGAAATGAGAAGAATCTACATTTGTCAGTTGAGTAAAGAATTTTGTTCAAAATTCACAGAATGTAACTGAATACAAAAGATATCTGAAGATTGTCAGCAAATAAACTGGCCAATAACTTTGTAAGTATAACAATCAAAATAGATGACGGCATAATACAAAATCTGTCTGGAAAACTTGTTGAATATTGGGAACTGGTTGTATAGTCTGCATATAACTTGGCAACAAATATGAGTGAGTCTTACCGTGTATGTGTGAACAGACACTCTCTTGTAGGGTTACTTACTCGGCAGTGAGTGGCCATTCTTTGAATTTCTTTACTGTATGACTGTCATATTCACAATAACTAAGCAGATAGATTTTAGTAAAACACTGCATCATCTAAATCTGCCAGCACCTGCAAAACAATTCATATTTGGCTTCTTGCAACTTCTGGCTTTTCTTGAAGTAAAATCACCATTAAAAAGGAAAGATTTCAGATTATAGACAAAGTTCTGGAGAAACTACTGATGAAGTTGACATCTATTTCTAAAGACTTTTGCATAGTGTTATGAAATGTAAAATGAGTAAGGTCTCAAGTGGAGTATTTTAAAGATGCTTAGAAGCTATCATTTTTTTTACTACTATTAAAGGGCTGGATCATTTCTAAGCTGCCTTGTTGGTAGAACCAAGAATATGCAGACTCAGTTATAAACCCAACCTATGTTCACCTACAGACTTAAATATAAACCTGTCCAATGTTTGTCTACAGGCTCAAGTAAAAACCCAACCAATGTTTACACACAAACACTAGACCTATAGACTGAAGTATAATTAAAGCACAACATTAATAGGTTGATGTATCTTAAAATCCCCCCAACCCAGCCTATTTCCAGGCTGACTCCATAATTCCTCCTAAAATCCTTTATTAACAAATTTCCTTTGTTAAAGAAATTGACTGAACATGGTTGAATTATTTCATGCATGAGTTTGAGGCTTCCAAGCAAAAAGAAGAGATAATCTTTCAAAATCAGCTTTTCACCTGCAAATATTTCTTCACTCTTTTTTCCTTTACTTTTTCTTTTATCTTGTCTTCTTTCCATGATTAGCAAAGTTTGAAGAATATGAACAACTAATTTTGGTAATTCTTTTTCTTTCGCATGGCAGGATATTTGTGAAGCATTTTACATTTTCAAAATGCTCTTAGCTTTTGGTTAACCTAAATGCATCTCTTACTTTTTCAACTCTGATCTGTCCGTCTGTATTTTCGTTTCTCAACTTTAAATGCCATTAAAATTTAAGTAATAAATATCCTGTATTCATTAATTCCATTGTATGATAACTGCATAATCTATTATGTTAATTATACTGTGTTTGTTAAATCTGTGATGAGGTTTTATATTAGAACATCTACTTTCATATTAATGAATCACAGATGACGGTTCTATGTCTTGCTGATGCTAATAACTGTTTATCATGTGTCTAAAGATGCATTTTATAACTTTGTTACTGTCGTGTCGTGTATAATACTGAATAAGTATTTTTCACCTGTTCTAGTTGGTGTCAGTTTATATATATATATGAGCTACCTGCTCATATGCAAATTATACTAATTTGCATATCACCACATCTCCCTATAACAGAGGGGCCTTATGCCGCGAGTACTTCTTGTACCCTCCTGAACATCTTCCCCTATCTCTCTCCTTTCCCTTGGAGATCTAGATCTATCACGTCTATGATCAAACTGTTCCTCTTGCATGCTCTGGTCTTCTAACTCGTCCCATTCTACTTCTTCCTCCGCAGTTTCACTCTGCATTAACTCTTCTGTTACATCAATAATGGGCATCTCTGAAGGCATTTCCTCATCCGATTCTTCTCCTTGGGATCTTATTTGGTCAGCATGAACTAGAACACTGTTCCCATTTTCTTTATTTAATATTGCAGTATTATGTCCTTTCTGCATAATAAATTCGGCCGACTCGGGTTGCATATTCCTATTTCTTTTGTACCACATCTTTTGATTTGTGGCATATGACATAGTCAAAGGGGATCTTAATTGTCTGCCCATTAAGGCAGATGGACTTTCCGGCCTGCCCGCATGCGGAATTGTTCTGTAACTTAATAATAGTCTTGGTAGGAAAGCATCGATTTCCTCCTTCTGTTGCAAGCATGCTTTTATGCCCTTCTTTAACGTCTGGACCATCCTTTCCGCTGTCCCATTACTTTGAGGGTGGTAGGGAGGGGTCTTGTAAGGTCTACATCCTATTTTTCTTAGCCATTCATGCAAATCAATATCTGCAAATTCTGGTGCGTTATCGGTCACCAA
Organism: Acanthosepion esculentum; assembly: GCA_964036315.1. Lineage (NCBI taxonomy): Eukaryota > Metazoa > Mollusca > Cephalopoda > Sepiida > Sepiidae > Acanthosepion > Acanthosepion esculentum. The sequence continues at coordinate 71,972,577 of OZ038495.1, forward strand.
TGTTCTCGGTATCCCATTTCTCGAAAATATTACTCTTAATATTTGTTTTACGGTGGTACTTTTATCAGGTACTCTCACCACTTCAGGCCAACCTGAATATGCGTCTACTAATATTAATAATAATCCTATCCCATTGACATAGGCATGGTCCATGTGTACTCTGCTCCATGGTTCCACTTCTCGGGGCCACACATGTATTTTCTTTTGCTTGAAATTCCTGAGTTCTGTGCATTTTTTGCATCTTTTTACGTAGTCTTCTACGTCTCTTGAGAACCCCGGCCACCACGCTTCCAATTGTAATCTTCTTTGCGTAGCTGCCACTCCACAATGTATGTCATCGTGTACACTTTTTATAACCTGTCTCCTCAGTGGGGGAACCACCAAGTCTCCATTACATATTACCCCGTTTTCTATCGTCATTTTATGTCTGATTTCTTTGAATGGTCTTTCAGCCATTGAACAATTTCCCTAACGATTCTGTTTTATCCTCGACATTATTCTATTTAACACTGGGTCATTTGTAGTTTCAGTAGCCATTTTATCTACAGATATTACATCGGTTTCTACAAGGTGCAAGAATGTATCTTCAAATTCCTCGTCGTTTTTGTACTTCTCTATATAAAACCTCAATCTAGATAAGGCATCAACGTGCGGTATCGTATTCCCTTTAACATATTCAATGTCAAAGTCGAACGCCATCAGTCTAATCGCCCAACGTAATATTCTGGACTTTCGGTAGTTCTTTTCTTGGGTTGAAAATAAATTCCAGTGGTCTGTGATCACTTTTCAACAAGAATTTTTTCCCCATCAAAAACTGTCTTGCTCTATCCGTTGTCCACACTATGGCTAGTGCTTCCCTTTCTATATTCGAATAATTGTGTTCAGTCATTGTTAATCTCCTTGATAAGTACATTATGGGATACCCCTCTTGTGATAAGATACCAGATATGGACTGCTCACTGACGTCAGTAGTTAGAGTTATGTCCTTCTTAGGGTCAAAAATTTGTACTATTGGCTTTTTTGCCAGAATTTGTTTTAAGTTTTCAAAGGCTTTCTGTTGGCGTGCTAACCAAATGAATTCCACATTTTTTTTTCTTAACTTCGCAAATGGTTCTGTCAACTCATTATATTTTGGTACGTATTTTCTATAAAAAATTACCAAACCTAAAAAGGACTCCAACTCTTTATTTTTTGGTGTAGCCACTTTTTTTTGTATTTATTGTCATACCAGCGTCTCTTAGCCGGTTCAGTATATTTTCAGTTTTTTTCTTTAAATCATCTTCATTTAAATCTCCAACACATATATCGTCTTGATAGCAGATGGTATTTTCAATATTCCCTATTACTTTTTCAATAGCTTTTTGAAAAATTGCACTTGCCGTTTTTATGCCATACGGCATCCTTTTCCACCTTAACAGGCCTATAGGTGTGTTTATGGTCGTCACTTCTTTAAAATTTTCATTTATCGGTATTTGGTGGTAAGCTGATTTTAGGTCTATCTTCGAAAATACTTTCATTCCAGCAAGTTTATGTAAAGCTACTTCCACATTCGGAATAGGGTACGAGTCAGCGCAGACTTTATGGTTCACCCCTATTTTATAATCTCCACAAATCCGCAGGTCCCCATCTTTTTTTTTTCAATACGACAATGGGTGATGCCCATTTACTTCTCCTTGGAGGGGCCGGTTCTAGTAAGTCTTCCTTTATTAATTTTCGCAATTTAGCTATTACCAACGGTAATAAATGCACTGGTATTTTTCTCGCTTCATAGTAGGAGGGGGAAACATTTTCTTTTAATTTCAGGCTAGCTTCATAATTTTTTAATTTTCCTGTTTTTTTTCAATTTCCATCTCATTAATCAACTTCGTTGAATTTATTTTTAATACGTCATTCCCCAGTAGTCCATGCGTTTTTCGGCAATTTGTAACTATAATGGGTACTATTTCATATTTTTCTTTTAGTTCTATTGAACCTTCAAAGTAACCCATAATTGCTATAATCGAGCCATCAAACTGACGCAATTGTAGGTTGCTTTTTTTTTTTAAAAACTGTTTTCCCATTTTTTCCCCACAAATTTCTGGGTATTATCATGATTTCCCTACCTGTGTCGATTTGCATTTCAACAACACAGTCGTTGATTTTCATTTTTATATCTCCGTTCTTAGATCCATTATTTTGTATATTATCATTTTTTACATTAAAAAATCTGTCTATTTTCATCCTCTATTTCCACATTTTTCGTTTTACATACTGCTTTGAAGTGATTTGAACATGTTTTTCCATAGGCTGGGCATTTTTCTTTTTTCATTTCATGAATTTTTCCACAGTACGCACAATTTTTTCTTTTTGTTTGTACCGTATATGTTTCGGCCCTTATTTCTTCGTAGGGTTTATTTTTATTTTGGTTGTAGGTATGTATTAATTCCTGCTGTTGTATAAATTCTAGACATATTCAAGGGCATGTTTGTAAGTTGTAACTGTTCCATTAACTTATATCTATGTGCTGAATTATGCATACCTTCAATTAATCTTAGTTGGATTAATTCTTCCGTTGTCTGCTCTCCTGTTCCTAGTTTTTCGAATTCATAGTATTTACTCGCACGTCTTAACCGGTGTAAATATTTTACTATCGGTTCATCCACTTCCTGCTTCATTGCCATAAACTTGGTCCTTTCTGCAATCACCAGTCTTTTCTTTGGCCTCATGTTTCCCTTGATAACCTGGCTTATTTCTTCGAAAGTCATTTCTTCTAGTTCTCGAGGGTACACCATTGTAGCAACCTTCATAATGGCTTCACAACCAGCAGTAGCCATGAACAAGTCGGTGATTTCATTTTCCCCTCCTCTGATTTTGTTGTCTTTCAACTTTTTACATCTCGCATTAGCAGCGAAGCAACAAATCCATGTATCTACGTATTCTGGGTCTTCAAGGACCAAAGAGAATCCTATCGGCGACGCCATTGTTGTGTCGTGTATAATACTGAATAAGTATTTTTAACCTGTTCTAGTTGGTGTCAGTTTATATATATATGAGCTACCTGCTCATATGCAAATTATACTAATTTGCATATCACCACAGTTACCTTTTATGGTATCTTTTTTTTAAAACTGTTGACAGTTAAGAAATCATTGATTTTAGTTTTGATTAAGAATAATTGTAACAATTTTTAATTCTAGATAGTTTTTAAAAAGTATTTTTTTTTTTTTCATTTTTTTTCTTTTTATCAATATTCAAGTAGAGGGTTACTGAATATAGGTATGAATGTAAGTTTAGGAAGAGAAAATTATATGGATATAGAGAATAGGTAATGATTAACGATTGACTTGAAGGGGCTAACATTTTTGTTTTTAATTAATTCATCCCAAGCAAGGTGGGAATGCCACTAGTTTGGTAGGGAGTTACAGAGAGTGAAAGTGGGAGAAAAGACTGAGTATAAGGGGGTTGAGGAAACTATAAAAGATGAATGGGGTTCAAGACTACAGAAGTTGGTGATTGATGTTGAATTTAAATTTTTGAACATTGTAATTTTCAGGGAAGTATTAAATGGGAGGGAGTTCCACTGTTGGGAAGTGTGAGAAAAGAAATTGTTGGAGTAGAAGTGTTGGTTACATTTATCTATTTCAGAAGTAAAAGGGTGGGACCTAGATGCCAATTTAGTTGCATGCTTAAATTCATATAGGAGTTGCACCAGGGAAAAAAAGGGCCGTCAGAGCAGTTGCCATGAAAATATTTGTAGAAAAGACAAAGGGAAGCCATGTCATAACAGTGTGAAAGTGAATGAAGTCAAGATGCCAAGGCAAGAGCTATTTCATTACAGATCCTTCTTTGGATTTTGTCATGAATCTTGCCACGATTAGCAGGAGCGCCAGACCAGATATGGCAACAGTATTCAATGGATGGATGAGTGGTATTTGTAAATGTGCAAGATGGACTCTGACGAGAGAAACCTTCTGGCATGACACAATGAACCACCTTTGCTTGCAATAGATGCAGCTATTGATTCAGTGTAGCTATTCCACTTCAAGTTTTGAAAATGTGAGGGAAAGAAGGCACAGCAAGATGCTCTCAAAGAGTCAGGCATCAGCCATGCTGATTGTGGCCAGGGAAGTTTCTCTCTAATAGTTAAATGAGTGCAATTTAGTTTTGGAGATATTAAAATTTACAATGCATTTTGTACCCCAGTTAACCACTGACTGAATGTCCTTTTCAAAAGCAGTGGTCAGATTAACTTTGTCAGCACTGGCATATTTACTGTTGAGACAGGAGTAAATGGTAGTGTCATCTGCATAAATGCCTACATAGGAACTGATGACATCAGGAAGATAATTGATGAAGATCAGAGAGCCTTGGGGGACACCCACATTTGGAAGCCAGCCTCTTCAGAACAACCTTCATTTCCTGATTTGATAGGAATGATCAAATGAAATCAAACAATCGTCTTGTAATACCATAGCCCTGAAGTTTGTGTAGAAGACAAGCATGCCAAACCCTTTCAAATGCCTTGGAAATATCTAGAGCCACAGCTCAAGCTTTGCTGTTATTATCAAGAGCTTGATATACATCAGCAGTAAACCAAGCAAAATGGAAACCATATTGTTTGTTTGAAAGTAGATAATGAGAAGTAACGTGATTAGCTACTTTAGCATTGATTAAAGCCTTGAATAATTTGCTGAAAAGTGGCAGGAGACTAATAGAATGATAGTTGAAGGGGTTGGAAAATTCTCTAGAGTTCTTAAAAACAGGAACTACAGAGGAGGACTTCCAATAAGCTGGAAAGCAGAAAGCAGTGAGGCAACAGTTATAGAGTTTGGAGAGAACTGGAGCCAGCTCAGGAGTACATTTCTTTAGGATGACAGTTGGGATCCCATCACCTTATGGGAGGCTAATTTAGAAATAATATCCGAGACCAGTGACTGGGTTATGTGCATATCACTCAGTAGAGCCTCAGTTCTAGTTGGGGAAATCAGGTGTGGGTACTTCAAATGAGCTGAGTGTTGAGTTGGAAGAGAATTTCTGCACAAAGCATTCGACCTTATCATCTGTAGAAGTATGGAATTGATTGAATAGAGGAGGGACTGAGGATTTTCTGTTGTTCAGCACACTCTTGCAGAGCCGCCAATAATCTATAGAACCAAACGTGTGATGTTATAGGTTGGTTCATTCTGTCAGCAAACAGTAACTTTGCTTCATTGAATAGTCAACCCCTGGAGATTAAATAAAGTGTTCAGTTCAGAATTCCCAAATCGATGAGGAAGGCTGGAGGGCATAAGAGCTGAAACAATGTGATGCCTCCAACAAGGATAAGGGCAATAGTTCAGATACAAATAGTGTAAATAGGATTAAACTGAAATCAGCAAAATGCACATTTTGATTTAGGCTTGTTTCTGTTTGCTAATGCCATTAGAGAAGGCACGTATACATTTCTCCCTGTGCTGTGTCCCATCACCCACTAACTTCTATTGTATTTTCATTTATCATGTCACATTGATTGACAGAGTAGATGAATGAGTATTTAGGCAGACCGCTCTTCTATAATATTTTTACTTTCCATAGCAACAGTAGAAAAAACCTTCTGCACCTGTTGTTAATCTTGACAGTAGCCAGAGAACTGATAGAGTTGTAGCAGTTATTTTAGTAAAATAGGTGCAAGAGAAATTTTGAATTGTAAATTGCTTAGTTAGGATTTCAAAAAACCTTTTGTGTGATAATTTACCCAGACAGACAGATAGGCTTGTGTAAAATTGACTTATTTTGCCACTTAACTAAGATCATACAAAGTGTTCTTTTCAGTTGATAACGAATGTGTCGATTTTTATCTTCCATATTTTTTTTAAAATGCAGTCATTTAAAAAATAAAATGAGAGAAAGAAAGTAGTCCATTATTTTCATCATATAAGAATGGACTCAATAATTTTTTCCTTCTATGAACAAAAGTATTGTTGATTTTAACATCCTAAACAATTTTTGTAGTCCAATTACTGAAATACTGTCCTTACATTTCTCTTAGCTTTCTTTACCCAGCCTCATATTCTAATATTTGGAAATGAAGCATGGCCAGATTTTAAAACCAATGTAAATATATCACTGACCATTTTTTTTCTCTCACCAAGATTAAATATTTTTTATAATATATTTTATTATTATTATTTTATAATATATTTTAAATAAACTATACTGAATTCTGGTGGTCAGCTTTTTTGTCCTGATATTTTCAAATCTTAAGGATGGCTCAGAATAGGAGGCTAAGTAATGAAAATCCAGGGTTATATAAAGGCAGCAATTTAGTGTTTGGTATGAATATTTTGGATGTTAAAAGTAACAACTCCTCCTTTTTTCTATGTAAATATTTTTATGTTGAGGCAATAATTCTTTCTTAAGTTATGTTTGTTTGTTTAACGGCATATCAACTCCTTATGGGTCATTTAATACCAAAATTTAATTTTGGGGGGAGCTTTGACCTAATAAAAATATGATATATGTTATTCTGCTTTCACAATTGATTATATGGTAGATGATACTTAGCTTTTGTGCATATACCTGTTTGTGTGTACATCATTACTAGAGATGGTGATATGTGTGTTTTATGTTATAGTTTTGTTCAAGTTATACATCGGAATACAGTTTGATTTATTGAAGAAAATGTAAGATATTATATTGATTAATGTCATGAAAAAGTTCTTTCATGTTGGTTGTTTGGTGAGCAGCATATCAACCTCTATGGGTCATTTAATGACAAAATCTAAATATTTTTCAAATATATATTTTTTTAAAGTAAATATTATCAAAGACAATTAATTTTATTGATCAACTTTTCCAAATTAGGAATAATTCTTCTCAGATAAGAGGAGGAAATTCTATCATAAACTGTCCAAAGCTTATTTTGGAAGAAATTTCTGGACAAATTGTGACAGAATTTTTTCATTTGAGAAGGATTATTTGTAATTTTGAAAAGTTAATAGATAAAATTAATTAACAGAAAATGTCTGTTGTCTTTTATAACATTTACCTCAAAGCTGTCTAAATACACACAATTATATATAAATGTGTGTGTATAAGTTTCAGTTTTTATATTGCATTAATTTAAAGAACTTTGTTCTTTAAATTACTAGGAAATAATATAAAATTAGTTTTAAATTATTTTTGCGCACTTAAAGCAGGTTTGGGATTAATTTTAATGTCAGTTTTAAAATCTGAAATTAACTTTGATTCATCATGATTAATGTCTGCCACAAGAAACTAAAACTAGTTAGTGGATTAGTTTTCCCTTTAGAAACTGCATCTATTTCCTATATAATGCACTGTTCTACTATCCAATCATGTAAGCTTGTCAGGTGGCCCACTTCTTTCCTCTGTCCATTTTGACTTTGATGTCAAGTCCTCCTTCTTCATTATGTGTCCAAAAACATTTCAGCTGTCTCCTTCTGATTTTGAGTAAAGCCCACTAGAAGAAAAACTCATGATTTCAAACCTAGGTAGCTGAAACTTAGCATGGAGACACATGGTGGTCTGTGAGAAGGAAAACCTTGATAGAAACCAAACCCTTCCTCAGAGTACACAGGTTGAGAATAGGGCTAATCACCCACCCATTCAAAAAATTTGATTTCAGAAACCTCAAAGGGAATATATTTGCCTATAAACAGAAGCATTGTGACCAATCTGTGGACAGAGCAGAGGGCTGACATTCTGTGGAGGTTTTATATCTGTAAGACACCAGGGAGATAAATTGAAACTCATTCAAAAGAAGTAGGTAAACTTGCTTCCTTCAGTGGTAAGTTATGAAAAAAAAGATTGTATTGAATGCATCAATTGAGAAAATACATTATCAAATGATAGAATATAACAGATTTTTTTATTTTTAATACCATGTCTCCCCAGAACATATATGATCGATCATAGCTCTCCTCAGATACTATTTCATTATTATCCGCAAATTGCCATACATTTTTGGGAAATATAGTGGAGTCGTTTCCCATTACCTTTTTCAGGGTTTGAAATTCAGAGATTTCCTTGTTAGAATGGTTGCCACTCAAGGCTATAGAGCCCAGTCTCCCCTACTATTTAACCTTATCTGTGGGAGAACAGATGAATTCATACTTTTCTGAAGGTCACTTGTGCAAAAGTGTATGCAGGAGGCATGGCTGGGATTTGAACTCTGCTCACTAATTTCACTTTGCATACTGACATCCATTATACACATCCTCATACAATGCACACACCTAGATTAATCCATCTTGATTGTATGAAACAATGAATTGCCATGAATATGATACCATTTGTTGTATAACCTAATCTACTTCTATGCAACATGACTGTTTGGTCCAAAAAGCTGTTTTGATATGCTTTACTCCTATGTTGCTCTAAATAACATTAGGCCCTTAATCACCCCTCTTTAGCCTTGTTTTCTACCCAGATCTTTTAATTAGTTATTTCTCTTGCCTTCAGCAAGTGGTTTCCAAACCCTCTTTCCTCATTTTCTCCCCAAAAATTCAGCTATCTCTGATTGTTGTTGTTCTGTCCACAGTATTCTTAATTGACAGAATCATATCTTGATTACTTCAAATTTCTTCACCTGTGAGGAGATTGACCAGCATTCACTGTCTTATACAAGATTAAATGTTACATGGCAATTCACCCTTTTCTTAGTTTCCAAAGATTAAATAGCAAATAGTACAAATAGCTACTTAGATAAGTTAGACTTGATAGCAGGAATCATAACTTTCATCATGTTTAATCTTTTAGCATTCAATTTGCTCAGAATTGCCTTGTAAATGTCGGCTCTCAAAGTCTCACTATTTGCCATGATATCGTTAACATATAACAAGGTGGATTGAGCATTGAGAGCCGATATTTATGGGGTGGATTTTGACAGGTTGAATGCTGAAGGGATAACCTGGTTTATAGTTGAATGAAATAGATTAAAATAAGATATTATTGTTATTTTTTTCTTTTAAGTAGACAATTTGCCGTTAAATATTAAAATGACTTCCAGTGCATTGTGTCATTGTTTCTACATATTTTTTGCACCATGATGTCCCAAAAGATGTTGCATGTGTTATAATATTACTTATTTTAACTCATTGCAAGACATCAGCATTGTCCATTGACCAAGACAATCCAAAGACTAATGAAGTTGGTCACAGGGACAAAACCATATATACTTATTGAATGCCACTGGTTGTAATTTCAGACTTTGTACATAGCTTTTTGTTTTATAGAGATTGATATGTTTTTTTTTTAGCTGTTTTGACTTTTACATGATTTTATTGCATAATTTTAGAAATCCTTAATCCATTAATGCTTACCAGGTCCAGTACAAGAGTCTCATGTTCCCCGAATCTATTATACGGGGCCCTCCACTCTACTACATCTCAATATTCATAAGGTAGAATTCATGTATAAAATATAAATTTTATTCTAACCTAATTATGTACAATAATGGATCATATGCAATATAAGTGAACAATTCAACTAGAAAAATTGAAAATAAATCCAATGTATCTAAATACAAATTAGAGACATGTTATAATAGATCATTCCATCTTAAATAAATTAACAATGTTTTGCAGCAATTTTTAACATCAACTTGAGAATTTTCTTGTTAAAAACTGAATAATTTTAACACATTCACAAGATGAGTAAAAAATAGTGAATTGTATATAGTGTTTTTTGACACTTAGCATGAGCCATACAAATTCATGGATTTGGATTGAAAGAAAAGGACCACAGAATGACATGAAAATCCACAAAAAATGTTCATCCTTTAATAGTCAGTAGTGCTTAGTTTAACTTGTAATGTATATAAATGTAGGTAGAAAAAATGCATGTGTTGTTAAGATAGCCAGGATAACAAAGCAATACCTAGGGCCTTCAAACAGGCTTGGGATCCCCACTGGTTGAGGGTGTTTGAGGCTGCACAGACTGGCCCTGATGTTCACCATCCTATTTTTGGGTTAACTAAATGTTAATGTTAATGTTCAGTATATTCAAAACTTTTCTGAGATTCCAAGAAGTTTCTGGGAGGTTTCCATTGGACCTTTCTTTGGCATGATACATTACCTACACCCCTGCCTAATTGCTGTTCCTTTTACTATGTCAAGGTTAAATTTCACTTTCATTTAGTTTTATTTTTTATTTAGTTTTGTTTGATTGGATTATATTCAGATTAACAGCTTATACAGTATTAAAGACTTTTATACTAATTATCCTCCTATTAAAGAGATCAGATTTATTTAAGCATTCTTTTACATAACTACTTCGATTAATATGAGAGTTCATTAACCAAGGTAAAAATTGGTGGTCAGGAACCTGAAAGTTGTGAATCAATTTTTGGCTTGATTATCAGCAAAAGAAGTCCCAGAATAAATATAATCTCAAGAGCAGCAAAAACAATGGTAGCTGTCATAAAACTTCCTGGAAAGTGAACATCTGCCTGAAATAAAAAAAAAAAATGAGACTGTTGCATGTGTTAAACCTTTCAGTCTTTCTGTACACCTGAAAATTTTGGACATTAACAACAAAACTACTGTGAAGAATTCAAGCAATAGAAACAAGTGTGAAATGCCATCAAATGAGAAATGGGCTCATTGGAAGATTTCATATCCACTTTCAAGAAGAGAAAGTTTAAATGGTGTGGGCACATCATAAAAGCCAACAAACTTTCCCCATGTCATCCTACAAGGTACTAACTTAGGCAAAGAAAATGAGGTAGAGAGTGGGGGGAAAATGGAATAACATTACCAAGTGAACAGGAAGATATGTCACAGAGACTCATGCATTGGCATGAGACACATGGTTGTAGCTGGTTAGATGATCAACTGTGTTGTGACTCTACAACCACAACCAGTCATGGGATGTATTAATTTGATTAATTAGAGACCTTAAAATCTAATTTATGGGCAGTGTTCTTCTGTTTGACTTCAATGTTAAAAGGTAAAAAAATTACATGCTCTATTTTAATAGAAAAAATCGACAATCATTTTTTTCCTTTGTCATTTTGTGGACATTGGAGAGCCTTTTAGAATTATCTCTCATTCATATTTCAAGGTTTTTCCTTCATTTTTTTTTTTTACTCTTATACACTTAATTCCCTTTGATAAACAAAGAGAATAAAATAGCTTCCTTTGGCAAACAAGACTCCTCATATTCCTTGGCAAGCCTAAAAGCTTGAGTTTATTTGCTTTAAGAGGCTCAATGTTATTGAATTCTCAAAAAAATACTTTTGGTTTTAACTCAGTTATAACTTAACTTTGGTTTCAGAGCTTCAAATAAAAAAAAAACATCAATTTTAAGATATGGTGTCAATTTGAATTGATCAGAATGTCTTAGCATTTTTTTTATTTGAATCACACTTACAGTCACAAATCTCATAACCCATTAAAATCATAGATGCACTACATGTGGCAGCAGTGGGTGTGTTTGGGGCAAAATAGCGTGGCAGAGCCCATCCTTCTTCATGCTGTTTTTTGAATGCAGAGTTGTCATTTCCCTGGAATGGTTGCCACAAAGACAGCTGGGGATTCCAGTCTGCTCAGCTATTTAACCCATAGCTGGGACGAGAAGAGATTGATTCATACTTTTGCAAGAGCTTTTGTGTAAAAATGAATGCAAGAGATTAACCGACAATTTGAACCCATCTCTCCAATTCCATTTTTTGTGACAATATCTCTTACACTACCTACATATTTTATTTGAATGCAAATATAAATAAAAGGAAATTGTCAAATTTTCAATAAATATTCTGTAACTGTGTATAATAAGAATAAAATGTGACAGTATCATGAATAAAAATAATCTTAGATAATGATTGTTAAAGATGAAGAAGAGGGTTGATGTTGGTTAAGTTTATCAGTGGCAATAGGATCTTAGTTGTTTGCTTATTCATTCACACAAAAATACAATTACCATATTCTCAAGCAACAAATGACACACCACAGTTTTAATTTTCTAAATCTTGATAACAAAGAATAAACAGATTTTTTTAATATTAAGAGTTGAAAAAATAATCAAAGCAGTGATGCATTTTAAACTTTAAAGCAAAATCTCTTCAGGTATAGGCAATCACAGATTCCTATTCTTAATATTGGAAAGATAGTGGAATGCTTTCCCATTGCCTTCTCCATGGCTTAGAATTCAGAGTTGTCAGCCAAGGCTAAAGAGCTCAATCTACCCTGCTATTTAATCCATTATTGGGCGACTGGGACAGAATATAAACTCAGTTTACCAATTCCACTTTCCATCCTGATAATTATTTCACATCTCATACATCATTAATTATTCAGATACTCATACCAATAAAAAAAAAATAATGATAATTAAGTTTTGGATTTATAAGTACAAGGAAATTTTTAAAAATTACTTTCCATTTATCTTTGTGCTAATAATAGTTTAAGGAATTTATCTATTTCTATGTAGCAGAACAAAGATAAAAAATATAGAAGTGACTAAAAGATGAAAAAGGTGGTAGTTGGAACACATAGTCAGAAGAAAGTACAACAGATGGAACAAAAGGTTGGTTAGTTAATGCTCAATAGATAGCAAACATTGTAGGAAAAACTCACTCAGAAAATGAAGAGATGAGATTAAAAAATTTTTTTAATTATTTAACCTGAAGCAAGGCAGGAATGCCACTAGTAATCAGTAGGTTACAGAGAGTGAAGGTGAGAGAAGAGACTGGATATAGTGGGGACCAAAGAAAGAAAAGCTGAACAGGGTTCAAGAAGATCGAAGATGGTGATTGATGTTGCATTTAAATTTTTGAAGATTGTAGTTATCAGGGAAGCAATAAAATGGAATGGAGTTCTACAGGTGGGATGTGCGAAAAAAAAACTATTGGAGTAGAAGTGGCAGTTACATTTAACTATTTTGATAGTAAAAGGGTGGGATCTAGATGCCAATCTAGTAACATGCTTAAACTTGCGTAGTTCGGGCCCCAGGAAAAAAGCCTGTCAGAGTAGCAGCCATGAAAATATTTCTAGAAAAGAGAGTGGGAAGCCAAATCACATTGGTGAAAAAGTGACTGAAGTTGAGATGCCAAGTCAGGATTTGGATTTTGTCAAGAACCTTGAGATGAGTAGCAGGAGCACCAGACCAGATATGGCAACAGTATTCAATGCATGAACAAATGGTAGATTTGTAAATGTGCAAGATGAACTCTGATGAGAAAAAACCTTCTGGCATGATACAATGAACCAACTCTTGCAGTAGATGCAGCTATTGATTCAATGTAGTTGTTCCACTTCAAGTTGAAAATGTGAGGCCAAGAAGTTGTAACGAGACACTCTCCAAGAGTTGGGGATCAGATATGCTGATGGTGGGAAGGGAAGTTTCTCTATAGTGGTTAAATTTAGTTTTGACGGTATTAAAATTTACAAGTCATTTCCTGCCCTAATTAACCACAGATTAGAGTTCCTTTTTAAGGGCAGTGGCCAGATTAACTTTGTCAGCTCTGACAGATTTGCTATTGAGACAGGAATAAATGATAGTGTCAGCTCCATAAATTCCTACTTGGGAACTGATGACAAGATCAGATCAGAAACAGCATAGGACCCAGGATAAATCCTTGGGGGACACCTGTGTAAAAGGATCTGGAAGCAAGACTGTTCAAAATGATCCTCATTTCACAATTTGATAAAACTGTTTGCTTAGTAAAACATGGCACACTCATGATTGCCTTGGAAAGAATTAGGAAAGGTATTTGTTGAGGAATGAAATTACAGTGTCTACTGATGATGATACACACACACACACACACACACACACACACACACACACACACTGAGTTGATTATGGGTAACTGGAACAGATTTGGAACCAAGCAAATTGGTAAAATTATTGTGCTGCCCTCGTTATTCAAAACAATATGTAAATAATTTAAATACATGTCTTTTCAGTTTTAGTCTAAAGTATATGTTACAAAATATATTTTCATGTTTAAAATGATTATTCATAAAAAGAAGCTAGTAGATGTTCAGCAAATATCTTATATTTATTTAATTTCTGGATGTGCAGTTAGCATAATGTTTATAGGTCCAAAAAGTGGAATTGAAGTGCTGAGTTCAAATTCTGACCCTGTCTCTGAATTTCTGGGATGAAGCATTATCTATATTTGCACTATTTACAAAACATTGTGGTAATAACAACAATGATGAGGTCCTATTGTATATACAGACTAAGTCTATTTCATTTACTTCACAATAATGCCTTTAAAAAAAAGACTTGTATCCATCTTTCCATATGGGGTCTCTTTCCTTGCAGTCAGGAGAAAGAAAACTGAATTAAAACCCCAGCTGCCTGTAAGTTGAGCTTTATAGCTTTAGTGAGCAGTTAACCAAGGAGAAAAAAACCCTCTTCAAGCATTGCAACTAAGACTAGACATCAGTTTCATTCTCAGAATGCAGCTTCTTCCAGTTGAATGCTTGTAGCTTAATGCAAGGAAAATAACTGTTTAGCCATTACCCACAAAAGAAAACCATGAGATGAGATTGTAGCAATTGGCAAATTTTATTTTGTTGTGGCATTCTTATAAGGCTTCCTGCAGACAAGTGGGGTGAGGTGAGCAGGTGAATGATCTAACTGGTGTACCCTTCCATTTGCATGGTGAGCAAGTGGTCCTCTGTTTCAGGCTGTTAGGGACCACAGTCATATATAACTAGCCTTCTTTGTCCTGTCAGTTTTTGTCGAAAAAGTCATTTATCAAGTCCACTCCACTCTACTCAGCTGACCTTCTTTGTCAAACTGATAACTATCAAAACAATTTTTGTAATCCCTGTTAGATGTTTCCTTTAACAAAATATCAGCTACCAACTGATATTGCTACACTCTGATCAGGAAATTAAAGAAAAAACAGAAAAAGACATCTTTATTGCTAAAATCAAGAAGCAAGATCGCATATAGCTTTTGCAGGTTGTATGGATAGAGCATATTATCTACTGGGAGTTGATAGTTTGATGCCTTTTGCAAATTGTTCTCTATTGAACGTATTAGGACCCCACCATATCACCCAAGATCTAACAGACAAGCGGAACAGGTTGTGAGAACATCCAAAAGAGTGTTGAAAAAGCAAGTCTGGACAAATTAAATGGGGAGGCACTTCAAAATTTTTTGAGAGTGTACTGTTTAACGTCTAATCACAACACAGCATTAGGCATGTCACCAGGAAATTAATGTTTGCCAGAAGGGTAAAAATTAGTGTTCGACAAGTTATTGCAAAGTCAAAAATCATGAGCAGTTAATAAAAGCGACACCAATACTTTCAAGATCAGCAATAAAGTATTCTTGAACACATACAAGGAAAGGAAACATTGGAAGATGGCATAATAGCAGCTAGACTTGGAAAATTGGTCAAGATGGTGAAAGGAAAAAATTCCAACATGAAAGGCACCAAAATTAGCTGAAGAAAAGATTAACTGATGAAAGATTTGAAGAACCGGCTAAAATGCTGGATGACATTTTTGATGTGCCAGTACCAAAACAAATCATAGAACCAACAAGGACAAGTTCAAGGAAAAGAAAACATACAGAAGAACTAGAAGTGGATCCAAGATGGAAATGCTAAAAAGTAAAGTATGTTGGGGAACTCTCCAGAAAGCAGAGAGAGAGATATTAATACAAAATTTAAAAAAAATATATTTTTTATTTAATAAAGTAGTAGCCTCAAAAGTAAAGAGTACACCCTAGATAGACTCTATGAACTCATCCAATACTATAAAGAGTTCCATGTTATGAGATCAGGAGCCGTCATATTGGAGTGAATCTTCATACTAACTATACAGGCATAGGGCAATAGCCTAAACATTTTGTATAGAGAATACTTTAACAAATTACATAATATCAAGTATAAGTGTGTGTTATAGTATAGTATAGTATAGTATAGTGTAGTACAGGAGTAGTATGTAACCCTTGTTAGTAACAGCTATGTAAAGCCAAAATGATAAATGACTTTGCTTTGGGAGCAAAAGAAGTTTCAAATATTATTTTATGAGAAGTCTACTGAAAAGTTCTCAACCAATAAGTACTTCCTGAAAAAGAAAATTTGTCTGTTGCTTGGTTAGATTTTAGGAAGTGACTTGGGCTGAAAATTTTTCAATCTCTGCACTTCATATATTTATTATGTATTAGTGTTTATTATTATTTTAAATTTAATAACTTATTGAACCACTTACTTTAGCACTCTGACAGTGCACTGGAATAAAGTATGAAATTGTATATTGTATCTTTAATCTTCAAAGGAAACTAAATTAAATTTACCAAGGCAGAAAAGAAATACTAGTGCATTTGTATCTTTGAGTACTGGACATATAAATTTATGGAGTGTGAAATCATTCCTCATTGAGAAGTCTCCTGATATACTGGCTCTCTGTGAGATCAACCTTAACTTGTTTATCACCTGCTCTGACTTCTCGATCTCCGGTTACTTTCCTCTCCTTAGAAAAAACTCTCAAACCCACGTGCATGCCCTGGGAGTTTACGTCAGGGCCCGTCTCTACTGGCTAGGGAGATCTCTCTTGAATCTCCAGACCATTCATACATGTGTCTCTATCTATCTCTCTTCAATGCTGTAAGCTACCTCTTCTTCCTCTATTGCACTCCACCCTCTCAAGACTGTGGTATACTCAATAGCATTTCTGACAATATAGACAAGGCTATCTCTCTTCATGCATTTGTGCATATATCTGTGTTTGGTGACTGTAATGCTCACTATACACAAAAAAACTCTATAAATGACCTTGCTGGGATACTAAACATTAATTTTTCAATTGCTCAATCTCTCACACAAATGGTTGACTTTCCTACATGCTTCGCCAATAATCTTGATGGTAAGGCTTCCCTTCTTGAACTCTGTTTCACCTCTATCCCCGAGTCTTGTTATACCATGCAGCTCTGCCCTCTTGGCAACTCTGATCATTAGTGTCTGTCAATATCTCCTACTCCACCCCAGCAAAGAACCTCCTACCAACAGAACATCTTTCTGTTATCAATGAGCAGGTTGGTACCCGTTCCGTGAGTTCCTTAAAGATGTCCCCTGGAGTGTGGTCTCCCTGTTCAAAAATGTGCCTCCAAGGTCTCCTCCTATGTAAAAGCTGGAATCGAGGCTTTCATCCCCACAAGAAAATATAAAGTTAAATCACGCTCATCCACTTGGTTCTCAGCTGCTTGCTCAGCTGCTTGCTCAGCTGCTATTGCCCATTGGAATCACTTCTTCCGCCTGTACCATAGCAACATGTCAGATTGCAACAGATGTCTCTTTGTCTCAGCCTGTAATGAGTGCAAACATCTCTTCAATGAAGCAAAGTCATCGAAGCTTTAATCAATGCCAAAGTGGTTAAGCACCTTACATCCCATGATCTGCTCTCTGGCAAGCAATATGGTTTCCACTTTGCCCGATCTACCGCTGATATGCTCACGGCCATAACTTAATTTGTTTACTAAGCACATCACAATAACAGAGAAGCTCGTGCCATGGCTCTTGATATCTCTAAAGTGTTTGATAGGGTTTAGTGTGCTGGCCTTCTTCGTAAGATTCAGGGATATGGAATTTCATGACGATTATTTGACTTAATACAATCATTGCTGTCAAACCGTGTAATGAAGGTCATCCTAAATGGATTATCCTTTAGTTGCTTTCTCATGAATGCAGGTGTTACCCAAGGCTCTTTTCCTGGGTCCTACACTGTTTCTGATCTTCATTAACAATCTTCTCGATGTCATCAGTTCCCAAGTAGGTATCTATTTATATGGGCTAGTGGCTGAGTGGTTAGAACATTCGCTTTCTGACCAGGAGGCCTGGGTTTGAATATCACCATAGTAGATTTGTCAGGAAGGAGACTTCCTGATGATATCAATGTGGAGTGGGGACAATTCCAGCATGTAGCACCTTTGGAAAGTGCCTGAAAACCATATCATTGGTTGACCCAATCCTTGTGAGTGTCGATAGCTGTGCTAGCACAAAGTCACAAGCCATCATGACCGAGGGTTTGAGTGTGCTGGTGTAGTTCAGTTTGTTGATCATTCTGGATAACATGCTCTCTCCCAGAAACTGTAACTAAGGTCTACTCAACATAGTTGCAATATAAACCACAGGTTGGATCTATGGATGTTGAAAAAACACAAATGTGCCTGAGCAAGAGTCTGCAACGGGGATCTGCTAGCCACCCTAGTAGACGAGTATCCTTGAATATGAGTTGCCAGCTATTATTATTATTATTATCTATACAGATGACACCGTTATTTACTCCTTCCTCAATAGCAAATCTGGTATTGCTGACAAAACTAACCTGGCCGTTGGTCTCGAAAAGGACCTCCAATCTGTGATTGACTGGGGCAAGAAATGGTTGGTAAACTTTAATGCCTCAAAAACAAAACTGCTCTTATTTATCCACCACAGAGAACCCTCCATTAGAATGTCTGATGCTCAACTCCAAGAGAGCAATTCTCTGCACCTGCTTGGTCTCATGCTGTCCACTGACCTGAGATGGAACAAATACATTGAATCAATAGCTTCATCTACCACAAGGAAAGTTTGTTCTGTGTTGTGTCAGAAAGTTTTTCTTGCCTCAGTCCATCCTTCAAATCTATAAATCAACCATTTGACCTTGCATGGAATAATGCTGCCATATATGGTCTGGAGCCCCCACTGTTTGTCTCAAGGTTCTTGACAAAATCCAGAGAGGGATATGCAATGTGATTGGTCCTGATCTGGTCTCTTGTCTACAGTCACTTTCTCACAGGCATGCCATCACTTCCCTCTGTCTTTTCTACAAATACTTTCACGGTAACTGCTTCGACAAGCTACTTTTGCTGGTTCCCAAACTGCATGAATTTAAGTGTGCTACGAGGTTGGCATCTCAGTCCTACACTTTCCCTATCAAAACTGTTAAATGTAGCTGTCTTTTCTATTCCAATAGCTTCATGTCTTGCACTTCCCGTCTGTGGAACTCCCTTCCTCTTACTTGCTTCCCTGATAGATGTAAACTTCAATTATTCAAATGCAATGTCAATCGACTTCTTCAGATGCCTTGATCTAATTCCTTGTCCTTTTTTTTTTTTTAAGCTTATCACCCCAAGCAAGGCTGGAGGCCACTAGCTCACAAGGGGTTACAGAAGGTTTGGAGGAAAAGCAGATAGGAGTGGTAAAGGAGAGGATGTAGAGAAAGATAGTGGATCGATCAAGGCAAGGGGGTTACAGAAGATTTGGAGCGAGAGCAGATAGGAATGAAAGGTGAAAGGATGTGGAGAAGGGAAGTGGATAGATCAAGGCAACTGGAGATGTCGATTGACGTTACACTTAAATAGTTGGAGATTATATTTGTCAGGGAAACAGGAATAAGGAAGGGAGTTCCACAGGTGAGATGTGCAAGACATGAAGCTATTGGAGTAGAAGAGACATCTACATCTAACAGTTTCAACGGTGAAGGGGTGGGAATGGGATGCCAGCCTCGTAGGACGTTGAAATTCATGAGGCCTAGGAACCAGCGAAAGCAGCTCCTCGGAGCAATTACCGTGAAAGTATTTGTAAAAAAGACAGAGCGAGGCAACGTGGTGTCTGTGAGAGAGCGACTGCAGACGAGATGACAGATCAGGGCCAATTACATTGCATATCCGTCTCTGGATCTTATCAAGAACCCTGAGGCAAACAGCAGGGGCTCCAGACCATATATGGCAGCAATACTCCATGCAAGGGCGAATGGTTGATTTATAGATTTGGAGGATCGATTCCAGGGAGAAAAATTTCCTGGCTCGGCACAGGTAACCAACTTTCCTTGCGGTGGATGAGGCAACTGACTCGATGTATTTGTTCCATCTCAGATCAGTGGCCAGCGTGAGACCGAGCAGCCGCAGAGAGGAGCTCTCGAGAAGTTGATCATCAGACATTCTAATGGGATGCAGGGATGGATCCTTGTGGTGGTTAATAGAGAGCAGTTTTTGTTTTAGAGGCGTTAAAGTTAACCATCCATTTCTTGCCCCAGTTCACAACCGATTGGAGGTCCTTTTCTATTCGAACTGCCAGGTTAACTTTGTCAGCATGACTAGATTTGTGTTTGAGGCAGGAGTAAATTGTGGTGTCATTCGCATAGATGCCGACTTGGGAATCTATGGCGTCAGGAAGGTCGTTTATGAATATGAGGAACAGAGTAGGGCCTAGGATGTAGCCTTGAGGAACACCTGCGTTAGTGGGATAGGAGCTGGAGATGAATCCATTGAGAACGACCTTCAATTCACGGTTTGACAGGAATGATTGTATTAGGTCAAACAATCGACCTGTGATACCATAACCGAAGAAGGCCGGCATGCCAAACTCTATCAATCATTTATCCTTTCATCTATCATGCTTCTTGCTCTCACTCTCTGTAACCACTAGCATAATAGTGGCACTCTCGCCATGCTTGGGGTGAAATGCTAAAAAAACAAAAATATGAAGTAATCAGTAAAGTACAATAAATGTGAATGAATTTTTAAAGGTAGTTGCTGTACATGCGAACAAAGCAAAATATTTTACTGAATATTGCCAGTAGAATACAACAAGTATCAGGGGAAAAAAGTGAATGATCTCTTTAAAAAATAGTACTGACTACCATACAAACTAAAAAAAAGTACTAGGAAGAATTTTTATACCTGGTGGACTCAGGCTTATCCATAACCATAGCATACCAGTAGAGCATAAGGTTTTCTCCCATCCATAATTCACTGGTATTAGGTTCAGGGCAGTTTTGTGTTACATTTAAAAATAAAAATACACTTGCAAAAGTTAATATGGTACTTTACATTAAAGTAGTTAAAACCTGCCATGTGTTCCACTGAGTCAAATGCTTTTTTCATTGTCAGCCAAATTTAACTGAATTGTTATATTCTTTTTTTTCAGTCAACTGATTTTTTGTCTGTAGATGTTCTATTGTTGAGTGGCCATTCCTCAAACCCATCCATTCTCATAGCTGATATTCATTTAGAGTATTCGTTAAATTTACTTTTAAGTACTTTCCAAAGTACACACACACAGACAGACAATGATAGTATTGTGATGGAGCAGGGTCTTTTATTATTTTTTCTTATAAAGTGGGATTATTATTAGTTGTTTAAGTTTTAAGATATGTTTCTTTCTTGTATACACTGGATAGCTATGCTAAACTTTTGTGGAATTTTTAAAGCTCTTGCATCTTTCAAAAGGTCTGTGACTATGCCATCTTCGCCTGGTGCTCGTTCTTATTTCACAATTTGATTTCATTAGTTGTGATCTCAGAAACACTGCTATATCTGTTACAGTGAATGTTGGTTATATCTTTTATTTTCAAATGCAGTTTGCATAGTACTCTTAAGTTATGATTCATATTTAATCCCTATATTAATACTGTATTATTGCACCTGATGAAGGCCATAGGGCACAACAGCTGAAACTTTGTGATAATAACAACAAAGATGAAAACATGATTTCAATTTATATGATTTATTTATCAGAGAAAAAACACTTGCATTATTTAACCTTGGACTATTGTCCTCACCTTTGTTGTTATTATCCCAATGTTTCTGCCATTACACCATCCAGTCTTCATCTGGTGTTTGTTGATCTGGGTAACCTTAATTTCAAACTGAACCCTTTATGTAATCTATGGGAGTAGTCATTCTGCCCATGTCTGAAGATGTCTTGTTTAGTTCTTCACTTCAACTCAGTTATTACTCCCCCACCGTTTCCACTGAATCCAAATACCCATTGCCCGACCCTGGGGAGTGAACTCGCTATTACTGTCACCAAATTCACAAGCCAATACTTTATTCCGCTAGGGTATTGTCTTGGTTGATTTGTTTTTTTTGGGGGGGTGGGTATACAGCATTTTTAGTTTTATCTCTCTCAGTATTTATGTTATATTTCTCCTTTCATTAATTCTCATATTGACTTTGTGTATTTCCACATTGTTCTTGATATTTCCATATGTTGTTTTTCGCTATTATCCCTACTGTTTCCTTAATTATGTTTGTTATTTCATTCCCCAGTCACAAACACTGCTTTCTATCTCATTTGTACGTGCTTTCACATTCATAAGATGTCACATGACATTTCTTAAAGTTCATAGATCATTTGAATGATAACATGATGAGAGTTTTGCTTGTTTATAAATTTTATCCATTTCTGACCTTTGGTTGGCCAAATGTTAGTAAAGTTTATGTCTGTAGCAATGAATTTTCTATTTAACTCAATTCTAATTTTTATTTAAACAATTTTAATGCCCGTTTCTAGCAGATATCACAGAGCTGAATTTCAGGCTTCTGAAATGCAACTTCAAAACAAAATTTATATTTATTTATGATAATGATTCTATTTGATTTTTTGTTTATTTACTGTTTCATACTTTTCATGACATGTTCCATTTAAAAATCTGGTCAATTTTAGTGAAAAATTGTTGCTTTTAAAATTAAACATTTTGTTTTACATAAGATAGAAGCATTATTGAATATATAGATAAAAACTTGCAGTCCCTGTAATGATTACTTATATAGTGGCACAGTAAATACTCAGAAAATATATCAGAAATTATTTTAATATAGAAATGCTTGGTAGATTATATTAATGTTAAGTGATATTAGTCAGGCTATAGATTTAGTTAAAATAATTTTGATGTAGCAATGCATTTCAAGTTATTTTAATACAACCTGTTTATATAACCTGTCATATGACAGGTATGGTTTATTAAATATGTCCAAACTTTGATTCACTCTAATGATTACATATAAGTTATGCCTCAGCAAATATGAGCATCACAAACACACATAGGGAAGTAGGCAAATGCTAATATTTCCACAAGGCATTTATTATGTGAAGAAATAAATATCAATCCAAAACATTGTTCAGTTATTAAATTTCTGATGGCAAATAGGAAATATTAAATTCAGGGGTGTGCTGAGTAAGTAAAAAGTGTTCATTTTTAACTGCTCCCAAAAGAATTTGTCATGGTCTACCGTCAGTAAACATTAAGTTTGTTATTTTGTCCATTTATTTTTAAATGCATTTTTTTTTCTTTTTAAAGACAATGTCTTCTGAACATTAATAATTTGAATAGTGATCTGCAAAAGCCTTTCATTTTCCAAATGTTTCTAATGATTGTGAATTATTTCTGCTTGAAGTTTGTATAAAAATAGCTTTGAGGTTTGTTTTTTGTAACAATTGTTGATATTGGAATAAAATGCAAAATAGATTTTAATATTCATAAAATGTATTTTTTTCATTCCTTTCATAGTTTTAGTTTATTATTTACAGCCATCTGTTATCTTGCATTAATTAGTATATACAAGATGAGAATGCATGTATATACATTATGACAAATTATATCAATAATCTTTCTTTCACTCATATATATATATATATATATATATATATATATATATATGAAACAAAATAAAAAGAAAGAACAGACAGATTTATAATCCAGAGCTCTTTTGCATTTATTTTTAAAAACAGTGCTTGATACACAGTAGAGTATAATATTATAAAGATTAATATTATAGAAGTTACATTTCAGAAATGACCATGTTTCAAAACCAAAGCTTAAATTTTAAACTTAAAATTTAAAGTTCAGTTCTATTTTCAAATGATGCAGAATAAATTTTTTAAAACTTTGATTTATTTTATTTATAAGCCAAATAGTATTATATATTTTAAGTTGGTGGGTGAATGAGAATTCAACATTTTTTATTAAGTGGGTGTTGGCTTTTTTTGACAAATCAAGATACAAGTATATTTTTATGTGGCAAAGTGAAAATTGGTTACGGTTAGGTGGCGGTTTAAAATTTCTCTCTGTTGATACTGACTTCCTTTTATGTGAACGTGTCATCACAGTCTGTTATTTTTTATTTTATTTTGGGTTACACTACAATAGAGTTGGCATTTTTATTTATTTTTTATTTAATTTCTTATTTTTTAAACTACATTGAAATTTTCTTAAAGGTCTTTTCAAATATGATTAGCTCATTATTTATATTTATATTTTTATTTATAAAGATCTAAAATAAAATATTTATTATATTTATTAATAAACTATATATGGTATTGTAAAATTAAAATATTAGAATTTAATTATGCATTTATAAACTTTTATTTATGATCAAATAATAGATATATAATTATGCAAATTATTTTTATAATTAATTAGTTTTTAAGGGAAATATGAGACAATGTCTACAAAAAACTGCTATTTCATTTCTTTGATTTAATAAATTTTTATCTTTCAGAAACTTAATAATATATAACTTTTCATGTAGGCACAAAGGACATGGGTCATTTAAAGATCTACATGTTCTCTTTTTTTTATTAGTTTCCATTTTACTATGGATGTTTTATTTGTTTCTTTTAAATGCCAAAAATATTTGTATAGGGATGTTTGGTTGTGATACTTAATATTATTGAAGGAAGTCAGATGTTGGTTCCATCTTAATTTAAATTCTTTTTTAGTAGATCCAGTATAAAATTTCACAATATTAGGATTCTCAATAGATGAGATTGTGCATAGGTAAACTGCAGATTCTTTGAGACATTTATTATTCAAAGGACAATTTTCAGGATTCCTACATTTACATAATTTTCTTTAATATCATTTATTCTTATTTCTAGATGACTATTTCTTTGATTATGGCTTAAGTATTTATTTAAAATTTTATTATGTTTTTTAATAATTTTTTCTAAATTTTCAGTAAAATTGTAACTTAATTTCAGCATATTTTTATTAAAAATTTTGCTAAGTGTATTATTTTTAGGAAAATTTTATCAATTAAAGCAAGAAATTTATGCCCTAACTTACTACTAACCATTTGGTTGAATGGGGGGGGGGGGTGTAACAAATGATTTTTCTATTTCTTCTCCGGCTTTTATTATCATTTTTTATATAATTAATATCAAGGCATTTATAGCCACTATTCTTTAAAGCTTTATTATAAAAATTACTGTGTTCATAGAATATTTTTTTCATTAGTAGATTTTGTACTTATTCTTTTTTCAATAGATGAAGGTATATGCTTTATTATAGATGGGGGATGATTTGACTTCGGGTGTATATATATATATAAAGGATTAGTATTAGGTTTTTTATAAAGTTGGTAGATATTATTCACTAAGTGTAATGTTATATCAAGGAAGTTTACCATTTTTAATTTATTATTAACAGAATCTTTCAAATTTAGGCATTTAAATTTTCTATATATTAGCTTTCTAATCTTATCAATTTTAAAGTTTGTAAACTTCCTCACAACCATAAGGCCATCATCCCTACACAGTCCAATGTCTTTAATATTAATTTCATGATGTGCACTTAGATTATATAAAATAAATAGACCAACATGGTTGGAAGACTCAGCAGAGTCCAACGATCCCATTGTGATATCAAAATGATTTTGAGAATGTTTTATTCACTGTTCGCTATTATGAATGAGGACAGATTTTTTGCATTCATAATTATGTTGCTATCTTCCTCAGATAGATCAGAGTATAGAGTAGCAACTTCCAGGGCAGCTGCGAAAAGTTCTTGTGATATTGATGTTCTTGATGTCAAACTGTATTATGGTACAATTTGATTTATCCTGAATATTTGAAAACCAATTGGTAACTTCTTTTGTATTAATCCAATTAAAACCAATTGGATTAATAACCTTAACTGATTTTCACTTTGCCACATAAAAATATACTTGTATCTTCATTTGTCAAAAAAGCCAACACCCCCTTAATAAAAAATTTTGAATTCTCATTCCCCCACCAACTTAAAATATATAATACTATTTGGCTTATAAATAGAGTAAACAATTTTTAAAAAAAGATATTCTGCATCACATGAAAATGGAACTGAACTTCAAATTTTAAGTTTAACTTAGGATTTAGGTTTTGGTTTTGAAACATGGCAATTTCTGATCGTGATGAATACATATTTTAAATAAATAATTATAATATATATATATATAAATATATATATAATTTTAAATGAGGAGTTGTGAAAAGATTTTGGCTCACCCCAAAACGTTGGTTCACTGTATCATGCTAGACAGTTGCCAGAATCTATCTTACCATCCATCCATGCATTGATTATTGCTGTCACATCTGGTCTGGTGCTTCTACTATGTATTTAGAGATTCTTGGTAAAACCCAAAGAAGAATCTGTAATGTTATCTGTCCTGACCTGGCATCTTGGCTTCAGTCTCTTTCCCACCGCCATAATGGAGTTTCCCTGTGCTTTTTTTTATAAATATTTTCATGGTAATTGTTCTGATGATCTTTTCTCTGTGGTATCCCAACTTTATGAATATAAGTGCAATACTAGATTGGCAGCTAGGTTTTACTTGAAATTGCCAGATGTAACTGTAATTGCTGTGCTAACAGTTTCTTCTATTGCACTTCTCACTTGTGGAACACTCTTTTTGACTTTTTAATTTCCAGTCAACTTTGATCTTCAAAATTCTAAATCCAATGTTAATCCTGATTTTGATCAGCTTGAGAAATTTTGAATACTGCTTCCTGGTATAATATTTGCACATGCCATATATAATTACTCATGATAAATATATATATATCTATATCTATATCTATATCTATATATATATATATATATATATGAATATAAAAGTGTCAACACTTAGAGGCGACAGTCTGAAACATGCTAGATGCAATCGTCAGGCAACTGTCTGCCTGACGATTGCATCTAGCATGAAACAGACTGTCGCCTCTAAGTGTTGACTTCTATGTTCACTTCTATATTTACACATTTTCTTCATATATATATATATATATATATATGCAAAACAGAAAAACTTAACTTAATCTTCACTTATCCTGCTAAGAAATTTCTCCTGACAAATGGATGGCGTGACTGCTGGAGAGTTCATCTACAAAACTCTAGTCAGGATGCTGAAGCTAAAACCAATCACCTAAATGAAAAACTTTATATTTGTATTATATATACACAGACACAAATAAAGGGGTGCTTAAAAGTTTTGGGGTCTAATTCACTTTGCAAAAATCAGAATTCTGATGTTTAGTTATTGAAATACTGATTTTGAATAGAAGATTTAGAGAAGTTTTCAGCACCAACCTTATATATATATAATTTTCTAATTAACTTCTTAATGAACAATAAGAAACTACAACTAAAAGCTTCATGTATTTTCAAGTAATCATCAGGCAGTCGGCAACTATTTTTTTATGAAAATGGACATTTTATACATCCTCAGCCAGTTCAAGATGTTACAACAAGAGTAGCTGATGTGTACACACTAGGCAAACTGAGATGAGAAATGCCCATACGGCCCAGAGGGAAATGTTGAAAAATCACCAATACTTGGGTGGAACCTTAAAATGCCAGAAAAAAAATCAAAGTATAGTAGTAACTAGAAAGCACTCGATTGCATGGGAAGCAGTAATGGCCTCAGTGAAGGAGCATAATGCTAAAAGCAAAATAGTGCTCAACATACTGAGTCCTCAAAGTCCCCCATATCACAGCATATCATTTAAGCAATGTACAAAGTAACCAAATCCTAAGGGAGTATGTGGCAAAGGCAAACATGGAAAAAATAGCTCAATGGCATATTAATATAATTTTCTAAATGTCTTCCCAGTGACAGATACTCAAACCTTTCGTCACAATGATTTGCAACTGCATGCTTGCACAACCATTGGTGGCTCCCAAAGACTTCTGTCTACCCAATTTCACTCACAAATCTTGGTGCTATGGTTTTTCAGGTACTTTCCTAAGGTGCTGCATGCTGTGATCACCTCTCCCAGACCAATAACATCAAGAAGTCACTTTCCTCACAAATTGATCATGGTAAGGTTTGAACCTTGGTCTCATGGTCAGAAAGCTCTCTCCCAGAAACTGTAACTAAGATCTGCTCAGCATAGTTGCAGTATAAACCATAGGTGGTGGGCTCTGTGGGTGTTGAACAACCTGAGCAGGCATTTGGAACAGGGATTGACTAATTGTCCTAGTTGGCCAGCATCCTAAAAAATGGGTGGCCAGCCATATATATATATATATATATATATATATATATATATATATATATAATTTTACCTTTCCAATAGATTGGTTTCACCATCTCTGGTATCATCATGCAGTAAATTTGACTTTCCATCAAATTTCCTATTCCTGTAAAATTGCTCTACATTTTCAGCATTTGGATTTGCTATGAGCACTTATTATTCATATAACTGTTTTTTGACAAATATTTAATTTGTCAGTTTAGTTTTAATTGAACTGTTTTTAATTTTATATATATATATATATATATATATATATATATATATATATATATGTATGTATACACTGGACTTTCATGTTGCTTTTGATGTATAGGAGTGAAGCAGCTCATTTCTTAGAACCAACAGCCAGATTACCAGCACATATCATTTGATTATATTGGTGAAGGCTTATGCAAAAAGAGTCACACAGTATGCAACAAATTCCCTGAATGACTCTCTGCAGGTTTTAAATTAAGAGTTGTCCTTCACCTAGACCATTCACCATGGAAGTCTATGGAACCCATGCTATTTACCCAGAGCTGGGTGGAGAAGAGATGGATTCATATCTTTCCCAAGGCCAGTAGTACATAAGTGAATGTAATGGTCTTGACTGGAATTCAATCTCGGCTCTCTGATTCCCCATTTAGAGTTGCTATCCATTACTCCTGCGTGCCTCCACATATATTGTCAAAACAATATATATATATATTTTCATTTATATATATATATATATATATATATATATATATAATTTTTTCTGCACTGAAGTGTTAACTGAATAAACTCCTTTTCAAAAAACACACACTTAAGAAAATGCTCAATGAAAACAGATGTAATAAAACATTTATAAAATATGTCTAGTTCACTACTATTTAAGTTTCAACCAATGTAGTGTTCTTGTGGCTGTTTCCAGATTCTAGACATTTTTCCAAATTAATTTATATAATCTGGTCCCAGACTGAAGAACTTTATAGTGAGTGAAACTTAAGCAGCAGTAAACTAGGCATATATTTTATAACTTATTAAATCCTCTTATACGTGTTTATGTGTTCAAAAGATACATTTACCTTGCAACATATAAAATGCACTTTTTTGTTTAAAATCTGTCCCCTAAAATTAATCTGTATTGTATATAGTAAAGGTCAGGCTTGATTTTCGTCAATCTGGTCTGAGGCAGGCTGTAGACATGTACCCTGATTTCTATATTTCCAACATATTTCGTTCTACATTTAATATATGTCCTATAGATTGATTTAAGGTGGTGCTGAAAAATTCTTGGTGTGGGCATTTTCCCAAAATTTAACAAAATTATCAGAATTGTTTTTTTGAATCCTTTCTTGGTTGGTCTGAGAACTTGCCATCTCCCCCTCATATATATTTGTGTGCAAAGAAATTCATCAATCTTTCTTTTATTGACATTGACAAACATACATATATACCATATAATTGCTCGTCTATAGCCTGTCTGTCGGCAGCTTTGTATGTCATTGCCTGTCTTTATTGAGGTATTTTTGCCCTATCAGCTTAATGCAATTTAATTGCTTCAATCTCAACAATAGTTTTCCTAAGTCTTGTTTAATGTCTTTTTATTTGCTCTTAAATGAACTCAAAGTTTATTGTAACTAGTATGAATAGCAACATACAAAGGTTTGGAAATGTAATTAAGAGTATCACCTCTAGGACATGTAGGCATTTATATACTTATTATAGAATAGATTATTTTTAATAGTTCATTTCAGTATGTCAGGGATTTTTCTCATATGTTAGCTGTTATGTATGTTTTTTTTCCTCTTTTTATCACATTTTTCAGAGATATATTCTTTAGCTTTGAAAATAAATTAAGAATTCAGAACAAAGAAATAGTTTCTGATGAAATTTGAATTTGTGCTTGATTCTTTTTCATTCACTTCACACTAATGCATTTAAAGGAAAAGGCATGAAACCCTCTTTTTCCTCCAGCTGTGAGTTAGAAAGGCAGACTGGGCTCTCTTGCCTTGAGGTGGCAATCAGTCAAGAAAAAAAACTCAAAACCAACCTAAGAGGGATGGATTAGCCCAAGACACACCACAATTGCATGTGGTTTCTTTATGACCCTAATGACCTAGAGGGGTCATAACATAACAGGCCCACAGGAACTTACTATCACATATAGCAATAATCATAGCATCTTAAAGCTACTGAAAGACAGACTCAGTACTTATTTCTAATTCTATGTGGTGGTGCTGAATAGTTCTCAGCCCAACTAATTTCATTAAATCAGTATTTTCATGAGAACTCTACTGATTTTGCAAGTATGTGTGCTGAGGACTTTTCAGCACTCTACATTTGATCTTATGGCACATTTTGCTTCTTATTGAATCAAAGAATTTCATGTCATCAGAGGCTCGGAGATATAAACTGCTCATTAGGAGCCATTTTATCAGCAGGTCACTGCCATTTTTTCTTAAAGAGGATAAAATATTTTAAACAGTTCTAACTTTGACTGTTAGGTCAATATTTTAATATTTGGCAAGTTAGAGTTTCTTTAATTTTGAATGAAAAAAAAATGACAGGATTATTTACACTACACTTGGTCTTACTATCTTCAATCTGAGTATCTGAGGGCTTAGCCACTGATCAAAGTGTCACTGACACTTTCACCTTAGATCAGAGTGGAGTAATCTGAGTGTGAGTCATATCTACAGTCAGGTTCTCATTTTTAAGTAAGATGGATGTGTCTTTGACTTTGGGCAGGATGTGGCAAAACATGAGGCACATACTGCAAATACATAAATAAATAAAAATATATAAATATATTATTATTTATCTATATATAGATAAAAATATATATATATATGTGTGTGTGTGTGTGTGTGTGTGTGTGTGTATGTATGTATATACAAAGGGAAGCT
Source organism: Acanthosepion esculentum (assembly GCA_964036315.1). Classification (NCBI taxonomy): domain Eukaryota; kingdom Metazoa; phylum Mollusca; class Cephalopoda; order Sepiida; family Sepiidae; genus Acanthosepion; species Acanthosepion esculentum. The sequence goes on from OZ038495.1 coordinate 72,003,447, forward strand.
AGAACTCCTGCAGGACAAATACTTGTCAAAGAGTGGATGAACCGCTTTGAGTGGTCAATGGTCATCTAGCTATCTCTGTGCAAGGCCATAGAAATATTTTGTCTGGTATCCAGATGCGCAGTTAGCCAACTGGGGGTGGGACCTCCCAATTTTCTGGCAGTCTTCTAGGAGAAGGAAACTGATAGAAAACCTGCCTCATGGCCACACTAGATATCTTGCAACTGTTTGTCTCTGGGAAATGTGGCTTTGTGGTGAGGTTTGATGGTGTGCTGTGCAAGCTGCATCTGACCTTAAAACCCGCAGGGGCATTACTGACAACTTGTCAGCATATAGTTTTTTTTTTCTCAATTCAAATTTGATGGCGATGCAGCGACCCATACAGGTCTGATGGGCTGGAAGTGCATAGCTGCTGACCTGCACATTTGGCAGCCTTTGGGAAAGAAGCATGCTGAGTAGCCCTTTTAAGGAGAGCACTGCTCACCAGAAGATTACTGGAAGGGTTTAGAAAAGGTGACCCCAAAATTGCCTGTCTCATTCATCTGGTCAGAATAGCATGGACGGCGGATGTCTATTTGTTGCTTGAACAGAAGTTAAAAACTATTGATGAAAAGGAAACTATCTTGTAGGAACGTACAGACTCTTGTAGATAATCCTGTGGGATCTGTTTCTGAATGCAGAACGGCTCTGGTGTCTAGGGAGCTAGAGAGATATTCTATAGATGTAGCTGCTCTCTCGAAAACTCGTTTAGCTGGTGATGGTCAATTTCAAGAAGTTGGAGGTGGCTACACTTTTTCTTTTGGAAGGGAAAGTGCACTGAGGAGGATAGAGTAGCTGGTGTGGGTTTTGCTGTATGTAGCATACTTGTATCAAAACTTTCTGAACACCTTAAAGGAGTCAGTGAGCATTTAATGACTCTTCACCTACATCTGAATGGATCATCATACACTACAATCATTAGTGCCTACACTCCAACAATGGATGGTACCGACATTTTAAAGACTCAATTCTATGAATCTTTGAAAAGTATACTCAACATAATTCTAAAAGATGACAAGATTGTCCTCCTTGGTGACTTCAATGCCCAAGTTGGTGCAGATTGGGAGACCCAGAATTGCTTGGGGAAATATGGCGTCGGGAATATCAACACCAATGGTTTAATGCTTCTTGAACTCTGCATCAAGTTTAATCTTTTTATCTCGAGCACTCAGTTCAAGCACAAGGGTGATCTACGTGGATGCATCCCCATTCACACCAATGGCATCTCGTTGATTATGTCATCATCTGCAAGAGAGATATGCAGGATGTCTATATTGTTAGATCTATGCATGGTGCAGATAGTTGATAGACCATGCCCTAGTGAGGGCCAAAATGAATTTTGTCCTTGAATCATCAACTAAACAAAACAATGGAAAACCTCCAGCACATCTGAATGTTGCAAAACTGCATTTCTTGGAAACACAGGAATCACTAAAACAACAACTTACTGAAATCAATGATACATCTTCATAGGACTCTTTGAAGAAGAATATATATGAAGTGGCTGAGGAAGTTCTGGGTAAAATGCCAGCAAAATATTGAGGCTGGTTTGATGAAAATGATGATGCTATCAAGGAGATCATTGCAAGAAAGAATCAGATATGAAGTTCAATGTTGCAAAAAGGCCTGTCCAAAGAACAACACAGTAAACTGTGCAAGGAGTTTAAAGCTGCAAAAGCAGAAGCTCAACGTGTTCTTCAAGCTATGCAGGAAAAATGGTGGTCAGAGCTAGTAGATGAAATGCAGAATGCAGCGAATTCAAATAATACCAAGCAGATGTACTGCTTGATGTGGGGACTGCCATGATGGTATTATGACAAGACGCAGGTCAACTGGCAAACCTTTTCAATATACATAGTTAATGCGCAGCCTATGCTGATGACGGGTCGCAGACACAATTCAGCACGCACAGGGATTCATGGATCGACTATCAGGGTCATGTAAGGCTTTTGTACTGTTCATCAGCATTGGCAAGACAGTGGCGAGGTATCAACCTGCCCATGGAATTCAGTATATAGAGCCATCAATTTATGTTGACGGTAGTCAACTTGGGGTAGTAGACAAATTTGTATACCTGGGTAGCACCCTCAACTGCCGCTGCTCCCTTGATGATGAGATAGTGTTATGGATTAAGGCGGCCTCTGATGCATTTGCAGCACTCAAGTTCCGTGTTTGGAGTCAGAAGGGCATAAAAACGCAGACAAAAATTAAAATATATAATTTCTGCATTATGTCATTTCTGCTATCTGAAGATATTGGAACGTTTTCATCAACAATGCCTCAGTCGGTGCATGAAATCCACTGGATATCTCACACCCTTGATACTGTTATTCTACAAAGGACCAATTCACTCTCTGTGGAAGCACTTATGCATAAATACAGATTGCAATGGATGGGCCACATTATTATGGCAGATGACAGAATGCCAAAACAATTAATGTCTGGAGAATTGGAAATGGTAAAAAGACTGCAGCACAAGCCAAAACTTTGTTACAAAGATTGCCTTAAAGAGTCACTATACAAGTGCAATATTGGTCTAGATAACTGGGAGACTCTAGCTGAAGACCAGATTTCTCGGAGAGATGGTATTGCTGATGGTGTCAAGATCTTCCATGAGGCACCACAAAAATATGCAGAACTGAAGAGAGGATTTCGAAAGGGATCCCTGAATTGCCATGAGGTGCCAACCTGGCCATGTGCCCAATGCAATCGAATATGTCTGTCCAAGGCAGGTCTGCTCAGTCACCAGAAATCACACCTAGACATATGACAATTTTGTAACGGCATGCTTTGAATGCCTGACCTGCACTACAATGTGCAAGTCCAGGTCAGGCTTGACAAGGCATATAAAAAGACACATTGGAAGTGATGATGTTCAAAGTCAACTTCCACCACCTGGAGATGATTTGACATGCCATATATGTAACAAGAAATGCAGATTGATGGCTGGCTTTGTGAGCCACTGTTGAAATGAATGCTGTGTTGTGGGGGGAGGCTTAACTGATGTACTGGACATGTCAGTGATGATCATACTTGCTTTGTGAGTCAACAGCCACTTTATGTATGTACAAAGGAAAAAAGACAATAGAAAAACTGTATGTAGTTTTAAATTCATTTTGTTTTTTTTGTCTTGAAAAAATCCATATGGGACAAAACACGTCAGCTAAAATTACATACAGTTTTCCACCTTGTTTTTTTTCCTTTATACATATTACCTTTTTTTACAGATTAATTCTAAGAATTTATATATATATATATATATATATAATCCCTCACTAAATGTAAAAAAAAAATTATTTTAGAGTTGTGAACATATTACCTTTTTTACAGATTAATTCTAAGAATTTATATATATATATATATATATATATATATATATATATATATATATATATATATATATATATAATCCCTTACTAAATGTAAAAAAAAAATTATTTTAGAGTTGTGAATATTAATTATTAAGCATAAAGGTAAATTACCGCTTCTTTAAAAACAAAAACAAAGAACAAACCATAATTTACATTAAAAATAAATCTGGATCAATGTATTAGGTCATCCCATAAGTTCTGTCCGAATTTTAACTTTTTGTTAAAATGAACGAAATTTAAAGAGTATTTTATAATGTCTAATGGAGCTGAACATTATTTTTATGTTTAGATGCATTTAAACTAATCAAATTTTATTTCAGAGAACAATAAAATTAAATTTTGTTTGATTAAAACCCTGCTAACATGGAAGTACCCAAGAATCATTTGAGGCACATAATGCTTTATGAGTTCAAGAAAGAAAACTCAGCAGCTGAAGTGGCTAGAAACATTCACTCAGTTTATGGAGAGGAATGTGTGAATGAAATAACTTGCAGAAGATGGTTTGCAAAATTCACAGGTGGAGATTTCACCCTTGAAGATGAAGATCAAACCGGACTGTGTGAATGAAATAACTTGCAGAAGATGGTTTGCAAAATTCACAGGTGGAGATTTCACCCTTGAAGATGAAGATCAAACCGGACGTCCAGTTGAGTTTGATGAAAAGCTTCTTGAAGCAGCCCTTGAAGAAAATCCTGCTTTATCAGTTGAGGAATTGGCAGTGGTTCTCAGTTCAAACCATACAACTGTTCATCGTCATCTTCAACAACTTGGAAAAGTTCCTAAACTTGGAAAATGGGTGCCTCATGAATTGTCTGAAAACAACCTCAAATCCCGAGTTGACATCTGCACTTCTCTCCATTCTTGCCAACTTGTTTCACCTTTTTTGGATAGACTTGTGACTGGCGACGAAAAATGGATCTTTTATCGAAATGTTAAGCATCGTAGACAGTGGCTTGGTAAAGGAGAAGGACCCCAGCAACAGCCGAGAAGGGAACTTCATGGGCAAAAGGTTCTTCTTTCAATCTGGTGGGATTGCCAAGGAATAATCCTCTTTGAATTCTTACCACCTAATGCAACAATTAATGCTCAAATATACTGTCAGCAATTAGAGCGTTTGAACCAAGCTTTGAGGAAAAAAAGACCTGCTCTAGTGAATCGAAAACGGGTGATGTTTCATCAAGACAATGTGCGACCACACACGTCACAAAAGATCGAAGAACTTGGTTGGGAGAAAATTCCTCATCCACCTTATTCTCCCAACCTTGCTCCTTCAGACTACCATTTGTTTCGTAGCTTACAGAATGATTTGGAAGAAACAGCTTTTGTAACACAAGAAGAGGTTAAAACTGACATTTGTGAGTTCTTCGAATCAAAGCCAAAAGAATTTTACAGTAATGGAATTAGTAAGCTTGTTAATAGATGGAAGGAAGTTATAGATAATCAGGGAAAATACATTGTTGATTGAATCTGTAATTAAATGTAACATTTGGTCACTTGTTTTCTTTATTCAAAATTCGGACAGAACTTATGGGATGACCTGATATTTATGCCTACATGTAATCAGCAATTCATTTCTCTTTTTTAATATGCTAGGGCTTGTATCAGTGACAACTCTAGGTCATCAATGTTTGTCGGGCTCATTACAATCTTTAGCAAAATATACTATTGGTATAACTTAGATGCTAAAATGATTCCTTTACTCTAATATATATTATTTTTTTAAATCTCTAGCCAGATATTTTTTTTTTAAATAACGTGTTTATCTATCTCGAATGTGTGCTTGTATGTATGTGTATGCTTTAGTGTGTTTATGTATCTCTTGGTGAATTTTATATTTATGAGCAGTACTGCTGACTGAGATCATATTTTCTCAACACTACTCCAGTCACATACCTCACCAAAAAATCTTCTAGTTGACAAGTAAGGTTTTCTTTGATTTTTGCCAACTTTAGGTTGGGCTAAATTTAATTTTTCCTTTTTTAATATCAATAAAATGTATTTCAGTCAATATTTTGATAAACAAAGTTAAATCAATTCTGGATCCAGCTGAAGTCAAAATAAAAATTATGCACTACAAAAGATTTTTGATGGTTTGAAATAGATATACTTGAATCACTTTGGCTATGCCTGACAAGCCCGACAGCTAGAGTTGCCACTGATATATATATATATATATATATATAAAAGACAGGATGTGTCTGTGTGTGTAACGAATGCACGGCCGCAATTTTCAACGGATTTGCACCAAAATTTACATGCACATGCTCCAAGTTATCGGGAAGGCCAAGACCGACTTTGCATTTCCCAACTCCCATTGATAGTGGAAATAATCGATTTTTTTCATGCTTCTACAGTAGTTTTCATGTAGTTTGGGGCCATTTTCTATTGGCCAGAGTGAGAGCCTATAGCTGGCTGCCACAAATAGGCAGGAAGATTCTATTGGCCAGCGTGAGAGCCAACAGCTGACTGACATGAATGTTAACTAGCATGCTAGCATGCACAAAAAATCAATAGCTGCATTCGTCACAAGTGGGAAAAATTTAAATCTGCATGGCACTTTACTCCAATTGGTTCATTCACTTGCTTAAACTCAATGTTGATTCTGATTCCGCAGAACTGGGTTGGGTGTGAAAACGTATTTGTTGTTAACATTCTTTTTTCATTCGGTTTTTCCAGTTACGAGTCCTTTTTTAAAGCTGATTGTTTTGTGTTCATTTTGTTTAGTTCTTTTTTCATAACAGATTTAATGTTTAGTATAGAGCTTAGAAAAAATTCGCAGTGTGAGATAGGCAAGAAGTAAGGCATGTAGCAACATCAGCACGGCAAAGGGCACTCCTTTGAAGGCAAGGAAGGGCAAAAATATTTTAAGTCAAGTGATAGCGCTTGCTGTATGAGTCATACGATTTTTGAATCAAGCATGGGCAACGCCGGGCCATGCTGCTAGTATATATATATATGTAAAAGTGGAAATTGATTTTGAAAACTTTTACCACTTTTGTCATACATCTTTCCTCCAAAACTGTGATATATAAAAATTTATATTTCATTATCCCATATATATATATATATATATATATATATATATATATATATATATATATATATATACATACACACACACACACACACACACACACTTATGTTTTAATATAAGAATGTTTATATTTTGAAATTCACTCCAAAAGTGATGCTTCCTATTTTATCATGATGTCAGTTGCAAGTGTTGGTTGTATGGGGTTGAACTGTCTCACTAATAACCTATAATTTTCTTTTTCATTGGTAACTATAGAAGCTGAGCAGCAGGTTGATAAAATGCATTGGAAGCACAGGTGTGAAATAACATTTATCCATGTGGGGAAAAAATTGCACCTTTTGATATTTGTTAACACTTGTTGAATGTTTGCAGAGACCATAAAGTCGATGTGAGCACAGTTAGGTTGTGGGTAATGCATTCCAATACTGACAGCAATGATATGTATGACTATGTGAAATATAGTGACTATGCAGAAAATAGTTTTCTAGCTGAAACCTTGCTCCTTCCAATAGTGCTACTGTTCTTGCTGTATATGTTAACATTTCCAGGGAATTAAATAGGAGGCATTCTTTTGTAGTGACTCTTCATAATATTATATATCAATAAGACTGTAAAAAATAACTGTCAATAATTACTGTATCATATGCAATCATCATTGGCCAAAAAAAAATGTGATGTCTCTCTGGAAAAACAGAGTTTGTAGCTAAAAACTTGCTTTATCCAGTGATGTTGCTGTGCTCCTTGTATCTGTCGAATGTTTGGTGTAAATAAATAGAAAGGTATTACTTTTGGAGCATTTTCTCTCTCCAGAGAGATAAAAACAAAATGATAAGGGAGCAGAAAGACAAATATCGAACAGCATGAATGATAAGAAAATAAATAATCTGAGATCAAGAAAAGGGCAAATATGGCTATCTCATGACAGAGGGACATATTTTAGAGGTTAGTGTGTCCCACAAGTTTGCACAATTTCATGTGAAACAAGATTCAATAAAACTGGGAGGCAGGTAATTTATCCATTACTGAGGCTGTTCAAATGTTGACTTCTAAATAGCATTCAATTAGCTTTTTCATAAAAGAAAAAAGTCACAAAAAAGCTTTTGCTAATTATTTTTTAATAATCTTTCGATAAGATTTCCTTCATATTCTTTTATTAGCAATTTCAGTCCACCGAAATTAAGCAACACCAAGCCTGGTCAGTATCTAAATGGGTGACTACTTGCGAATACCAGGTGCTCTAAGCTTGGATGTGCAGGGGATTTAATGGAAAATGACTCAGTATTGTTAATCAGAGAGCCATGTCCCAGTTTTTATTTTTGTTATGATTTCACCCCAAGTAAGGCAATAAAATGCAAGGGGTGACCGAGTGTTAGAGAATATGGGTTAATTAGTATGATTTGTATGACTAAAAACATTATTATCTAAAAAATATTGCTTACAAAATATTTAGATTTCGGTATTAATTTTGGCAAATCAACCCACAAAGATTGATATACCACTAAACAAAACCAACCAGCCAACCAACCAACAATCCATATTAGTGAGGGTTTTTTGATGAATTATTTTACTATTATTATTTTCTAACTTATCTTATTGTGGGATTTTTAGATGAATCAATTTGCTTTTGCTCTCTGATTAGCTTTATTTCATCTTACTTTCTTGATAAAACTGTTTTTCACTATTCATATTTTATGATTATTTTCTATCTCAGTACTAGAGATCTGCATACTTTTTGTCCAATAACTGAAATGGTTTGCACTTGAGAAGAAGGAAGTTCTTTTTCACATGACTTGAATCTACATTGGTCTAATAACAGAAGTGTCTCTGATCCCGAAGTAAATTTTACCATATGATGTATTGTTATGATCTTTTTTTCTTTTAAAGAAGATCCTGAAAATGTTTAGCATATTTCTATAAGTGTGCTTTAATTGGATTAAAAATTGAAAATGCTCACTTGACTCTCAAGAAACCAATATAAATTTTGAAAATTTAATTGGTGTACAAATTTATGCATAGAAACAGAAATGTGTCCAGACTAGTTGTTTCATTGAAAATTCAATTAATGATAATCATTATAGTTAAAAGATTTTTTTTTCAGATTTTAAAATTATTTTTCATTATACCAGTTTTTTTATATGTTAATAAGCACAAAAAAGGAATATAAAACTTAATTTCCAGAACAATAGGTTAAATACAACAAATTTGACAAGCAAATTATGCAAAATAGGAAACGACAAAATTATTCATACAGTATGAAAAAATTTTCACAATATTAATAGTCAATAGCATGGTCTCTCATCTTTATAACTTGCTGCAATCATTTTCTAAAGTTTTTGATGAGATTTGAAGAAGTCTTTTCTGGGATTTTCTTCCATTCTTCAATGGTTACATGTTCTAATTCCTGAAGGTGTTTTGGTGACCGACGATTTATTCGAAACTTCAATTCTTCCCATATAATTTCAATAAGATTCAAGTCAGTACTCATTGAAGGCCATGGCAGAACTGTAATCTTCTTTTTCTGAAACCACACAGTCACTGATTTAGATGTATATTTGGAATGATTATCTTGCTGGAAAATAAATTGCTGACCTAGATGAAGATTTTGCACTGATAGTTGTAGATTTTCATCCAGAATTTTGATATAGTCTGCAGATTTCATTATTCCTCTAATTGCAATTAATTGTCCAGTCCCCCTTGAACTAAAACAACCCTAATACGTCATGGAGTTGCCTCCATTAATTTTAAGGTTGCCACTGTGTTCTTTAGGAGGAAAGCCTCACCTTTCTTGTGCCAAATCTTCTGTACATCATTTCGTTCAAAAAGCTCAATTTTTGTTTCATTACTCTATAATACTTGTTCCCAATAGCAATTTTCTTTGTCCAAGAATGTTTTGGTGAAATTAAACGGAGCAACAATGTGACATGGTTTGTGAAGAGGGGTTCATCGTGGTCAGTTTCCATACAAACCATTTCTATTTGAACAATTTTGTATTGGACGAGTGTCTATGCTGATACCCATCATATCCAAACTTTTCGCAATGTCTTTCAAAACAACTCTGGGGTTTATATTAACTTTGTGACACAGTTTTTGTGCAGTTCTCGGTGACAATTTGGGTTTTCTTCCACACTCAGGCAAATTCCCTGTCATGCCAAACTGTTTAAACTTCTTTATAATGGATTGTACCATTGATCTAGGGATAGCTAACTGATTTGAAATAGTGGTGTAACTATTTCCTGACTTGTGGAAGTTAATAGTTCTCTGTCTCAAGTAAATGCTAAGCTCCTTTGTCTTCTCCATCGTGTTAACATAAGAATAACAATGGTGACACTCTATGAACCACGTGATGTTCTTTGCTAGAATTATCACAAATATTCTACTGAATAAATAGTTTAGAAGACTTCACCAATAAAATAATTATGTAAATTACTTATACTTACACGAATCAATCAATTTAAGAGGATATTTTCTACTGCACGAATAATTTTGTCTTTTCCTATTTTGGATAATTCGCCTGCCAAATTTGTTATATTTAACGTATTCTTCTGAAAATTGAGTTTTATATTCCTTTTGTTGTGCTTATTAACAGATAAAAAACCTGGCATCATACAGGCATCAGTTTCTGAGAAATGGATAAAAAATATTTAAAATTGATGGGTGTACGAATAATTTTGTCGTTAACTGTATGTTTTGTCCTCAGAATCATTTTCCAACAGCATGTACCAATTTTTATCTTAAAAAACACACTTTGAAGTTGTTTTCTTTCAAAATATTTGTTAATTTTATTATAATTATAATTATTTTAATTGATAGATTACAAAACTAGTAAGAAATTTCAAATAAATAATACAAGATAACTTTGTAATGAACGGTTTCATAAATTTTGTAAATGGAAGATAGGTTTTATGTGAGTGTCTGTGCATGTAGGAGTGTATGTGAGAGCACATTTATATGTAGAGGCTTGAACGTGCATCGCATTTTTCTAATTTAGTTTGGTTAAGTGTATAGGGTTATACTTAAAGATTTTTATAGAATAGTAAGAATTATTAATGTTTTTTTTGTGGGGGGGAAGTAATATAAGTGGTTAGGTTTAGTTATTGAATTAGTATTTAATTTAAATGTGAAGAATTGGATTGAACCTTGCAAGAACGAGTCCAGCTTACCTCGTTACGAATTCCAGGGAAATAGCGCGAATCAAAACCGGATGAAGCAAAAAGACAAGACTATATAGGAGGGTAGGGGGAAAAGTCTTTATTTCATTGGCTGATGTTGACTGACGTATGTCAATAAGAACGGTCGGAATCCGAGCCATATCTTGAATTTTTTGCAATGTCGAGGTGCGTAGCACAACGCTATCAAGGAGGCGGCCTGAATCTTTTGGAATCAGGTCGGGGTTGCTGTTTGAGCCAATATGATGCAAAACCCGAAATCGGCAATGAAGACAGTGCATCACTGAAGACCTTCCTTGATGCATCTGAAATGTATTACTCTACTGTACTTTCTATGAATATCTCTGTGAGAAATGTATTATTAAGCTATTTAACGTTTAGCAGTATTTGTCTTGGTCGTGGATGGGTTGTTATTTAAAAATGTGGCATAATTTTGTGATCTTTACAAGAACAATTACCTGCAAGATGAGAAAGATTTATAGCAAATAAATAAGTAATGTGAAATGATAGAACAATTGTACTGAATTTTGAATATTTTAGATGAAGTATTTTCACTCTTATTATTTTATTACTAGTCTTACTCTATCTTATTATTGTTACTTTTAAGATGATTCATTTCACTCTTACTATTTTAAAACTAGTTTTACTTGATGGTATTATAGAAAAAAAGTTACTCAGTTTTATGAAGAAAGTCTGGAATTAGAAGTGTGCGTCATAAAGCCCTGGAGTTTACCATGCATTGAACCTTCAGCATTCAACCCATCCTGTAAATATCAGCTCTCACTTTTCAACCCTAACCCTAACCTGCCCCATATATATTCTGCCATAATATATGACAGCATCATCATAAATAATGCAAACAGTGAGACTTTGAAAGCCGATATTTACTGAGTGAGTTTGAGTGTGTTAAATGCTAAAGGGTTAATACACTATGGAGAAAAGGTAGTCCTGAATACCCTCACACGTACAGAGGTATTGCAGTTGGAATCATTATGAAAGTACAAATGAATATTGTATTAACTAGGCTCTCACTATTCTAAGAAAATCAACTCTTAATGACCCAATTTGGTTTTCATTCTGGTAAGGGGTGTAATGATGACATATATATCATCAAGCAACTCATTGAATAGAAAATTGTATATCTGGTATTTCTCTTCTTATCCATTAAAAATCACATCTAACTCCAGTGAATATCTTAATCCAATAGTGGAACTATATTGGTCCAAAGAGTTGTACATGTCTGGTGCTTAAGACCCCAATAGAAAAACATTTTAAATCTGATCAGGAGTAAAACAAGGAGGAAATGAAAGGCCTAATCTCTTTAATCTTTTCCTAGACTAGGCTCTGTGCGTAATCACAGATATGAAGAGATGGGTATGGATCATTTAAACATTCTTGCTTTCCCACTTAAAGACGACCGACTGATAATGATGACAACATAGGTATCCATAGTTGGGGTAAGAATGATTTTGGAACAAAAAATCAGCATCATTTACGAAGTATTCCAGTAGAATTCAAGATAAGCCTTTCTAAGATAGAAACTATGATAAAGAATTGAAATGATTGCATATACCCTGAATCTATCACAAAAATTAAGAATGTGGATTGAATAAGTTCTAAACACTTCAAATACCTCAGTGTATGGATTAGTTATAACAAATTTAGTATAGGAAATAAGGAAATTGGACATTTAGAGATACAAAGGATAGGAAATTGTGGAGGACCATGATTGTCTACATCTTGAAGGGACACAGCATATAAAAGAGGAAGCACTGATTATCACTGAGAATGTATGCTGTGCAATTTATTGACAAAATCTGATCTATTTTTGATGTCAGATAAAAACAGTAGTGTTGTAGCATACCTACGGACAATAATGGGTATGTTCCCATTCATATAAATACAGTAGTAAATACTGTATGTTGGTCTGCATTTGGAGATTCATTGTGGAATTCACTTGACTCACTTCTAGCAGTTGACTACTTTCTATGTGCCGCTGGCAAATCTTATATGTGTTGTTCAAGTCCTAAGTATTATTGTTCATTATCAACTTTCGTGTGATTATTCTATTCAGTAACCTTCCCTAGGTTACAACAAATAGTTATCATGCAGACCAGCTGTTTATGGGACTAATGATTTTTGTCTCATTATTTCCACTAAAGCTTTTCATTAAAAATAAACAATAAATGTAAAGGTCTTATATAATGATGTTCAATTTGAGAATTTTGAATATAAAGCTCCTAGGACATAAAATGCAACACTGAAATAGTACAGAAAAACTGTGGATGCATTCATGCATAGAGTCTGTTTCATTTTGCATTTATGAGCAGTTCAGTGTAGGTTAACTCTGATTGTCATAACCTGATAAGTTTAAGGGCTTTTGTAATATAAATAACATTGAAATGAGTTGCAAATATCCAACCTGAGACAAAAATATGTCATGTATCCTTTTCAGAATGAGCCGATGTATCTGCACTTTTATCCTATTTCTCTCACTCAATACTTTTCCATAACACATTTGCACTCTTTTTATTTCTTTTTCTTTTACACACAAGAACATACATATACACATATGACTTTTTGGTTCAGCCTCTATTTTGACAAAAAAATGAAAAAAACTCTTTGAAGTGATGATTTTTATTGAAAAAATATTCAGTGTTGGCAGGGGAATATTAAAAAACCAACACAACTTGACAAACAATGGAGGCTGTGATTCTGGTGAGCACAATGAACCTATACAGCTGGAGTTTCAGGGTGCTGTAAGCCTTTGTGAAAAATAGCATTCAAACTAGAGAGGCCAGTAAGGTTACCAGCCTATGGATGAGGTGCAAAGTGACACTTGGCTCTAAAACTTCAGGGTCTGGGCAAAGTGGGATTTTGCCTAATGATGAGGAGCTTGACAAACCTGTCAAAAGCAATATACATCTTTTAAACTTTTACCTAGACCAGAATCTTAACATAAAGAAACAAGGCAGTTAATGTTGTCTCCATTAATGCTTGACGCTCTCTTATATAGTGGCTGGCTACTCTTATTTTTCAAGTATAACTGTTTGCTAGGGTGGCCAGTCAATTCCTTTTGCATACAACAGCTCAGGCACATTTGTGTTTGTTCTACACCCACAGAGCTCACCTGTGGTTTATATTGCAACTATGCTGAGTGAACCTTAGTTACAGTTTCTGGGAGAGAGTGTATAATCTATTGTGATCAGCAATTTGAACATGGCCAGCACACTGAAACCCTCAGTCACGATGATTTATGACTTCATGCTAGCATAACCGTTGACAGATTCCAAACAATTCTGTCTACCCAGTTTTACTCACAAGTCTTGGATTAACAAATGTACCAAATACTGGGATTGCTTCCCCAGACTGGTGACATCAGGAAGCCACCCTTGTCAAATGAACTATAGGGAAATTCGATTCTGGGTCTCATTGGTAAAAGCAAATGTTCCAACCACATGACCACATTCATGTCAATATATATTGATGTCAATATATATTGTTATCAGTATATATTGATGTCAATGCACAAATATTGTCAAATACACACTCACAAAAACATGCATATTTTTATACAATTATAAAATTTGTAGATTTTTATAAAATAATTGTCCATATTGGAAGTGTGGTGCAGTCATTTATATATATAAAATACAATGTGTAGGTAGCATAATGGATATCAGAGTTCAAAGTGGAATAAGCTAACTGAGTGCAGAGACTTCAATCTTAACTTCTTCAAGCATAAATTTTTATGGTACACCTAGTTAGAATCTGCTTATCATTTTCAAAGGCTGGTTCTCATCCTATCACTGAGGGTTAAGCAATATTGAACTGGATGTGTGACTGCTTGGAAATGGCAGGTGGTGTGAGCTTGGATAAAGTGGGTGGTGTGATGGATAACAGTGAATGAGAATTCAGTGTGCCAAGTTCAAATTTCACTTGAGTTTGTTACATTCACTCATTCACAAATATCTTTGTGAATCTATTTCTTCTCCTTCCAACTCTGGGTTAAATAGCAGGACAGATTGAGTCGTATAGCCTTGGCTGGCAGCCAGTCTACTGCAGAAAGTAATGGCAGCCTTCTGCAGGAATTCTTCTGCCAAGTCAGTCATGAATTGGAAAGAGAGATGGTCACCCAAGCATGCTTGATACATGGCAGCAAAGGAAGGGAGTGAGACTCCAATTCATTATGAAGGACTAGTTATGAAATCTATCCATCAGCATTGAGTATTTGTAGACATAAACTTGTATGGAGAGATCAGAATCTATCTATATAATGAACAGTAACTTTTACTATTTGTCTGTTTGTAACACCTGTTATGACTAATATAGGAAATCAACTCCTTCTCCGATTTGAAAGTTTGAGCTGGAAATACACAGACAAATCCTGTATCCATCATGCCAATGTTCTGCAGCTTGACACAACACAG
>OZ038495.1:72023483-72125983 GCA_964036315.1 Acanthosepion esculentum
CCAAAGAAAAAAGTGTGAGACCCCGTGTTGTACTTTCGAGTGAACTAAGGTAGGCTAGTTTTTTTTTATTTAAAATATTAAATGGCTAGATGCTTTCTATACACACCTGCTCTGTAAATGTAAACCTTCATTGATTTTGGGTTTAGTGTTCATGTCATATTGAAACTCTTCAAGGAAATTCTCTTTCTTGGACTGATAACTTTGTTCTTGGCAATAAAAAGAAAGCAATGTTCTCCAAAGGATTTGTTAAGCAGAGAGGAGGAATATAATGTATGGAATATGAGACACATTGCAAAGTGATCACTCTCAAAGTGTACCTCAGTTTGTTAGTGCTTTGTTTTGGCAATGTAACTTGTCTGGCCAATCTACAAATCTACTCTGAGTGAAATGTTCCATGTCTGATTTTCAGAGCTACATATATATATTATTATTTTATTTGTTTATTTAACAAATATATAAGAACATTTTTACTTACTCTCTGTTGGCTTTACTTCATTTGGTGGCTACAACAGAAGAGGTATCTTGAGAGAACAGGTGGAATTTATATCGAAGTTGTTAGAAACATTATTTAGTCAGAACTTTGGAAATTCCAAATCCAGGGCTTTCTCATTCCTGTTGGAAGATCCCCTCCCTGATTGATCATGTCTTCATGGGTGTAGTCACTCATAACACTTGGCCAATTGTGGGATGGTGAGGCTATAGTTAGAGGTTTTGAATTCAGAAATATCCTTCTCCTAGACTGGTTGCTACCCAAGGATATAGGAACCTGTTTTCTACTATTTACTGGTGGGGGAAGGGATAGATTCATATCCTTCCCAAGGGTATTTGCATGTAAGTGAATGTAACGAACTCGAGTGGAATTCAAACTCAGGTTCTGGATTCCTCAATCTGAACTTTGATTAATTACTCTGTCATGCCTCCATGTTGCTTTTATACTATAAGCCAATGTCATTCATAAGTGAATGAAGATGGTATAATGGCTGTCAGCTTGAAAAAAGAGATCCAGTTTAGCCATGATCAAATTCAGTTTGTATTCACTTCAAAACAATTTCCCCTGAAATGAATCTTTGTCCTCTTCTTACTGGAAGTGAAATAAAATGACAGATTCAACCCACATTAGATTTGCTATAAAAACCAGACTAGAAGAAGGACAAATTTATATTAAAATATCCCAGACTGATTCCATTTCTCCATTATGCTTGCACATATTGGAAATTGGTACCAAGTAAATTTAAGATAAATAATACAAAATCCTTTTGGCATGGTGAATTCCTATTGTTTTCCTATCCATAAACATCATTTATTTTAATTTTTATCTCTGTTTTTTATTTTCTGAAAATAAATGATGAAGGTGATAATGTCTGTCATTGATTATCTGTCTTATTAAAACTATTTTGCCATCTCAGTTTGCTGATTGCATTGTGTCTCTCTTTGTGTCTCTCCATATCCCTGTCTTTCTGTAAATGTTTTTCTGTCTCATGAACAAGAGTCACAAAATTTACTGAGAAGATGACAAGGTGATGAAAGGAAGGTAGAAAAAATAAAACTGGTTCTAGGACAGTTGTGTACTGGACATTTCCATCCTGGATAATGGTGTACCAGACAACTGAGTCCCTGGACAATTGCATTCCTAGACAAATGTGTTCCTGGCTAACTGCGTACCTCTGATAATTTTTTGAAGTTTTTAAAAGCAATTACCGTAAATTTTGAAAAAAACATAGGTAGTATAATAATTTTTTAAAAATAGGAATAAAATAAAAAAATGAAAAGTTTACTTTTGTTTAAAATGCAATGACATTAAAAGTGTTACAAGTTCACCAGTTTTTTTTTTCATCAGTGTTTTTCTTATGATAGTGGTAGCTGTAATTTTCCTTGTCCACAAATATTTTTCCGCCAGTGTTTGATTTTCCAAACTTAGCCATGGATTCCAAATAAAAATATAATCTATAAAATCCAGAATCTATTTTATGTTTGTGGTACGCACTGCTGGAGTGAACTGAAACTGCTAGCTTAATTTTCTCTTGCTTTAGAAAATAAGTTTTTCACTCTTTTTTTATTTATGGCAACTACCTTTCTGCTTGTTTAGAGTAGTTAAAGGTATTGGAGTTCAAATTTCTATATTAAACAACTCTTTAAAAAAAAATGATAACTTCAAAAAATTATCAGAGGTACACAATTATTGAGGGACGCAACTCTCCCGTGTGCAACTGTCCATCCACCAATAAAACTGAAGGCTAAAACTGGTCTAGGCTGATTTGGGTTCATTGCAAATGAGAGAAATATTGCAGAATTTATGTCAGGTCATTCTATGACTGCTATGGGTACCCTGTAACCCATGCATGTTTGGGTCATTGATAATTTATCCGGTTCTTCCAGCAAGATTAAAAACAAGACTTGTCAAAGGGCAGATGAACCTTCTTGTAAGATCAATAGTCATCTAGTACAGTTGGGTTGACTGGGTGCAATAGCCATGTATGCGGCAGGTGTGGTGATGACAATGCATCACTGGGCAGAGGGCTTCCGAGACTGAAGTCAACAGCCAAAGTGCATTTTTTTTTGTTTTTGTTTTTTGTTTGATTCTTTTTCTGCGGCTTCTTTTCATATTATTTAAAGCCAGAAAATATAATGAATTTTCTTTTTTTTAATAACGGTTTAGTGATGCAAGTCTTACTAATTAACCCATAGCTAGCGGATTCATAACGTTCTCAAGGGCATTTGAACGTAAGTGAACATAACGAACCCAATGGGAATTGGAACTCAGCTCTCTGATTAACAATTCTGAGCATTTAGACATTACACTACCTGCACATCCAAGTTTACACCACCTGGTATTCCCAAGCAGTCAATCATTTAGGTACTGAACAGGATCAGTGTTGCTTAACTTTAGAGGTCATACATGAATTAAAACAATCAGTGCAGAGGGTTCCCCTAATGAAATGCCATGTGTCTGTGACCAAGGTGAGCCTTCAAGTTGAAGGACATCAGCTCTGATTTCACCTAGAGAGGGATGGGTGGCAGCAGATCTACTTGCCCAACACACACTATGAATGAATGAATATCTCTCTGGCTTTCAACCCAGATATATGGAGGTAACTGGTCAGTGACATTACACAACCAAGTTTGTTCTGATGAGGAGCTACATTCATTGGTTCTACCAGTCCTGACCTTTGCAGTTGGGACCAGTGATACAACGGCATAGCTAGTTTGTGTGCTGCCTGGAGCAGCTCTAAAATTTGCCACCTCTGGCCCACAAAAAATACATATTGCACAGTGACTAACTCTTAAAGCTATATAATATATATAAACTAATTTGTGTACCATTATAATATTACTTTGACATACTAAAATAAATACACACCAAACATAGTTACATACTTAAACTTTATCAGTAACTGTTAAAAAGCAAAAACGAGATATAGGGGAAAAAGTGTAGAAAAATATGACCATCTTTATTTCTGAAATGAAAATTACAACTTTCTACGAAGTAACTTTTCTTGCTTTTTTGTTGGCAAATTTTTCAATGACATCGTCAAAGACTATTCCATTTGTCAATTGTTGCTCTATAGACAGTATGGCAAGATTTCTCAAGTGCAACGTGCTCATAATAGATCTTAATTCTTGATCAGTTTCAGTTTCAAAAAACTTCTCTCACAGATAGCAACACTAACAGCAATTGTGAGGAAAGTCTGCAGCATTATTATTATATTTGGAACTGAGTTCCCAAGGTCATACTTTTGGAAAAATCTGCAAAAGTTCAAGGGAGACTTCTTTCCACATCTGTATTCCATCTTTAATTGCAGAAACAGCAATAAAATGCTGAAGTCTTTTTCTCTCAATGAGGAACTCCTCTTTATCAATGTCGTCTTGATCATGATCTATTTCACACTCATATTTATCATCCAAATGATTCAATAGTGAAGGAAGGCATATTTCTCAGCAAGTTCATGAAGCTGTTGAAATCGTAAAGTTATTTTTTGGATCTCTCTGTCCAGTATTCATACTAGGATATAATGTCCTAACAGAAAAAATAAGTAAAAGTTTGTTTACTCACTTGAAGAGATTTGCGGATTGTGTTGTTCAAAGTAACAAGAGAAAGATTTGAAGTAAGTAGTTTTTTCTGCTTGGTGAGAAAGGACCATTTATGTCTCGCTGAATGATTAATAGCTCATAACAGATAGGCCAATATATATTCCATAGTTCAAGTTACTCCAAATCAAAAAGGTCCTTCAACTGTAAGTACTGTCACAACATTAAAACCACTTTTATTTCAGTACAGCCCTATACAGGCTTATAGCCTATAAATTGCTGCCCCCATAAAAGTGAAGCCTGAGGCAGACCCCCTCCTCCATCCCCTCTAGCTACAGCACTGTCCTTCTACTATGTGCAGCATCTTTCCAAGAACTGTTGCATTGTGTTAACAGACTCCAACAAGGATGTTTTCTCAATTACTACAATCTTGATTTCTTCAAGTCTTGAGTTAACCATTATCTTTCCTACATAACCTCATGAACTGCACTTCTTGACATTTCTTATGCTCATACAACAACACACACTAACCCTCTACCTTGAGTGGCTTTTGGGCCTTGTATTAGGTGAACATTAGTATTAAAAGAAGTCATATAATGCCAGACTATATATATTAGTATTATATAAATTACGTAACACTAACCCATATATATTATATAAATCCCATAACAGTAAATCATATAATACCAGATTATATAACAGTATGATATAAATTATATAACACAAAACCAATTATCAAATCAAATATCAGTGTTCTATAAATTGCATGAGAATAAACCATATAATACCAAACCATATAAACTATATAAAGCACATACTAAACCATGTGGATCAAATAATATCATAGCTGTTGGATATATGAACCAGTATAACTATTGTATGAGCCATATACTCCCTTTCTTTTATGTGTTCTGGACCTGCAGGATTAGGAAGATTATGAATTTCTATAACTTTCTGTCTTTTGTTGCTCTAACTTTTAACTCTTTATCATAAATCTTTGTCCTTGTTGTGCATAGATTCACACAAATTTGTTAAGTACATTACTTGCTGTTTACCCTGCTCTTCTCTTACCTTAATTTGTCCTGAGTGTTTTAGGTTCTCTAGTCCAACCTTCCTCATTATCTTTCCTAGAAATGTCAGATGACTCTTTCTGATTATAATTATAATTATCATTGTAGTTCCTATTTTCTTTAAAACTTCCTTAAACTTTCTTTAAAACTTCCATTTTCTGTCCAGGAAATTCTCAGCATTTTCTTTTGCTGCAAGTCTCTTTTTCATTTGTGAAGAAATTGCCCAGTTGCTATAATATAGATTATGTAATAAATAACAGTATTGAACTCTTTTCTATCTTTCTCATGCTATTTTCCATCTCTTAATACTTTGCTTAGTTTCTGTAATGCATGTTTACTAAATGTGCCATTGAATTTCTGTGTCACATTTTTCGTTGTCTGTTAGCTACACTATCCAGATAAGGTGAATTCCTGTATCTGATTGATTTTGAAGTCTTCAGTGCATAATTCTCATCTCGGGCTGTCTCTCTTTAGCTGACAACCATGTATTTTGTCTTGCAGTTAACAGTTAGTACTTTCTTCTTCTTTTCAAGTATGACCTTATCTAAGAATTTTATCAATTTTCCCCCTGCCCTCAACAATGTGTATCATTAAAAAAAACTGATAAAATAATGAAACCGTTCATATTTTCATAGAAAGATTTCCAGGAATATTATTTGTCTTTTCTGATTATGTGTCTTAGAAATATCAGCTGTCTCGTTCTGATTGTAATTATAAGTTTCCTTGTTGTTCCCATGTTCTGTCTTTGGGATTCTCAGCATTTGCCAGTAGAATGACTTCAAGTCTCTTCTTCATATAAATTAGACAAAACTATAATTTAGCATTGGATTGAATTTAGCCTACATGACTAAATATCTTTTTAATAGTAAAAAAAAATTAATTAGTGCATGTGTTTCTAGATTTCTAGAAGATTCATTTTGGAACTGGGCAAAGCAAGTAAGGTGAAGTTAGTATGGGACTTCTTGTGAACTTTTTGAAACATACTTTGAGGGAAAAATTCCCAGGAAATAGTAACCTCTTTGAGATGAACTTATTTTTAACTTGTAAGTGAAACTTGTCCTCGTATTCAAATAGCATGAATTTTTAACCATTATAATATTTTTTTTGTTAAAATCCGATGCTCAGGTATAATCTGATGCTGCAGTATAGTTTTGCCATAAAGCAGATGTTGTCAATACTATATAAAGAATTTGGAATTGTAAGTTCTATGCTAACAGTTTCTTCTCTTGCACTTCTCGCTTGTGGAAATCTCTTCTGGCCTCTTGTTTTCCAGTCATCTTTGATCTTCAAAAATTTAATTGCAATGTCAGTCATTATCTTCTTTCTTTTTAATTCCTGTTCTTTTATTGTTCTTGTTCATTAATAAATTTTTCTTTTTATTATATTCTTTCATATTCAGTAACCCCCTTGTGCCTTAGTGACTTTATTGCCTTGCTTGGGTGAAATGATAAAAAAATCTATATAATATAAAATCAAATTATCCATATCATAATACTACATGATGTATCAATACTATATCAGCCATATCATACAAAGTCATATAATAGAACTACTACAGAAACTGTATAAATTATAAACCGTAAAGTTGCATAATATCAATAATAAATTACTTTCATATGTCTTAATAATTTTCTTGATTATATGATTAAGAAATTTTGGACAGTATCTTAATATGATTTTCTTCTGTTAAAATAGCCTTAATTCTGTTCTCATTTTTGAGTTTGTGAAGTATGAATGATTGGCAGCCACAATCTTATAAAATATGCAGATGACACAGTGTTGATAGCAAATGTAAAAAGGAAACTACAAGAACTCCACAGAAGGAAGTGAAGGAAAGCATGAAGAAAGAAGTAAACATCAATTGTAAGAAGACAATGTATGGTTGTTAGCAAAAAGAAGAGTTCAACATGTGAATTACAAATTGGCAATACCAAAATCAAACAAGTGTAAAAATTTAAATATCTAGGAAATGTTTTGACAGAGGACAAAAAATGTGATACCAGAATCTGAATGCACATTGGTATAGTGAAAGATGCCTTCCAAAAGCTAAACAAAATATTAAGAAATCTTGGTCGAAATAAAGAAATGAAAACTTACCTGTTATGTAATATCATGTAATAACAGTATCCTCCCATACCACAGTGAATGTTGGACTTCACAGATGAAGAAGAGACTTAAAGCAACAGAAATGTGGTTCTAAAGAATGATGTAGAGAATACCATGGACTGAACATGTGAGCAATGATGAAGTTTTTCAGGAAAATGGAAATGAAAAGGGCACTTAACATCAGAAAGAGAGAGGTGAAATTTCTAGGGCACATAATGTAGAAAGAGGGCTTAAAAAATTTGACATCCACAGGACATATTGAAGGCAAGAGGAAAGTAATGCATAACTTACCTAATGAGCTTGTGTAAATAGTTAACAGAACAGGGATTAGGAGAGATAGTAAAGAGAGAAAATTTACTAAGAGCTACAAAGGACAGGAAACTGGGAGAGCCATTGTCGGTAATGTCCTGAAAGGACATGGCACATAGAAGTATAAATATGAATGTTGTGTAAAAATAAATAAAATAAGAAAATCCCAAGGAGACAACATCTAAAACGATGGTAACAGTGTATGCAAAATATCTTTTCTGTATTTCAGTTTTGATCTGAAATAATATTTTTTAAGAAAGCAGCAAAAGGCTATTTTGTTTTCTCTGTCAGAAAGCAGTTTCTTGCCTATTTCATATATAATGATAAACAGTAAAGTAAGATTTCCTTTTCAAAAGAAAAGAAATCTTTATATGGTCAGGTTATTGGACCTAACTAGTATTTGTTTAATAATCATTCAGTTGTTATATTGAGACACCAGAGGCATTTTACAGTCAGTCAATATTTATTTTTTCACTCTTAATTTAGCATATTTGTTTTTTGATAAACTACAGCAATAATGTGTTGTATTTGATGACATAAGACACTTCCCTCTTTACATTATATTTGAAGTTGGTAATATTAATGGTAATATTAACCATTTCCCTAAAAGGAAATATTTGTTATTTATTGACTGAGTGGCCAGTATTGCTACTAGTTGAAATTTCTAAAATCTTTTGCTGAAAATAACTTTTCAGGAATGTTTCTCAAGTCCAGCCACTATTATTGATCATTCCAGTATTGATGGAGGTTTCCTTCCTAACCTTTTACTTGAAGTAGTGGGGAATGTCAAAATCCTGATTATGTTGTTATGTTCTCTTCGATTTACATGTGTTATCCATTTTAGTTGTTGCTTCTGTTGGTAGTCTCAAGTGATGTGGTTTCTGTTATTTGGTACAGTTGTTTGTGATTCTGTAGCGCCAGTCCATTATGTTCAAAGAAGGACAGTCTACAGGCTTCATTCACTCAAAGACTTTTTTAACCAGTGACCTTAGAAAATTGAGTTTTTAGTTTTGTAGAAATTTGCAGTTTTAGGTGAAACTACCTCTGGTACAGCCTGTTCTATGTTCAATTTCCTTTTCTGCTATATATAATTTGTTATAAATGATCCAGGTAGGTATTTGAAGTGTTTAGTATTTACTAATTCCTCACACTGAATTTTTATGATAGATTCAGGTTACGTGTCATCACTGCTTTTATACCAATTCCAGATTATAATTTCTGTTTTGGAAAGGTTTATCTTGAGACCTATTTCTTGGAACAGTTGAAAGGGGTGTTGATTTTCTGTTCAAGATTATTCTTATCCCGACTATGAATATGTATGTCATCATCAGTACACATACCTCAGGCAGGAGAGCAAGATCATTGTCTTCTATTGGTAGATTCATTTTGAATGTGGTATGAAATGCTTAAATGATCAGTGCCCATCACTTCACATCTATGCTTGTAAATGCACGGGGCATAGTCTAGGAAAATCTTACTCATCTCCTGGAGATTGCTTTGTGCATGAAACGCAGAGTTGTGTTACCAGTGAAGGGAAAAAAAATTATTGATATATACACCAAAACAGAAAAGGGGCAGAAGTGGAACACTGGCCCTTCATAACCTGCAGACAGACAATTGTTCACTTCTTACTATCTTTGGATCAAAAAAGGGTCTGCCAACACAGACTGCTAATAGACTGCAAAGATGGGGAACCATTCTCCTCAATTACAATTACAAAATAGACTTTCTCCCATCTACTACAATCAGTCATGCAGACAGGTTATCGAGATTGATACCTAAATATGCTGAACCCCTGGAAGACACAGTCATTGCTGCCATAAGAACAGAGCTCGACATAAAAAGTACTTTGTGCAATACTGTCAGAGAGCTTCCAATAACAATCAACAAAATAATAGACAAAGCATCCGAGGATGATTTCATAAAGGAAATAAAGGACAAATTAAAAAGCAAAGAGCAGAGCATTTCAGAAGAGACCTCACAAAAAACAACTTAGATAATGCACTAGTCATACATAGAAATAAATTCAACCACAATTTTGAATTTAAAAATGCTACACTCATAAAAAAAGAAAATAAGACACTCAGAAGGAAAATCCTCGAGAGTGCCACCATTGAATATTACCCAAATATTAATCTACGCCCAGGCTTTTTCCCTATTTCACCTTTCTTAACAGAATTACTACTCTCCCAAACAAATGTACACAACAGTATCATGAAATCAAAAGAACATGGTTGAATCAGTCAACACAGCAGTAATAACAATATCTCCATACGTGAAAGTAATTGATGTAATTTTCAGTTAACAGTATGAAAATAGCCTTCTCTAAATTCTTCCAGTTGCTAAGGACATTTTGTTTTTGTTAGTTTCTTTGCTTAAATAAATTCATTTCATTTTTTGCCTTGAGAAAGTCCACATTGGATGAAACACATCGGCAACTACTACAGTTTTCCTATTGTCATTTATATTTATAAATATTGTCTTTTCTACAGGTTAACTCTTTGGGATTAAATACAGATCAAATATGGATTGGAATTCAACAAAATGATAGAATAAAGAACAGATAGCAAATGTTTATCAGTCTAACATGTTTTGCTTTTATTAAAACTTCAAAGTTTTAATAAACATGAAATAGAGTTAATGTTTCCATTTGTTCTTGATCCTATCCTACCATTCTCTCTCTCACATACACACACACACATATATATATATATATAGGGAAGCACCATACCTTGAAAGACTGTTTGGCCTCAAACTCACGCCTGACCTCAAGCAGAACTCATACATACAATCCATTGATAAGGGTGCAGGTAAAATGAGCAGAGTTCCCTGCACCCCACTCTAATAAGTTCCTGACTCCTCCTGCAATCCTCTACCTTTACAAGAGCCATGTCAGGCCAAAAGTTGAGTACAGTTGTTGTATTTGGGTGAGAACTTCCCAGACCTCACTCTCCAGCCTTGATAGAGTTCAAAAGCATCTCCAACCCTTGTGGGTGACAAATTTTTCTCCACCCTTCAATCTCCCTCCCACAGGCAGGATGTGGCAAAATGTTCTCGCTGCTCTACTGCTAATTCCATGGAAAGTGCTTGGATGAATTACATTCCCTGGGCCTACCAAGTCAGACCTTCGTGGCAAGAACATGCCATGCCATGTACATAGTAGCAAACCACCCACAATCTCTCCATCTTATGTCAGTGAGAAGTAAGTTCCCCTCAAGCAGCTTCTTCCTGTGAACCACTACCCTGTGGAACTGACTCCCAACAGGATGTTTCCCCAATCACTACAATCTTAATCTATTCAAGGCTAGGGTTAACTGTTATTTTCAACTACTATACACACAAATGGCCCCCTAACATAACCCTCTACTTCAAGTGGTACCCAGGTATTGTAAAGGGTGAACCATATTGTCAAAAAATGTTGCTGAGAGATAGACATTTTTTAATTTCCAAATATACTCAATGCATATTGATTCAGCATAGATCTTAATAGACCTTTATGAATATATATATATATATACATATACACACACACATATATATATATATATATATATATATATATATATATATAGGGGTATGTGGTCATACTGCTTTGCACATTCTTTTTCTGAACATGAGACCTGGGTTCAAATCCAATTTTACCATGGTCATTTTCTCCGGAAGGTAACATCTCGATGTTATTGACCTGGTGTGGCAAACCCAGTATGCAGCACCTTTGGAATGTATCTGAAACCCATATCACAGGTTGACCCAAACCTTGTGAGTCAAATTGGGTAGACAAAACTATTTGAGAGCTGTCAATGTTTGTGCTAGCACAAAGTCACAAGTCATCATGATAAAGGTTTGAGTGTACTGGCCTTGTTTAGACTGTTGGCCACACCAGATAATGCGCTCTCTTCCAGGAACTGTAACTAAGGTCTGCTTAGCATAATTGCAGTAGAAACTGCAGGTGGTATCTGCAGACATTGAGCAAACACAAATGTGCATTAGCACATATATCTGCAACAGGGATTGTCTAGCCACCCTGGTAAACAGGTATACTCAGATATGAACTGCCATCCATTATATTATATATATATATATATATATATATGTGTGTGTGTGTGTGTGTGTGTTTGTGTGTGTGTGTGTGTGTGTTTCTTTTTATTCAATTCTTCCCATGCAAGGGGCTACTGGGTGTGAAAGAGAATGAGAGAATTTTAGAAGGAACTGGAAAACTAATCCTAAACATGAAAAAGGAATAAACCTCTACTCCATTTCAAAAGACAGCACCGTGTGTGTGTGTGTGTGTGTGTGTGTGTGTATTTGATTACAAAAACCAATAACAGTTCCTTGTGGATAATTTTTATTTACTTTTTCTGTATTTCTAATAATTCTCTGATTACCTGTTCATATTTGTAAATATATTGTTGTTGTGATTTGTCTTGAAATCAATCATGTTGGGTTTCAAACCCAGCTGTCATGATCAGAACATTTACTCTTCTACTCACTTGTGCCACAAGTTATAGAAGTTAAAAGCATGCAC
Organism: Acanthosepion esculentum; assembly: GCA_964036315.1. Taxonomy (NCBI): domain Eukaryota; kingdom Metazoa; phylum Mollusca; class Cephalopoda; order Sepiida; family Sepiidae; genus Acanthosepion; species Acanthosepion esculentum. The sequence goes on from OZ038495.1 coordinate 72,035,520, forward strand.
ATGCAATCTATGAAACTATAGGTTATAAAACTGAAAATTTATAATAACCTTCTAACTATTGATATCAAAACAAACCAAAGAGTGAAATAAACCAATCATTTTTATTGAAGAATATTTTCTCATAAATTTTGCATAAAATTTCCTGACATTGTCCAATAAAAAAACATTACCACTGTCCCTTAATATAAATTACATGTAATGTATGAATGTATATGCAAATATAAAAACTCTTATGCATTATGTATACAAGGTAGCATTAGATCTTTTGCCATCATCTGAAGTTTGAAATGCAAGAATTAACTCAACAGAATTTTGTTTATGATAATTGAACATTAGTTAGATTTTGGCACAAAATGTTGAAATATTTCTGAAGTGACGATGAGTTTTGAAAAATTTAATTTTCTACTTTAAAAAACAATATCAAATTCGAAATATTTCCTCAAAATAAGAGTCAAAAGATTTGAGAAATAATTTATTATTTTTTTATAATCATGCAATGATTCATGCACTTGAAAATATATTGCAGATTTTAAATAACTTCAATTCACATTGAATTTAATCTATTTTCAGCATTTTTCGGTAAAGTCTTTTACTTGGACAATTTTGAATCAATGTTTTGTTCTTGAAATGCTCATAAAATTAGCCATTGATATTTGAGAGGTTTATAATTAGAGCTTAATTTTGGAAAATTTTGCAAATGTTCTGTGTGCTGTTTTGAAGCAAAAACATCAACTGTTTTTTATTAACTATTAAACTTGTTATTTTTTCCATTCATTTTTTTCTTTTTTTAAAATGATACTAAATTTTGTCTGCCAATAGCACCATAAAAAGATTTCTTCATTTCTTAAGATTCATGTTGTGTTAAACAGTTTCTGAACTTTCTTTGTTTCTCTTCTAAAATGTCCTTTTTACTTTATTTATTCATGGGAAATAATATATTTTTGCAAAGAGATATTTCACTTATTAAAATTCTGTTGAACCATTATTAGATGTTTGCCATCTATATTCATCTTTTTGCAGTGTTCCACATCAAATACATATATGCTCTCTTTTAATCATCTTAGAAACCCGTTTTTTGCCATCCATCAGCATGGCTCTCATTGTGCCTTTTCTGCTAACATAAAGTAAAACGATTATATTGAATCAGTTGCTAAGTCTGCTATTAGGAAATTTGATTCAATGTGTCATGTCAGACAATTTTTCTTACCTGAATCTGTCTTACATATTTACAAGTCTACCATTCATCCTTACATTGAATATTGCTACCACATATGGTTTGGGGCTTCTGCTATATATTAAAGATTCTTGATAAAATCCAAAGAATCTGCAATGTTAATGCTTCTGACCTGGCATTAGTCATTTTTCTACTTCTGTAATGTGTCTTCCTTGTGCTTTTCCCATAAATATTTTCATGGTAAATGTTCTGATTAGCTTTCCTCTTTTAGAATGAACTGGAAAACTAATCATAAACAGGAAAATTCTCAACTTTATGAATTTAAGTGCAGTACTAGATTGGTGGCAAGGTCTCATCACTTTACAGTTGAAACAGCTAGATGTAACTATACGTTCTATGCTAATAGTTTCTGGTATCACACTTCTCACTTGTGGAACTCACTTTTGGCTTCTTGCTTCCTAGTCAACTTTGATCTTCAAAAATTTAAATGCAATGTCAAGCGTTATCTTTTGTCTTCTTAATCTGTTCTTTTAGTGTTTTTTCTCCTTAGAATTGTGTCTTAGTAGTTTTATTGCCTTGATTGTTTTTTGTTTTTGTTTTTTAAATCTCTTGTTTGTAGCTATTTAATTGGTATCTTTCAACTGATTGTTCATCATGGGGTAAAGTAATTTGTTTTACTTTTCTACCAGTGATGATGTTATGAAGTGTAAATGGATACCCATGCCCCTTGTTTACCCTTTCTATCTGGAGTGGGGCTGCATGACTTGGAAATTAAATTTGAATTTCTGTCATTTATCTGGGGACAGATTCTGGTGAATAATATCAAAGCCTTAATTAATATTAAGCCTTAAATCAAAGTTCCTTCAGATGTTAAGTGAGGTTATGCTATTTTGGTAAAAGGGCACAGAACTTGAGCGTCAAGGAAGGACCCGACTCATTAGTAAATTCACAAGTCTAGATCACTAACAATCACAATATGTCCCCAGAGATAAAGGTATGAATATTTACTCAACTCAGTCTGTCATAAGATCACAGTTGTGGGCTACTCAGTAAGGATCAAACCTATTAAACAATTATCTATATGATTAGTTAGCTCTATAATAAGTAACACATTATGACTATCTGTCTATCTCTTGTCTCTTCTTTCTCTTTCAATTTGCCAAAAATATAATTGACCACAATAATTCCAGAAGACAACACATTCAAGGCAAGCAGTCCTTGAAAATACAGTCTGCAATATAAAGAAATAGAACAATAATAATTATTAATAACTAAAATAAAATAGTTCACTGATCTTCTTCATATATATATATATAAAGTGTTTGAAATTTGGATTTTACTTGGTCTTCAGCAAGTTGTCATCTATTTGTAAAACATTACTTAACTTTAACAAGCCAATTTACGAAGGGAATGTTCATTTCAAATTTTTGTTTCAAATATTTCAAGTAGTGAATATGTCTTACTTTACGAAGTGGTAGTGAGCAGGCGAAGCCAGCTAGCATATATATATAGTAGTGCATGAAACTAACAGAAACTGTATACTATCTATCTATCTATCTATCTATCTATCTATCTATCTATCTAGATAGATAGATAGATAGATAGATAGATAGATAGATAAAATGTACATGGTTTCTGTCAGTTTCATGCAAGACTATATATATATATATATATATATATATATATATATATATATATATAACCTAACTATTGCATTTAAGCATTTCTCATTATTTTAATTGCGTCAAAGTGAAAATTAAGCAAAATTAATTTTATCTATCATCATTTGATTAGCCACTTTCTTTAACAGCTTATACTGTCTTTCAAATTCAACTCTCTTTATTTTGGTTTGGTCACTGTGACCTGTCAGGTAAAAAGGCCAGAAAAATATTCATCAAACTATCATTCTAATTTTGAAGGTCATTGTTTTTTTTATTCTGGTTACTTAAAATTATATAATATAATAATGCACCATTATAGATCTTTTCCTCATTAGAAATATTATATTAATTACTCTGCCTTCTTGATGGTAGGTGTACAGCTAGTGTAACTTATCATGGAAAGTCAAATTGATGAGCTGAATTCAAATTCTGACTTAGTAGCATTCACTTTTGCACTAATGCCCTTTGCGAAAGCATGAATCCATCTCTCCTCATTTCTGCTGTATTTTAAATAGCAGGGTAGATTGGGCTCTCAAGCCTTGGGTAGCAAAAAGATAGAAAACTCTGAATTCTAAACTGTGGAGAAGACATTGGGAAAGAACTCCCAAGATGTCATGGTAAATGATATCTGCATCAGTACAAAAATCTCTTCTTAAAGTTTTTTTTTTCTTTTCCTTACCCTTGAGATTTTATAATATGACAGGTGATACTGAGTAAAGGCTAAGTGGCAGACATTTATTTTTTTTCTTAAAGGTTAGTAAAGATGCCAAAGTTGATCTGCCACATTTTGGGGTCACCATTCCTGGGTTGCTATCCTCAGTAAAAATGTTTCCTTTTCATTGTTTATTCTTACCAAACTGATTGACACTTACTATCTCTAACTTTCTTAAAATTTTTACTTTTTTTCAGGAGAAAATCTGGTATGCAGTCGAGCATGGTCATATAGTTTATAGTTGATACGACTTTTCTATCAGTCATTTACAAGATATACAACACTAAGCAGGTAAGTGCTTCGTTTCTCTCCTTGGTCTCCTGGTGACACTTGCTTGTCTTTCAAATCAACTTTCTTATTTATTATTGCAATTGTTTGTTATCTACTTTACCCTATGATTTTATTTGATTATAAAAAACATTTTTTCTATTTTGACATATTTTTTCTGATGTTCCAGGCATTAAATATTATTTTTATAATAGTTACCAATTGTCAGTTACATATAAATTTACTTATTGTAAATTAGCTTTATTACATACATTGAGCATTTATCACTTGGTATTTTATGATCTGTTTTACTAACACAAATTACTTTTTTTGATAATGCCATGTCATTTTAGGAAGTAGACAATCATGGCTTTCCACAGATTTCCTTTCTTTAGTTTCTGCGAATTGCCATGGCTTTTGGAGAAAGGTAGTGGTTTTTGATTATAGTGTTTTTTCTTTTTTATAATGGCCATATCTCTTCATGAAATAGTGTATCATAGCTCTTCACAGATTCCTTTCCTTTATTATCTGTGAATTGCCATTACTTCTTGGAAAAAATAGTGTTGTTCTGTTGATTTCAGAATGGTTTGGAATTCAGTTTTCTTTCTCTAAGACTGGTTGCCATGAAAGGCTAGAGAATCCAGTCTACCCTGCTATTTAACCCATAGCTGTAGGGTGAAGAGAGGTGAAAATGAGTGCAACTGATGAGGCTGAACTTTGAACATCATTCATCAGTTTACATCAATAACAGTAGCAACACCCACACATAAGTTACTTATAACTATAAAAAATTGTATCAGTATCATTTCTCTAATGCCGGAATAACCCAGCATTTAATAATAGCATTTGAGGTCTTTTAACAACAGCAACAACTAAAATATAATTTGAAAATAATGACATAATCAAGATGTTGATGTTCCACACTATCTCAAACAAAAGATTTGGAAGGAAACCTCCACCAGGATAAGAAAAAATGGTAACAGTGGACTTGAGAAACATTTGCCTGAACAATTGCTTTTTAAGAGAAAGATTTTAAAAATGTCAACTGTTGAAAGTACTGGCTGTTTGGTCAGTGAATGCTGAACGTTTCCTCACGAGGAAATGGCTAATATTATCATTATCATTGGAGATGAAAAGAACAGATACTGCACTTTGATTCCAAACTGATGAACAGGGAGTGAAGAAAGTATAATTTGAGTATCAGTGGTTATTCAGTCAATGAATGTTGAATATTTCTTCATATGGTGATGGTAACATTAGCTGTCTCCCTATAAGGAAACATTTGACATTCATTGACCAAGCAGCCAATACTGCTTTCAGTAGTATGGAATATTAACATCAAGGTTATGTGATTGTTTTCTCTTTGAGTTACATGTGCTGTCCATTTTAGTGCTGTTGAAAGTCTTCAAGTGATGTGCTTCCTGTTACTGGGTACATGTTTTTTGTTTGTGATTTTCCAGTGCCAGTCTACAATATTTAAAAGGAAACAACTAATATTACTATTTTTGCGTTAACATGACTACTTTTAAGATGTGACCATATTTACTTTTTACAGGTTACAATCATTGAAAAATGATTTTTTTCTCTCATATGTGTTTGTATGTCACCTTTTCTTCATCCTTGCTCTGAATACTGCTGCCATATCTGGTTTGGAGCTCAGGTTGTATATTTGGAAATTTTTTATAAAATCCAAAGAATCTGCAATGTTATTGTCCTTGACCTGGCATCTTGCCGTCAGTCACTTTCCAAGTTTTTATATGATTCGTGACATACATTCGTCAATATGAGTCGTTAGTGATAATAAATTTTATAAACACTAGAGACGCTTTGTAATAACACACCAGAAAAGAATGCAGCTCAGTTGTCTCAGATTTAAGAAAGCAAAAAGGAAAAATATGTCCTTCACTTTTTTACAAGTCACTGCACAAATGCCACTTCACAGTGATTTGCATATTTCTACTAATAAAAACTTATACAATTTGTTTATTTTATTTAACATGTAAGGAAAAGAAAATAGAATTAAAATAAATATCAGAAGGATTATTATTTTTAAAAACTGCACTTACAAGATAACCTCTGATAATACTAAGCCGTAATAGCTCTTTTATTCAATATATATATATATATATATATATATATATATATATATATATATATACACACACACACACACACACACACACATATATATATAAACAAGAAGAAAAACTATTCTTACCTTACACATTTTGTCCTCTGTGGTACTTTATCAAGGCAAATGTAATGATTTATTTTGTTACATATGTTTATATACAAGACCAACCTTTCAACCACATGATGAATATTTGAATGTTCTCAAATTTAAAAGTCTCAAAACATTTCACCATTCCTAGCAGATCTTCTATTATCACAGTGTGGGATATCTAATAACAAAATTGATGGAACCAAAAAGAATCTAAATGAAATCAGCTAGATTGTATACAAAAAAAAATAGCATCCCCTGTTTGTGTGCACAAGTAGTCACACCAACATAAATTCAGTTCGATGAAGCCCTAAAGGATGAAATGCATAAAAAAAATTACACACACACACACACACACATTGATGAGAAATCACCAAGTCACATTTCAGCCTAGTTTCTTACATTCAATTGCCCCTTGATACCCTTGGGAAAGCTATGAATCTATCTCTTGTATGTGTTAAATAATAGGGAAGACTGGGTTCTTTCACCTCATGTGAAGGCCTATGCCTGAAGTAATCATCAGTTATCTGGAACAGATCTTGTTACTGGGTTAGGGTGTGGTCGATGTTCAGAGAGTGGCATTCACGCTCTACAAGCGTCTTTCCCTCAGATATCTCTGAGTTGGAGGCACTTTCATATATGTAAGAAAATAGTCATGCTCAAAATCAAGTAGACATTTTCTTCTGTGTAGATTGAGTCCTATGTTGTATCTGAAAAGATGTCCTCAGCCACCACATGGTAGTTAGGTGGGGGTTCAGAATATGGAGAACTCTGGCTTTTCTTTGGGCTCTCTTCATCTCTTTTATTTGTTTTCTGGTATTTTTGAAGGATGTTGTTTTTTTGTGACCTGCTCTTCTCCAATTGGTTCTTTAGAGATGAGAAAAAGAAAAGTCTTTGAACATGAAAGCCTTGGCTCTGAATTGTTAGAGGTGATCCATGGGTCACCACTCCATGGCACACACACAATTCAGCGACACAATCCGCTGTGGCAAACCAGGGCTTGACATGCAGGTCCATGATGACAGGTAGCATCGGGCAGTTGACTTGTTCTTGTATACATATTCATATACATGATTTTTTCTGTTACTACTCTTAGATAGACATACACACATATGTAGATAAGTGAATTGAGAAAATTGAAAAAACTTCTTAGTGACATGTTTTGTTCTGTGAAAGATCTTCTTTTGAGTTATAGTGGTTTTATAGATAAAATCAGTTTTGTGTATTAAGGGTGGGTGAGGGATGGAAACATATACAACACTGGTTACAGCTTATATTAAAACGATAAAGATAGAGAGACGCTGGGCTGAGTTGTGATTTTAAATTTTGATATCCAATGAATCAAAATAAATATATATTATTCAATGTATCAACATACATACACACACACACACACACACACACACACAGATATATATATATGTGTGTGTGTGTGTGTGTGTCTGTGTGAATATATGAGAAAATATCAGTGTATCCAGCCTTAACTGTAATATATCTGGTTGAATAGACACATTGAAACTTATTTCTTTTCTCATGTGAATAATAATAATAATTTTTGAAAAAGCTGTATTATTCAGCTGCTATTCAAATTTGATCTGGTTTCATTTGTTCAGTTTTAAATAGATACAAATTATATTACATTTTTTTCTCTCTCTACCTTTTAGATGCTTAAGATGTGCCTTGTTATTGGAACAAATTTCAATACTCTTGTTATTGGACTGGATCTGAATCTTTGTAATTTTATATATTTCCTAAAAGATGATCACAAAATCTGTTATTGGATGTTTAATTTTCCTGAAAAGCAATTCTATAGAATTACAATAGAATTCTGTTTCTTTGTCTTTTTTTCTTTCTTTTCACTTTTGGAGTTGTTATCCTTCTATCTTTCTGCTTAGCAGATTGTAAAGTAGATTCATTCACATACATATATATAAAACACAAAAGTTTTTCCTTTTGTCTTTATTATATATATATATATATATATATATATATATATATATATATATATATATTGTGGGTAATTAAATGATAAAATAGAATAATCCCTGTTTTTAATTATCTACAAAAAATGTCCCCTAAAAGGTATAGGTAAAACATTTAAGTAAAATATTATATAAACACAAAACTGATCATTTGCGAAACAATATATTCACTGCTTAGTTGTTTATTGCAACAGGCCCAACCATAATTGCAACTTAAAGAATGCAGCTTTAATTAAGAGAGAAAATAATTTATTAAGGTGAAAATGTATTGAAAGTGCCTTAAATTTGAAGTCTTTGAAAATAAGGTAAGCATGACTTTCTCTATGGAATGATGAGTTTTGAATTTTCTTAGGGTGGTGATTGCATGTGTTTCCATTTTATTTATTATTTGCCAGGTTTCATCTCTAATGATTATCTTCTTAGTGAAAACATCACCTTTCCTAGGATAGTGTCATCCAATAAGGTGATGACAGATTCTCAAATTGTCAATTAGTCTTTTACAGATGCACCATTTATGCTATGTGAAAATCAAATCTGGTTGAGATGATTTTATACAAACCAATGGCTTAGTTGCATATGACTTGCCATATTATTGATAGTAATTTGTTAGATAAGCAGAATCATGGTATGGAGTTATTTTTTTAATCATATCACCCCATGTAATGCAGTGAAGCCACTAAGGCACAAGGGGTTACTGAGTGTGGAAGGATGAGGAAAAAAAAGTGAAACATTAAGGAATGAGAATCAAGACAGTAGATAATGATTGGCATTAGCAGTTAAAGTTTTGAAGATCAATGTTGGCTGGAAAGCATGGAGTCAGAAGAGAGTTCCACAAATGAGAAGTGCAAGAAAAGAAACTGTTAGCATAGAATTTATTTTTGCATCTAGTCAATTCTACTGCAGCTTCATCAAGTCTAGGTACCATAGAGGAAAGTGATATTTATTCTGTAAAATAAACAGAAATAATGGCACAAGGCCGAAGTGGGGGATTGGGGAAAGGACAGTCTTCTTCTGTCTTAACGATAACTTAGCTAGCCGCAAACACTGACCCAATCGAACGAACAATATTCCTTACACCAAAACAACACATTCATACGTACCGTTCTTACTACAACCACCATAATACCTCACTGTCTCTATGAAAATACTAACTAGTCCCCATATTTACAATTCAGTGTCTGTGGGGGGGAGGGGAATAAAACAACCATTCTAAAAACTAACCCTAATGAGTATTTACAATATAAATACAAAACTATTTACAAGAAACTAAAGTAAATATTATTAGTAATAAACCCCCCCAACAATCACTAAATGTGGCAGAAATACCAGTTCACTGGCTGAAATCAAAGTGGGACTATAATAGTATAAAACATTCATTCATACCAAGCTCACACACTGACACGCACTCATTCAAACACAACAGCAAATACGAAAACACTCACGTGAAATGAAAGGCGCCCCGTATCCACCTGTGAACTGACATCACTAACCACCTAACAAGGGAGGGGATGGGGAATTAAACTCAAAAATAGGGACAGAAATAAAAGGGGGCCAAAGAGCATACATACCCTAACTAACTTGAAAGAAAAAGAAACTAAAGCATCAAAAACTGAACCTAACATAGACTAGTTTCGGGAGTTCAACCCAGGAAAAGCCTAACTGGCATCAAAGTGCCACTCAAGGTCAGCCCCTTTCACATGACACAAGCGCGCAAGATGCACCCACCTTTTGCTGAATTCTGATGAAGAGAGTCACCGCCTTTCCGTCCTAATCTTGACTTTAAGCTGATGCTTAAAGTACAAGATCAGTTGGGAAAAGGTGAACTTCTCGCCTCCATAGAATCCCTTCTGACGCGTCATCCAAATCATGACTCTCATAACACCTAGCAAGCAGTGGAACACATATTGTTCAGCCTTCGTCAGCGGCGGTGCCACATTGCTACAAACGGAAAAGGCTTCAAAGACAAAGAACTTTCTCTGCAGCATGCGGACCATGAGGCCTTCAACAAACTTGCACAACGGCACTACCAGGCTGCACTGAAAGAAGGCGTGACCCAGGGTCTCGACCTCCCCACCACAGCATCGACAATTTAGAGATTTCTCCAAGCCAGCTGAACAAAGTCTTTTGGTGACCCAGAGCCCCCCATAAATGACCAGCTAGGGGAGTGATACCTCATCGTTATTGAGACATTTCAACCTGGGCGCCCAAGGCCATATTGAGCAAGCCTCCTGCTTAGTAAGTCCGAGCTCGTCAATCAGCTCATCATGAACGGACCCCCGAACGAACACTTAATATAATGCTCTATGAGACAACGCTTGGACGTTGGAGAGGCCATCCGACGCCCATAAGAGGCGCTTCAGAACAATACGACATTCGGGATAGAAGGAGCATTTGGTTCGGGGTAAACGGTGGGCCTCCTCCTCACATGAGTGCACACTTCTCAGGGATGGGAAGTTCTTACGGGCGTCTTCCTTCCAGAAGGCGCCCTCCCCATCCGGTTCGCGACACATTCGATCTAGAAAGCCGATGTGAAGCATATATTGACAAATCTCAATGATTGTCATACCCAGACCTCCTTCAGAAGGATGAAGGCAACAGATCCCCCAAGTGACTCTGGCGGCCTTGCCTCCTCACAAGAAGGAGAACAAGAGCCTCACGAACACCAGCAAAGTGTCATACAGAAGTGGAAGCACGGAGAGTCAGTAAAGGATAATCGGGTAGATGTGTGAAACACATACTTCCACCCTCTCCTTTAAGGAAAGATTCCTCCGAGATCACAAATTAATTGTGATCTTGGCCTTCCCTCGCACCTCCGACCAATTCATTTCCAACTGGAGATCAGGACTGAACCAGACGCTGAGAATCTTGACTGGTCCACCCGTCCAGCAAAAAGGTCCGAGAAGAGAATCTCCCTTCCACGCACCCAACCGCAAGCCAACAGACTTATCATGGTTGATCTTGGCCCCTGTCACCATCTCATAACAACTGATTTCTTTGCTGACTTCGTCAATCTCGGCTCTGCTCGACACAAGAGCTGAAACGTTGTCAGCATAGGCAGAATACCTGGCTGATATGGTAGCACCGGGCATTGAAATTCCGCATAGGACCGGATTCGCCTTTAACTTGCGAAGGAAAGGTTCCAACACAAGAACGTAAAGCAACGGCAAAAGCGGACAACCTTGATGAATGGAGCGAGAATATGAAAGGCTCCAATTGTACCCCATTCACCTCCACCAGCGTATCGGGAGTCGCATACAGAAGATGGATCCAGGTGCGAAAGTACAGCCCGAAACCAGCCGCTGAAAGAACAGCCTCCAGAAACCGATGGTCAACCCTATCGAAGGCCTTGGACTGATCTAAATTGATCAGCACGGCTTCGCTGTCGACTTGCTCGATGATCAGGCGTACCATATGAAGGTTGTCCTGAATAGTCCTACCCTTCACAGCACAAGTCTGTTCCAAGCCAATCAGACTAGACAGGACAACCTGCAAACGGTTGGCCAAGATCTTAGCCAAAATCTTTAACTCTGTGTTTAACATAGTTAAAGGGCGAAAGTTACCTATCCCATCCCCACCATTTTTATCCTTGCGTAACTACTTGAGACCCCTGTTTCATCCAGTTGCCGAAAATCAGTGCCAGCAAGGGAACAAAAACGGGTGACTACCTCAAGTACACTTCATACGGAAGACCATCCAGTCCTGGATATTTGTCCAGGCCAACCTGTTTCAGCCCTTCCCAGATTTCCGATTCTGTAATGGGACCGTCGCACCTAGCCGCTTCAGCTGCCTCAAGGCAGGAAAAGTCAGCTAAATAGGCGTTGAACTGAGCAGGGCTCAGACTGGGCTCCCTGGTGAAAAGCTGCTGAAAGTAGTCACGAAAAGCCTTGCATATGCCCTCGTTTGTTGTCACGGTCCGCTTATCCGGCAATGTGACGCATGCGATATGTCACTGAGATGCATTCCGAGCTTCCTCTGCACGCAATTCAGCGGCCATATTCGTTGCCTCAGAGGACATTCTTTTTAACCTAGCCCTAACTACCAGAGCTTGATCCTTCTTGATAAGCAAGGAAGCCAACTCTGCATTAGCTAAAGCTATGTCCCCACTATCACGGGATTTGACCGCCCGATCGACCTTCTGCTCTAAAGCTGTTTGCGCCGCTAATCTATCTCGATTGAGCCGACGGCTATAATCAGCAGCAAACGTTCGGATTTTGGATTTTAAATTATCCCACCAGGCATTTCCCACAACCGCTCCCGTCAGTTCCCTCTGAATCATTAGTAGCAGCTGGTCCCAGAAATCTTGCTCACCAAATAATGATGAGTTTAATTTCCAGTAGCCAACCATCCTAACCTTAGTCTTATCTGAGTTTACACGGACCCGGACAAGCCTATGATCCAAATAAACTATCTCATGAAAACTTGGACACCCTAAGAACCCTACATCGACTCTCCTAACTAAGACTCGGTCTAGATAACTAGCCGATCCGCCACTATTGGTCCAAGTCCACACTACCCCACAAGGGTGTTCATTCCGGTACTTATCGACAAGATCAAACCTGTCGATAAAGTCCCGAAATGGTTTCACGTCCCGGTTGTTATTACCTGAATTTGGCCCTATACGATCTATATCGGGATCAAGGATGGCATTCCAATCACCCACTAAAACTGCAAGCCATGATGGCGTCAAAAACGGCTCGATCACCCGAAACAAAGCAGGCCACTCAGAATGAACACTGGGCACATAAACCCCAGTGAGATGAAGAGCCTTATCCTTTATGGTAACATCCAGCACGCAAAGTCTGTCTCCCAGGTTAGCATCAGCCATGCTGATGAGAGGAAAGAAGAGGTCTTTCAGGATTTTTACTCAGGGTTGTTAGCAGCAGGTATTGATGAATCTCCCACACTTTTGTTGTGCAAAATTAATATCTGCTCCTTCTGGAACTTTGGAATCCATTCATAAAATCTCCACCATGATAAAACACGGTTCCTATTTCCCTGGAACACCTTCAGATCATTCAAAAAACAAAAAAATCTATAAGTGTTTTTCCATTTCTTGTTCATGCAAAATGAAAAGTGTGAGGCTTTGTTTTCTCTGTGATAACACAAAGGAAACTCAATGATCAACAATGAATGATCTTTGTAATGCTGGCAGATACAGCACAATCTCATCTGGATGTGCAGAACTCAGTACAGTCACCCCGAAGAAAAATATACCAAAGTACAGATAATTATTTAATTATCTTATTTATGTATAATTTATAAAACCCTAAAAACAACAATAGCAAATAACAAAAGAAACCACGCCTAAGCTGCCAGAAAAAAAAAATCATTATGGAGACAGCGTCAACTTAATAAAATCCCAATGATGTGTTGCTACTGAGAACAGAAAAAGAAAATACAAATTTTTATATTTTCTTTCTTATGAGATTTAGCAATAGCTGCTATCACTCTTTCCAGTATCAATGCGAGTTTCTTGCCTAAACTTTTGTTTGGTGTAATGTGGAATGTCAGCATTTTGATTATGACCTTCTCTCTTTAAGTTACATGTAATATCCATTTTAGTTCTTGCTGCTGTTGGCAATCCTCAAGCGATATAGCTTCAGTTATCTGTTATAGCTCATTGTTTGTAACTTTGCAGCACCAGTCCACAACTGTCAAGGGAGGATGGTCTTCACCAACACCTACAGGCTTCACTCACTCAAGGCCATTTTTAAATCATTAATCTTAGAAAGCAATTGACATTTAGGATATTTCTGAATGTCTTTGATGCCAGGCATTGCATCATTATGAAAGTCGCAATCTGATGAGGCTATTTAAGAACATGACTCAAGTTTTCATGTTAATGGTTTCATTTTGTAGCAATTTATGGTGTTGTGTGAAACTATCAGGTCATCCCATAAGTTCTGTCCGAATTTTGAATAAAGAAAACAAGTGACCAAATGTTACATTTAATTACAGATTCAATCAACAATGTATTTTCCCTGATTATCTATGATTCCTTCCATCTATTAACAAGCTTACTAATTCCATTACTGTAAAATTCTTTTGGCTTTGATTCGAAGAACTCATAAATGTCAGTTTTAACCTCTTCCTGTGTTACAAAAGCTGTTTCTTCCAAATGATTCTGTAAGCTACGAAACAAATGGTAGTCTGAAGGAGCAAGGTCGGGAGAATAAGGTGGATGAGGAATTTTCTCCCAACCAAGTTCTTTGATCTTTTGTGACGTGATTCTTGCTGTGTGTAGTCGCCCATTGTCCTGATGAAACATCACCTGTTTTCGATTCACTAGAGCAGGTCTTTTATTCCTCAAAGCTTGGTTCAAACGCTCTAATTGCTGACAGTATATTTGAGCATTAATTGTTGCATTAGGTGGTAAGAATTCAAAGTCGATTATTCCTTGGCAATCCCACCAGATTGAAAGAAGAACCTTTTGCCCATGAAGTTCCCTTCTCGGCTGTGGCTGGGGTCCATCTCCTTTACCAAGCCACTGTCTACGACACTTAACATTTTGATAAAAGATCCATTTTTCATCGCCAGTAACAAGTCTATCCAAAAAAGGTGAAACAAGTTGGCAAGAATGGAGAGAAGAGCAGATGTCAACTCGGGATTTGAGGTTGTTTTCAGACAATTCATGAGGCACCTATTTTCCAAGTTTAGGAACTTTTCCAAGTTGTTGAAGATGGCGATGAACAGTTGTATGGTTTAAACTGAGAACCACTACAAATTCCTCAACTGATAAAGCAGGATTTTCTTCAAGGGCTGCTTCAAAAAGCTTTTCATCAAACTCAACTGGACCTCCGGTTCGATCTTCATCTTCAAGGGTGAAATCTCCACCTGTGAATTTTGCAAACCATCTTCTGCAAGTTCTTTCATTCACACATTCCTCTCCATAAACTGAGTGAATGTTTCTAGCCACTTCAGCTGCTGAGTTTCCTTTCTTGAACTCATAAAGCATTATGTGCCTCAAATGATTCTTGGGTACTTCCATGTTAGCAGGGTTTTAATCAAACAAAATTTAATTTTATTGTTCTCTGAAATAAAATTTGATCAGTTTAAATGCATCTAAACATAAAAATAATGTTCAGCTCCATTAGACATTATAAAATACTCTTTAAATTTTGTTCATTTTAACAAAAAGTTAAAATTCGGACAGAACTTATGGGATGACCTAATAGCTCTACATTTCCTTATCCTCTATACTAAATATGTTATGACTGATCCTTATACAAGGGTATTTGAAGTGTTTGGTATTTACTAATTCCACATCCTAATGATGGATCCACAGTATGCACTGTCACTGCTTTTATTCCAATTCCAGATCATAGCTTCTGTTTTGAAAAGGTTTATTTTGGGTCCTATTTCTTGGAAGACTTGGTTGTGGATGCTGATTTTCTGTTCAAGATCTTTCTTATACCATCTATGTATACCTATGTCACCACCATGCCACCCACCTCGTTATCAGGACATTGGCCTCGCGAGGGAAAGCAGGATTGTTGTATTCTTTTAGTTGTTTCCTAATGGTATCCAACTCATCCAGAAATTCTAAACTATCAGCTATGTACAACTGTTTTCTCCTATCAATAACTAAAAATGGATTCAACCCAAGAACCCTGTAGATCTTGAAGAGAACCACCCCTCATTTGTAGATTGGTGCTACAGGATTTCGCCATTACTGTTACCATATAGGAAGTAAATGATGACCAAAACGTTTATGCCAAATATGAATCTCTCAAAAGATACGACTACAAACAGATTGAAACAATGAAAGAGGATTTCTTAAATGTCATATTCCTTCACCTCTGATTGAGAGGTTTTGAGTAATATGAAACCTCCTTTTAATTGCTGTTATTCCCAGGTCCATGCTGACCTGGGCGGTAGCATGTGTTAGGGCCCAACTATAGGCAAATAGTAAACCCCACTCCCAAACAAAAACAAAACATTATGAAAGTATAAAAATGCATTTTTTATAATAAAAATAACAGCAATGCATTTTTATAAAAAAAAATTATCAATATTATGCACATGCTAACAACTTGTAGCAACTTCACTGAAATCCGTTTAATATACTACCAAACAACGAACATGAAAGAACTCTTTCATGGCATTAATCCAGATAATATCCTACAAATTCTTAAATCAAACTGTATTCCAAAATATAACTTCAACGAAGCACAAAATACACATCGTTGCCTCTAGTAATCATGTCAACAGAAATATGTATATGCACAAAAGCTGAGTATCATCTACCATGTATTCAGTTGTGAAAGCAGAATAACTTATATCATATTTTTATTACTTTCAAGCTCCCCCAAAAATTGAATTTTGGCATTAAATGAGCTACAAGGAATTGATATACTGTTAAACAGACAAATCAGTTAGTATTCCTTCAGAAGATTGATGATCTTGGCTCTCCACAGATTCCTTTTTTCCTTAACAGTAAATTGACACATGAACACTTTCTGTCTCCTTAGTAACCCCCACCCAACTCTAATCCTCTCATCTAAGACATGCCTTGCCATGTACATTGAGATGAACAACCCTCATTTCTGTCATATTCGTTTTGTAAGGAGTAAGTTCCACTCAGATAGTTTCTTCCCAAGAATGGAAGCTTTGTGAAACAGAATTGCAGGTGGATTCTTTCCCAACCACTACAATCTTAACCTCTTCAAGTCTAGGGTTAACCGTTATCTTTCATACTTATCAGCTTAAACTGCAACCCTTACTCTTACTGCTAACATAACAACCGTCTTCAATTACTCTCTATCTTGAGTAGCCTTTGGGCCTCGCATAGGATGAGTTAAAAAAAAATAGTTCCAAAATAAGGATCTCCTTAAACTAAAGCAAATCTTAAAGCTCCAGGTTGTTCAACCATATCCCCCTCTATTTGTATATTAAGTTTCAAGGGGTACTGGTTGGGCTTTCCTCTGCCTTGTACTTTGTAATCATCATAATTCACAAATGGTGGTTGTCAGCTCCCTTGCTTTGTTTAAAGTAATAAATCCCTAACCATAAAATATTGAAACCAGTTTTAGCTATATGGTGAGATTTTTTTTCATTTGCTTCTTTTTCTTGAATTCTGGAAAGAGCTTCAGTGGTTTTGAGACTCGGCTTAGTATAATGACATAAAATTGCCATTAACTCAATGCTTATATCCACCATTATAGCATCTGAAATAAAGTGAAGAGACAGAAATTAGGAAGAGCCATGATCATTTTTTTTTAATCAATCCACCCCAAGGTGATAATGCAACTAAGACACAAAGTGCTACTGGAAGTGAAAGAGAAGGAAAAGACTTTAGAAACGAATGGAAACACAATCCTAAACATGAATCAGGAAACAATAGGTAAACCTTTACTCCTATTCAAAAGACTGGGGAGCAGTGTAAACTGGATGAGAGGCAAACCTATCTACTCCTATTGAGAATAAATAAATAAATAAATAGTAAATAGTATTTCAAAGTTTAGGTGGAGGCATTAAAAGTATAGAGTGTTGAAGTAGACTTTAGAAGGAACCAGAATCCCAATTCCAAGGAGGAAACAAGTGATAAACTTCTACTGCCGTTCAAAAGACTGGCGCTGAAGGGACATAGCATTAAAAAAAATGATGATATTTATCAGTATGCAAACTATCAATGATGAGAAGGTAGAATGTCTAGTGATCAGCAAGAGGAACAGCCCAAGGTGTAAACTATGAAATGGAAATGTCAAAATAAAGCAGGTCTGAAAATTTAATTATCTTGGTAGTGTCATAACAGATGACAGAAAATGTGACATGTAAATCTGAAGGTATATTGGAATTGTAGAAATTAAACAATGTATTAAGAGATAGGAAAATTTCATGAGGAACAAAGAAAAAAGTGCTGAACTACTATTTAATACCAACCCTCCTATATGGCAGTGAATTCTGGACAGTTTTCTTACAGATGAAGAAGGCACTTGGTGACTCTAGACATGGATACTGAGAAGTTTTATGGAAAATGGAAACTAGCATGGGAAGTTGAAATTTATGGGAAAAGGGTTTAAAAAAACTTAACACACACAGGGCATACTGAAATCAAAACGGACAGAGGGAAGCATCAAGTGGCCTACCTTGCAAGTTTGTGGGTGGATAGCAAAGTGGGGATATGGAAGGATTTTAAAGTCAAGTGCTGCTTAGAGCTACAATGGATAGAAAGCCATGATTGCTCATCTGCTAAAAGGACACAGCATATATAAGAGTATATACTGCCAAAGAAATACAATACCTAAAGTATAAAACGGATTTTTAAAAATGAAAAACCATTCTTGAAGCTTTTATTTAAGTTATAATTTCAAGCTAATAGATTACATTTATTATTTGCATTGAGTTAAATATTTTGGTGTATTTCAAAACTAATTTAACATGACTGGAAAAAGTTTTTGTTTTGAAATCACTGATTTTTAGCATCATTTGTGTCATCTGTCAGCATAATGTAAAAAAAAAATCATTCGATAATAAAATATACTTTTCTAAAACTCTATTTGAGGAATATTAACTGATTTAAAGTTTAATTAATTTGTTTTGAAAAAATATTAAATATTAAAATATCAAAAAAATGCATTTTTCAACATAGAGGTAGGTGTTTATTTAAGATGTTGACAGTTGATTGACAGCTGGAAAGTTTATCTAATTATTTCTATGCTGGACATATCCATAAACATTACTTGAGGAAAATATAATCTTGGCACCTTTTTTATATAATTTTTAAATACCCTGTAATGTTAAAAATTTAGGAAAATATTCTCTGTAATGTTTATTAAATTTTAGATACTTTGGCTTTACATTTAATATAGTTTTCACTATTATTTTCTGATAATGTCATGTATGTCCATATTTTAAAAAATCAAAATCCTTTTAAAATATTGCGAGTCACTGAATTGTGGTAAGTTTTTTCATTTATGATTAGTAAATATACATTTTACTTAATAACAACATCACCTAACCAGTAAAAATTAAAACAGAAATTTAAATTATTTAAAACTTTATTAATTATTCTAATTAAAAATGAAAACAATTTTTGTAAAATTTCATTATACATTGAAAAATATTTTTTTCTTAAGACAGTAATGTCCATAATATATTTTATTCATAAAAGCAATTAAATGTTTAATGTAGGGAGCCCAAGTGAGTACACCCAGGACAGGTAAACAAATTGTCCAGCCTCCACAATCATAGGTTGCACTGTTATCAGTATTACTACCGATCTCCTTTCTTATTGCAATGAAGAAGGTACTGCCATGGACTGCAGTTTCCCTGAGACCAGGCATCTTTCATAATATTTTTAGTTGCGTTCTGCATGAGGACAGACACAACAGAGTTGTACTGTGTCTGAAGGCAGGGACACAACAGAGCTGATTTCTGTCCGAAGGCAGAAACACAACTGAGAGATATAAATAGAAGTTGCCTTGCAAGGTTCTCCCACAGGTAGGAAATATTTAATGTGGGGAGCCCAAGTGTGTGCATCCAGGACAGGTCCAAAAATTGTCCAGCTCCTGGACACCCATAGGTTGCTCTGGCATCAGTCCTACTATCAATCTCTTCTCTTATTGCAATGAGGGAGATACTGATGTGAGCAGTAATTACCCGGGACTGAGCATCTCTTATTAATATTTTTAGTTGATTACTTCCCTTTACTGCTTGATTACTTCCCTTCACTCCCTTATTGCTTCACTTCACTCATTGATTACTTCCCTTCATACATCAATTACTTCCCTTTACTCAGCTTTGAATTAAGGCGCAAAGAGAAGAAAATACTGTTAGAAAGATATGAAGCTATCTCTCTCTTCTTCGGGATTAATAGCAAGCACTTTAGCCTCGGTTGGCAACCTGTGTAGGAGAAGGACAACTCTGAATTCAAAACCATCTGGACACAGGGTTAGCAAATCTATCCTGTAAAAACTTTCCTTGGTAGGGAAACCATAGCAGCAACACCTAGTGTTATAAGTCTGTGGACCTTTACATTAAAGTGAAGTTTACAGGGTTGACATATATTATTATAGTTTATAATACTTATTAGGTTTTCAAAATATATTATTAAAAATATCAATTTTGCTTACTTTCCTTTATAATCTGATTACTTATTTTTACTAATCAGATGTGATATGAGGAGAAAAGAAATTTTCCTGGTAAAGGTATGAATCCATCTACTTCAAACAGTTATAGGTTAATAGTAGAGTAAACTGGGCTCTCTCACTTTGCTAGGCCTCCGTGTTGCATCTGAGGCCCTCACCAAGAAATTTGGGAGTTCTTTTCTTATCAGAATGAGTTTTCCAAGCTGCCGTACCTTTGCAAACACTATTAGGCTCATTCAGCTCTTTCCAAATCCTCTGCATTGTCTTCAGATTGATACCCAAACACTCTGAAATGTTCATATTGGAGATTCCACACAAATGCCAAGCGAATTAGTACAGCATACTGTTTCCAAATTTCTGTCTGAGTGAATTGTATCATGGTGCTGTTTTTCTCACAGATGGTGCCCAACTGACCCAACTATACTGTGCAGTTGACAAAATATAAAAATCTAATATGCATGCGCAAAATTAAAAATATAAAATAGTGACAGTTTACTCGTAGCACACTGTATTATTATAGTTTATAATACTTGTTAGATTTTCAAAATATATCAATATTTCTTTCTCTATTCTTCCCTTCATACTCTGCTTGCTTTCAATTACTCTTATTACTATGGCAATATTAGCTGTTTTCTTACAAGAAAACATTTGCCATTCATTGACCAAGCATTGTGAGCAATGATGAAGTTTACGAGAAAATGCAAACAAAAAGAAAACTTATATTTAAAATCTGAAAGAAAGAGATGAAATTTCTAGTGCCCATAATGAGGAAAGGGAGCTTAAAAAATTTGATACTCGCAGGGAATACTGAAAGCAAGAGGGATAGAGGAAATCGGTGCATAAACAACGTAACAAACTTGTGTAAATAGTTGGCAGAATAAGGTTTTAAGAGAGGTAACAAAAAGACAAAATTTACTAAAAGCTATAAAGGACAGAAAATTGGAGAGAGCCATAAATGTCCTTGTCCTGAGGGAACATGACACGTAGAAGAAGAATACAACATTTAAGTAAATACATAAAATGTATCCATATTTAAAAGATTTCAAAATATTTAAATGTTATTTATCAAAACACTAATAATTTCAATTTTATTTTTACACAATTTCAAAAAATCTTAAAAAGTTTTTTCTATTGATAAATTTAATGTGTGCATGTGCATACAATATGTCTGTGTGTATATACACACCATTGTTTGTTATATGTGCAATTATCACTATTATGATAAAATGTTCTCTGTTTTTATTTCATCCTTATTAAAGATGGGCTTGAAATAGATAATTTTGAAATATATTTGCAAATGAGACAAAAAAGTTTTAAATTGTGGATAGTCCAGTCAGTCATATTCTTCTCATACGACTTGGCCAATTTTTATTTCAAAAGATCTTGCTTCTTGCCAGTTTTTTGCCAAATTCTAATTGCAACATCTGATCCTGATAGCTTGTAATGATCAGATTGCGAGCAATATAAAATCTTCTTGGATTCATTTAGTTTTCAGTTGGACACAGGCCAAGCAAAATTTAGAGGTCAATATTCCAGTCTGAAACATTCCCTTGATATTTGGAACATCTTAACTCTAACAAAAGACTAAAGAGAACATCATTTACATGTATGAAGAGGCATGAGAAGTTCTCAGCTTAACCAAGAGGCCTTTTAGACAAAAAAAATTCTTGTTTTGTCTTTTTGGTCATATTTTAGAAATATTGTTGCCAAATCAGGAGATTCTTAACAAAATCTAAAGAAGAATCTGCAAATATTATCAATCCTGACCTAGCATCATGGCTTCAGTCACTTTTTGAATGTTGTAATGTATCTTCCTTGTGCAATTGTTCTGATGAGCTTTCCTTTTTGGTACCTTAAATTCATGAATTTAAGTGCAGTACTAGATTGGCAGCTAGGTGACATCATTTTAATTTTGAAATTGTTAGATGTAACCATAAGCTCAATTCTAATAGTTTATTTTCTTGCACTTCTTGCCTGTGGATATCTTTTCTGACTGAGTTTCCTGTGAACTATGATCTTCAAAAATTTAAATGTAACGTCAGTTGTTATCTTCTGTCTACTTGAATCCTTTCCTTTCTGTTGTCATTTCACCTTAGTAACATCTTCTCAGTTTCCTTCAATCTCACTAATCCCTTGCATCTTAGTGACTTTATAGCCTTGCTTGAGTTGAAATGAAAACAAAAAAAAGTGGACCAGGTTGAGAATTTTTCAGTATACCCTCATCTTTTTATAGGCAACTTTGCTGCATTGACATCTATATAGGTTTTGTAGTACAAAGTTTGTCAACATTTTTGAGATGATGAATTGTTATTATGCACTGTTTCATTTGATCTAATATCTTCAATTTGGTTGTTTTAATCACAGCATTTTGACTGTAATATGTAATATTGTAATATGTTTTAGTCTTCTTCAGGTGTCTATTGTAACTTGGTGGTCTTTTGGTCATGGAATCAACTTGCTAATAAATATATAAGTGTTTTTTCTCTTATTTAAAATACAGAATTAAGCAGTTTTTAATTAATAACACTGTTTATAATCTTTTTCTAGTTCTTGTATCCTAAACTCTTGACAAGCACATTTCTTCTTGGATGAGGACCTATGGCAGTACTAGCTGGATTTTTATATAAATAAAATTATAATATAATTATATATCTTTTAATCAAGCAAAAGGAGATATAACATTCAAAGGTCACGCTCTAAATCAGTGATTTCCAAACTATTTTCCTCCGGATTGCATTTTTGGAATGAAAATTTAATAATGCCTCACCAAATTTTATGTGATAAGAAGTACATTTAAAAATAAAAATAAAAAAAGAGAGAGGGTTAAAGGGAAATAACTGTGGATTTGAAGTCAGAACACTGTCATTGATAACTTTCTCAGACAATTTGCAGACCCTAGTTACTATATTCTTAATACTTAAAAATATCACAATGATAAAAGCAGTCAATAACTATTTTCACTGGGACTCGTGCATGCAATTAAAAGTAATCAATAATACTTTAAATTTTGAAATAATATTTATTTTTTTCATATTTATTTTTGGCATATGAATTTTTAAAAACTTTTCTACATCTTTGTCTTTCAAAAATTCCACCTCACCTGCTATTCTCTTTTGCCACACCTATGAAGTGTGCCATACTGTTTGGGAACCACTGCTCTAAATCAACTGGATGATTTTTTATATCTAGGGTCATGGTTGAATGCAAGGATGGTGCACTGATATTAGAGAAAGAAAAATGCTTAAGAGATGAAACAAATACATTGGAGAACTCTTCCATTGGTTTTAATAAGGTACTCTGCAGTACAGGTTAAGCCTAATGACCCCACCTCACAATACACAATATAATAAAAAATATGTCACAAAACAGTGGATATTGTATACTACTATGTATATACTGGTTGGGAAAATCCAATTAGTGCTAGTTAGTTTATGACACAAATGCTACAGACTGACTGTGTTTTGAAAGCATATTTATATGTTGACAGCAGGCAATGTAATTTTCATAAAGACATATAAAGCAATTTTTAAAGAATTAATGGATTTTATTTTTTTATCTGACATTTTTATTACTTCAAATGTTAGTTATAGTTATCCAAATGTTATTCTTTTTATTACCTGTATTTGAGTAGACACACTGTTTTATTTAAAAAATGTATTTATTTCATCTATTGGTCTGCAGACTTGTAAAGAAAATGTACCTGGAGATTAAATAAATACTGTTTAAAATAAAATGGAGCATCTATTCAAATACAGGTATGTACTAAAAATAATGTTTGGAGTAATAAAAAATGACATACAAGCACATTCACATGAGTGAGTGTGTTAATTATCTGTTTTATTTTGGTTTCATATTAAGAAAGTATTGGCCCATAACAAAAAAATGCAGAACAAAATGAAGTTAAATTTCTTAAACTTCACAAATTTACTCACCATGAACTCGGCTCTCCGATTCCTCAATCCAAGCTGCTATCCACTACTCTACCATGCTTCCACCATATTTGTATATATGCATAGATATTAGTGTGCTTATGTATCTCTCTGTCTGTGAATTTTATGTTTATGATTACTGCTGACTGATATCATATTTTCTCAACACCACCCCAGTCACACTCCTTACCTTAACCATCCAATTGACATGTTAAGGTTTTCTTTGATTTTCACCAACTTTAGGTCAGGCTAAATTTAATTTGCCCCTTTTCAATTGATACCTTGTACTGTATGTAATAAATTAATTAAAATGGACATTTGAAAAGAATAAGTTGAAATAAAAATGTGTTCTTTGAAAAACAGGGCATACAAGTCATTAGAGATATTTAAAAGATTATTTATAAAAATAAAGCAAGATATACATTGCCTATTAAGTATCTTTCCAGCTTTGATAGGGATCAGATCTATGCAGCACGACTAGCCATGTTAATTTTATTTCAATCTTTTTTTATTTTCTTTCTTTGTTTTCTTTTTCTTTCTTCTTTATTATGAACAATATCAACAAAATTTATTTCGGTCAATATTTTGAGACACAGAGTTAAAACAATTAATTTTGAATCTAGCTGAAGTCAGGAATAAAAATGACACACTACAAAAGATTTTTGTTGCTTTGAAATTGATATACTTGAATGTCGACTCACTTGGGCTAAGCCCAACAAGCTTGACTGTTGGAGTCATATATATGTAAACATCATATCTTCATTCAAACATATTTCATTGAATAACATAGACATAATATATCTTCTTATTTTTATACTGATCCTTTTCAGTTGTCTAATCAGTTTCTTGATGTTAAGATGAAATTCAACAAGGAAGGTACCTTACCCCTGAAGATAATCTTGGAAAAGATAGAAAGTATTTTGGTTAAAAGAAAACTATGGTGCCTTCCTTGATGGATTTCAACTTAACATCAAGAAACTAATTAGACAACTGCAAAGGATCAGTATGAAAATAAGTAGACACACTGTCTATATGATTCAATGAAACATGTTTGAATGACAGTATGCTACCTACATACATATATACATACATACAGACACACACACACACACACACACACACACACTCAGATATAGTTTTTTTGTTATTTTATTATTATTATGTAATACTAGGTGTGTGCATATATATATATATATATATATATATATATGTTTCATTGTATAATTATAAAACAAGGGTTTCAATATAAAGGAACTGACATAGAATTGGTAGATATGTAAAATTGCATTAGTATATAAATGTCATAGGCACTTTAATATGTTGCTATATTCATAATAAATTTTGTTGAGTGTTGGTTGATTTTGATATAGAGGGCCTTGAGAATTTGAAGTTTTTGTTTATTGTTATCTTGCTGTAGTATATTGGTGTTCTCTACATATATTTTTCTGTATTGTGAAGGTGAAAAAGTATGTGTTTTTAGATGTTGTGCAATAGAACATATCCAACACACACACACACACACACACACACATATATATATATATATATATATATATATATATATATATATATATATATATATATATACTTGGGTAGCAATCTTGCTAGAGGCAATCGTCAGGCCTGACGATTGCCTCTAGCATGAAACAGCCTGTCGGCTCTAAGTGTTGACTTCAATGTTCACTTTTATATTTACCCACACTCTATCTCTGATATTGAGCACTTTATCCCATAAATATAGCACACCTTAAGAGTATATTTCTTCATTTATATATATATATATATATATATATATATATATATTCCATTGAATGTGACAGACACAGAAAGTCTCATAAGTTTTTTATTCAGTTTTTCTAATGTTCTGACAGTTTTCCTTTTTACTGGTGTAAGAGAGTGGAGAAACTGTCTGTACTGATTATTGTTCCAAGCTCTTTTGCTCAATTCATTATCTACTTTCAAGGGGCTCATTGTTAGTGCATTGTTATTATGAAAGGTTTCTTGTACATAGCACCTTCATTCTAAGAACATTTAATTGTAAAACATGTCTTAAGATAATTGAAGCACTTTGTATAAAATTGTTTAAGTCAAACTTCAACGTTCCCCTCTTTGACAATGGTATGAACATGTTGGGTGATTTTTAAAGTAATTCCCAACATGGAATTATTACTATTCCCATCCAGCACAGCTTACTATTTCTATTACCTTGACACAATATAAGTTAGATCATAAACACAAGAAAACATGCTAGCAATGAACACATTGAAAATGGCTAATGAATTGGGTAAGAGCACTTGGGACAATAATCATTATGGACAGTTTCTACACTCTCTTAGTCTCTATAAAAGAAAGATTTTAAGAACATTAGAAAACTGAATAAAAAAAAATATTTTCCATATCTGTACAATTCAATATATATACATATACATATATATATATATATATATATATATATATATATATATATATATATATATATATATAATTATTCGTTTTACCAGTTTGTTATTGGAAGGGATAATTCCGAGGAGGATATAAATCCAGGGAGATCTCAATGTAGACTACAGAGCATTATAATGATAATAAGGACACAGAGACTTTAATTATCCATTTCATTTGTAATTTTTATTTTGTGAACACTGAGATGTTCAGCTCATCAGATCAAAAACAAATTGTGAAGTTTTTGTCTTGATGAGTTGAACATCTCAATGTTTACAAAATAAAAATTATAAATGAAATGGATACTTAAAGTCTCTGTCTTCTCATTCTCATTATATATATATATATATATATATATATATATATATATATATATATATATATAATTTATATTTGCCTAAGTTTATAATTTCTCTTGTCAATTAGCATGTGAATAAGTCATTTCTGGTGGCACTCCTTCCAAAACTGAAACAATTAAAATCTATGCTTATCGTTTTGTCCAAAGGTCTTTGCTCATCTGAAACTCCTTGTGACTGACATAATTATAAACTACTATTGTTTAAGATTTGTTGAAGTCTGTTGATAGCAAAAGAATTGCTATTGTTTGCATTGAGCATTTACCTGCTTGTTTGTGGCTTGCGTAGAACAATGATTACTGGAATGGTTATTGCTGAGTCTATTGTGACTCAACTCTCTGGTCTTTTCATCACTTGTATGTCTCATGTTGCTTCAGTGTCGGTGAATTTTAACCAGACATTTTGGGTGGACAGAAAACTAAGAATAGGATTTTCAGAATATAATCTTCTTACTTACTAGCATCCACTGCTTATTTTAAATGGCTTTATTTTAATGTTTATAAGTTTTTATTAAAAATATTTAAATGCTTTACTAGTGGGATACATAAGACATACATGTGTGCATGCCCAAAAGTTAAAGGAACTTAACTATATAAAACAAAGAAAAAAAAGAAGAAAACTCTAATACCAAGTTTGTAAATTCTCCTTTAATGTAATTCCTTTGGGGATGCCTTTGGTAATTGCACATACTCACAAATTGAGCAATTGATTGTTTTTTACAGTTTGTCGACCCTTTGTGAGTTATTTAAAGCTGAAATGTATTTTAGTTTATTTTTGTGAGTGAATATTGCATTAGCAGTTTTTTGAGAATAACAATGATTTTCCAGATACAATCCTACTAGTTAACCCATAGCTGAGGGAAGAGATAAAATCATAGCTTTCCCAAGGGTATTTGCATGTAAGAGAATGTAACAAACCCAGCATGAATTCAAAATTGCATGTTCTTGAAAGATCTTAGTGCCTTCATGAATTATACACCTCCACTTATTTTGATTGTAAGTAACAGTTTCCCACTTGGGATCCTTTAAATGGCAGACTGCAAAAGACTCTTTTAAGCTGTCATTGAAGCACTTTCTTGGTCTATGCTGGGTTCAAGTGCTGTACAGCTTTTGTTTGGGTATTCTGCTGTCATCAAAGTCAACGACATGACTTAACCTTAAAGACTGTAGTCATAAATGTGTGCTTTGTTGCCAGTTTCACTTTTTGCTGTTCACAGTGTCTGGTGCATATGTACATACATGACGGTTGTCAAGTGCATGAACATCACTGTTGAATCCATGGTAACACTATGAAATGAACTTATGATGTCTACAAAACTTGCCAACATTTCTGCTGAATAAACAACAAAAAAAATGTTAAATTAACTTTTACCTTTTCTGCATTTACTCATTATCATTTTAAATTCATATATATCTGTATCTATTTATCCACATACAAACAGACATATATATATAAATTTGTGCCTAGGCTATGACAACATTTCACCATCCCTGGCAGGACTTCTATTATCACAGTGTGGGATGTCTAATAACAAAAGTGATGGAAAGAAAAAGAATCTAAATAAAATCGACTAGATTAAAAAAAAAAAATTTAATTTTAAATTCTTGGCATCCCTGGTTTATGCACATGTGTAGTCACACCAACATAACAAATTTATTCCGTTGTAGTCGTAAAGGACGATACACATTACAAGAAAACTTTTTACACTTTTTCATATATATATATATATATATATATATATAATAAAAAAGTTAATAGTTAGAATTGAATTAGACCAAGAAATAGTACTATTAAAAAGTGCTCAATAGACATATGAAAAAATAAAAAATTAACATGTAGAGCATTTAAGTATAAAAATTCAGGAGATCAGCTGATTCTGCTACATTGGTTTCAAGATTTTGTTATTTTCAGGCAATTCAGGTCAGTTGATATCCTAACGCTTTATTTTTTTTTTTAAATTAATGAACACTTTCTTATTTAAAAATAAATACACAACATGAAGTATGATAGAAGGGGGAGAGAAGATGGAGAAGAAAAGCAAGTGTATTGGAAATGTATTGGTGGGGGGGGGTAAATGAAATCTACATACTTTCTTTTCATCCTGGTTCATATGAACTCAAGAGAAACTTTTTAGTGAGTATGCAATAAGTAATAATTTCTGATCTCTCATTCAAAAAGTATTTTGGTCTGGAAATGTTATTATTGTTAACTTTTCTTGTTGACAAATGTTACAGATATTACTATGATTGTTGTAAGGTTTGGCTTTTTTTTAAATTTTTCATTTTACAATCGGATCTTTGTTATTTTTTTCTTTTAATTTCTACACATAGTTGGCTAGTCTGGTAGAATTCCTAAGACTTTCTAGCTTGACTGGTGATTTTGGCCATTTGTATCTATTACTTCTGCTTTGTAAATTCCTGCTTCAGTTTTGCAAACTCCATCTAATGGACATCTACTTTTATTTCTAAAGTTGCATATTTCACTGTTAACATTGTTTTGCTGCACTTTAGTTTTTAAATTTCTGGCATTTTGTCTTTTTATTAAGGTTTCTAAATTACTAGTACAGCTGTAGCTTAATATAACTGTGTTTTTATTAAATATTTTATATAATTTGGAATTTTGGGGGAAGAGCTTAGTAAGTAATTACAAAAATATTTTCCCTATTCGACATTTGACCTCTATGTTAAAGAGGGTTCTCTCCTTCTATGGCACTTCATGTTGTGTGCTTATTTATTTTTAAATAATAAAGCGTTTATTAATTTTTAAAAAAAAAAGCATTAGGCAATCAATCAACTGGAATCGCCTGAAGATACTGAAAGGTTGAAATCAAGGTTGCAGAATTGGCTGATCTAATTTTTTATATTTTTTACTTATATATATATATATATATATATATATATATATATATATATATATATATATATATATATATAATAAATATAGTTTTAAGGTATGCTACATTTATGGGTAAAAGTGTTCAGTATCATTGATACATGTATGTATGTTTGCGCAAGTGTGAATGGCGTTCCAACAACAATTTTTCCTCCCACTTCCATAAAAACACTGATATACGCAACCATATATAAATCCAAAATTTAAGAATTGATCAGTTTGTCTGACGATCACAAATAGCGTGAAACCCAGGGTGACAAACTCACATCAATCTAACTATATATATATATATATATATATATATATATATATATATATATATATATATATGTATGTATGTATGTATGTATGTATGTATGTATGTATGTATGTAGATAGATAGATGTGTGTACAAAGGTGGATCAATAAATCTATACCTGTTTTAATTGAAATTTTACTTGTTCATTGTTTAAATCTTTGTAATATTCATGACATAATTAAACGCACTGCCAAGGAAGGAGATTATGTTCAAAAATAAATTTTTGTGTATTTTTCATTGAGTTAGTGACTTCTTGATTTCCCTATGGAATTAAAGCCTGATGAATGCTTAGCGCTAATATTCAAGCATTATGACTTTGATTTAAATATTTTTCTTAAATCAATATATTTATCTTGTACTATTTTATTTTCATAACCAGATGGGAAAGTTAAATGTGCAACAAAAATTAGGCATGAAAATGGGAAAAAAGCAATTTTGTAATTTTCTTCATTGACATAAATAAATCTTATCAGTTGGTAAGAGAGACATTTATTTATGTATTTATTAATAGAAGCCATGTATTTGTTCATAATTACAAAATTGGAGCAAATTATTATTACAGATCATGGGGAGGACACTTAGGTTGGTGACATGGAGATTCATAAAAATAACAATGAATAGTGATATGAAAAGCCCAAATACTGCCTAGACAAAGAAGAGGAAAATACATTTCATGTGTCTGGTTTGTGAACAAGCTGGAATTTTGATTATATATGAAATAAACAAATTTTAAAAGTATACAAAAATAGAATTACAGAATTTGTTTCTCCATCTTGTGTCTTAGTTACATAAGAGAAAATAAATTTTAAATGTCTGCTTTATTGAAAAGGTGAAATCTCTCTCTCTCTCTCTCTCTATATATATATATATATACATACACACACACACACACACACATATTGCCTATATATATATATATATATATATATATATATATATGTATATATATATATATATGTATATATATATATATATATATATATATATATATATATATATATATACATATATATATATATATATGTAAAATGTGTATGTATATAAATATTTATATATGCAATTTTTATATATATTATATATTATATATGCACTGAACTTATTGGAAAGCACACAATATTAGTGATAGAGCTAAAATATTTACATCGACTGATTTGAGTTTGGGACCCTGGGTTTCATGCTTCAGATGGGGATTATGTAAAACTATGGTAGATTAAATTGTTATTATTTTTAATTTTTTAATGCTGTTTTGTTATTATTTTAAAGCCAGTTATTTGCTTGTTTTTGGCAATTGTGCTTATGTAAATGGTAGAAACCCCAATTTATAATACTTATTGGTATTCATGTAGTGGTATTAATTTTGCTGGTGGGGAAGGAAGTATAATTGCACACTAATGCGGCAATGGTAATTGTGGTGGTGAAATAGTGGGAATGTTGGGATAAGTGTGGATAAATCTTAAGAAAAGTAATAATTAAAATATTAGATAAATGAATAGTAAGACTGAAATAATAATTACAATGTTTACAATGTTGGGGGAAAACTGTAATTAGAATGGTGACAGTTTGTGGGGGTGGTATTGGTGTGGTAGTAATGGTGGGGGAAGCAGCTGATGATAACAGTTGTAGCAGCAAATATTTATGGTAAAATGGTAGACGTGATTGTAGTAATGGTGGTGGAATGATAATAACAATAATTATAATTATTATGATGGTAATTTCAACTGGAAAATAATTGATAGTGTTATGGTGTCAGTGGTTTCTCTTTTCATGTTTATAGGGTCAATGGTGGTTTATGTGGTAGTGTTAGTTGGTATTTCTTTTTATCTGTTTGGTATAACTTGTATATAAATACTAATCATATGTGGCAGTTATGAATAAATCTGGTGGACACTGACATGACAATATAAGATTGCAAACAATAAGACTCATGTGTTATTCTTGATGTGTGTGGTCTTCAATTCAGTTGGTCTGTTCTACTTCACCCACCATATTCACTTGACCTTGCACCAACCAATTATTAACTTTATCAATTGCTGCAAAACACTTTGATGTGTAAAAATTTCTCTAATGAAAACCAGATTCAAGAGTTCTTCGAAAGCTTTTTCACATTAAAACTTCTGCAATTTTACACAAAAGTTTTTTTTTTCAATTGGTATCACCCCATGCAAGGCAGTAAAACCATTAAGACACAAAGGGTCACAGGGTGTGAAAGAATTAGGAACAGAAACATTAATAATGGGTGGGAAGAAGAAAGAGTAATCAGGAGGACAGTAGATAGAGACTGACATTGCATTAAAATTTTTGCACATTAAAGTTGGCTGGAATACAGGGAGCTGTAAGAGTGTTCCACAAGTGAGAAGTATAAGAAAAGAAACTGTTAATATAGAACTGACAGCTACATCTAGCCAGGTCAACTGTAAATTGTTGAGATCTCGACACAAGTCTAGTACTGTGCTTAAATTCAAAAAAGTCTAGTTACCATAGCAAAAACATCATCCAAACAATTACCATGAAAATATTTATAGAAAAGGTACAGAAAGGCAACGTTATGGTTGTGAGAGAGTGACTGAAGCCAAATTCCCAGATCAGGACCAATAATATTGCTGATTCTTCTTTGGGTTGTATCAAAGAGCTCATGGTAAATAGCAGGGGCATTGGACCTTATGTGGAAGCAATATTTTAAGCATGGACAAATGGTAAACATAGGTGTATATAAGGAGAAAAGAATTGTCTCGCATGACACAGGGAACCAACTTTATTAGCAGCTGACCTAGGAATGGATTCAATATCATCTTTCCATTTCATGTCAGCTGAGAACGTTAGCTCAAGAAGGAGCAACAAGTCACTTTCCTGGAGGTTAGCATCAGCCATGATGATGGAAGGCAGAGAGGGGTCTCTCAGATGATTAATGGAGAAAAGTTTAGTTTTGGAGGTGTTAAAATTAACAAGCCATCGTTTGCCCCAGTTAACGACAGACTTGAAGAGCTACCTGATAAGAGGCAATGAGTTATTATAAATAATGTTGAATATAGAATAAAATGTAAATTTACTTTACTTTTTGACGAATAAAGTAAATAAACAAAATAATTATTTATGACTCGTATTAGAATAATAATTATAAGAGAAATTAATTTTATACCTGATTTGTTACCTGTTCATGAGAGAAATGATTCTTATATGTGTGGTTTGTTGACAACAAAAATATCTTACCTATGTCTGAGAGAAATGAATTTTAGAAGTCTTGTTTATTGCCAAACTGAAATCTTGCTTATATGTCAGAATTGTTGATGAGAAACAAGTTTTAATTGTACTCAATGACATGCCAAAAATTATTTGATAGTTGCCTCGTATAGTTTACAATCCCATCTAGGCTGGCAATATGGTATTGATTCCAAAAGTGGTCAGAAGATCTCTGTGGAGATGTTGAACAATGGTAACTTTTACCTGTCCACAGCTCATTTATATCTCATGATACAGGATCCAGCTCTTTCTCTATGCCTTATAAATCCTCAGTTGGATTCAAGTTGGGTGAAAGTGATGCCTACACAATTCATCCGAACCTACTTGAATGTTTTTTTTTAACCTATGGATTCCACAACATGGTGCATTGTCTTGCTGGAGTAACCCATTGTGGTTGTATTACTTTTTTTTTTTAAAGCTTTTCACCCCAAGCAAGGTAGGAGTGCCACTAGCATGCAAAGGGTTACAGAGAGTGGGAACAAGAGTAAAGAGGTGTGAAAGTACAAAGGATGAAGAGAAGAATGGGGAATAGATCCAGGCATCTTGAGATGTTGATTGACATTGCATTTGAATAGTTGGAGGTTATAGCTATCAGGGAAGCAAGTAAGAGGAAGGGAGTTCCACAGACGGGTAGTGCGAGACATGAAGCTATGGAGTAGAAGAGATGGCGATATTTAACTGTTTTGAGAGTGAAAGGGTGGGACTGAGATGCCAACCTAGTGGCATGTTTAAATTCTTGCAGATTGGGAACTAGTAAAAATAGCTCATCAGAGCAGTTACCATGAAAGTATGTGCAGAAAAGGCAGTGGGAGGTGAGAGAGTGATTGTGAGAGAGCGAATGTAAACAAGATGCCAGATCAGGGCCAACCACATTGCATATCCATCTCTGAATTTTGTCAAGAACCCTGAGACAAACAATAGAGGCTCCAGACCATATATGACAGCAATAGTCCATGCAAGATTTGGAGGAGGGACTTGGGTGAGAAAAACTTTCTGGCACAACATAGAGATCCAACTTTCCTTGCGGTGGATGAAGCTATTGATTCAATGTAATTGTTCCATCTCAGGTCAGTGGACAGTGTGAGACCAAGCAGGTGCAAAGAGGTACTCTCATGGAGTTGAGCATCAGAAATTCTAATGAGAGGCAGGGAGGGTTCTCTGTGGTGGGCAATATAGAGCAGTTTTGTTTTTGAGGCATTAAAGTTAACCAGCCATTTCCTGCCCTAGTGGAGAAATCAACTGGAGGTTCTTTTTGAGACCAATGACCAAATTAGTTTTGTCAGCGATACTAGATTTGCTATTTAGGCAGGAGTGGTGTCATCTGCATAGATGTCTACTTGGGAACTGATGACATCAGAAAGATAGTTCATGAAGATAAGGAACAGTGTAGGGCATAGGATAGAGCCTTGGGGAACAACTGCATTCGTAAGAAAGCAACTGGAGAAGAATCCGTTAAGGACAACTTTCATTACACGGTTTGAGAGGAATGATGGTATTAAGTTGAATAATAATCCTGAAATACCATATCCCTGAAGCTTGCGTAGGAGGTACGAGGCACGGCACGAGCCACGGCACGAGCCACGGCACAAGCTTCTCCATTATTATGAAGTGCTTGGTAAACAAATTCAGTTATGGCCGTGAGCACATTAGCTGTAGATCAGGCAAAGCAGAAATCATATTGCTTATCAGAGATATAAAGTGCTTAACCACTTCAGCATTGATTAAAGCTTCAAAGACACTGCCGAAGAGTGGTAGGAGACTGATAGGATGGTAGTTAGATGGGCCAGAAGGGTCGCCAAAAGGGTCACCAGAATTCTTAAAGACAGGTACAACAGATGAAGACTTCCAACAGGATGGAAAGCAGGAGTCATTGAGGCCGTAGTTGTATAATTTGGAAAGGACAGGAGCCAGTTGAGGAGCACATTTGCCCAGAACAATGGCTGGTATCCCATCACCACTGCTAGCCTTATGGAAGTCTAATTTAGAGATGATGCCCAATACCAACAGTGGGGTTATATGCAGCTCACTCAGCAGAGCTGCCGTTCTGGGGGTGGGGGAATCAGGTATTGGTACACCGGACGAGTTGAGCATTGAATTGGATAAGAATTTACAAGCAAAGTACTCGGTCTTCAGGACCTCGAATTGGTTGAACAAAGGAGATATTGTGGGTTTGCTGTTGTTTAGTACACTCTTGCAGAGACGCCAGTAATCTTTGGAGCCGATTTGCGAGATGCAATCCGTTGTTTCATTCTATCAGCATATAGTGATTTTGCTTCATTGAGGACATGCTTGCACTCATTATGGGTTGAGACAAAGAGACGTCTGTTGCAATCTGACAGGCCCAGGCGAAAGTAGTGATTCCCATGGGCAATGGCAGCTGAGCAAGCAGCAGAGAATCAGGGGTTAGTGTGATTTAACCTTATATTTCCTTGCAGGGATGAAAGCCTAGATTCCAGCTTTTACCCAGGAGGAGACCTCAGAAGTGCATTCTTGAATGTGGAGATTAAAGACTGCATTCCAGGAGACATCGCAAAGGAAATCACAGAACAAGTTCCAGTCAGCTTGTCAATAACAGGAAGATTTTCTGTTGGTAGGAGTTCCTTTGCTTGGGGTGGAGTAGAAGGAGATGTTGACGGACACTACAGCATGATCAGAGTTGCCAAGAGGGCAGGGCTGCGTGGTACGACAAGACTCGGGGATAGAGGTGAAACAGAGATCGAGAAGGGACACTTTACCATCATGGTTATTGGGGAAATGGGTGGGAAAGTCAACCACTTGCATGAGGGATTGAGTAATTGAGAAGTTAAAGAGTTCATATGCCAGCAAGGTCAGTTATATAGTTTTTAAGCCACTTGGCCTGGTGGGTATTAAAGTCACCAAACATGAATATATGGGAAAACGGAAGAAGAGAGATAGCCTTGTCTCTATTTACATATAGGTGTGATCCTCTGTGCTTGTTCAAGAGAAGGAGGAGGAGAGTTGATGGGGCAATAGGAAAGTCTACCTACTCCTAGCACACTAAGACAAAAAAAAAAAAAAAAACACAAACAAGCAGCTTACAAGAAGTCCAAGAACAACATGCAAGTCTCTCAGTGTTGCAACTAAAATGTAAAATTTTAATTTAGTTTTGGAACTGAAATATAAAGTTTTAACTTAATTAAGGTCTAATATGCAATTCTTGAGTGCAAAGAGTGCTTTATCCAAGAGCCCAGGAACTCATGTCATTCACTTTTGTATGAGTCAACAAGAAAGAAAAAAAATTTCAAAGAATTTATCCAAACTTTTCGAAAAACAGTGACGACTAAATTCACTTCAATTAATAATTAACAAAGAAAAAAAAAGAAAAAATATGAAACATAACATTTCATAACATGGGACAAAATAAGGCAACAAAGGGTAAATCTAGAATTAGGTTAGTACTAAAATTCAAAGACAAACATACAATGGGGACTGGCAACAATGTTTGTGTGAACCACGTGGCTGTTTGGGAGTTAGTAAAGCCAGGAATATGTATGCCTCAACTCAATCAATTATCACATAACGGGGCAACATTGGCCTATATCATATTTAGGGAGGCCAGAAGACAAACCACCATTATGGAATGACCAGCTTACATGGTCAGTTCAAGCAAAGTAATCATGCCACTATATATATATATATATATATATATATATATATATATATATATATATATATATATACATATATATATATATATTACAGTATTTAATATATATTTCACCCTTTACAATGTCTGGTGGGTACTTGTGGTAGAGGGTTATGTTAGGAGGCCATTTGTGTGTATAGGTGTAGGAGATAATGATTAACACTAGCCTTGAATAGGTTAAGATTGTAGTGATTGGGGAAACATCCTGTTTGGTGTTGGTTCTTACTTCTCACCAATGGAATACAGAAGAAATGTGGGTGGTTTGCTACTATTTAAGCTGCATGGCAATTTCTTGCCATAAAGGTTTGACTTGGTGGAACCAGAGAATGTAGTCCATCTAAGCACTTTCTGTGGAAGTAGTGGTAGAGCAGTGAGAGGTTTGCCACATCCCACATTTGGGAGAGAGGTTGAAGGGTGGAGAATAATTTGTCACTCACAAGGGCTTGGGGACACTTTTGAACTCTATCAAGGCTGGAGAGTGAGGTCTGGGCAACTCCTGCCCAAATATGACAGAAGTACATCATTTTGGGCCTGATCTGGCTCTTGTAAACATAGAGGATAACATGCAGAGTCAGGTCCTTACTGAAGAGGTACAGGGAGCTGACCATTTTACCTGCATCCTTAGCAATGCATTGTATGTATGAGTTACACTTGAGGTCAGGAGTAAGTTTGAGGCCCAACTGTCTTTCAAGGTACATTGCTTCCCTGGGAGGACATCTGTTCATCCTGATTGGTGGTAGTTTGGGGTCTGATTGGCAATGATGGACTGTAACTAGCTTGGTCTTTGAGACATTGAATATAACCAGCCAGTTTTTACCCCATTGTGTGGTTTGTGCAAGATCAGAAGAGTGATCAGTCACCAATCTCTGACCATCGAGAATTTTAGAGGTGTGCCTGTATATAGTCGTATCATAGGCATAGAGGTTTACAAATGATTTGACTGTATTCTTAGGCAGATCATTAATAACATGAAAAAGAGGATCAGTCCAAGGAGTGACCCCTTGGGGACACCTGTTTTGATTGTGAGGGCTCCAGAGGACTGGCCATTAATAACTACCTTCGGGGACCTGCCTGTCAGGAAAGATTTTATGATCAAGGAGATCCTTCCAGTGATTCAATAAGTGGAGAGCTTGTTC
The DNA here is from genome assembly GCA_964036315.1 of Acanthosepion esculentum. Classification (NCBI taxonomy): domain Eukaryota; kingdom Metazoa; phylum Mollusca; class Cephalopoda; order Sepiida; family Sepiidae; genus Acanthosepion; species Acanthosepion esculentum. The sequence continues at coordinate 72,073,580 of OZ038495.1, forward strand.
AGTAAACCTTTGTGCCACACCTTGTTGAAGACCTTTGAAATATCTAATGCTATGGTCCTTTAAGTGTGTTTGTTGTCAAGAGCCTCACTGATTCTGTCAGTGATGGTAGTTAGGACATTGGTAATGGATCAGGCCAAATGGAACCCATATTGCTTATCACTGAAGTGATGCGGTATTCACTAGTAAAAAATAATTTTTTTTATATATTCCTTTCATCATCGGCAAGGTGATAATGCCACTGTGACACATGAGGTTACTGGCAGTGGAAGAGAATGTTAAAACTTTAGTGATGAGAGTAAGGACAATAAATGAAAAATATGTTTCATCTTTAAATAACCCATAAAATGTTGATAAGTCATAAAAAACAATCAATCAACCATACCCAAACACTATCAGCCCAAAACAACTGGAGCCATGATTCATTAGACCTTTCCCTATGTTGCTAGTTCTCCAAGGTCCAATTAGCAATGTTATGGACCTATATGAGACACAATGTCTGATGTTGTGGTGTTAACAGGAGCACCCTGCTGGGTTTTCTGCTTCTGTATCCCATGGAAACCAAAGATGGCTGAACTGATCAGCTGTATATGTCTCTGGTACTTCTAGCATTGAATACTGATGTGATTTCAACTCATGTTATATGTTTGTTACCATGGATGATTCAAGCCAGATCATAATCATCATAGTTGACCACTGCACTGTGCACACCCTCCTCCATCAGATATTCTTGGTACACACATGACACCATAGATCAAAGGATATTAAATGTCTCCATAATTTCAGAAATAGAATGTCTCATCTCTCTGGCATCTATTATCATGTTGTTCAAATTCCAATCATTCATGTTGTTTTGCCATGAACAGTCTAGCTGGAATTCACACTGAGTTAGAAGTTGTCATAGTACACAATGGTCTGGGCATTTCCATGTTCATTAAAGTACTATAAATTGTGGTGTACAAGTTGAGTTTTCAAGCTTAAAATATCATTCCAAAATGAGGAGTTGATTTACATGGCAGGTATAAAATGCAAACCTTTATTACTGAGTTGTAAACAAATGGAACAGCACATGTAACAATTACTGTACACCACTTACCATACCTTCATCAGGCTGCTACAAATATATCCCACTAAAACTTGGGTTTGGTGAACACATTTGGCATATTAACACAAAAATAAATATAAAATTATAAAATATTAATACAAATTCAGTATTCTATTATCACTACATAACACATTGTGTCCAACAAGTTATACCAATACAATATACAGTACCTACTGGTGTGCGTTTTAGGTTGTTTGCTATACAGTGCATAAAGAAATATATTATGGTTAGTGTTTCAATATACATGTAAGTGGTGTGACCTTATGTAGTTTTGGCACAGGTTATCATATTCTGCAGCCTAACTTCATTTACTGGTAGGTCTAAGTTTGGGACTCCTGGTAGCTTATTGTATGTTTGGGGGTGAACCTATATGGTAGGTGTACGCCTAATTCAGAATTTTTAGCTAAGAATTTTGAAGTTGACTTATACACCATAATTTACAGTAAATGTTTGTAAGGTCAAATTTTCAAAACTTTCAGATAGAATCTTGTCAATATTATTGTCAATATGATGTTCAAATGCCGAAAAGAGGTAATGTTTCTCTGCCACCTGTGTTCAGATTGTGTAAAACAAAGATAAATAAAGAAAATGTGTTTTATATTAATAAGTTTGATGCAATGTTTAAGGAAACTTTTCAGCCATTTTTGGAGAGCTTTAAAAACTTAATATTGTTTTCATTTATCTATTTCAGGTGGATGCTATGGCTCTAGCTGAGCAATTGTGAAGTACAAATCCCACCATGACAAAGTCTGAACAGAGTTCCCGTATAGAGACAGAGGCGGTGCGAGATCTTGGTTCCTTCGTAAGCAGTCACACTACAAGTGATGCTGATATCCAAGGTTTGTATTGACCAACTGACTAATCCAAATCTTTATCATACTTTTGTACTTTTTTAATACTATTTTTTCTTCAATATAAGGCCCAAGAGAAACTAATGTTCTGCCAATGAAGATCAAATGTTTCCTTTATGGAAATGGTTACTCTCGTTATTGCCAAATCTATCAGAGCTGTCCAGAAAGTAACCAGCCATCCCCCCTCCCAATAAATAATAAATATCTGCAATCTTAATGGATTCAATATGAGGGACAGGAATTTCTATCATTGGGATTCTATGACAAAATGGGCAACAAGAAGAATAGTGGCAAAAGCTGAGAATAGAGTTCAAAGAATTTGTCATATTCTTCACAGAACAAAATGAAGATATGTGACAATAGTGAAAAAAAAAACTGAATGGAATTCAAAAAGAAACATAAAAGAATGAATTCTAAACTAAAAACCATGACAAGGTGCTTCTGGAAAATATGGTAAGCTTTCCTTAGCACATTTTGAATAAAATAAACACTTTACCACATTCATCATTTTCATAAATTTTCCTTTTTTGTGCTGCAAAGTGAGCCGCCTCTGTGAGCAAAAGGACAATGTGATTGAGCAAAAATGATAATAACACGAATATCATTAGTTCTAACAATTTGGTTGATGGATTGGAGATTGTTCACTTGCAGTTACCAGCGTGGATAGATGTGGAAAGCAGGACTAGTGTGCATAGATATATAGCTAAGTAGATAGATAGCTAGAAGAACTATGTACAAGTGTCATAATTACAGTTTTTTTTTTTTTTTCCTAAATATTCCTTGCCAAATTACAGGTGCTGCCTAAAAGGTAGAAAATACAATAATCATTAAAAAAATGTCTGTATAATTTTATTCTTTCCAAAATAAAGACATACATTTGTTTCTTGTTGCTATGACAAAAGTTGTTACAATGCATTTGCCTCATTGCTTTCTGAGCATTTTGTAATCACAAAACTGTTTTTTTTTTCATTGTTCATTGATCTATAAACACATAGCCTTCATTCATCCAAGAAGCATTTTGTCATTTGGATTAATGTTGTCCATGTTTATAAAATTATAGGTTGTTTTCTGTAAGAAATAATAAATCTGATTGGTCTTTCATTTTTCTGGCCAATCAAATTTAGCAAGAAATTTGCAAGCTCCATTTACTTATTTTGTTTTCAGTGTTCAATGATCTATAAACACATGGCCTTGATACTTGAAACCTTTTTTTCTTTTTCATTTATAATCATCCCCTTGATTCGAGTCCCAGATGTGTTTTTCCTGACAAAGGAAGGCTTAACCATGTCCTTCATATTGGGATACATCAAAAGAATTTTTGTTTTTGATATTTTCTCAAGAGAGCCTGTGTTTTCTGAAGCTTATGTTAATACTCTACGTATGGAATCTTTTGAAAATATTTGAGCGCTTGTAGTGATCGGATTCTCCTTGACCTTGTGTTTTAAAGCATTATAAGCAATAACGGGTCATCCATTTTTGACCTTTACTTATTTTAAGGTACCCTTAAAATGCATAGTTTTGGACAGCATGGATCAAAATGTTTCATTTTTTTCTGCTTCCTGAATTTTGAGCCATTTCAACCACTTTGAAACCCAGTTTTTGATGCCTGAAAATTACCAGAATTTCAATATTTGTATGAACCATTATAACCTTTTTTTAATAATGATATTCACCCTGTACAAGTTGCAAGAGCCACTCAAAGTAGGGGATTACAGATAAAGAGACACAGTTAATGCGGATATGGGTGGAAAATTGAAGATTGACTTGAACAGGTTAAGATTATAGTGGTCAGGGAAGAAGTTGCTCAATTGGAACTTACTTCTCATCAATGGAATATGAAGAGAATGAGTGTGATTCACTACATGGCAAGTCTTTGCTGTGAAGGTTAAAACTGGTGGAACTAAGGAATATAGTTTGTCTGAACACTTTCTATAGAAATAGCAATCAAATAATGAGAGGTTTGCAACATTTCATCTGTGGGAAAGGGGTTGTAAGTTGGAAACTAATTCATTACTCACAAGGATGCAGAGATGCTTTTGGAGTTTTATCAAGGCTAGAAAGTGAATACTGGGCAGCTCCTGCCTATATCTGGCAGCAGTACTCCATTTTCAACTTGATCTGGCATCTAAATCTGAATAATAACAACATTACAAAATGTGTAAATATATGAGAAATTTTGTATTGATTTATTTTTTAATCATTTCACCCCAAGCAAGGTGGGAATGCCACTGGTATGCAGGTGTTAACAGAGAGTGAAAGGGAGAGAAAAACTGGGTATGGGAGGATTGAGGAAAGGATAAAAGCTGAACAGGGTTCAAGAACATAGAAGATGGCAATTGACATTGCATTTAAAATTTTGAAGATTGTAGTTATCAGGGAGACAAGGAAATGGAAAGGAGGCCAACAGGTGGGAAGTGTGAGAAAAGAAACTGTTGGAGAAGAAGTGACAGTTATATTTAACTATTTAAACAGTAAAAGAGTGGTACCTAGGTGCGAATCTAGTAGCACACTTAAACTCATGTAGTCTGGGCACCAGGGAAAAAAGCTTATCAGAGAAGTTGGCATGAAAATATTTGTAGAAAAAACAGAGGAAAGCCATGTCACATTGGTGAGAAAGTGACTGGGGTTGAGATACCAAGTCAAGATTGATTACATTGCAGATCCTTCTATGGATTTTGTGAAGAATCTCGAGATGAGTAGCAGGAGCACCAGACCAAATATGGCAACAGTATTCAATGCATGAACAAATGGTAGTTTTGTAAATGTGCAAGATGAACTCTGATGAGAAAAACCTTCTGGTATGACATTGACCCAACTTTCCTTGCAGTAGATGCAGCTGTTGATTCAATATAGTTATTCCACTTCAAGTCAGTTGAATACGTGAGGCTGATGATATTTCTAACAGTGTCACTCCTCCAAGAATATGTGCTGCTTTTATCAAAACTTGTCACCATATCATGTATATTCTACTGTGAGGTTTCTGTCTGGTATGCCCTTATCCGATTGGGTGTCATGAAGGGGGTGTATTGGGCTTTGTATATGTGTATCCTAGCATCACTTTGTTGGCATACATCTCTCTCACTCACTAACAATATAGGGGGGGAGTTGTAGATTTATATAGATTTGTATATGAATGAAATAATTTTGAAAGTAAAGTTCTCCTTCTAAATAAATAAATGGCAAATTCTATCTCTCCGTCCATGTTTCTGAACCACTCCCCCCTAATTCGGGCAACACTTGCTCTACATAGACATATTATACCTTTAAGGTTGGTCCCAGGGTTGAAAATCTGCCCTTCATCTGGTGCTTGAACATCCAGTATTGCGATTTGTGTCCATATGAGGAGGGAACTGTTAAAAATTCAAATTTTAAAATAACTAAAATAAAATCAATGTTTTTTAAAAGTTTTTAACTTATATTGAGTTCAAAGTAACAAAAAAAGTTTGTGAAAATATCTCCAGATCTTTGAAAATTGAAGAAATCAATTTTATTTTTTTCAAAATACCAAGGAATCAGAGTTAAAGTGAAAAGTTTTGTGACGTGAGATTTTGAAATTCAGCAGAGTTTGTGATTTGAAGAATTCAACTCAATTGAAGTTCTATGGAGTTTGTGATTTGAAGAACTCAATTTTCAGCCTGTATTGGAATTTCAGCCCAAATTGGAGTTTTAGCCCAAATTAGATTTATAGCTCAAGATCCCTTTAGTTTTTGGTTGGAGACCTATTTATGACTCCCTAGCTTAGAAGTTCACACAGTGTAGCTTTTAAGCTAGTAGTAGTAGTAGTAGTAGTAGTAGTAGTAGTAGGATGATGATGATGACAATGATGATGATGATGTTGTAGTAGTAGTAGTAGTAGTAGTAATAATAATAATAATAATAATAATAATAATAATAATAATAATCATCATCATCATCATCATTGTCATTGTCATTATCTTTACATGAAGATATAAAATAAGCTTTGGCATAAGAACCTTAAAATATAAAAATACATTTAGTACCTCCTAATATGTAATAATCATATTAATAATATAGTGGAGTCATAGTTTTTAACTTAGATACGAAATAGGCTTTGAAGTAAAAGTCTATTTTTGATACATCATAGCATGTAATAATAGACCAGCAGATACAGATTTGTAAGGGTCCCAACAAGAAAATGTACTTTTCTTACAAAGATAATTTCAACCTTGCCCTGTCAGGTTGGTCTCTGTGGCTGAAATGGTAGAGGTAGACTTTGACTCAAAAAGTGGTTCCCTTGATGGAAAAGCAGGATACAGGTTCAGTTCCTGTCGGCAGCATAATTTCTCTTTAGTAGGACATATCAATTTAGGATGGCTGTTATTAATTTCACTGTTTAATAAAATAAAAAACAGGGATTGAAACTCAAACACCCACTAAAAATAGTAATAAGAAATACTGTTGATATGTACACGCACACTTTATCTACAATACTGTCTACTATTTTGTGTCTATAACTACAAGAAGAACAATTTCTAAATGAGCACTTAGGCAGCAAGAATTCATTTAAACAAGTGTTGTTGTAAAATTAAACTGACAGTCTGTTTAATTTTTATTTGTATTTTTCTAATTTTTGAATAAGTTGTTGTACATCCAATGGAAGTTAATGTTTTCTTCTCTTTTTTCACTTGTGACTGTCTCCGCCATTATAATGAACTGAAGGTTATTAACATGGCAAACAACATTTTGTTTTCGACCAAAAATATATGAAGCCAGCATTATATAATTTTTTCCCCTATTTTCTTCTAGATCATCGTTCTCAAGAGACTGTCTACATTGGACTTCATGTACCAAAATATCGGAGACATCGCAAAAGACATCATAGACATCATCGAAAAGATGACGTTAAAGAACCTTTTAAAACGCGTATGTATCTTTTTTTTAACATGAAACAAATACTTTTTCTTTTCTCTTCAATACTTTTTCTCTTTTCTTTTGAATACTTTTCTTTTTCTTTTCTTCTTCCTTTTCTTTCTGTTTTCCTTTTTTTCTTTTTCTTAGTTTTCTTTTTTATATATCTTTTTTTCTTCTTCATCAATTCAGGCAGTTCTTTTTACTGTTTGCCTAATCTCCAATTGTGGTCACTGTAGTAGAATTATTTGAGACAATACGAATTTGCTTAACATTAAGCTTTAATGAACTCTGCATAGAAACAGAGTTCTCCTGAATATTTGTGTTCAGGACAGATCCATTAATAGCAGAGATGGATCATACCACATTCTCCTCTGTCTTATTCTTACAGAAGGAAGAAGTCCCTGAATCAAGCAGGCATCCCTTGCTGTCTGCAAGTCCATGGTGGATTAACAGGAACATGATGATGTTCTTCCTCTTTTTTGCTACAACTGGATTTATCCCTGCTGCGTTTCTGTAATCTTCTTTGAGTTGCTTGCTCATCCTCAGAAGTATTATTAAGTGGGTGTGCTCTCTTCTGTGAAACGCATTTATCGCCACTTGAGGGACCAGAGCTCAACAGTTCTTGTAATCTTCAAAATGAAACCATAATTCCATTTCTTCAAAGTCATTTGAAGTGTCCTGAGGACAGACCTTGCTTAGGCTTGTGGGTCCCGATTCATCCCCTGCTAGAACCAAGTCTCTTAGTGAGACTATGTCTTCCCATTCATCAGAGTAACAGACACGTACAAACTGAGGATTGGTATTTAGAAGTTCCACTTAATCCATCACTGGTTCATTTTTATTAAGTCACAAGTGTCTTTTTATTAATATCACTTCCGGTTTCAAGAGCCAAGATGGTAGGGATGCTCCAGTCAACCTTCTAGGAAACAGGAAGAATTGTTCATGGGGTGGTGGGTTAGTGGCTGTGCATAACAGCATTCTAATTGCAAGCAGGACCTCTGACTGAGAGTAATTATTCTCAGTTCTCTGAAGTTACCCCTTTATCAGCAGCTGAAATGAACTGTTTTCCAAATAATACCATTATACCTCTTGCACTGGCTGTTACCCTGAGGTCATATGGGGTTGTTCTACTTATGGTGACTCCTTGCTCTTGTAGGAATCAGAGTATGTGTTTGGACATAAATAAAGCCTCTCTGTCTGAATGAATATATGTGTGTGGCCCAAAGACAGCAAAAACTGAATAAAATCCTTGCATGACCATTGTAGCGGATACATCTAGGCAGGTATTGTGAAAGGAAACTGAATATTTGTCAATTATTGTCAGCATAGTATTAGGAGTTTTTGATGGAAACAGTCCTTTAAAATCCAATGTGATTCAACCCTATGGTTGTGTGGCTTTTATGGCCTTGCTGGTTTTAGGAGGGTAAAACATAGGTTTATTTTCAGTACAAGTCTTACCTTAGTTGGTAATTTCTTTCATATCCTCTTCTGATTAGTGAAAGTTTTTGATCTTCATCATATGGAGCATATGTGTAACACCTGGATGGCACAACTCTCTCTGTAGTTTCTTTAACTCTTCTTTGCAAGCACTGAGCTACATACATGAGAAAGGGTGTCCACAGTGCGAGTAACATGAGAGTTCCATCCTCGACCAGGCAATCTTGTCGTTTTTGGGTTAAACATGAATGAGACTGATGTTTGGTCTGTAATGAGTTTAAAATGTTGCCCAACCAAATAATGCCTCCATTTTCTCAGCCATTCAAAAATAGCATAGGCTTCTTTCTATATTGCAGAATGCTTACATTCCATTTTAGACAGGCTTCTAGAGAAAAAGGCTATGGATCTCCCCAACTATCTTAAAGAGGTGACTATGGTGCATTCTAAGGCATCTGTGTCTACTACCAGAGGTAGTGTATGATTGGGTGTAGTAATGACTGCTTTCACCATGTCCCTTTTTAACTCCTTAAATGCTTTGTCTGCTATGGAAAATAATGAGAATTTTGATACTATTGTTAGAGGGTGGATTTTGTTTGAAAAAGGCAACATCCAATGGGCATAGTGTGCAAACATTCCCAATGTACAGTGCATAGCAAGTAAATCTTTTGGGACTGGTAGGCTGAATAATGGATTCAGATGTTCTGGATCAGGTTTTTACTTATTATGTATCCAAGTAATTTTTGCATCTAAAATGGGATTTGTTTTGGTTAAGCATAAGCTTGGATGTTTTAATAGCCACCATAAATAATTTAAGATTTCTGTCATGTTCTACTCAATTTTTCCTGGAAATTATCAATGTAAGCATAGGTGCCTTTCAGGTTCTCTTTTGATATTATCTGGTCTATCACTTATTGAAAGCTAGCTACCCTGTTAATCATGCCAAACGGTATTCTGCAAAATTGACAGAATTTACCGCTGACCTTGAAGGCCATATAGGGTTTATCACAAAATTTACCCAACCCCTGCAGCCACTAAATTAGGCATATTTATTGTCTATTCTTCTCAGCCAAGTTTCTGTCCGTAGATAGAGCTCTGATTGAATCACCTTTTGTTCAAAGATAGAAAACTTGACAATCATGACCCAGGCAGCGTACATCTGACTGCGACGAGTATTTATTAACTCTGCATAGCAGGAGAGTTCTCCTGACTATATGTGTTCAGGATAGATCCATTAATATTGGAAATGGATAATACTACTGTCACAAACATTAGAATACTCACACCTACACAAATATGCACAAATATCCACATTGACTTATAGGCACATAAGTAGCTATTTTATTATTGGTCAGGATTCTTTCAAAATCTAACGACTGGACATTTTCTAGTGGATGTTTGCCAAATTTGAATATGCTCATTCAAATTTCTAAATGCTGCATAACTATTGACAATTGGCGATAATTTTCAGACACTTACTGCAATTTAATTGGTGGCAAAGTCTTGAAAACTGAACCTAGGAAATTTTCCATAATATAGTTTCTATTCACTTTTATATATTTATAAATATGGAAATGAAAATAAGTTCTTATTTTCATTCTTGTAGAAGTCTCGCAGAGTAATGGATAGCGGCTCAGATTAAGGATTCGGAAAGTTAAGTTTGAATTCAAGTCGAGTTCATTGCATTCACTTTTGTGCAAAATACCCTAGAAAAAGGCATGAATCCATCTCTTCTACCCCCAGCTATGGATAAATAGCAGGACAGACTGGGCCCTAGAACCTTGGTTGGCAACCAGTTTAGGAGGAGGAAACTGAATTCAAACCACCTGTTGCCTTGTAGGTCCTGCCTCTCTAGACCTAGTAGAGAGTAACTTCAAAAGCAAATCCATCTCGCATATTGTCTCAAAGAAAGGAACTACCTCCCCCTTCTGCTTCAAGCTACAGTATTTTTATCCAACTTCATCTTCTGCTGGTAGATATACTTGGATAAAAAATACAGTTTAATTTAAACATAGAGCTTCTACTCAAATATAAGTATCCATCAAAAATAACATTTAACCAAAATGAATTAAAAATATTAATATGTTAAATTTAATCCATTTCCAAAAATAAATTGTCTTTGTTTACATTAGGATATGATTCAGAGCAGATATGGATGTTTCGAGAATCAGAAGAGTGTGTGTGTGTTCAAAAGCACTAATCGGGCTTTGTTTGCCCATGAGTTCTACATGGCCGACAGGTTAGGCATGTCAGATCCAATAATGATTCTCCATAGGGGATACATGTTCGAATTCTGCTGGAGGATGCATATTTTTCAGATAAGATTTCTCAAATATTCAGGCTGGTAGGTGGAGTTGGATGCAAAATACTGTCTTTTTAAAAAGTGGAGCTTCTACTCGAATATGCATATCCATCAAAAATAATATTTAAATAAAATAAATTAAAAATATAAATATTTTGGATTTAATGCATGTCCTAAAATATATATATATATATATATATATATATATATATATATATATATATATATATATAATAGTAAGGTAAAAAAAATCCGTTGGTATAAATAAGCGAATCCTAATAATATGAAAATATTAGAACTGATCCACAAAAAAAGAGCTTGCTGTATTTTATTTAATTATTACAGAGCAATATAATTAATAATCAAACAAATTCTTTTATCTCATATGGGAAATAGGCTATTTTGGCAGACGGCGAAAGTGGTCATCTGTTGTTTCAACCGCAGTGTAGAAGGAAATGAAGTTCATGTCTGTAAGGATAGAGGAGGAAGGGGGGAATGTAGCAGTTAACTGAGGAATTGAGATTGGAAGCTAAAGAGTCAACTTCAACCTTAACTTGTGGAAACCTCTAATACAGAGTTTACACTTTTCACTGTTTCAGTCAGATGCTAGGCATAAGACAGGAGTCAAAGAGGGTGGTATGTTAAAGAGAAGAAATTTTATTAAAAAAACAGAGTAGTGGGTGCTGAAATATTGATGACTCAACCAAAAAGTGATTAAAAAAAATAAAGTTTATTCATTTGGTCAAATTCTGGGAACCAGTTTGTCCAAGAAGTCTTCAGCATCCTCTCATGTGTGTGCATATATATATATATATACTTAGCCAGTCACTCCTGCAAAGGATGACAGTTCATCACCAACAAATTAGGGATCCCCCACACCTGAAAAATACCCCTTAGCCAACATATAGAGGAATGTGGAGGACAAAATCTGCCAAATTTTAGTGTCTTCCCATTTTACCAGTGCGACTACCAAACCACTGAACAAAGGTGGATTAATAAGGAAACATTTTTCATCAACAAGTTCAAACCCATACTTAATTCATTACATAAATAGATTCTACCAAATTCCCCTTATTATAAACGACATATATAGTCAGTTATGCCCCTTGATTTTCATTTTGTTTTCATTGGTACAAAACATAAACATCAACACATGGAGATAGAAACAGTTAAAAACTTTTTAAAATGCTAAGCAAAACCGGTTAATGTAAAAAGTTAATAAAGAAGGAAAACAACAAATTATTTTTCTAAGAAAAAACACTGAAAATCCAATTGTAAGTCACAAAGTTTTAATTCTTCTCTGTAAAAATTCATATATTATAAATAAATATCACTATGAATATTAGGTGCCTTTTTTTTTTCCAATCCTCATTTTAGTCTATACAATAAGTTTTGTACAGAATCTTTCTAACAAAATTTTTTTTCTTATATATATCTATATAGATATATAGATATATATATGCATAAAGATTTAATATATGTATATGATGAGTATATATGCACTAGCTGAAGTACTTGTAAGAGGATAAAATTTGAGTTAAAGGTGGTTATAATGATACTAAAGTAATCTTTCTTGCAAGTTAACAATTTGTCAGTGTAATTATTCACATTTTTCATAGTTCATTTTCATCCATGACACATCATGCACTAGCATGGCATGGTAAAACCTATTATTCCCTATGTTTGAAAAACTTAGATAATATCTGGACCCTATTAGTGACTGAAAAATGGGCTGATATACACACATATACACACACCCTACACATATATACCAGTCTAGGAGAAGGACAACACTGAATTCAAAACATGTGAAGGGTCTTTTGGGGACCTCGTGGTATACTGTGCACTAGTTCTCTACATTTGACTCTTCAAAATAATATGTGCGGGTAGTCTGGCTGTTGCTTCTAAGAACTGAGCTGCTTAACCCTCATACATTGAAAACAACGGGCGAGTTAAGTACATATGTATATATATATATATATATATATATATATATATATATATATATATATATAATATGAAAGAAAAGATGTATGACAAATCCCCAAAAAGTTTTTGTTATGTGTTTCATCCATTAGGACTTCATCAGACTGGGTTTCTTTATGTTGTTGTGATATCCAGTCTGATGAAGTTCAAACGGATGAAATTCATCACAAAAACTTTTCTAGTTTGTCATACGTCTTTTCTTTCAAATCTGTTCTTGATATATAAAGTTTATATGTCATTATTATATATGTATAGATATATATATATATATATATATATATATATATATATATATATATATATGAAAAGTGTGCGTATATAAATATAAATATATATGTGTAATAATGTATATTATTAATTATATATTATATGCACGGTACTTATTAGAAAGTGCTCAATATCAGAGATAGAGCTAACATATTTGGTTGGATCCATCCAACCAAATACATACATATATATATATATATGTATGTATATATATATATATATATATATATATATATATATATATATAAATTATACTTTTTTGCCAATATTTCTGAAAGCCCACTTTGAACTTTTTCTTTACATCTTAAATTCTTCAAAACACATTTTTGTTTGTCATTGAAATATTTATAAAAAGTTTTATTCATTTCAATTCCTAATTTCTAATTCTTTCTTTGACTGTACATTAAACAGTAAATATGCCTTTTTTTCTAATCAGTTCTTTTTTTAATTTTTAATTTATTTTCTTTGTAAGACTTTGTTTTGAAGGATATTTATTTTTAAATCAAGCTCATAAGAGCATTATAATTTTTTAGAATTTTTGGCAGCATTTTTTTATCCTTTTGTGCCATTAAACTATCGGAAAATCATAATCACAAATTCTTCTTAACAAAAACAGAAAAATATCATGAACTTATTGAAATTTTTTTCTAATCATTTTAAAAATTTGTGAACATTTCACAAGCTTCTGTTTTATTTGCTTGCAATAATTTTGATTGTTTTTATCTTTTGTTCTGTTTTTATTTTTCTGGGTTTCTTATTTGTTTTTTGTTCTTTGTTTTTCACAATTCTGAAATGAAAATATATTTTGCCATTTTTTTTAAAAAGGCATTTTAAAGATATGTCACTTTTGTTTTTGCTTTCTATATCTCTGATGTTTAACAAAAGTGACATTTCAACAGACTCTTCTTTTATTGTATGTTTTTGGTGATACGATTTCTCATTGTTTCTTTGAAATGTTTGTCTTGATTTCAAACTCAACCCTTGAATTTATTTTATTTTTAACTCATTTTAATATGAATTTATTTTATCCTACAGTGCTTGTCTTTCTTTATTATTTATTTATTCATTCTTTGCAGGTGTTTTTGTCCATTCATTTTTATTTACTTCCTTGTGGATAATCATTTTTTTCTTTCATTTCTTTAAATCCTATTTGCTCAGATTGTGGAATTTTCATGAGCTTCATTGTTTCGTTTCTGGCCAGTTACATCACCTTTGCTATTGTGATAGAAGTCCTCAGTAATCATATTGTCTTGCTTTTTAATTTTTGAATACATTTTACATTCCATCCCTGTTTCCTGCCCGCTTTTATGTCTCTGTCTGTTTGAAATCCAATTCATCATTTGGCTGTGTGCACCCTTGTAAGTCTCTCCACCAAAACTAAGTACCTTGTCTTAGTATATTTTTTGTTTTTCCTAATATTTCTCATTCTTCTTCCTTAAAGAATCATTTTATTCTTTGCAGACATTGTTTGATGTATTTGTTGAAAAGCAACTGCAGAAATATTTGTAGAAATAAACATCTTATTCAGCTTGTGTGATTGGTTAACAGTGTCAGCAAACATCAGTACACACCAAGATGCTTCAAAATATGATGATTTTTTCCTAATGTTCTGGGTACAAGATGCAAATGAAACATTCTTGGGATATTTTAATTTTGGACACAGGGATACTATGTGGTTTACATGATTAATTCCACTGCACACTGTCTCTTGAATAATGTTAACGATCAGGAACACCTTTAGGACAGTGTTTGTTTGAGCACTATGCTATATGATGTCATATTTTTATGCCTGATGCCAGTTGTGTTGGGAATTTGTTAAATACAACATTGTGGATATGGATCAGTGGTTAGATCATTTAACTGCATACTGAGAGGTTAGATATTTTGTTGGTGTTTCTTGTTGACACATTTTGACTGGTGGGTGGTAAAAATAGGCTTAAAATCATAAAATCAAAAGTAGTATTTCTTTATTTGATCAGTTTCATAAACTTCATTAAACAGAGCAAGTGGCTTATTGTGATCCATTTTGGACAGCATCTTTCTTGATAACAATAACCAGCTGATAAGCAATGGATATAAAAATCAGACCAATGTATATTCATTAGTTTAAATTCATTTATCGTATTGATTAAAATTAAATGTTCATTTATCCTTTTTGGTGAAATGATGACTTTGCTATTGTTATAACCAACTTTACATTATAAAATATTAATATGAATTTTACTAACATGAAATTATTAAGTTCTTAATTCATTTAAAAATAAGTTATTTTGAACTGATTGATTTTGATTGTAATAACCATTTTAGAACATTGCCTATGGTTATAATAAGTAGCTTCCTCTGTACTTATGATATGAAAATATGACAAATATATAAGACAATTTAGAAAAGTCTTATTTTGATATGTATCCCTGATAAAACAGCATCATCAGAAAAATGGATTTTATTTCAGCCAAATTACTGAATTGTATCAAAGTTCTGTCAGGTAAATTTATTGGACATAAAATCCATTTCTCTGATGACTGTTTCAGCAGCAAAACATGTCAAAATACAATTTTTTTCAAATATAAATCATATATAAATATCAATTTAAAAAATGGGGAGAAAACTCTCATCAGGTTGAAGTGCCTTTGTCCAGAGTGTGCAACATATAAACTTATTTGCTATTAATATCAACCTCTAAGAAGGAAACCACTTATTTCCAACTAGAGTAAGGCACATTTTTATCTTTGATGCAGTTTGTGTCATGTTCTTGCAGTAAAATCAGTCATGTTTACAAAACATAAACAATGTTTATATTTGGAATATTGTCCTCATCTTTTGTGATAACAATGCCAAAGATGAGACAATAGTAAATAGTGTAAATAAGGAGAAGTCCTCATCCCAGAAATTCAGACAGAAATTATTGCACAAAAAATGCACAATTTGAATGAGATATTTTTTTATTACAAGTTTTTCTGTAGTTTAGATTTTTGTTTGATTTTAAAAGCAATTTCCAAAGCAACTTCTTTTAATTCTTTGGTGCCTTGTTCAATCTTCTGCATGTTTTCTGTATCTTCCTTTTTTTTCCTCCTTTTTATGAATTCTTTGACAATTGCAAGAAGCTGGATTAATTACCTAACAATTAATTTAGAATTTTTAGAATTGTCTTCAGGATTATATTGTGATCACCCATTTGATAAAAAGTAATCTGCACAAATAAAGTAAAGTCTTTGTCTGTCTGCTATAAACTCAGAAACTACTGGATGGATTCCAACCAAACTTGATATGCTGATAGGCTATAACCCAGGGACTGCTATCAGTGATGTAAAATTGACTTAGGTCAAGCATGAGGGTCATGAAAGGTCAAAAATAAAGTCAAAGAAGACATTTCTTATGAAAATTAAATATCTATTCCCTTATAAAAATATAATCGTATTAGAGGTAAATTAAAATGTGGTTGCTTGCCATAGTCATTTTAATAATTTATACAAATACAGGGTGCAATGGGTAAATTGTCTCCATTTTATATTTATAATTTCATGTATGTTGTTTGTTTTTGATTTTGTTGAATGCACAGTATAGTAAGGTCAATTGGGAACTGTCTGCAAGAGAAAGAGTACCCTTACACAATTCACTCCACCAGAAATTTGGAAACGGCATGCTGTACTGCTTTGTATTTGTGTTGGAAGCTCTAATACAAACATTTCAATGTGTTTGTGTGTCAATCTGAGGACAGTGCAGAGGATTCAGAAAGAGTTGGATGAGTCTAATGGTGATTAGGAAGCTACAGAAGCTTGGAAAACTCACTCTGATTATTCTGATAAGAAAAGGACTCCCGAATTTGTTGGTAAGAAATGGACTCCCAAATTTGTTGGCCAGGCCATGATTAACAACAATCCCTCCAAGTCAGTCAGGTCTATAGCCAGGAACATAGGAATGTCTGAGTTTCTTATCTGGAAGGTAGGTTTGATGATGTTTGGTCATGCCTGGGGCCAACTCCTTGATTGTATGAGCCTAAGACACTCAAGTAGGATGGGCGGGGGGAACTATAGGGCAGGGTACTGAGAAATGTGAGAAAGACATTTTAAATATGTAAAACCAGATGAAACATGAAATAAACACTTTATTCAAATTAGATATAAACTGAATTTTTATTTCACTCTTTGATTTGGAAGCCCTCCAGTATGGCTGCCACTTCCTGTTCTGTATGCTACTGCCATGAGCAGTGTCAGGTATCTCAGACTGTGTTAAAATAAGTATGTAAGGTTATTCCTGTAACCGTTTTTATTTGCCCTAAATTAATTCCCTATCATAATTCCCAATTGTTGTAGATTTCTCAAAGTGTAGTGATATGTAAATGACTGCCTAATTAGCATAGCTAAGATATAGACTATATAAATGCCCAAGCAGTAAAGGTGAGATAAATGACTACTGCTGGACTGAGAAAATACAAAAGAAATTCTATTTTTTAATACAAAGATTATCACTTGTGGTTCACTCTGTCTTCTAACTCTATTAGCAATTGTGACACAAAGATTATCACTTGTAGCTTACACTCTCTTCGCTCTCTGTTAGCAATTGTAACACAAGGATTATCAATTGTGACTTTCTCTCTCTTCTAACCTTTTTAGTAATCATGACACAAAGATTATCACACTGCTACCCAGTCCTCATTGTTCAGCCTTGACAGAGTTCATTATTTTTTTATAGTTAATGTACTTTAGAAAGGCATGAAATCAATTTCCCTTATTCTTTGTCTTACCTATCAATTTCAGACTAACCATTAGCATGATAAAATTGTTAACTGAATAAAGAAGCTAATTGATTATCTATTCTTTTTTCTCATTTTTTACAATTATTTTCCTAGCAATTAACAACGGCTTTATTAATTAGCACTCTTGACAGACTGACGGTAAACTGGATCAAAAACGGTTTTAAAATTTCAAGTGTCATAATTCAAATGTTTTTCTATCTTGGAACAAGTAATTCCCATCACCAAAAACGTTGTTGCCTTAGGATTGTATTGTCATTTGAATAACAAAGGCTAGCAAATAACTTTTTTCTTTTTTTCACCTGTTCTTTTACATTTTCTTGGAAAGTGTCTCTGATAGGATTCCAAGAAGCAAAAGATTGGTTATACCAATATTGGAAGCTGTCATTGTACTTTTTATACTGCTGGAAAATTCAATTCTTGTAGGGAAGAAAAATGTTTTTTGTAATATTTGTTTTATAAACTCTGGCTCGTTTGGTGCTGTCACCTGGAATTGAGTGGCCTTTTACAGATCATCAATATTTCAATACAGCTGAAGGAGATTAGAAAGAAAAGAAGAAAAAAGCAATGTAGGAATACAAAAAATAATTTCCCTCTTAACTTCTTTCTGTCTTCTCCAAAATCAATCAAGGACAAATATTTACTTTGGTATCATGCTGCTGGTTTGATGTAATGATGAAATTATTTTAGATCCAGTTATTATGTGGGATCATTTTTCTTGCATCTCTGGAATGCTGATTTGATATCAATCTGATTTTCACTCCATTTGGTGATATTTTGTTAAATCTAAAAGAATTATTGGTAAAAAAGAAACTCTGATTTGAAACTAATTTTTTTTTTCAAGCTAGCATCTTTGTTTTATTGTGTTTATCACAATGTTTTAGAGCTTATGGCCATATCATGTTGAAACACCAGTTCCTGTATGATCATTGAAGTTAAGCAATGTCAAGCCTGGTCAGTACCTAAATGGTTGACTACTTGGGAATACCAGGTACTGTGAGCTTGGATGTGCGGGTTTGTGTAATGGATAATGGTTTAGAATTGTTAATCGGGAGGGCCGTGTTCTAATTTCACGTTTGTTTGTTATATTCACTTATGTGCAGATACCTTTGGCAAAGGTATGAATCTCTCTTCTCCCCACCCAGCTATTAGTTAATTAGTAAGACTAAATCATTATTATCCTCACCAAAAAACAAAAAGGAAGAAGCGTCATAATTTACTAATTCTACCACAAAGCCACAAGTATTGTAATGGTAATATTAGCTGTTTTCTTATAAGGAAATATTTGGCATGCTTTGACTACTGTTAGTCGAAATTTATAAAATCTCACTTTCCAGACAATTTGTTTGGAAACTAGGTTTCTCAAGTGGGTTACACAGTTCAAGTGTGAGAAGAAACTGTTAGCATAGAACTTGCAGTTACATTTATATCTTGCTGCCAATCTAGTAGTATGCTTAGAAGTCTCAGTACTAATTTTGAAAGCTCATCAGAATAATTACCATGAAAGTATTCATTGAAAAGGAATCTATGTTACAACAGTGGGAAATTGACTGAAGCCGACATGTCAGGTCAGGACCAATAACCTTGTAGATTCTACTTTGGAGTTTATTATCTCTAAATATATAGCAGAAGCACCAGACTAGATGTTGAAGCAATATTCAATGCAAGGGTGAATGGTAGACTTATAATTATGTAAGATAGATTCTATCAATTAAAATTATCTAGCACAACATGGTAAACAAAATTTCCTAGTAGCAAACCTAGCATTTGATTCAATATAATCTTTCCACTTCATGTCAGTGGAATATGCCATATTTTCATTTATTTATATTAGATTTTTTTATTGTTTCATTTTAGTCATTTCTCTACAAGCAAGACAATAAAGTCACTAAGATGCAAACAGGTTACCGAGTGTGAGAGAATATGAAAAAAGAAAAAATATTGAAGGAGAACAATAAAAGAACAGGAATTAAGAAGACAAAAGATAACAATTGGCATTGCATTTAAATTTTTAAAGATCAAAGTTGACTGGAAAGGAAAAAGCTAGAAAAGAGTTCCATAACTGAGAGAGAAATTCAAATTTACATTCAGATCAATATCTTCATCTTTGTTTTTATTATCACAACATTGCAATCATTGTGCCTTCTGGCCTTCTTCCGGTATATGGCAGTCTAGGTAACCTTCAGTGGACTGGACTCTTTATTTAACCAATATAGATATGCTACCAGATGTTAAAACAGGATCTTGCTCAATAAACAGAATGACAGCATTTTGCCAAATAACAGAAAAAATGTTCACTGAGGAGAAATTTAAAACAACTTAAATACTTCCTAATGGTTTGGCAGGAAGGGAGACAAATGACTGCCATTAAGCTAAGGAGCAGGAGTCTAATTTGTTAGCCAAGGATGGTATGTTTAATCTTAGGTAGGACCACAAGAGTCAGCATAGTTAACAGTTCTCATTCTGCTGTCCCTGTCTCACAATATTTCATTTGTTTTTATTTAGTACTACTCAGTTATTGCTTACCTTGTTTCCACTAAGTCTAAGTCTGTACAACGCAGGGATTGAAATCACCATTGCTATGCCACCAAATTCATTAACTTTATTCCACTAGCTAGCAGATTTTATGCCATCACTAGTTTCACTATCTGTCACAAGTGTTAATATTTCACAGGGTTTAACTTTATATCTTACAGTGTTATTTTTTGTGTGTTTAATTGTATTTTCAAAAGCCATTATTATATTTATGAAATGCCTAAGTGGATCTCCTGCCCATGGTGAAAAGAAGAGGAGAACTATTTCTATGGAAGAGGAAGTCAAGACAGTAGCAGTAAATGTTGGTCGGAAATTAGTGACATTAATTTTGGCTTTTCACAGTTGACAATCTCAACAATCATCATAAAAGATACAAAGCGAATGAATGAGGCAGTTACGTGCTTCCAGTTCCATTAAATCCACTCTGATCACAAAGAAAAGAGAGGGGAAACAATCAATATCATGGAAAGATGGAAGTGTAAATAAAAACAGAATATACACAGCTACATTTACTCAAAATACAGATTAGGCAAAATCCTCACTAGGTATCCTTTTAAAAACAATTGACTTTTAAAAACCCAACAAGGTCTGACATATAAAAGCAACCAAACAATCAATCTGATGTAAAAGGTTGCCTTGGTTGTTTGCTAGTGGTTAGTGAGGTTAGCCTGGTTTACTATTGCTACGAAATAGTGAACAATTCTCACTGTGTGATCCAGACAAAAATCCGACATTAAATAACGCAAAAACAGTTGACAGGTGATAAAAGCAAGCAAGCAAACAAAATTTATATTATTTACAAGCAGACTATTTTCCTTAATTTTGTTATTATAAAAATGTCTAGTTGGTTTATCTTTTTCACTTTGGTCACCTTCATTCTGTGTGGCCTATATATATATATATATATATATATATATATATATATATATATATATATATGTCAGACTTAATCCACTTCATAATACTCACACACACATATATATATATACATATATATATATATATATATATATATATATATATATATATATATATATATATATATATGTCAGACTTAATCCACTTCATAATACACACACACACACACACACACACACACACACACATATATATATATATATAGTGTATTTAGGCAGCAATCCCTCATTTATACATGTTTCATTAAAAGCAACAGACAAGGTACTGCAATTAAGCTTTTTCTTTAATTTTTCTTGTGTTGAAACAAGTGTTTTCTTTTCTGGACACAGAGTGTGTAGAAACTGTCCAAATGTTCTGTAATTCTGAGTGCTTTTGGCCATACTTTTAGCCATTATCATGGATGATGGCTTATGTGTATGTATCTAGAGTTATAGGGATGTTTTATTTTCCAAATACAGTCAGCGCATTGTGACTGTTCGTAGTTAATATTATTCAGTGTTGACTTTTTCTTTTTTATTATTAAGGCTTATTCAAACACTTTCACCCCAGCCCCTCAACCTCCGATGTCTTACTCTCTGGGTTGAGGTGTCTACTCGGTTTTAACTGAACTTAAGGGAGTGACCACAGGTCTCCTGAACATCCTTAGATCATTCGAGCAGTCCACTGGTTTAATCCTGTTTCCTGCCCACGTTGTGTTTGGTTTGATCCAGAAAGCAGAAGTGATGTTCATTCATTCACGGTCGACTGAAGATGTAGACATGGCTGGAGAGCCTGTGCTAAGAAATTTAGAATGCACCAAAAAAAAAATATATCCGCAGAAAGCCGGACAAACAACTATTCAATGGTTGAATTGTTAATGTCTTTTATATAGCAGAAAAAAATAGCATGGAAAAGAAATGGGTTACAGAAAAGAAAATAATTGATGTAAAAACTCATACACTGGATTCTAGACAGAGAGAGAGTGGGTTGTGATTAGCTTGTGAAATCGTCTCAGAATGATATACGACTCTTGCAATGGAGAGATAAAGATTTCTGTGCGCGGCTTAAAGTTTATAGTTTCGTTCCTCCTCGGCGGTAGTAACATTAGTAGTAATCTTTGTGGTAGCAGAAGCATCAGTACTTATATTAACAGTACATGTTAGCGGGGGTTTTGTTCCAATCCCTGACGTCACTTCCAGTCTCCGATATCTCTCCACCCAGCTCGACTGCGCTCAATGACAGACAAGCTCAAAAACACCGATTTGATTATTGTAGCTTGTTTGACGTTTCTGTTTCCAGTGGTAGTAATAATAGTAGCAGTGGCAGTCTTAGATTGTTGGAGGAGTAATTCGCTTCTTCGTACTTATGTCAGCAAAATAGGTTAGCAGGTGTTTGGTTCCAATCTCTGACATCACTTCTAGTCTCCGACCTCTCTCTACCCAGCTCGACTGCACTCGACGGCAGACGAGCCAACCACTCTGTCAACAGATTTCTGTGCGCGTTTATATAGGTAAACCTGGCTGATCATAAATCGACACTTGACCTGCATGCGATTATCAGGAGTGCTGCCTTCAACCCAAAATCATGTGAATTTCAAAGTTCCTCATAGCCTTAGTAAGCTCTACTTCAAATTTTAACCGATAAAAATTATCTTGATCATCTTCCATTGTCTTCCTAATGACCCAATTCTAAATGGGCTAGATCAGATTCCCATCTGTAAACAAAATTGTTCTGATCTAATTTTGCTGTTCAAATCTACTCCAATTTCAATAAAAAAAAAATATATGTGTGTGTGTTTGTGTGTGGTTCCTTACATTTTACTAAGGCTACAAATGTACAAGAAACAATCCTAATATTGTTATCAGATGAACCGACAAAGCTAATACTTATATAAATTTGGATAGAGCCAATTACCATAAAAAATTACAAAACATCACCGATGACCGAACTAAATTCACCAAACTAAACAGAAATCCCACAGAGACCCTAAAAAGATCCATCAACAAACTCATAACATTGAATAACACTGACTACCAACCTGGATATTTATATGGAAATATAAAAATACATGAACTCAGACACCCACTATGACCAATCATTTCCCAGATCCCAACCCCTATGCAAAATCTGAACTACAAAGAATGAACATTATTTATGAGTTCAAATACCCCTTAAGGAAATGTGTTCCTGATCAAACCAAACTGTTAAATAATTACATCGGTCACACTACTACATGCCGATCCAGATGACTCCGACCTCTGCTCCATTAGAACTCATTTAAATACACACACAAACTTACCAGACTCCATCCAAAATATACTAGTAGGAAATACAAGCATGTAAAAAAAGATTTAAAATAATAGAAGCCTTAATAATAAAAAAGAAAAAGCCAACATTCAATAATATTAACTATGAACATGGCCACAATGTGCTGACTGTATTTGGAAAATAAAACATCCCTATAACTCTAGATACATACACACAAGCCATACATCCAGTTAAAAAGTAAAAATAAAATCATCCTTGATAATGGCTAAAAGTATAGCCGAAAACTCTTGGAATTACAGAACATTTGGACAGTTTCTACTCACTGTGTGTCCAGAAAAGAAAACACATGTTCAAACACATAAAAAATTAAATAAAAAGCTTAATCGCAATAGCTTGTTTGTCATCTTGAATGAAACATATAAATATGTATATAGATGAGGTAAGCTCAATGATTGGCCAATAATAATCTTAAAACTATTCCCATGCAAATACATTAGCTGTGCTGCCTGCATAGATCTCCCTTTTTGAAACAACTATTTTGCCAAGGGGAATTAACTCAACATTGACTGTTCTCATTCTTTTGCCCTTTTCTAGGTATATCTGATTTAGTTCTTATTTAGTACTTCTCGGTTATTGCTCGCCTTGCTAAGCAGTACTAAATAAGAACTAGACAAGATATCCCTAGACATTTCCAGTGAAATGAGAACACTCTACACCAATAGATTAAATAAAGGATTCAGTTTGAAATTTCCTGTAGGTTATCTGGATCAACAAGCATTTGATAAAGGCTGGAGGGCACAGTGACTGAAACAGTGTGATAGTAGCAACAAAGATGTGGGAAATAGTCAAAAGTAAATATATAACTCCTCATCTAGAAATTAACAAAACTATTAAAGAATTTGAAGGAGCAATGTTGATGAACTAATATATACCAATAACTTTTATTGTGTGTCAAAGATGGTGTCAATGCTTTAAAAATGTTGTATATTGAAATGGATGTGTTTATTCCTGGTGTTTATAAGCAGTAGCATTGGTGGGTTCTGTAGAAAACTTTACAGCTTTTTGAAACCTACACATGTAGATAAAGGCTTGTAACATAAATATTCAGTTGTGTCTTCCTTTTTAATTAAAGTAAATATACTGTGAAATGTGGAATTATAACAAAAGGTTAATATTTGAAGTAAAATTAATTGCTGATGCACAATGTGCTGATTCATTTAATGAAGATATTCATAATATGAATGCCAAAGAAAATTTTATGCACCAATAAATATTCAGTAGAGATGAGATGAGTTTATTCTGGAAACATATGCCTGAACATATATAGATTCATCAAGAGACCAAAGTGATACCAGAATTGAAGGCATTACTTTTAAGTGGAAAAGTTGCTGGATTTAAAACGGAAACCTTTCATAATATAGCACTTCAGGCACCACAGAGCATTCAAAAATGTGAGCCAGTGTAACTTCCAGTTCATGCAATAATGATTTTCAGCTATTGTGATGAACAGGTGTTCTCTCAGGAAGGTTCCATGCATTGAGCTCCTATTGAGACTTAAGCCCAACCCAGACCTCATACATATGATCAGTTGCTAAAAATCCTGAAAAAATGTACCACACTAGTAAGTACCTGACTCCAGCTATCATCTACCTTTACAAGTGCCAGATCAGGCCAGAAATAAAGTACTGCTGCTATATATTGTCAGGAGCATCCCAGTCTTCATTTTCTAATCTCAATCAAGTCAAAAAGCATTTATGCTTTCTTGTGGGTGAGGAATTATTTTTCACCCTACAACCCCTTTGTACACCTTTTGCTAATCTATCGCTGTTTCCATGGAAAGTGTTCAAACAAATTATATTCCTTAGTTCTACCAGATCTAATCTTCATGGCTAGGACCCACCATACTATGCCTATTGTAATGAACCACTCTCATTCCCTTCATATTCCATTGGTGATATATAAGTTTCACTTGAACAACTTCTTCCCACAAAGTAATACTTTGTGGAAGTGACACACAAGAGGATACTTCCCGATATTAACCTGTTTAAGTCTAGGATTAACTCTTATCTTCCTCACATATCCTCATAAACTGTGTCCCTTACCTATTATTCTGTATTCAGAAAGTAGTTTTATTGTAACCTAAATATTGAATAATTCAAGTAGAAAAACTTAAAATACATAAGATGCATGTAAATAAAGATTAGAGAAATTTCATAATAGATCATTCTATCTAAAATAAATAAACAATGTTTTGCTGAAATTTTTAACATCAACTTGAGATTTTTCTCATTAAAAAGTAGAATAATTTTAACAGATTCAACATTATAGATAAGAAAATAATGAATTTTATATCTCATGTGTTTTGGTGAAATGTAGCATGAGCAAAACAAATTCACAGATTTGGACCAAAAACGACCATAGAATGATAGCAAAATCTGCAAAAAAATTTTCATGGTGGTGTTTTGTCGTCGTGGTGGGTGTAGTACACACTGGACCTTGTCAAGTAATTGTAATGTTTTCAAGATAAGAAAGAATAAAATTATGGTGGATGAGGCTGAGAAGTGATCCAGTTTAGGAAGAAATCCCAGTATGCATTTGTAGGATTTGTCTATAAACTTGGGATGTTTTGGAATTGGATTGGAACTAACAAAAAGACTCCAAATACATGCAATATCTTTCAATAAAACATATCATCAAGACACAATGTGTTTAAAATCCAAAATAATGGATGTCTTTCTTTGTAAAATCCACCTTTTATAGCTCAAGGGAATTAAGTGGCGATATATGAGTTATGTCCCTTGATTGATCACTTTGCTTGATATAGTTAATCTAGATCAAGTTCTCAATTTTAAATACCCAAATAATTTTCAGAATTGTAGGTTTTGTTTAAAAAAATTGAATTTGAAAAGGAAAAGTGAAATGTAAGTTGGAAGTAAAGATATTATCAGTTGTATCATTCAAAGTTTTATGTGTCAGAAATAATTGCTTAATGAGTGTAAATAAGTAATTGCATTTTATATCATCAATGTATGACAAAGTTAACTTCTTCTTCTATATGCTGTGTCTCTTCATGATGTTGATGATCATGGCTCTCCACAGTTTTCTATCCTTTATAGCTCTTAGCAAATTTTGTCTTTTTGCTATAACACCTCAACCCTGTTTTGTCATCCAAGCTTGTTAGGTAGGTTATGCACTGTTTTACTGTCTCTCTTGCCTTCAATGTCCTGTGAGTGTCAAATTTTCCAAGCCCTCTTTCCTCATTAAGTGCTCTAGAAATTTCAACTGTCTCTTTCTGATGTCAATTATAAGTGTCCTTACTCAAAATCTTTACTTTTAAGATGTCCATTCTTTACTGAATCAGTTCACTTCAGAACTTACAATATCAGAAAGGTTCCATTTTTTATATATCTAAATATTTTAGTTGTAATATTATCATGATTTATTTTTTATTAAATGAAGCATTGTCAACCGTTATTAATTTCTTACTGTTTCTTTCATCTTAATTTTACTTGCTTTTTTGTTATATTTCTTACTCCTAATACTGGGAGTAATATTTTCTTGAATTGTTATTAGATGAAGCATTATCAATCATTATTAACTTTGATTAATACTTCTTTCATCTTAATTCTACTTACATTTTATTACATTAATAATATTGTATTCATTGTCAACCAGTATTCATTTTTGGCTTGGATATTTTGAAAGCAACTAAAATTAAGTTGAAAATAAAGCCTAGCCAAAAAATGAATAATGATTAACAATGCTTCATCTTATAAAAATATCAAAGAATAAATCAAGACCAGGTTATCAGTTATGAAGGAGAATTTTTTCAACTTGTTTCAATTGGTTATAGTAATTTAATTACTTACCAGTTCTTTCTTGATATATTTAATTTAAAAACCATCCTTGGTATGACAATAAACTACATCCAGTAACAAGACCGCAGATTGGGAGGTTTTGAGGAGGGTGGAACCACCTCTTAATTGTTGTTGTTCCTAAGTCTACCCTGACCTGGGGTGATAGAAGCTGTTAGGGCCACAGTTATGGTCAAATAATGAACCCCTAAACTAGGGTAAAAAAACTGAAAGTATAGATTTTAAAAAATATTAATAAAAGAATAAATTAACAGCAACAGATTTTGTAAAAAGAAAAAATTACTCAAGCTTCCCTCCAAAAAATTAAATTTTAGCATTAAATGACCCATAAGAAGTTAATTTGCAGTTAAACAAGCAAACGTCATTTAAAAAATATCTCTGCAATTTCATAAAAGGTAAAAAATAGAATGGAACAAATATGAGATTATTTTTATTTTTTGCAACAAAAATTAATTTTTCCTGCAGTGAATACAATTTTTCCCTTTTTTTGTAAATATCCAAGAAAAATACAGTTTGAGATAAAGTAACTCATGTAGACATTATGTCAAGTTATATTGCCAGTTGGTAGGGGTGGCTAGTTTGCTTGGCTTCTTAGTCCTATATGCTTGTTACCCGAAAACATTAAAACATGTAGAATTTTTTGCCTATTCTTTTCTGTAAAAGTATTTGGTGTCTTTACTTGTATTTCTCTTCTCTTGTCCAGCTTTTTGCAAACGAATATATATATTGTTTTGGGAAAATTAATTTTCTCTTCATGTCTTTGATTTTACTAATGCAGTCTTTCAGCTTTCCTCAGATGTCCTTTTTGTAGGAAAAGAAAAGGATCTCTTCCAACTGTGAAAAGGAAAAAAATTGAACAACACTATTAAACTCTTTATATTTTTTTGTTAATTCTTGCTTTACATGGCTGGATGAAGAGATCCTATAGTTATGCCTAGCTCGCCTGAGGAAAATCATTAGAAGGAATCAGTTAAAAACATTACATTAGAAAGGTAAAAGACATGAAGCGATTAAATTTAAAAAAAGAAAAAAACAGAAAACCGTGAAATGTTAATGACTCTGTTCAAAGTTATATACAACATAAATGTATGTATATAAATTAAAATTAACTAAAATAAAATAAGACATTTGCTGTCCGCCAGCAGCCCTTCTTCTCATAACTGTTTTCACAACATCACGCATGTTTTTGTTTGCTGCTGGTGGTTTATTTTAATCTGAAATTTTTTATTATTACCTAGCTGTCCAGGAATACGGTACATTTTGTCCCACACCAGGCCAGTAACCTGTTATTACTATTACTACTACTACTACTACTTTTTTTTTTTTTTTTTATTGATTGATATAATTATTGTCAAGTTCTTAGATTAGCTGCCCAGGTTGCTATTTTCAGAATTACATGAATGGTTGAGATGTATTGTCCATTCATGTCAAATTTTTTTTTTCTTTTTTGCATTTGGATTTACTATATATATATATATATATATATATATATATATATATTGGTGAAACCAAATTGGTATTTGTTTTTTAAACAGATATTTAAAAGAAAACACCATTTTTCTTTTTCTCTAGGTAAACTGAAACATTTAAATTTTGGATGAATTTACCGATTGCAGATAACATGATCATAATTCTCTTTGGATTATTTTATTTACAATTTGATTCTAAGACGTTGTCTTCTGATTTTTCATTAGCTGGGATCCCTCGTTTCAGATTGGAATCATTTGATGGCATCAGTAATCCCATTGCTTACCCTTATTAAATAATAAACCACATTGCAATAATTATTAGTTTATTCTGTTCAGCATGAGACATAACTTTTGAGTCATTATTCCAGAATATTCACATTTTATAATGAAGTGATTTTTTTTATTCAGAACATCTTATGAACCCATTGTACCTCAAGACTAAAAAAAAAAATCAGTGTTCAAATTTTTTTTTCATCTATCCAAAGTAATTTTTAATGAATAAAAGCCACAAAGGTGGATCTGAAAATAATCTAAGTTTCGATAACATAAAACAAAGTGATTTTTATCAACCTTGGATTCTTCTTTGGTACAATGGGTCGATGACATTTTGTGAAAGATGAACTATAACAGAGCATTTTACTTAAATTTCACAGATTTATCAGCCATTCTTTCATTGTTTTTATCAAAAAGCATTCCAATAGAAACTGTAGACACACTTCTTTAAAAGTTTAATCATTTAAAATAAGTTATTTTTTAAAGAAGGAAGGCTTCACTAATAATATACCCACAATATTGTTAAACCAATAAACATAAATCTAGTATTTATTATTAACCAGTGTGTACAGATGTACATAGCTAAGAAATTAATAGATTTTTTATCCAACAATATTTCCTACTATTCCAAACATTATTCTATGGATACCCATGTTTGAGTAGACATCCTGTTTTTTTTTTGTTTTTTGTTTTTTTAAATAAGTGTGAGTTACATTTACTGGCCTGCACATTTGAGAGACCTAAAACATTCTCTCTGGCAGGTTTTGAACCTGGATCCCCCTTTGTAAGAAAAACCATCATTTAATCCAGTATGGCAGATAGTATATTTTCTTTATTAAGTCTCTGATATGCACAGGTCAATAGACATAATTCATATTGTTTAAAAACAGTTTATTGTGTGTGTCTGTGTATATAATATATATATATTGCACCACAGATTTTTTCCAATATCTCCGTTCCTGAAAGAATTACTCCTTTCCCAATCTAACATATATGACTACAAAAATGTAAAAAAATTGAAAGAAAACAGTTACTTATGTTATTCAAAATATATAACACATAAACATACCAAATTAAAATAATTTAAATACTAATTTGCATATATAAAAAAACATACTCACTTTCATTTAATAGACATTGAATTGGATCACTCTATGTCCTCCATAAGTTGCCTAACTTTTCAGTTAACCTGATGAATATTTATGAGCATTCTTAGACCTAAAGATTACAAAACCTAAAAATATATATAAATACTTGTTACAAAATAAAAACCTTGCATTTTCCTTGATAAAGTCCTTCAGGTGACTTCTGAAGAGAAGTTTTCCTTTTGTCTTTATTCATATTGTCCTTTTACATATACACTCTATCTGAAATTTTACATACGTACATACACACATACACACACAAAGAGATGTGGCTTATGGCTACATTAAGTTCAAACACTGATTCCCATATGATCACCGAAGTTAAGCAACATTGAGCCTGGTCATTACCTAGATGGGTGACCACTTGGGAATACCAGATGCTGCCAGCTTGTATGTGCAGGTGGTGTAATGAATGATGGCACAGAATTGTTAATCGGAGAGCTGAGTTCCAGTTGCCATTAAGTTCATTAAATTCACTTATGTGCAAAGGACCTTAGGAAAGGTATGAATCCCCCTCTTCTCCCTCAAACTATGGGTTAATCAGTAAGACTTGCATCACTAAATCATTATTATCTCCAAAAATAAAATAAATAAAAATTGTGTACTAAATATTTAGATTTTGGCATTAAACAACCCATAGAGATGTTGATATGCCGTTAAACAAAAAAACAACAATAACCAACAAAGAGTTTGTTGAAAAGTTCTCAGCCTAAAAAAGAAGTGCTTCCTAGTAATTTTGATGTTTGGTAATTTGGGAAGATTTTGTAAGTGGTTCAGTCCAAGAGCTTTTCATTGAGGGACATATGAACAAATTATTTGATCTGTTCAAATTCCTCATGCCTTAGGTAACATCATATTTATGGATGTTCAGTTGGAGTAATTCGGACATGAAATTAGAAAGCTAAATTCAAATTCCAATTGAGTTTGTTACGTTCACTTTTGTACCAATACCTTTGGTAAAGGTAGAGTTCATCTCTTCATTCTCCAGCTATGGGTTAAATAACAGTGCAGACAGAGTTCTACAGCTTTAGGTGGCAACCAGTCTAAGAGAAGGACATCTCTGAAGTAAATTAAAATCTATGACTGATGCTATCACCAATCTTAAGCATTCTTGTTTCTGGATAATGGTAGCTGATATTCAGAGAGTGATATTCATGTTATAAAGGTGTCTATCAATCTAATCTCTCTGAGTTACAGGTACTTTCTTGAACAAGTCCAGAAAGTGGCCATGTTCAAAATTGAGCAGACAATCATCATATATATATATATATATATATATATATATATATATATATATATATATATATATATATGAATAATAGCTGGCTACTCATTTCCAAGTATACCTGTCTACCAGGGTGGCTAGTAAATTTCTGTTACCAACACCCACTCAAACCACCAAGTTCACTGTGGTTTATGCTACAACTATGTTGAGTGGACCTTAGTTACAGTTTCCGAGGGAGAGTATCTAATCTAGCATGATAAGTAGTTGAACAAGGTCAGTCTGCTGAAACCCTCAGTCATAATGACTTGTGACTTTGTACTAGCACAACCACTGCTAGCTTCTGAACAATTTCATATACTCAGTTTCACACACAAGGCTTTGGTTTACTTTTGGTATTGTCTCCAGTCAGTTTTCAATAGTGCTATGCTGAGATCATCTCTGCAGGCTGACATTATCAATAAGTCACCTCCTTGATAAATTGACTATGGTGAGATTTCAACCTGGTTCTCATGACTGGAACACTAATGATATATATATATATATATATATATATATATATATATATATATATATAATTTTATTCAATTTCCCCTTAAGCAAGGTAGCAAAGCCACTAAGACACAAGGGGGTTAATGAGTGTGAAGAGAAAAGAGTCATCAGGAGTATAGTAGATAGAAGTTGACATTGCATTTAATTAGACCGTAGTTACAGTTTCCAGGAGAGAGTGCATAATCTATCATGATCAGTCTTTTGTATACTAAAACTCTTAATCACAATGACTTGTGACTTTTTGCTGACACAACCATCAACAGCTTCATACACACACACAAACACATATATCATTGATATATCTTTGAAACCACTTTTGCATAACAAAAAATGTGTATCCTCATTGATTGCTAGAAAATGTTTTTGACATTTCCAGTACTGCTTCGGTACAGATTTCCAATGGTTATATTTTGTAAGGACAATTTTTGTCTAAGAAAAAAAAATTAATTCAACTAAAGCTGGTAAAGTGTGTTTACAGTTTTTTTTTTCTCTTTTTCTTCTTTTGTGACACCTTTATTTTTCTTCTTTTTTTATTTTTGGGACAAGTGCAACTGATTTTTTTGTGTCCATGAAATTGTCACAAGTGCCATTGGCCTGAGTGGACCAAATGACCATTCATGTAATTTAATGAATAATGGCCGCGGCCCAGCCCTGTCCAGACCCCTTTTGTTTATTGTGTTTCTTTTTTTTAGCTATAGCTGCCCATTGTTAACAACACTTGGCTTTATTTATTTAGCTTTTTACAAGCAGTGCACAGTAAATCTTTATATTTGCTTAATGTGTTGACATGTGTTTGCAATGACATCACTTCAGCTTGCATACAATAACACCTTTCCAGTGACCATCAGTAATTATGTTCCTTTATGATATGCATTTATTCATGTGTATATATCTTTGTGATGTATGTATATATACTTACATCTGTATATATAATAATGCATATATACATATAAATATATATTTACATCAATATATATATAGATGTATATATTCATAGATATAAATGCATGTATACCTGAGGGCAAAGCATACACTTTGAGTGTATGTATGTATGTGTGTGTGTATAGTAACTGTGTATACTGACTTTAAATGTGTATGTGTATGTGTGTGTATATATATATATATACATACATACATATATATATATATATATATATATATATATATATATATATATATATATATATATATATATATATATATATATATTATTGAAGTCATTATATGAAGGTTTATCAATAAGTCTGTAGCCTGACACAGTTATTAGATGAATTTTTACTCAAAGTTTTGATTGTATAATATACAATATTTGCGATTAATGAAGAGCCTTTGGATTAAGTGCATTACAAAAAAAAGAGATTGATAAATATTTTGTTATCATTATAGTGTGGACTTATTGATGTACCTACATACTCTCTGTCTCTCTTTTCACACACACACACACACACATATATATATATGTATGATTAAATAAATTACAGACATTATGTCTGCTAATTTTTAACAAAATCTGTTCATGCTCACAAATAACCTTCAGTGTATTGGTGTTAAAGGATGAGAGAATTGTGCTATAACTGTTTAAAGTTTTTATTTTAATTTCTGAAGTACTTTTGATCTTCTTCCAAGATCATCTTCAGTGGTGCAAGTAGTACAAAACTATATGTAGTTCATTAGCACAAGTATTTATACAAAGTTATGCATTGTTATCCATTACCATAATTTTTACATTATACTTTTAAATGCAAGATGATTGAATATGTGCTGAATGTTCATTAGAACGTGAAAAAATAATCCTTTTGGAATTTTTTTCATGATATAATGTCATGGTCAAGCGCACATTAAAAGGTGAAAAAAAATGTTCCTTTACAGGCATTTCAGAAAATTACTGCCGTATTCATAGTTGATTCTGTTCAGTGCCAGCTTTAATTTTTTAATATAAATTGCTTCTAGTATCTGTAATCTGAACATGTTGTTTTCATGGTGTAGGATAGTTTTGTTGTCGATTAGTATCTTTTAAATTGTGAATGGGGACAGGAATGTTGTTGATGTCTTGCAGTTGATGAATGGCCAGACAACTGTAGCATAAACCTTCTTGTTAGTGTATTTGTCATATACCCAACATGTATATATATGTATCTCTGACAAAAAAAAACCCAAATATATATATAGATTATTTTTTCATGTTCTAATGAACGCTCAGCACATTGTCAACCGTTTTGCATTTAAAAGTATAATGTAAAAATTATGGTAATGGATAACAATGCATAACTTTGTATAAATACTTGTGCTAATGAACTACATATCGTTTTGTACTACTTGCACCACTGAAGATGATCTTGGAAGAAGATCAAAAGTACTTCAGAAATTAAAATAAAAACTTTAAACAGTTATAGCACAATTCTCTCATCCTTTAACATCAATACATGGAAGAATATTTGTGAGTATTAATGGATTTTGTTAAAAATTGGCAGACATAATTTCTGTAAATTATTTAATCAGACATGCCTAAAAAAGAATTTGTTGCCTATATATATATATATATATATATATATATATATATATGCGTGTGTGTTTGTGTATATGTATATATAATTCCAAAAGTGATACCTCCTATTTTATTATGCTGAACCATGTTGTCAGAGGCAGATAAATGTTGGTGGTAAAGCAGCTGAAAATGAACTTTCTCACCAATAATCTGTAAGTTTTCTTTTTCTGCCTTGATACAGATAGTTGAGAAGCAGCCTAGCCAAATTGCATCTGTTATGATAATGTATATGAAGCATTGAATTTCTCCATCTGGCAAAATTTGATCCCACTGGCATTCATCACTGCTTGCTGAATGCTTACTGAAACCAATCAATGGATATGAGCACAGTTAGGTGGTTGATAATGTATTCTAGGCAGCCTTGTACAGGCTCTTGTTAATTACCTGTGAAAATGCATAGCCACTGGTTGCAACTGTATACAAAAAACTGTGTTATTGTCACTAAACACTTTCTCGATATCATGGTGTTTATATGCTCCCTGTTTTCATTGTAGTTTCTGTTGAAATAAATAGGAGGCATTATTTCTGGAGCACTCTTCAGCAATATGTGTGTGTGTGTGTGTCCTCTTTGTGCCATTGGTCCTTTTTTATTACCAGGCTTTTATTCATGCTGTAATAATTTCCATGTTTTAATATTAAATGTTCTGTTAAAGTTTTATTCCTCCAAATTCTCTTTTTTTGTCAACATTGCCAGCTTATAGGTATTTCTAGATCAAATTCTCCACTGTGCATATAGTTTTTTCACTAAGCCTTCTTGACTAAATTCGTTGCAATGGTTGAGTTTTTATTGATAAAAACCTATTCCTCACTTTTGACACACGGTCAAAAATTCCTATTTTAAAACATAGATGAAATTATTCAAGGAAGCACAATTAGAGTTTTGGTAAAAATATTGATTATATATAGAGGAAGTTTCTGACTGTGATCATTTTGGGAAGACAGTGTCTTTTAGATAACAATAACTGTGCAATAGCATTAAGCAAAAGATATAAAAATTGAAGCCATTTATATTCATTCTTATAAATAATTTTACATTAGAAAATATTAATTTGAAATTTTTTGACTGGAAATCATTATTTTTTTTATTCATTTTCAAATAAAGTTTTTGAAACTGACTGAGTTTGATAACAATCATTTGCTAACACTATTTGTGTTTATCATAACAGCTTCGTTTGTATACAGAAATTGACCAAGAAACTAAATGATGTATTCCTTGAAGTCCATTCCTAAATTTTTTATTAATATTACCATCAATACAATTCATTAGTCTTGAATGAGGTATGGTGGATAGAGGCTAGGCTTGAGGAATTGGAGAGCCGAGTTTGAATTCCAATCGAATCCATTACATTCGCTTACATGCTAATATCTTGGGCAGGGTATGAAGCCTCTCCTTCTCTCTCCAGCTATGGGTAAATAGCAAGACAGACATTGGATGGCAACTGGTCTACCACAGAAACTAATGGCAAGCTACTGCAGGAAAAATCTGCCTCGTCAGTCATGTATCGAAAGCTACATGATTGCCTAAGCATGTATTATGCATAGCACATAGAGTCTTGAATTTTTAAAAATTCAACATTTACCTAAATTATCTTAAGGCAAAAAAAAAAACCACCTTGGCAGTATGAGAGGTTGTAGGTTATTTGATTTTAATAAGAGTTTTAATGGATTTTTAAAAGATTTTTATGAAATATGTTTTTAACATATTCACTGCCAACCACATGATGTGGACTAAAAGTTATTCCATGCTTGGCATTTTTTTATGCATTTTATCTACAGGTGCCAATAGCAAGTTCATAGTTTTAGTGTGAAAACACTGTTAAGACATCAGTTGATGCTATAAATCAATCCGTAAAACCTTTTACTATCTAATTGTTCTATTATATATTCAGTCATTTGAATGATAAAAAGATGAGCTAACAAAGATAAAGACATAGGTTGCTTTCAGCACATGAAAAAATAGCTTCCTTAGCATCTGATTGAATATTTCACTACTTATTCATATCATTCTAAAATGATAGCATATATACGAGTAAGAAAAAGACTATCTTTTTGTCACCAGCTGAAAAGATCTCTCAATTTTTAGAGGACTGATTAACATAAAGTCCAGTAGAAATTAATTGATGTCGACAGAAATTGAAGTGGTCTAGAATCTCCAAACATAAAAGAAAGTGGCAAATGTTTCTCAGATATCAGATATTAAAGTGAGAAAGAAAACTTTTAAATAAACTTATATTTGGATCATTGGGTAAATGGAGGTTGGAAGGAAGGGAGATAAGTCTGCTGTTGCTTTGCTGCTGCTCCTTGAAATCATCCATTAACTTTGGGGAGGTAAATAATTGAATTAATTAACAATTTACTGGAGAGAGAATAGATTAACCAAAATATGGTGCTTAGAAGAACAACAAAAAAATGGTAAAAAAAAAATGTCCAAAATTAACTTTGTTTTGTTTTAAAAATGAAGGATAATTTTGTTTTTCTCAAACCTTTCAGATGTACACATTAATTCAGATCAGAGACAGTGAGGTTGTTAAGCAGAAAATAGTCAAGTATAAAAAAATACCATCATAGTGAAGAAAACTTATATGGGGAGATAACTCAAATATTAATGTTAATTTGCAAATCTTTTACCCAAGGATACTGAAATTTCTGTCATTTTATTTACAAATGCAAGAAAACCACTTATTGTTATAACTTCAAAGTAGGGACTTTTAGCTAACATAACAATAACCAGCTGATAACATTAAGCAAAATATATAAACACCGGAACAGTTTACATTCATTGTTATGAATTTATATAACTATAATTATAAATATACATCTTGATTATCTCATTATTTTCTCTTTGTGTTACAAGTGATATCCATTTTAGTTGTTGCTACTGTTGAAAGTCACCAAGTGATGTGATTTCTGTGATTTGATACAGTTCTTTGTTTGTGATTCTGTAGCACTCATCCACAAAGTTTGAAGAAGGCTGGTCTTTACTAAGACCCTCAAACTTCACTTGCTCAAAGCCATTTTCTACCATTGAACTTAGAAAGCAGTTGTATATAACTAAAAGTTTAG
Organism: Acanthosepion esculentum; assembly: GCA_964036315.1. Taxonomy (NCBI): domain Eukaryota; kingdom Metazoa; phylum Mollusca; class Cephalopoda; order Sepiida; family Sepiidae; genus Acanthosepion; species Acanthosepion esculentum. Next base: position 72,110,991 of record OZ038495.1, read on the forward strand.
ATATTTCTGAATAGATTTGGTGCCATGAATGACATCCATATGAGAGTCTTGATCTCATTTCAGGTTAAATTTGTGGTTTTGTAGCAATTTGTAGTATTGGGCAAAACTACCACTACCACAGCCTATTCTATATTCAATTTTATTTTCTCCTATACTAAATTTGTTATAACTATTACACTGTCTGTGTACTCATCTTTCACTAGAGATAAGATGTGATACATGGCCACTTTAACTTAGATTGCCCATATAAATTTAAACATAGTACCAGATTGGCTGCAAGGTTTCATCAGTTTACAGTCGAAGTGGTTAGATGTAACATTCTATGCTAACAGTTTCTTTTCTCACACTTCTCACTTGTAGAACCCTCTTCTAGTTCTTTGTTTTCCAGACAAGTTTGATTGCAATGTCAATCATTATATACTGTCCTCTTGATTATTCTTCTATTGTTCTCTCTCCTCAATAATGCTTCTGTTTTCTAATTCTCTCACACCCATTAACCCCTTGTGTCTTAGTGGCTTTACTACCTTAAATGGAATGAATGTGATTAAAAGAAATAAAAAAAATATATTTACATATGGGCCAAGATAAAAATAAAAAAATTAGCCTGTACCTGTGACCACTTTCATACTGAACTTGCTATCCATTGACCCTTGCTTTTTAGAGCAGTGCTGCTGTCAGCTTGGAATTATCTGAACCAAGCAGCCCTTATTAATGTTAGCTGCCTAAAAGCAGAAACATGGCAGAGAGGAGAACTGTTACTACACTCTAATCCCAATCTGAAGATTGAGTAGTGTGTGTTCAGATCTTTGGTAGATGTGCCTAGTAGAGAGACTTTGATCAACAGCAGAGTGCATAGATACTCTGAATTGAGACAGAAATACTGATCATAAATAATTCTATCATTTTTTATGGGTAATATACTAATAATATGTTAATGAGGAACAGGTGGTTGATTTTACAACATATCAAGCAAGATGAGAGCTTATCTGTACCGTGCCCCTTCAGGAAATGGACGATTATAGCTTTCCACAAATTCCTGTCTTTTGTGGCTCTTAGTAAGGTTTGTCTTTTTAGTATCTCTCCAAATCTCTGTTTTGCCAACCAATTATACAAGATTCCAAAATAATTAAACGTATATTTGTAATTACTCATGTAAAAATAATGAAATATTAAATTATAAAAAGTGGTACAAATCCACCATGATAGCCAAATGTTGAAACCATCTGACTTTCAATATATAAGGTTCCAATCACACCACTGTTGTCCTTCAGGATGGTGGCATAGTCAATATAGGAGTTGGTTACTATCATCTAGTTGTTGAGTTCAATCCCTGAATTAGGTAGTAAAACACTGGTTTAAAAGGAATAAACAATAACTGGCATCACAGGGGCAAAATGACACAATTATCAATAGATGTTCAATATCAGCCAACCAATGGACACCGAATGCTGGGCAGAGAGTACTTGGCCAAAACAACAACATCTCTAACAACCAAAATTTGAACAATTGTTTGCAATAATTAAAAGTATAATGTCAGCCTTGTTAGATATTTAATGTTGAATTTTGTATGGGACACCTAGTGAGGATCAAACTCACTGTTCATCCAAACTAATGAGAGTGTATGATGTTGTTATAGTATTTATAACCAGAATTACATCTGAATAAAAAAACATTTTTTAAACTGTCAATGATTCCCATGTAGCAATAACCAGTGTTTTCCCTTGATAACAACAAACAAAAGTCATTGTTGAAAGTCTGTTATTAGTCATTAAATCATTTGAACTAGTGTCCTTATCTTTGTTATTTTTATAACATTCTTTGGTCTTTTCTCAGGTGTCATATTTTGTTTTACTCTCTTCAAACAGTTTACAGATCAAAGTATAGTAGTCTTATGTTTATGTGAGAAAGTTTTCAGGCTAGAATGAAATTCCTGAAACTCCCTCCTCACAAAAAACATGCACAATATAAGCTTCATATGGTTTAAGTTTTATAAATAAATTTATCATAACAGACCCAGAGGAACTCAACTTCATTAAGATTAATTATCCCAAATCACTTTGTTGTCACTATATCCTAATATCTTTGGGCATGATACCACTTCTTGCTTGCTATGAGTAAATAGCAGAGCAGTTGTAGGCCTTTATGTTCAATAATAGGTCAGGTTAAGGATGGTTCCTTAATGCTGGTACCATGTAAGCCAATACAGCCTGCCATATCTTAGTTGGAGAGAAGATAGACTCTGTTAAGTAATCCCCATTTCACTAAGAGATGCTATGTAAGGGTAATTGCTTGTTATGTCACACTGACAACCTAATGGGTTATGGGAAATGGCCATTCTGTATTAGGAATTATCTTGAAGTATTGAAAATTTTAAGTTATCAAAATATTCATTTAAATTCTTGCTTTATTTGGTGCAATTACCCTATTTTTTGTGTATAAGATGCACTTCTTTATCCTAAAATTTGATGTCAAACTCTGCTTGCATCCTATACACCAAAGATACATACATACATACATACATATATATATATATATATATATATATATATATATACATATATATATATATATATATATATATATATATATATATATATATATATATCATCATTTCATCTCAAGCAAAGCCACTAAGACATAAGTGGTTGCTGAGTGTGAAAGAATAAGAAATGATTATTAAGGAGCAAAAACAATAAAAGACGGATCAGTAGTTAATGATTGAATTTGCATTTAATTTGTTTGGAAATGAAAATTGACTAGAAAAGAGAAGAGAGTTTCTAAAGCGAGAAGTGCAAGAACAGCTAAGCAGTTCAACATTAAAAGGATGAGACCTTGTTGTCAATCTAGTACTGCACTTAAATTTATAAAGTTTAGGTACCATAGAGTGAACTGATCTGAACAATCACCATGAAAGTATTTATAGAAAAAGCACTGGGAAGCTACATTACACTGGTGGCAAAGTTGCTGAAACTGAGATGCCAGGTTAAGATTAATAACATTGCAGTTTCTTCTTTAGATGCTATCAATCAGAAGCAGCAGACCATATATGGCGGCAATATTGTTTCAGTGCAATACAGGGTAGACTTATAAATATCTAAGATAGATTCTCAAGAGAAGAATTGTTTACCATGACACTGAACCATCTTTCCTAGCAGCAGACCTAGCAACTGATTCAATACAATTATATACATACATACATACATATATATATATATATATATAGAGAGAGAGAGAGAGAGAGAGAGTGGGGGGAGGCACAGTGGAGTAGTGGATAGTGGCTTGAATTGAGGAATTGTAGAGCTGAATTTGAATTCCAGTCGAATCCATTACATTCACTTACATGCTAATACCCTTGGGAAAGGTATGAATCCTCTTCTTCTCCCTCCAGCTATGGGTAAATAGCAGGACAAACTGGGTTCTATAGCCTTGGATAGCAACTGGTCTAGGAGAAGGACAACTCTGAATTCAAAACCTGCAGAGGGTCATTTGGGGACCTTGTGGAACGTAGTTCAACAGGTCATTGTATTCAGCCCTTCAAAAGATTTGGTTAGTTCTGCACAAAGCCTTCACCACTATAAGCAAATCATATGTGCTGGTGTCTGGCTGGCGATTCCTAGAGATTGAGCTGCTGGATCCTTCATATATATATATATATATATATATATATATATATATATAAGATGACATTGAAGTCAACACCCAAAAGCACAATCTGTTTCATGTTAAATGCAATCGTGAGGCCAATCATATATATATATATATATATATATATATATGCAAACACACACACAGAAGGTGCAATGGATAAATTGTCATCATCTTATATTTTTAATTTTGTGCATGCACATTGTTTATTTTTGATTTTATTGAATGCACAGTATAGTTCGGTCAGTTGGAAAAAAGTCTGTGAAAAAAAGAGCACCATGACATAATTTACTTCACCAGAAATTTGGAAATGGTATGCTGTACTGCTTGGCATTCACACCAGAAGCTCCAATAGAAACATTTCAGAGTGTTTGGGTATCAATCTCAGAACAGTGCAGAGGATTTGGAATGAGTTGGATGAGCCTAATGGTGATTACAAAGTTGTTTGGAATGATCACTAGTGATGGTGATGTTATGCCTCCATTCATCTTCCCAACATGACCTCAAACTCAACACAGAGGCCTACATCAAATGCCATGAGTAGGTGGTGCTGCCCTGGATCAAGAGGGTGACTGCTGGAAAACCTTATGTCTGGCAACAGAACTCTGTACCATGCCACACAAACACAAGAACCCAGTCATGTCTGTCAGAAAATTTCTGCAGCCACATCACCCCTTACTTCACCTAACTCCCCAGGCTGTAACCCCTTGATTATTACATGTAGGGCACAGTTGAGTAAGAGACCAATAAAACTCTTTGTAACACCAAAGATGAACTGAAGGCAAGGATTATGACAGCATTCACCAACTTAAATAATGAGTCTGTCCAGAAGAGTTGTAGTAGATTTCAAAGTTGTCTGGAAGTTGTGGTTGAAGCCAATGACAATTTTGTTGAATAAATTTACTCATTAGAAAAAAATAGAATTTATTAGAATAGATCATCTAGTTTTTTTAATAATTAAATGATGAGACCTAACTGCCAATCTAGTAGTATGTTTAAATTCATACAGTTAACATACCAAGGAAGAGAACTCAGAATAATTGCTAAGAAAATGATTATTAAAAAGAAAGAGGGAAGCAATGTCATGGTTACTGAAGTTGAGATGCCAGGTCAGAATCAATAATATTTCAGACCCTTCTTTGGATTTTGTTGAGAATCTCAAGATATACAGACAGGAGCACCAGACCAGATATGGCAGCAATATTTCATGCACTGACGAATGGTAGATCTATAAATGTACAAAATTCTGTAAAAATGGACTACATATCTTCCCAAAAGAGAGTTTGGAAAGGGTGCTTATAAGTTTGATATATTAGTATATATATCATTGCCTTACACTTATAAAAGGCTTACAACCATATCACATTGAAACATTGGTTCTTGCGTGATAACTGAAGTTAAGCAATGTCAAGCCTGGTCAGTAATTAGATGGGTGACTTCTTGGGAATACCAGGTGCTGTAAGCTTGGATGTGCAGATGGTGTCATAAATAATGGCTCAGAAAATCAAAGAGCCGAGTTCCAATTCCAGTCAGGTTCATTATATTCACCCAAATACCCTTGGGGAAGGTATGAATCCACCTCTTCTCAACACTAGGTCTTGTATCAGTAAATCAGTATTATCTCAAAAACTTTCTTACAATTTAAAAATATTTTCTGACTTTAAATAACCTGCAAAGGGTTGATAAATCATAAAAAATCAAATCAGTCAGTCAATCAGTCATAATACACTTGTAAGAGTAACCATTATTTCCATTTCTCTTTCTTTTCTCTCTTTGGCTACTTTCATCTTGTATTAACTTATGTGAAATTTATTTTATATCAGTCTAATTTCTGTTTGTTAGTATGTTAATATAGTTCAGCAAAAACAGCACAGCATAGTAAGATGTTTGGTTGGGCAATAGTAATTAAAACTAAAAGAATAAAGCAGACTCAATTCCAATTTGCTGCTTAACAAAAATTGTGTTCTCAATTTTTTTATATCGTTTTTATGTTTGTTACAAAATGTTAAAATCATATCAAAATTGAAAGATGGAAAAGACATTAAAAGATTACGAACTGCAGCAGGAAATATGGATGCTCATCAAATAATATTTTATTTCATAAAAATGTTTTTTATTTATAGAAATATGGTTTTTACAAAATACAGGATTCCTTACTTTATACCAAAATTTTTAGTCTTGAATTATTTTTCATTTACTATCAGGAATATTCTTTTTAATTGTAAGCATGTATGTTAGAAAAAAGTATTTATCATGAAACTCCTGCTGATTATGGATTAGTACAACTATAAATAAAGCTAACTTTAAATTTTGAATATAGTTGAAATTAAGCTAATTACAGAGTAGTTTTCCCTTATTTATTTGCAATTGGGAAAAATGTATGACAAAATGGAAAAAGTTTCTTGTGATGCATTTTGTTCTTTAGGACTTCATTGGTCTAAACTTGTTACGTTGATGTGACTACACATGCACACAAACATGAAATACTGGGAATTTAATTTTTTTTTATCTAACCGATTTTGTTTAGATTCTTTTTCTTTTTGTTTCTGTCAATTTTGTTATTAGCTACCCCAAATTGTGATAATAGAAGATCTGCCAGGAATGGTGAAATGTTGTAAGAGTCAGGGCACAAATTTACTGTGGATGGCCTTGCGATCAAGGCACTCTCTAGACATTTTTGTCAAAGTGAATTATTTTCTCCTTTGATCAGATTTGCAATTATAATTTCTATAAAAAGAAAGTGATATGACACTGAGATTAATGGTCATTATCTGAGTGCCTTTAAATACATTAATTATGAAGTCAATTATGAGGTGAGTTAATGGTAAGAAGAAATGTTTTCATATCCTTCACTAATTAACAATCAAAATTAGAAAATTCTTTCTACCAAAACATTGATATGAATGTTTTTGTTTTGTTCTAATCATATCATGAAATGAAGATATTTGACTATCTGCACATTCTTGGAACTCTGGGTTTCTTTACATTAAGAAGTGTAAGATGTTTTAAACAGAGCACAGTTATTTTAAAGAAGGAATAATTCTTTGCACTACAGTTAAAGGAAATGCAACCAGTTGCAATTTCCTTGTAACTAAAAGAGAGAAAAACCCATCAAGAAAATATAGCTGTACCATTTCTTTATCCAAGAATATATTCTTAGAGAACTGGTTGAAATGGTATTAAAGAATAATGGTCCAAAGAGAATATTTCTGGTCCTTGTTACTTGCTGATTAGTGGGCTCCTACACAAGAGTATTCTGCCCTTAGCTCATCAAGTAGATACAAATAAGCTGACCAAAATTGTTCCCATTTGAGCCTCACATCTCCTAAGGCTGACTTGGTGGCTAATAACTGTAGAATGACAGTTATAATAAAAAGCAACAGAAATAAAGATGACAAATAACAAAAATGTAATAACAACTGACAATGCTTCATCTAAGGAATTTGAATCTGATAATATTGGTTTAATACTTTTTAGAGGCTTAGTCTTTATTTTCATTCGATACTGTTAACTTTTTTTAATCATTTCACTCCAAGCAAGGTGATAATGCTACAGGGACACAGGGGGCCTACAGGGAGTGAAAGAGAAAACTTTAGTGAGAAGAAGTGAGGAAAAGGACGATAAATGAACAGGATTCAGGAAGAAAGATGGCAATTGATGTTGCATTTAAATTTTTGAAAATTGTAGGTGGCAGGAAAACAAGAAATTGTATGGGAGTTCCACAGGAAAGAAGTGCGAGAAAAGAAGCTATTAGAATAGAACTCATTGTTGCATCTAGCTAGGTCAACGGTAAAATGGTGAGACCTAGTTCCCAGCCTAGTAGCACACTTAACTTCATGCAGTTGAGGCACTAAGGAGAGAAGCTCATCAGAACAATCACCATGAAAATATTTATAGAAAAGACAGAGGGAAGCCATGTTGGTGGGAAAGTGACTGAAGTTAAGATACCAGATCAGGATTGATTACATTACAGTCCCTTTTAATTTTGTCAACAATCATGAGATATATAGTAGGAGCAACAGATCAAATATGGCAGCAGTATTCAATATACAGAAAAATAGTATATTTATAAATGTGTAAGAAGCATTCTGAAGAAAAGAATTTTCTGTGCCACATGTCCTCAAGGACACATGGCACAGTGGATAAAGGCATTGGTTAGATCCAGTGACAGGACCCAAAGAGTGTGAGTTCAATACCCGGTTAAGGCAGTGGAGAACTTGGAGAGGGGAATTAACAGATAACTAATAACTGACATCCATTAAACATAGCACGTGGAACTAGAACAGTCTACCCCAGTGAGCAAAATAAAGGGTTCAGTTCGACATTCCAACCACTTGAAGAAGGCCGGAGCGTACAATGGCTGAAACGTGATAAATATGGTGACAAAGATAAGGACAATAGTCCAAATAATGTAAATAGTGTACATAATACCTCATCTCAGAAATATAGGCAGCTGCCAGTTTTAATTTGTTGGATCTGTCGGATTTGCTACTAAAACAAGAGTAAGTAGTTGTGCCATCAGCATAAATACTAAGTTAGAAACTGACAACATTGGGAAGGTCATTGATGAAGATCAGAAACAGCATAAGTCCAAGGATAATTATTTATAAAAGAATTTTTTTTTTAAGCCTTTCACCCCAAGCAAGGTGGGAGTGCCACTAGGGTTACAGAGAGTGGGAGCAAGAGTAAAGAGGAGTGATAGAGGAAAGGATGAAGAGAAGGATGGGGAATTAAATTAAGGCATCTGAAAATGTCGATTGACATTGCATTTGAATAATTGAAGATTATAGCTATCAGTGAAGTAAGTAAGAGAAAGGGATTTCCACAGACAGGAAGTGTGGGACATGAAGCTATTGGAGTAGAAGAGACAGCTACATTTAACATTTTCGACAGTGAAAGATTGGGACTGAGATGACTTAGTAACATGTTTAAATTCATTCAATTTGGGAACCAGCAAAAGTAGCTTGTTAGAGCAGTTACCATGAAAGTATTTGTAGAAAAGACAGGGGAAAGTGATGGCACATCTGTGAGAAAGTGACAGTAAACGAAATGCCAGCTCAGGACCAATCACATTGCATGTCCGTCTCTGGATTTTGTCAAGGACCTTGACATGAACAGCAGGGGATTTAGACCATATATGGCAGCAGTATTCCATGCAATATTGAAGTCCTATATATGACATTGAGATATTTCATAGGCTGATGTTTACTCAGGAGTTCTAGCTAAGTCCATGTATATATGTTTATCTCTGTAGACTAGGAGTCTCAAATTCAAGGATTCAAGAGGGCCATTATGTGCACAGGGAGAAGTGCAGCTAGCAAAATAAAAACCCATCACTTAGGTATTACCAATGGGGAGGATATGAACTCCAGATGGGGACCCAATGGTAGAAGTGCATTTTCTCATATTAAAATTAGTCTACATCACATTCACAGATGATGAGGGAGGGCAAAATCTTCAGTAGTTGGAGGTCAGCTTTCCTTAATATGAGTCATTAAATTTATTTCCTCTTATAAAATTGATTTAATTTATTTCTTTGTTAAATTAAAAAAAGAGATATTTTCACAAAGTACATGTACTTCTTTCTCAGGTAGCTGATAAAGAATATGTTGTGCTGAGGAAGTTAGATTTTATTCACTTCCTGGAGGGAAATGAGGCCAGTAGAATATACTGGCCTTACAACTTATTGATAGGTACATAAAACTCAATACTACTATTACCAAAGTATGAACTGAGTGAGGGACAAATTTATTAAACTTCTTTTGTTTAATTTCTTTAGCTACTTGGTCTTTGTAGCCTAAATGGTGAGGCAGCTGCACTTGCAGGTTACATTTTTAAAGATAATAGATGCAAGTAATTGGTCTGTATCTTTCACTTCTTAGAAATCAAATAATAATTATATAAATATCTTCACTAATTGTTAAATGTACTGCCATCAGCCATTGATATTGTTAATAAAAGAACATTAGCAACATTGAAGCTGGGCAAATAGCAGCCATAATTGCAACTATTAACAATTTATTTTTGTGATGAGTTTCCTGTCAGATAGTGTGATTAATTGAATATAAGACTTCTCCATTTTATCTGAGAAAATGTTTTCAAGGTCCTATATATGACTGAGATATCTGCATGTTTGAAATCTCCACTGTAGACATTCTTGTAGAGCATATGGTTATTGCTTCTCTCTGTTAAGGCGTTGCTGCTCTGGTTTCTGTTGGAAGTGGAATTGTTACCCCCATTTCTAAACAGATTAGAGTTCAGAATTGTCCTTCTCCTAGACTGGTTGCCAACCAGAGACAGACATTCCAGTCTACTTTACTGTTAACATCTAGCTAGGACAATGAGAAGTGATGAACTTGTAAGTTTTTAAGAGTATTTGTGCAAAGCAGACACAAGTTCCTAGTCTGGAATTTGAATTCAACATTCTGCTCGCATCTCCCATGATAACCACTATGCACTGTGCATATCCACCAACCTCCATAATAGCCTAATATTAAATGTAAATGGAGGAGATCTCTTATGTGTCATCAAATATGGTCGATCAACAGTGGAATTGTGCATGACCTATGGGTGAAATAGTTGGGAACTTCCCATCAGCATCTGTCCTTTCTTTTTTTTAATCATTCCACTCCAAGCAAGGTAATTAAGTAACTAAGACATAAGAGGTTACTGAGTGTCATAAGAGTAAATAACGCAAACGCACTAACATATCGCAAAGGAGGCATGTCTTAATCATGACCAAAGATTGTATATCAGGTTACTTTTTGTTTATGGGGGTTGGGAAGAAATGTTTAGATTTTATCAAACACTTCCTTAGCTTTAGCACCTGATCATGTGATCTTTCTTTCTTTTTTTCTAGATATTTCAACATTTAATATTTTTAAAAATTTATTAGAGGCCAACAATAACAGAGCAGCATTTGAAAAGATGACTGTTTTTTTCAGTCTTATCTCTCCCTGATAACTAATATCGAAAAATGAAGTGGGATTTTCTCAACCTCCCCCTTTATGGAGCCAAGTTCCAATTCCAGCTGGGGTTGTTAAATTCACTTATATGTGAATACCCATGGGAATGGTATGAATCCACCTTATCTCCCCACCAGCTTTTGGTTAATTAGTAGAATTTGTATCAGTAAAAATCATTATTATCTCTAAAAACTTTGTACAACCTAAAAATATTTTCAGCAAACAGGTAACTGATAGCACTCTGCATTCTCTACCCACAGAATTCCATCGTTTATGTGGGACTTTCAGCAAGGTTTCTTCATACTGCTACAGTGTTGTGAACCTGAATTTGATTTGAATCTCATCTGGATGAAACCACTGAATAGGATCTTCAGTTTGAGAGAAACAGATATATATATATATATATATATATATATGGAGAGAGAGAGATGGATGGTAGGCAAGAAAATGCTTTCTTTTTCTATAGAAAGTGAAATGGATTTATTGATTACAAAGGACGTGAACATTGGTGACACAAAGCTGACCAGTCGTCGAATTTATCCTGAGTGATACAAAACACTCACTGTTTTGAAAACCCCTCTCAGATCGCATGTGGTCAGAAGACCATATTTTTTGCAGCCCTCTTCTAGACTGATCTATATATAGTATTCTGCATAAGAGTCCCTGTCTACAAGAAATGGATCTTCAAAAATGCCTTCCATCTCTTATATATGAAATTGAAGTATTTTGTATGTTAATGCTTACATTGATGCTGTAAACTACCAGTATTTATATCTAACCTTATTCTATAATACTGTAGTATTAAATGTAAATAATGAGGGGGGGGGGGGTCTTATATGCCGTCTGATACTCTATGTTAGTAGCGGTTTTTTTTTGCCTTTCCATAGAAGCAAAGTGCAATGCACATTCTTAGGATGAGTGTTTGCAGAAATTGTATAGAGTATGCCCACAATCCAACCTCTTTTAGTGCAGTAGGGAAGTGTTGTCTGTGAGATAGATCCCCAAGAATTAGGTTTCTACACTTACAGATTTCTTGCCACTTTTAAAGATTTCTTCTGTGTATTCTATGCAGTTTTCAAAGTTTTGGTATATATATTGATATAAGCAACCATTTTCTCAGATCAATAATTAAAGATGGCTTTAAGAGAATGAATCCTTTTAGTCTTCAAGAAGAAAATCCTTTGTCAGACTCTATAGATTGGCACTATAAAATTACAAAAAAAAAGAATTTTACCAAATAACAAAAACTACATCACTTGACTTTCAACAGCAGCAATTGAAATGGGTAGAAAAGCAAATCTTGAATTTCCACACGACAAAAGATTAGGAAGAAAACTCCAATCAATGCTAAAAAGAGTGATAATAGTGGTCTTAAAAAGTCTAATTTCCTGAAAAACTATCTTAAGAAAATTTTTTTATAACTCTTCAGTCAATGAATGCTGAATATCTCCTGCTTGATATCAGCAAATCTCACTCTTACCATTATTTGGTCTTTAGTCTATCTTCTCTGGTTTTCTTTGATCTTATATCAATTGTTGGTTGAATTGCTTAATATATCAGAAAAGAATGATTCTATTTTTGGTTCCTCAAGCAAATTTTCAGTAGGTTGAATTTTTTTGGATTGTTCGTCAGCTAAAGATTTTGCATATAATGAAACAAGTGATAGTTTAATGATGACAGGTGGGAAGAATATGCCACATGCAAGAGGATATCACAGCTCTAGCATTGCTTGCTGCTCCGCATTTGCAGCATGAAGACAGGCATTGTCATGCAGCAAAAACACAAGCTGAATTCTTTAATCAGAAGTACATCTTTCAATATACAGGTTGTCCCCCCAAAAACTGATATCATTTTGTCATTTAATAACACATAGCAACATAGCTCAAATGATCTCAAGTTTTAACAAAATGTCTAAAATCCAAGTTGATTGTATGGACTTATCTCAATGTGAATCTACCAGGAAGACGGAGTGGAAATTCCAGTGATAATGACAATGTGCTGTTGTAATGACCACCATATTTTGCTGACTTAACAACTTGTGATTTTTTTCCTATGGAGCTATGTGTAAGGACATATGCCTATATCCGTCCTCTTCCTGCAAGCCTAGAGGAAATTAAACAGAATCACTGTTGTGGTGGAGCATGTTATGCAATATATGCTTCATTGAGTTTGGCAGGAACTGGATTACCGACTTGATGTGTGTCATGTCTCAGTTGGTGCACATGTTGAATATTTGTGAAATTGATTATAAAATCTATATCGCTTTGAATATATCTTGTTCAAATTTTGATCTTTTATTGTTCAACATGAAACCTATTTAATTTCTGGGACATGTAGTTACTCAGATATTCACATTAAAAAAAATGATGCCAATATTTGGAGGGGTGGGGGGCATCCTGTATTATTCAAAGGATCAGTTACTCACTTATGCAATTGTAGTTTATCCAACAATTTGTAATTAAGGTTTCACTTTAACCTATATCCTCCTGGCATCAGTCTAAACTGACATTTTCTTCTTTACCTTATATATTGTGACCATTTTACTTAAGGTTTGTATTTTCTTGAATCCAGAGGAAACTTATAAATTTTCCAGTATATTTCCATGAAAATTTCACTTGCCAAGATTATAGTTCAGATATATTGGAGAGAAAGGCATTAAACGCCAGGAAGATATCGTTTAATCAAACCAAGTCCAGAAAATAACTTTTTCTTCAGTAGATTCCATTTAATCTACAATATTGAAACATTTTCTGGATCTAGCCAGGATTTACTTCTTTTGGATTCTCACGATAAATCAATTTTCTAATTGTTGGTGACCATCTTGCTGCAAAATTAATTCATTTTTATGTCCTACAAAAAGATGAAACACCAATTCCTACTGCTTTCTCTCTAAATTTATGTAAAATCCACTTTCCTATTTTCTGAATACTTCCCAATGCTTGTAAGTACTGTACTACATTTAGTTGATTACACAATCAATCTGAGTAAACTTCAAAGATTTCCCTAACATGGCCAAAAATTGTTCACTATTTACATTATTTGGACTATTGTCCTCATCTTTGTTGCCATATTTATCACAACGTTTTGGCCGTTGTATGCTCTGGCCTTCTTTAGGTGATTGGAATGTCAAAGTGGACCCTTTATTTTGCTCACTGGGGTAGACTGTTCTAGTTCCATGTGCCATGTTTAATGGATGTCAGTTATCAGTTATCTCCTGTTAATTCCCCTCTCTTCACCACCTTAATCAGGTATTGAACTCACACTCTTTGGGTCCTGTCACTGGATCTATCTAACACCTTTATCCACTGTTAGATGCAGTGGCAGGACAGTGACAGCAAATAAAGGGTTCAGTTTGATATTCCAACTGCCTGAAGAAGCCCAGAGCGTACAATGGCTGAAACGTTGTGATAAATATGGCAACAAAGATGAGGACAATAGTCCAGATAATGTAAAAAGTGTACATAATACCTCATCTCAGAAATATAGACAAAAGAATTGTTGTAGGAAAGATTATCATAAACCTATTATTTTTGTGTTTGATTTTCTCTCAGTGATTTGTCTGGCTTTCTGAAGACATGCAATTCAAAGAGTTTCTATCTGAAAATTTTACTCATTAAGAACTTTGGTGTTTTAATCATAGAACAAAGTTTTATTCTTTTAAATTTCTAACGTATAATCATATGTTCTTGTTCTTTTCTTAATATTAGAAGTGGTGTTTCTTGGGCAAGATAATCTGATGGAGCCCAACGCTCTCCAGGCTGGTTTTTGAATTCACACTTTTCCATCTCCTAAATCAGTTTCCAACCAAAACTATAGAACCCATTCTGTCCTGCTATTTACCCATAGCTGGGTGGAGAAGAAGAGGATTCATACCTTTCCCACGGGTATTAGCTCGTAAGTGAAGTTAATGGATCCAATTGGAATTTGAACTTGGCTCTCTGATTCCTCAATCTGAACCACTATCCATTACTCCACATAAACAATATATATATATATATATATATATATATATATATATATATATATATATATATATATATATATATATATATATATATATATATATGATCTGAGCAGGTGTTTCTAACAGGGTTTAGCCTATCCTTCCAGATGGCAAAACTTGGAAATGAGTTTAGGAACCAAAGGTTGGATGTGGGACATATTGTCACACACATTTTGACAGTAGCAGTATTTAGGTGTTTTTTTTTTGGCGAGGATTGACTCTTTCATGGCCAGCATTTAAATGACAAGAGTCAAAGGGAAAAACCATTCACATTGGTTATCATCATTGATCTGTTTATTTTTCCAGTCTCATTATCCTCACCATCATGAAATGGATTCTAGCCTGTTTTAATTTGTTAAATCTATCTATAGTAAATTATA
>OZ038495.1:72135983-72190983 GCA_964036315.1 Acanthosepion esculentum
AATTCTGAGAAGGTTACCAAGTATGATAACAGACAATGAAGAAGGTTAGAGGGTCCAGTGGCAGAAACATTGTCAGTATAACAACCAAGATGAGCAATCTAATCTTAATGGAAAGCATAAGTTTTCTTTTCCAGTTAATGTATTTATTAGGATTTTGTGATCAGTTATTTGTGAATCCTTTTTTAATATCACTATTGATCCGAGATACATATTTGATGGCATTTAAAACTCCAGTTCCTTTTCCCTAAAATATAACTCAAAAATATCTCCTGGGTTTTATATGTGAAGTTGAGTTATTTAGTGAGTTAATGTTTACAAAGTCTGGCTCCATAATACTGGAATATAAGATGTAAATACAGAGGAGGGATCTTATTTGCCATCAAATTCAATACCTTGAAAATTGGAGAAAGTTTCTCATAATCTTCTCTTGTTTTTCATCAAGCTAATATTTCTTTGTAGGTAGCAAGAAAAGAACTCATTCAGTTTGCTACACAGGATTTTCATTTTTTGTTTTCATGTTTTTAAAGCTTTCATCATATTAGTATCAATCATTTTTATTCCATCAGTCATTCAAGATTTTTTATTTAACTTTTAGCACTCAAGTTGACAATAGTGTGGTTGTGTTGTTATATTCTGCTATAACAACATAAACGAATGATCTTGAATGAAATCAACAGTGAGGTTATTACAGATGAATACCCTTGAAAAAGAATGCAATGTAAGAGGAAGAAATATTCATCAATAATGTGTGCTAAAAGGTTAAACAGAATTTAAGCAGAAGGTACATCATTTAAAATGTTTAACAGAAATCCCTCTGGTACCTTAGAACAAACATGTACAAGTATTTCAGCTGTAGCTTTTTTTACCAACATGTTTGAGTGTATTTTTTTCTTTTTCTTTCTTTCTTTTTCTCTTTTTTCTTTTGTTGTTGTTAATTAATTTCATTTGGATATTCTCCAAATTTCAATTGTTTATTTTGATGTCATTTAGAAGAATGTCAAGCAAATATCACAGATTTATTGATGCTATTTATTTGACTTTATCAATTAATCTGAACTTGTAAAGGATAAAAGTAATGCTATACCAAACAAAACAAAATATACTAGCAACCAAATATATGATTAACAAACAAGAAACTTCCATTGATTTTGTAACTTTTTTTCTATGGTCAAGGAAACAGGTGTAATGCAGTCATTGTGCTGATTAATAATAACACAGGACTTGTCTTTTTTTCAACTCCTCACTCTGTTAATT
This sequence comes from Acanthosepion esculentum, assembly GCA_964036315.1. Lineage (NCBI taxonomy): Eukaryota > Metazoa > Mollusca > Cephalopoda > Sepiida > Sepiidae > Acanthosepion > Acanthosepion esculentum. The sequence continues at coordinate 72,137,238 of OZ038495.1, forward strand.
ACTCTCTCTCTCTCTCTCTCTCTCTATATATATATATATATATATATATATATATATATATATATATTATGTGGCTCTCCAATCAGTGGCCAAGAGGCCATCTGTCGGGTCAACCAATGTCTATTCTGGCATGATCTAGGATGAGATACACTGGGATTAATCTCCCTTTTCATTTTTGTTTTGCAATATAAATAATATACTTACTATCTAATAATAGATAATTAAATAAAGAAATAGTTTATAAATATTGTTCAGTAGCTGAAATAGTTATGGCATTATCCATGAAAGATAGGTTCCTGAGATATGAGATTCAAATTTAAGTCATACCACAAACCACTTCTTTCCTTAAGAGGGAAAAATTAAACAAACTTCAAAATAGGATCTCTATTATTATCTAACATAGTCTGTTGCATTCACATTTGCACTAATGCTCATTGCAATGGCACAGACCCATCTCTCTTCCCCCTCAGCCACTACAGGTTAAATATCAGAGAAGACTGAGCTTTCTAGCAGCCAGTCTAGGAGAAAGACTACTTTGAATTCAAAAACCATTAAAAAGTCAACAGGAATTCAGTCTACTATCTTTCCCAAGATGTTATGGTAGTTTACAGAGGATAAATTGAAGGAAACTGTGGAGAGCCATGATAACCTACAATTTGAATTGATATGGCATTTAAAAAAAGCAAAGATGCTTTCCAAAATCTAAGAGGAAGAAATAGCAGAATGATTACAAATTTGTGTTCAGCTTAAAAGTCAAGGTTGGAATGGCCAAATTAGTTCAAGCAACATATCTAAAAAGCAAGTACAAGTTCAAGTCTCAGTGGAAACTATGTCTTTACGTTCAATCAATTGAATCAGTGTGTTATAATAAAATGGAAAAATAATAGTAATGAAAATGCTTCATCTAAAAGCAACAATAATAATGTGGACTAAAACTAGTAACAAAATAATAATAGTAAAAATGCTTAATCTAAAATGCACATAACAGTAATATGGAGAAAAACTGGTAATAAAAAATAGTATTTTTCTTTCTGTCTTGTTTGTTAATTAAATATTACCTCTGAGCATCATTTTCAACGTTACTTTTCTTCTCTTTTTCATATGATATATATATATATATATACACACAGTCAGCCCTCTCACTTTTGACAATTGAAATTTTTGTTAAAAATTATCAGGTCCCATGGACCAAAATGCATTAATTTTTTTTTCAAACTTTACAACAAATTCTCTTGCTTCTACGCACCCTCCCTTTTCATCCTATATTTGAATCCCAAATTCAACAAAAGAGGAAGGGTTGACAGTATAAGAAATATTAATGAGGTTCTTTTTGTTATATTCTTTGAAAACACAGTTCTTATATTTTCCACAAAGAATAAGTAACTTACTAATGTATTTTCTCTTAAGAAAATGCAGATGGAACAGATGCAGGAATGGCTCGGGCAGGTAAACAAATATACAACAAAAAAATAAAAAATAAAATTGCATCTTGTTTACCCTTTGTATTTTTTACTCTTCTTCTTTGTTCAGTGATCACCTTTTTTTTCATTAATGTTGCCTGTATTGTCTAAAGTTTTTTGAGTTTTTGGTTGTTTTGCCTACAGTTCTAGTAATTCTTTGGCATGTAGTGGTATTTATTTTGTGACCAAGTGTGCTGGCCCTCTGCATTACCACTATTCTTTTCTAATAATGTTTTCACTATTATTTTTACTACTACTATTATGATCACTAGCACCATCATTGCCACTAATGCTACTACTACTATTTATGCTGATGTTTATGGTTTTGGTTAATTCATATTTGTTTGCACTTGAAAAAAAAAAGCATGATAGCTGTGTGTTTAGTTTCTCAGATATACATGAAGTTGTGTTGAAATGTTTTCAGCCCAATCCACTAGCCAAAACTGAACAAACATCAGAAATTTGCCAGGAAAAGGTTTCTTGGTTGGGCAAAGCATTTTCAGGGTCTCTTAGTCTGTGTGTGTGTATATATGTGTGTATATATGAGTGTGTGTGTGTGTGTGTCATTCGAAAACAGTACTGTTTTCCTGTATAACACTCCTCAGTACGACTGAGGATCTGTGATACAGCGAAACAGTACTGTCTGCAAATGACATAATTAAACTCTTGAAAATATATTTCAATTGAGCACTGTTGAGAGATAGGCTGATTCTATAAACAACAGTCACCTAAGCTAATGCAAAGCTCTTCAGTTAAATGAATTGGAGCCCTCTGACTGATTGGCGTTTGTTTACATTCGTAAAAACAATATGCTAGAATTAGCTATTTCTCTCTGATGAATGGTGATAGTTCAGTGGTAGAAAGTCTGACTGATGCCAAAATTGGTCGGGTTTCAGTCCTGTCTTGAAGCATTCAGATGTTTAGTCGCACTGAGGAGCTGTTGGGTATTTTGACAACAGTTCCCTGTTTCTTTAAAAATGACATGTGCATCTGCTAAGATTCTATTGTATTTTTCTTGTATGTAAAGACAGCATAAGGAAGAAAATACTTGTTCACATGCAAGAAAAAAGCAATAAAAACTTAACAGAAGCACCGTGACAGCCATTTTTAAGGAAACATATTTAAACAAGTCATGTTAAATTCAACTGACATGGTCAGTCTTTCATTTTTTAGTGTATTTTCCAGTTTTTGAATTTGATTTTGATGTACAACAATTTATTCATAAATTGAACCAATAAAAAGTAGACAGACTTTGTTGGTTGAATTGAACAAAACTTGTTTAGACAAATTCTTGCTTCTTATATATATATATATATATATATATATATATATATATATATATATATATATATGGGAAATAGGTTAGTTAATAAAATGAGGATAAATGAAAGGGTACCAATATAATTAATATGATAAATATTAATTATTAACCATATGACAGAAATAAAGCACATAAAGAAAGGTTTTAAGTTCAGAATTTTTGAACAAGCCTGTGTCCTTCATGAATGGACTGAGGAATAAACATAGAAATGGGAAATACTCACCAAGAGATGTTTTTGTAGACAGTGTATTTTCTGGTGGAAATCATATTGTTAGCAAAAACACAATCTCTGTCTGATTCCTCAGTGTGCAAAACTTTTTATGAAAATAAACTTAAATTTAAAATTTTGATCAGTTTTGTAAAAACATTAGACAGGTTTATTATTACTAGTGGGGGAAGTGGTGGAGTGACATTGTAAACATAGATGAAGAGAGTTATAGTTTGGGGAGGGGGAAATTTTTCTAATTATACATATATATATATATATATAGTTGTATACTAAGTCATCAAAGATTATTTTTCTTATGTTTTTTAATTAATCATTCTGAATTTGCTTTGATGACTTTCACCTACTCAGCCTTGTAAAACAGTTTAATATGTGAACTGATAATGAATTTGAGAAAATTAATCTTATTTACATAATTATTTGACCCCCACCATGTGAAAACATTAGGTCATAACTACAAATAAAATTTAGATATTTTTATATCCCCAGTAATAATATAATGCTCACCTTTACTTCAGAAGTCCTATATAAATTTATTTTACAAATTAAACATTCATTCAATTTTGAAATTATGAAAAAAAACCCAAAGAGGAGCAAAAATGAATAGTGACTTATCAATGCAGGGAAGGTTATAAGATTTAAAGGAATTAGATATACACCATCCCACTGTCTTATTCATTGTTCATAAATGAGAAGAAATTGGTAGTATATCAAGATCAGATTGTCTAAGGAAGATTTCAACTTGAAGGGTGACTAAATTAACAAAGGAAGTTTAGGTCAATCTGAAATGGAACTTAAAGTTATACAAAATTTCTAAAGAATTCTGCAATGATGTACAGATCTCAACAATTTCTACAACATTGAACTGACATGGATTTCATGGACTCGGTGCATGAAAAATGAAACTACTGAAAAAAATTTAATTTAGCATTCACTAAAAAGTTTTGATATTGGTCAAATGATTAGTAGAATACAGTTGTTTGGTGAGAGAAAATAAAAAATTAATTTTTAAGACATGACCTAAAGAAAACCACCACATCTCTGTTGCTGCAAGTTTCTTTGATATCTGTCAGAAAATTGCCCAACATTCATTGCCAGAGAGAGTAGATATTATATAACACAGTTGAAAACCCGTCTTCTTTGTTTTTAATGACATCTTCCTATCTTTTGGTTATTTAACACTTTAGCATTCAACATGCTCCAAAGCTACCCCCCATTAATATCAACTCTCAATGTTTAACCTACCGTAACTCACCCCATGTATGTTTTACCTTAATATATGATGACATCATTGCAAATAATACAGGAAGTCACACGAAATGTGAGACTCCAATATCCAATATTTATGGAGAGGGGTCTGAGTGTGTTGAATGTTAAAGGCTTAAAACAATGGCTATATTATATGATTTGTCTTCCTTAATACAATCAAACTCAATAGACAGGTGCTACAGAATCTCAAAGAATAACACCAAATAACAAAACACTTCCAACAGCAATAACAGCAAAAATGGGTAGCATGTGTAACTAGAGTAAAATAATATCATCGAGATGGTAACTCTCCACACTACCAAAAGCAAAAGGCTTGGAAGGAAACTCCCATCAATACTAAAATGAGCTATAACAATTAATAATTAAGACTCTAATCTGCTGAAAAACTGTTTTAAGAAAAAGTTTTTATGAATTTCAACTAACAGTAATGCTGTTCAATTAAAGAATCCGAGATGTTTTGAGTAGAAAACCAGCCAATTTCAGCGTGTTACCCTTAGAAAAGAAAACCAGCTAATTTCAGCGTTACCCTTAGAAAAGAAAACCAAGCAGAATGTAAAAAATACTTCCCCACTCCTCAAGCCAAACAATGAAGTATAATGTTGGATACATCATTTTGTTGGGTTACTTTTGTGAAACTGGTGCCAGGAAACTCATCAGGACTGAGCGGTAAATGGTTTCACTGAAATATCAGTTGATTCTTTTAGAAAATCTTCTGCTTTAGCACTTCAGCTTAGACTTGGTATGCAATTTACCTTTCAACAATATGAGCCAAAACACATTTTGGGAACCATCACAGAATGGTTTCAGGAGATAAAAGGTGAGGGTAATGGAATGGCTTTCTCAGTTTAAATCTTCCTAAACATTTGTAGAATGAATCAAAAATTCCTCTCCATAAATGGAAGCCATGAAATGATTCTGAACAGAAATGATTGATAAAAAAGAAACATCTAAGGAATGCAGAGTTTTTATGAAAGGCTACAGAAAGCAACTATTAGCAGTGATCAGTACCAAAGGAGCTGTTCAAAGACTTGAATACTTCTGCAAAAGTCATTGTAATAAAGTATTGATAACTTGGAAATGATTAACAATATCAGTTTCTCTCTTACTTCTTATCAGTTTGCATATTCATGAGCTGAATAGATAAATGGCATAGAATCAAATCTGGAATGATTTCTCAGTAAAATAAGGAAAATTATCTAGTAATTCAAATATTTTTGCATACAATTTACATATATATGATAAGAATTAAGGTTTTAAGGTATGCTATTTTTATGGCTAAAAGTGCTCAGTATCAGAGATACACAGTGCATGTCAATATAAAAATAGCCACTGAGGTTAAAAACAAATGGCTTGAATGCAATTTTCAGACCCTGAAACAGAGTGTCACTGCTTGATGCTGACCTTAATGGCCACATGAGAAAAATATAATTTTAATATGTGTGTGTGTGTGTGTGTGTGTGCATGTGTGTGTGTGTTTATGTGCCTGATAAATGATCGCTATGCAGTATCTGAATATGTAAGAAAGAGGATGTGGAAAGTACTTATATATATATATATATATATATATATATATATATATTTGGACATGTTTCCTTAAATATGACTGACAAGGTACTGTAATTAAGCTTTTTGTTTAATTTTTCTTTGTAAAGTGTTTTCTTTTCTGGACACTCCTATTTACAAGCTGTCAAAATTCCTTTAAAGATATCATTACTCCATACATATCTACCAATGTTGGCATCACATCAACTCACGAATTCCTTCAAATTCTAAAAACTATACAACCAACCCAAGGTATTTTAGTGTGTCACTCAATGTTGAAAGTTTATTTACAAACATCTCCATCAATCAAATTATTGACTTAATCCTTTACTCTGTGTATAAAAATAATTCCATTCCACCTCCATCCATCTAACCAAATAGTCTCAAAAAATTATTGCATGCCTGCACAACTAAAGTTCTTTTCTATGACCATAATGACAATATCTACATGCAAATTAATGGTGTTAGTATGAGAAATTCTTTCAGTTCATGCTTCTCCAACTACTATATGTCCCATGTAAAGAACATGATTTTTAAACAAGTCACTAAAACCAGAATATATGTCTGCTATGTAGACAATATTTTTATTTTAGAGAAAAACAAAGGAGAAATTGATAATCTCAAAGCCACATTAAAAAAGAACTCTGTCCTTAACTTTACCTATGAACTTAGTCAGTAAATAAACTCCCATTCTTAGACATTTTCATAGAATTCAGTAATACCACATTCACCAATTCATTATACAAAAAACCCACTAGCAGAAACTTTTGCCACCTTAGATATAGAATAGTAGTTGAGAGCATATTCATCCTCTTGTCTCCTTTTCCTTAAAGAACTCTATAATGTAAAACAGATGCTAGTTAACAATGGTTTTCTTAACTACCTCATCTACCACTAGATTAAACTTTCTTTCTAAAATAACTAACAGTGATACTGAACATACAGATAAAAACAATAACATTAACATCTTCTACAAAATCCAAATACATGTTAATTATAAACAAGACAAATTTTCTCTTAGAAATATTATAAAGAAATACACACCCCAATTGACCTGAACAAGAAAATTAAATTAATTATCTATTACAAAATTTTAAAACACCTAACCTTATTAGCAAAAATAACAACACACCCACAAAAAAAAGAATGAACATTATTTATGAGTTCAAATTCTCCATAAGGAAGTGTGTTCTTGATGAAATCAAACATAAATAATTACATTGGTCATACTCCTACTACATGTGAATCTAGACAACTTATGTTACAACTAACTGACCATAGCTCCATTAGGACTCATTGAAACACACACAAAAACCTACCAAACTCCATCTGAAACATACTAGTAGAAAATATAAGTATAATAGCCTCATCTACATGAATAAAATTAATGTAGGCCCTAATAATAAAAAAGGAAAAGCCAACACTCATAACATTAACTATGAATACGACCACAACGAGCTGACCATGTTTGGAAAATAAAACATTCCTATAACATCAGACACATACATAAAAAACCCACACATTCAATTAAAAATAAAAATTGTCCTTGACAGTGGCTAAAAGAATAGCCCAAAGCACTCGGATATGCATTAGTTTTGGGCAGTTTTTATACACTTTATCTCCAGAAAAGAAAACACTTGTATGGGCACTAGAAAAATTAAATAAAAAGCTTAATCACTGTACCTTGTCAATCATCTTTAGCGAAACATGTATGTATGTATGTATGTATGTATGTATGTATGTATGAATATGTGTGTGTGTGTGTGTGTGTGTATGTATATATGTGTGCATGTATGTGTATATATATGTGTGTGCGTGTTTGTATGTGTGTGTACATGTGATATTAGTTTTCTTATAGTACCATTTTGTATTGTTTTCTGTTGGATATAACATTTATGCTACACATTTCCCATAGCATTTTCTTACAGACTTTTGAAAAGTGTCTGGTTTTCATTATTTTAGTCCAATTTTTTGTAGTTTTATTTTTCTGTAGTTGTGTATACAAATATTTCTTGTAGACTTTTAGTAGTTGTTTTTGAACTGCTATTCTTATTCCCAATGTGTTTTTCTTTCAGTATTTTGATGTTGCCTCCATCTGTTTATTACTGTCTATTTAATTTAAATTGAATTTGTTTTGAAAAAAAAAATTCTGTAAAGCTAGTTTAGGGTGAAAAAGTGGATAATAAATTTTAAATTAAATAATATTTTTTTCAAGATCTAAATCAACTTAAATTCTCTCTTCAAACTTTAAAAATGTATTGGCATTTCTACTCACCTTCCAAAGAAAAAGAACCTGCTTATCTTGAAACTCAGAATTAAAATCACTTGCATTTTCCTGAACTAAAGTTACTAAGATTAAAATATTAAAATTAATAAGTATATAAATAATTATAGATAATATTATATGTTAAGTTTTGAAGTTTATAGATAATTAATCAAACAAGTCTTGTAAAAGTAATGTTTTTAATCATATCTCTGTTAGAAACAGAAAGTAAATTACAACACTTGTATGTAAGATTTGCTGAAAGTATTTCAATAGATACTATAACAGATACAAAGAACCCAATGACACTATTGGATGAAGCAAGTTTTCAGCTACAAAATAATATTTTTGCACATAGTCATCACCAATGGCTATGCATTTTTACTAGTGATGATTGCATGTGATACAGTAAGACATATTATTCATAATATAGAATTTCTTTTCTTTTTTTAAAAATCATTTCACTCCAAGCAAAATGATAATGCCACTAAGACACATAGAGTTACTGGGCATGAAAGAGAAGGAGCTGGAAACCCAATCTGAAACAGGAAACAACCTCTACTCCTGTTCAAAAGACCAGAGAGGAGTGCAAACCAGACAAGAGGCAAACCTATCTACTGCTATTGAGGAAAAAATAAATAAATAGTATAAATTTCATAGTTTAGGCAGAGACATTAGAAGTCTAAAGTTGAGGTAAATTTATAAAGACATGGAAAGCCAATTCAAAAATGGAAACAAGGAACAAACCTCTACTTTTGTTAAAAAAACCAGGGACATGAACCTATCTACTGCTATTGAGGAAAAAATAAATAGTATAAATTTCAGAGTTTAGGTGGAGATATTAGTAGGATAGAGTTGATGTAGAATTTAGAAGGAACCAGAAACCCCATCCTAAACAGGAAACAAGAGATAAACCTCTACTCCTGTTCAAAAGACCAGGGAGGAGTGTGAACTGGATGAGAGATGAACCTATCTATTTTATTAAAAAAATATAATAATATTAGGAGTTGCTTTGAAATTAATGCATCCTATTTAATTTGATTCTATTAAATATTCTGCAAGCATCAATTTCTTTGTAATTTTTTTCTTATTTATTTTTTAAGTATTCAAGGATATACATCTGCTTTATACGTACTTTCAAGTCCAACACAGTTTTGTCAATCTGCTATTCAGTCACTATCTGTAGCAAGTCAATAGAAATTTATGGGTTATTGGTTTGGAAGGTTCATTAGAGATTTTAATAAGCCAGTAGATGTTATATATCTTTCTTTAGGATGCTATTTTAGAAGGCTTCAGTACTTATTATATCTTTTTGACTGACCAGCATTCAGAGCCATACAAAAGGACAGCTTTAACATTGCTATTGTAAAGACTGTCTACTCATCATCAGTGCCATGATTGGGTGGGGGTCATAGGGTCGCTGAGTACCTAATCACTTGACTCCATATATCTCAGTTGCATGCTAGTAGGGCGGCTTATATCCATATCACGTTGAATCACTGTTTCTCATACGATCACTGACGTTAAACAACATCAAGCCTGGTCAGTATCTAGATGGGTGACCACTTAAGAATACCAGGTGCTGTATACCTGGATGCACAGGTGGTGTAATGGATAACAGCTCAGAATTAGAAACTGGAGAGCTGAGTTCCAATTCCAGTCAGGTTCATTATATTCACTTATGGGCAAATACCCTTGGGAAAGGTATAAACCCACCAGGTAGAGGAACCAGTTTAGTCACTGCAGGCATCAGGCAGTACTGGGTTACATGATACCAAATGATCTGACATAAAATAGCAAATTAGGGTCTCAAATAGCAAATTGATTGCTAAAATCTTGAGAACAACTTGAAATTTAAGTTGATATTCTTTTGAATCAGAAATTTATGTTTTTGTTTTGTTTTTCCTCCTTTTTAAAGGCATAATAATAAAAAGTTATTGTTTTTCTAAAATTCTTATTTTCTTTTTGTTTAATTCCAATTCAAAGTGTTATCTCAACTTTAAATTAAGAAAAAACACAAAACCTTAGACATAACTTTAAACATTAATAACATTTATAAAATATCTTCACATATGTAAATTTCTAAATAGATCCTTAAAACTTGATTCCTTATTGAAGTATATCTGAGGAAGACTTTCTTTCTATCTCTACTCCTTGAATTATTCTTTTCTTCTCTTTTTGTACCATCACAGCCCATTGAATAGTCTACCATTATTCAAAATTTATTTTAAAATTTATCTCTTTGTTTGGGACTTCTAATTTTTATTGCTTTTATATTTGGTATAAATTAGTTTAAAAGAGAAGTAAAAAAACAATCAAATGCTATTGAAGAACGTTGAAGTTGAAGAGCAATATTTCTTAAAGAAACATTCGTACTTTGATGTTTTTTTAAATATAATGAAATAAGAAATGAAATAAGCATTGATTAATTAATATTAATATTGTCATTAATATTAATTAATAACAAATATCTTATTCAGAATTACTATTTTTTCTATTATTTTATGTTTGCAGTTTGCATGAAAAAGTGAATTTTTCAATTTTTGGCTCATTAACGTTTTTTCTGTGATTTTTGACATTCTATTCTACTTTGTATTTCTTAGCACAGTGTTTCACTATCTGGTTGTCTTGTCGAATGCCGTATCCATTTTACAGTCTTGCTTGAATTAACTCTTAGTAGATTTCAATTAAGTTTTTAATTCACTTCACACAATATTTGTGTAATTTTAAAAATTTCTTTCATCCATGTTATTGGAATGATTTTAAATTAATTCAATCAATTTTAAATGTTTATGAATTTCATTAATATTTGTAAATATTCTGTAAAATGTAATAATTCGGTATTTTAAAATAATTTCAAACTGTGTGCTTTAAAATTCTTTAATATATATATTTAATCATATTTTAAGTATTCATAATCTATTGTATCTTTTGTACTTAATTAAATTTCATAATGTTGGATTTCTAATTTTTGTCAGTGGAAATGAAGGGAGGCCACCCAATTTTATCCACTGCATTGGAGTCACATGTGGGAAAATAATATTGATTTCATGATTGCTTCCATGACAGCATTTTCACATTATAAAAGTGTTTGGAGAACAAATATCTGATTCACGATACTTCTGATGCAATAAATTTTTTTTTTGTTTTAAGTATATTTTCTTGGAATTGCATTGAAATATTTCTTTATTTGTGTTTTTTTTTTTTTTATTGCAGCCAGTGATGCCCTATTGTCAAGAATAATTAGTTAGAATTTGAATCTGGAGAAAGAAATTAGTATTCAAATAGTCAATTTCAAAATTCTTTGTCTTCCACAGATGAAATCAATTCAGATGTTAGTTTTTTCTGATAGAGAAAATGACAAAAATAATGATAAGCAATTTGATGAGGAATAAATTTTTTATTCATTTGAATAGAACAAAAAATATTTTTTCTTCATTTTGAACTACTCAGTCCACATTTGGTAAAATTATGAGCATATCTGTGCCAGATTTTAACTTTTAAAACTTTTCTCCTGATTCTCTCAACCTATTTATTACTTTCTTAATGACAAGGGTAATCCTCACTTAAAATTTTATTTTTCCTCTTGCTCATTTTCATCCTGTTAGATTAGAATGAACAGCAAAATCATAATCTGGCTAATCAGCAGCATAGCATTTATAATTTTATATAATTGAAGTATGAGTTAGAAAGAATTCTCTGTTGTCATATGTAAAGTGGGGAATTGAAAAATATAGCAAGAAACAGAAGAAATAACTGGTTACATCCTTGCTCTTCAGAGCTCAGTTGAGGACAAGAGATAAATGCATATTTTTTAATCGAGTTCACCCCAACTAAGACCCAAAAGGAGTGAGAACAAAAGAAGAGTAACGAGGAAAACAGTAGATAACAATTGACATTGCATTTAAATTTTTGAAGATTAAAGTTGACTGAAAAGCATAGAGCCAGATGAGAGTTTCACAAGCAAGAAGTGTGAGAAAAGAAACTGTTAACATAGAAATTACAGTTGCATCTAGCCAATTCAACTATAAATTGATGAGACCTCATTGCCAATCTAGTACTGCACTTCAATTCATAAAGTCTAAGTACCATAATGAATAGTTCATCTAAACAGTTGCCATGAAAGTATTTATAGAAAAGGCAAAGGGAAGCAGTAGGAAAGTGACTGAAACCGAGACGCCAGACCAGGAACGATAATTTTGCTGATTCTTCTTTGAAATTTATCAAGAATCTAGAGATTCTTGATAAATTTCAAAGAAGAATCAGCAAAATATATAGCAGCAGCACCAGACCAGATGATTCTAAGCATGAATGAATGGTAGACTTATCGATATGTAGGATAGATTCTGGAGAGAAAAATTGTCTAGCATGACACAGTGAACAAACTTTCTTAGTTGACCTAGCAATGGCTTCAATATATTCTTTCCACTTCATGGAAGGCAAAAAGGGGTCTCTTAGATGATTAATAGAGAGCGGTTTTTGAAAGCGTTAAAATTAACAAGCCGTTCATTGCCTCAGTTAACAACAGACTGAAGGTTGTTTTTGACATCAGCTGCCAATTTGACCATATCAAACTGATCAGACTTTCTATCAAAACAGGAGTAAATGGTTGTGTCATCAGCATAGATACCAAGTTGAGAACTGATGTTATTGAGAAGGTCATTAATGAAAATTAAAAACAATTTAGGACCAAAAATATATGCACAATGACTCAAAAAAGGGGAAAGTAATAAAATACTACCAGAGAATCAGCAATATAAATCACAGGAAGATTACATTAAGACCCAGTAACCATTCCTTTTGCTCACAGAGGAAAGGCTGCTAAGACTTAATATAAATAGACTGAAAATCTCTCAAATGGTAATCCAAAGGGGCTCTGCTGAGTACCTTGAAAAAACCTTTAGCAAACAACAAGTTACAAGTTAGATTATTTATTAGCCTTTCTATAATTGCTGAACCAGACGTGTTAACAAGTGTATGCAAATTTTTGTACTGCTTTCTACAGATCTTAACTGGTAAATGTTGATCAATCCTTACTCTTTTATTTTTTACTTATCCTTACTTTTCCTCCCATTTTGTTTTAATCTATTTATATGTATTAATATATACTTTTAAAATGTTCATTTTTTTTAAAGCTGTAATAAAATATTGTACTAACTAAAGAATTATTTAACAAAGAATTCCTGGATTAAGTTTGTTAAGGCCTAAAATTAGGCTTTAATTAAATTAACCTTCAACCTAATTATTTGTCAGCATCGTACTGTTAGGTTTCAGCCATGTTGTTTTATAAAGTCCATATTCCTTTTACGCATGCAGAAGTAGAACTAACAATTTTAGGCTGCATAAATACAAAAGTATTTGTACATATTTTGGCAAACACGGGCCTTTGTGCCCACAAAAAACAGTGTGTCAAAAGGATGATTTTTCCTTGGCAATGTTTATTGTTTTAAAAAGCAATGATCAAAATTGTAATAAAACTGTTGAAAGTGAATTTTTACATTTTTTTGTTCTTGAGAATTTACAACAAAAGTATTAAATTATTTACATTGTTCGAACTGTTGTCCTCATCTTTGTTGCCATATTCACAACATTTTACCATTGTACACCTTGGCCTTTTTCAGGCAATTGGAATTTTGAACAGAATTCTTTATTTTGTCCACCAGGGTATATTATTCTAGGTACATGTGCCATGCCACTTCCGGATTGTCTCCCTTTAACTCTGTTCTCCAATTTTTTGTTCAGCACTACAGTAGCCAGGAATTTAACTCATAACGCAAGTCACTGGATACAACCAATGCTTTTAACCACAGGGTCATGTGTCCTTGAATATTTAACACTATTCATTTATTAGATTGTTTATTTACAATAATAATTTTATACTTACAGCATTCTAAAAGCTAGTTGTATTAAAACTAATGCAATATTTATCATTTATCAATTTATAAAGAAATAAATATGAAAGTTTTTTTATTCATAAATTTATAAGCATATACTAAATTATGATATGTGAACCAACTATAAGTAAATCCTTATTATTTACCATTTTATAAAGTTCAAATCAATTGGCAATTAGCCATTGTTTTTCCAACCATTCCAATACACAATCTAATAAGTAGTGTAAATAAACAATATGATAAATAAATAGTGTTTATTATTTTTCTCATCAGTTTTCAAGAACAAAGAAAATGTATAAATTCACTTTCATTTGTTTAGGTTTTATTAAAATTCTAATCATTGCTTTTTAAATCAATACACATTTCCAAGGAGTGAAGATAGTTAAATTAAAAAAATTGTCATGGGAAAAACTGTTTTTTTGCAGGCACAAAAGTCCATGTTTTCTCCTATTTTAATAAAGATAATAAGAATGTAAACAGGTTTATGACATGACTATACTTAATCTTTCTTGTAGTTTTAGGGTAGAAATTTTAAAAACTTGCTAGAGACATAATAAGAATTGTAAAACTGTTTCTCAATTATTAATTTTTGATTAGCATTTCTTTGTTGGTTTTTATTGCATTTGTCATTTGTCACTTGCTCATGATGATAACTGTAGTAGTAATATTAGCCATTTCCTTATAAGGAAACATTCAGCATTCATTGATATTCAAGCCAGTACTGTTTTTGGTTGAAATTTATAAAATCTTTCTCTTAAAACAATTTTTTATGAATATAGGTTTCTCAAATCCAGTAATTGTTATCACTCTTTCTTGTACTGATGGAGTGGGGGATACTTCCTAACCTTTTATTTGAAGTAGTGGGGAACATCAGCCACTTGATTATATCATTATTTTTTCTTTGAGTTAGATGTGCTATCCATTTTAGTTGTTGCTGCTGTTGAAAGTTTTCAAGTGATGCGGTTCCTGTTATTTGGTAAAATTCTGTTTGTGATCCACAAATTTTGAAGATTGGTGGTTTTTGCCAAAACCGTCAAGCTTCACTTGCTCAAAGCCATGTTTAACCATTGATCTTAGAAAACGATTGTATAGAGATGACAGTTTATATATTTCTGAACAGGTTTGGTACCATACATGCCATTCAGATAAAAGTCTCAATCTGATGAGACTATTTAAGAACACGATTTGAGTTTTTGGTTTTGTAACAATTTGCTGTGTTGGACAAAACTACTCCTAATGTAGATTATTTTGTGTTTAATTTCCTTTTCTCTTATACTAAATTTGTTATAACTGATCCATACACCAAGGTATTTGAAGGTATTTACTAATTCCACATACTGAGTTTTTAGGATTCAATGTAAATGCCATCACTGCTTTCATTCCAATTCCAGATCATCATTTCTGCTTTGGAAAGGTTTATCTTGAATCCTATTTCTTGGAACACTTGGTAGAGGATGTTGATTTTCTGTTCAATATCATTCTTATTCCAACTACGGATATCTGTTATCTGCATATTATCCCTCCCCACCCCATCATCAGTACATTGGCTTTGCGAGGGAAAGCAGGGTCATTGTCTTCTATTGGTAGATTTGTTTGGGATGTGATATTGAATGCTTAAATGATCAGTACCCATCTCTTCACATCTGTGTTTGTAAATAAATAAAAAATGAACCTCCAGTCCACACTGCTTACTAAAAGCCATACAATGAGAGTTTGAGAACATTTAAGGTTATTTTAATTCAATCCCTATGAATGTAATTCCATATTTTGGTGATGTACGCACATAAAAAATAATACCTTTAGTATTATAAACAGGGTGTGATCGATACATTGTCATCTAAATTATGTAAAAATGAAAATAACACTGACATCTCATTTTAAAAGATATATTTACCAAAATTACACAAAAATATTTTAAAATAGTAAAGAGTAAATTTATTCAACAATATCACCGTTGGCTTCAACCATGGCCTCCAGATGACTTCAGAATCTCCTGCAACTCTTCTGGATGGCATCCTTATTTAAGTTAGTTAATGCTGCTATAATCCTTGCCTTCAATTGACCTTTGGTGTTACCAGAAGTTTTGTTGATCTTTTGTTCAACTGCTCCCCACACATAATAATCAAGGAGGTTGCAGTTTTGGGAGTTAGGTGGTCAGATGTAAGGGGTGATGTGGTCACAGAAATTGTCTGACAGCCATGACTGCTTGTGTGTTATGGTACAGAATCAAGTTGCCAGACATAGGTTCTTCCAGCAGCCACCCTCTTGACCCAGGGCAGCACTACCTCCTCAAGGCAGTTGATCTAGGCCCTCACAACAAATTCAGGAGTTCTTTTCTTATCAGAATGATCAGGTTGAGTTTTCTGAGCTGCTGTACCTTTGTAATTACAATTAGGCTCATCCAACTCTTTCTGAATTCTCTGCACTGTCTTCAGATTGATAGCCAAACACACTGAAATGTTCGTATTGGAGCTTCTGCTGTGAATGCCAAGCAGTATAGCATGTCATTTCGAAATATACTGGCAAAATGAATTGCATCATGGTGATCTTTTTCTCATAGACGGTACCCAACTGACCCTACTATACTGTGCAGTTGACAAAATCAACAAGATACAACATGGATGTGCTAAAATTAAAAATATAAAATGGCGATAATTTACCCATCGCACTCTACAGGTGGACTGACAATGTTTTGCTATTTAAAAAAGACCATGGTGCACTGATGCATCATATGGCACTCTAGAGAAAATAATTTTTCATATAGTTTAATAAATTTAATTTTATTTAGCAGAATAGAGCATAAGTAGTCTTATATAGCAATTTCTGATGGTAGCTCAAACAAAGATGGCGTTATATAAGGGTTCAAGCATCCAAAGTAGCAGGAAATTTTATTTACCAATATAAAGTATGTGGACTTATATATAGATTATATAGCGGTTATTGGTACAAAAAGTGGGATTAACATGCTGGGTTCAAATTCCAACCATAGTCATTCACTACCACACACATACCTGTGGAAAGGTATGAATCCATCTTGTCTCTCACCTCTGAGTTTATAGCATGGCATACTGGCCTCTCTAGCTTTGATTGGCAACCAGTCTAGGAGAGAAACACTGAAATCTTGTTTGGACATGTGACTAGCAACTCCACCCTGTACAAACCTACTTCCTATGAAAACCCTAGCAGCAATGCCTACTGTAGTGAGGCTGTGGTCCTATACTCTACAGGGGTCTGTTCTTCTTCTGTGTACCATGTCTGTTCAGGATGTCAGTGATCTCCACAATTTCCTGTCCTTTGTAGCTCTTAGTAGATTTTGTCTTTTTGCTATCTCTCCTAATCCTTGTTCTTCCAACTATTTACAAAAAATTGTTAGGTAGTATATGATCAGTTTCCCTTTGTCCCTCTTGCCTTCACCCAGTGAGATTCAAATTTTCTAAGTTCTCTTTCTACATTATGTGCCCTGGAAGTTTGAAATCTTTCTGATGCTAAATATGTGTCCATTTTGTTTCCATTTTCTCAAAAACTTTGTTATTGCTTACATGTTCAATCCATTATATTCTCAGCATCCTTCTATTGAACCACATTTCTGTTGCTTCAAGTTTTCTCTTCATCTGTGAGGAGATTGTGCAGCATTCACTGATATATAGGAGGACCAATATTACATAACAGTTCAGTATTCTTTTCTTTGTCTACAGGGTTAAAGTCTTCTATAGTAATTTTTATTGGTAATTCTAACAAAAAGAGAAGTGGCATTATATGAGGTAGCAGTGAATATGCTAATAAAGCGTAAGTGGTCTTATATAGCAGTTCATAAGGATAATTGTAGCAAAAACCTAGAGAGTATTATATAAGTGTT
Source organism: Acanthosepion esculentum (assembly GCA_964036315.1). Lineage (NCBI taxonomy): Eukaryota > Metazoa > Mollusca > Cephalopoda > Sepiida > Sepiidae > Acanthosepion > Acanthosepion esculentum. The sequence continues at coordinate 72,155,069 of OZ038495.1, forward strand.
CAAATAGCCAAGGTAGCAGCAAATTTGTTAACCCATTGTATCTCGCAAACACTTTGAAGCAAGCATCTGTCTAACAACTTCAAGAATTTTATATTATGAGCAAATTTTCTTTCACCTTTGATCTTACATTGATAGCTCACTCAAGTTGTAGCTCTTCAATCACAAAAACAGTGGTCCTCCTATATATAAGTGAATACTGGACAATCCATTCCATGTTTATTTAATAATGAAAGACGTCAGTTGTCATACAATTTTTTCTTTGTTTACTAATGAGATAAATAAGGAAAGAAAATAAATTTGATGATTCCATTATGCATATACTCAAAGTTATTTACATTTCAAATGAAATATATATATATGTATATATATATATATATATATATATATATATATACACACACACATACATAATTTTACAAACTTCTCTGACATTTTCAGATATTGATTATTGATAAGAGAATTATTCAACTTAATTTCCTGACATTTCTGACATTATTATAATATTAATAAGTATAAAAATCAATTGCTAGTTGGTTTTGTTTTTATTGTAGAAAGGTTGGAAAAAATTCATAAAGACAAGGATGAAGAAAAGATTGATTTTGATATATATTCTTAAGATAAGAGTGTTATATATATATATATATATATATATATATATATATATATATATATATAATTAATAGGCCAATAAAAGGAAATCAGGAGAGATAAAAAGCAATAAAAATAATAATATTGATAATAAGACTAATAATATTTATTGTATATTAGTTGGCCTTTTGACGAAATGGATACATAATGAGAAATACTGAATTTTTAGACATGTCTATGTCCTTTCTCAACAGACAAGAAATAAAAAATGAAGTAAGACTTTTGGGGGGTGGGGGGTTCCCTGCATATGTTATATTACTGACAAGATCTTGTAGTTTTGGACTAGATGTTTGCCAAGATTCAAGTTGTAGAGTGTTTGTAGAAGGCTTTTTGTGTAAACAGTATTCATTAAGTATGTCTAAATTCCTATTTAAACCTAGAATGTGTTAATTTATTTCATTTACTTTAATATTTCATAATTCTTTACTCTCAAGGAACTCATAGTCTGAGAAATCTCCAGAAAGCCTCATAGTCCTTGGAAGTACTAAAGTACCAGCCATCCAAACATACTGTGTTCAAAACTTTTATTAAACTCACTTTTGCAAAATATATGTCAAAGAAATAAATATAAAGAAAAAGAGAAAATACTAATAATATATATATATATATATATATATATATATATATATATATATATATATATATATATTATTTTAAATCCTATTTTGAAAATGGAAAAAAATAATTTAATTATCTTCAAAACCATCAAAGTCAGATCCTGAGAGTTAAAATTCAAATTTGAAAATTTTCTTTCATTGATAATTGAATTATTTTCTACCCTAAAACCATTTTTCCAGAGATGAAATGTTACTAGCTTCTTGCTAGTCTATTGCAAATGTTCAGACAACCTACATTCCTTTGTTCCATGAGTTCAGACCTTCACAGTTCTTTAAGTTTACCAACTATGCCACATCCACAGGGTTGACTCATCCTCATTCTTTATGTATTCCACTGGTAAGGAAGAACTTCTACTCAGACAGCTTCTTCTCCAAAACTTATTTTATGGAACAGACTCCCTAAATGATGCTTCTTCAATCACTATCATCTTAACTTCTTCAGGTCTAGGTTTAACTGTTATCTATCCTACATATCCTCATAATATGTACTTCACACTTTCTGCTTTTATGCCCTTAAAACAACATAATTCTGGAATCCTCTAGTGGCTCTTGGTCCTTGTATTGAGTGAACAAATATCCTATATATATAAAAAAATATTTTTACTGTTGGCTTGTCAATTTTAAAGTAGGGTGATTATTTGCTCTTGAAATTTGTTAATATACATGGTGTATTTGATTCAGTATTATCTCCCCTGATTTCACCATATGGCACAAGGCCACTGGTGTAGATCACCCTGTGAGGATTGGATTCATTACATTAGCAAATTGATCATTGTGTTGATTTTGCTAACTGTTGCTCCATGACAAGTGATATTTACTAAGTTTAAATTTCGTATAACACAAGGCCTCAAATGTGGAGCACAGAGTGAGAAACAAATACACTGCAGTTGTACTGGCTTTTAACATTATGCCCGAAGGTGATATTTCTTTCTGTTATTTTCTAAGATTAATTTAGTATGGTTCAAGGCTACAAGTGTTGAGTGCCCAATAACTCATTGCACAAATGGAAACGTCTGTGAAAGCTTGCTTATCATCATGGAATAGTAAATGTCTAGATGATTCTTGGATTTGGCTGAGATGTATAAGACTATGAAGGTAAGAGCATATTTTGTTGCTAGTCACTGGGTTGGTAATTATGGAGGAGTGGTTTTCTCCATTACCATCAACCATTGTGGCATGCAAGTAGCAAGCCACTTTTTCACAATATCTGGTGATAGGCCAGAGTGCAGGGAGAAGTGGATTTATGACTTTCATAATGGTTTTTGTGTGAAGAGAACATAAATGACTTCATCTAAAAATTTAAGCACAATTTGCTGTTCCTATTTGTTTGTGCTGAGAAGTCTGACTTTTCTTTGATGTTATGCCTTGGCTTCTCAGATTAATGTTTTGGAGGGTTTTCATTAATTGGTACACAGTTCCTCCCATATCAGTTACAAGAGACATATAGCACAAAATCATTATTATCACAAAAAAAAAAAATTATTTCAATCTAAAAATATTTTCTGGCTTTAAATAACCTGCAAAGGGTTGATAAGCTATAAAAAACAAACCAATCAATCAAATATTCTAATTATGTTTTATTTAATACTAAGAGGAAAGCTGAGCACTTTTATCCATAAATATAGCATACCTTAAAACTATTTTTTTTATCAGATGTGTGTGTGTGTGTGTGTGCGTGTGTGTGTGTGTGTGTGTGTGTGTGTGCAGACTATACAAAAGTTTCTATGAAAAATTTAACATAGCCTTTGATATGTCCTGAAATCTGATGATGCTGATCCGTTTTGATTTCTTTCTATTGTGTCAGCTTTTGTAGAATTTTATTTCAGGTATTGGTTGGCTTGTTTTAATTAAAATTATTTTTGATCAAAATTTTTTTCTCAAGAAACAAATTCTTGCATCCAGCATAAAAAAGCAAATAATTGTGCTTTTTCTATATTTTTTTGAAAATGTTAACTGTTTTTCTTGCATGCAAAATCAAAATTTCATTATCTTTGAAATCTATTTTTGTTTGCAGTATTTTATAAAATGTCAATCTGCAAGATGTACATTTTATTTTTCTTTTGTTTCACAATTTATAAATTTTTTTCTGTCTTGTCTGCAAATTAATTTTTCTTTCTCCTTTTATATCCAGTCACTTTCTTTCTTTCTTTCTTTCTTTCTTTCTTTCTTTTTTCTCATGATTTCCTTTCTTCCAGCCTTAAAATTTTCTTTCTTTCTTACTCATGTTTTTCTTTCTTTCTTTCTTATGATTTTCTTTCTCTCTTTCTTTTGTTCTTATGATTTTCTTTTTCTTTCTTTCTCTCTTACTATCTTACAAATTACCCAAAGATGAGATTTCTTTTCTCTTTTTTTCTATCTTTCTCTCTCTCTTATGGTTTTCTATCTTTCTTTCTCTCTTTTTCATGCTTTTCTTCCTGTCCTTGTGTTTTTTATGTTTTTTTCTTATAAGTTTCATTCTATTTGTCTTCCTGTCTTTGATTTTTTTTCTCAATATCGGAATTTTTGCTAAACATTCTTTTTTCTTCTTATTTTTCTTTCATTGTCTACCTGACTTTGCTATTTATCAGTTTTTCTTGTTTCTTCCTTATGTTCTTTTTCACTCTTTCTCATTTTTCCAATTTATTTTTCCTTTTTCTTGTATTCTTCCCTTTTCTTTCTTTCATTTCAATCTCTTTCTTCCTTGTATTTAACCTTAATAGTTCATAAATTAATTTACATTTCTGTTACCATTTTCATTTGATTTTTTGATTGCCAAAAAATTAATTTCAACCTTTCTTTGGTGTTAACAATAGGTTGTTTGAGAGATCATAAAACTTTTTTGTTGATGACAGTAGGGCATCTGAGAAATCATAAAATCATTTTTGGGGATGACATTAAGGAACCTGTTAGCTTATAAATTATTTTTCAGCTGTATCAATGGCACATATGAGAGCTTATAAAAGTTGTCTGTTGCATTTGTGTTTTTAAGTTAATTTAAAGAAAAAAATTGTGCAAAATCACAAGGAATAATTTTTAAATCTAAATAACTGTGAATGTCTTCAGAACACTTTCTCAGGGTAAATTTTAAGCTATAAACATGCTAAGCAAGAATTTTCTCAATGTATTCACATTCCTTATGTCAAAACAGCCTTTTATTTTCATAACATTTAATAATCTTTTAAAATCTTGATTCCTTTTTGTGAAATCATCAGTAACACAGAATAGAATTTAAGGTTTTGGAAAGTCTACAGAATCAATTACAAGTTTAATAGCTTTTGCATATATGTAATATTTTAAAAAAATATGATAGGGAATTATGGTAACATCAGACAAAAATATGTGAATTTTCATTTCAAAAACATAAAATTAGACAATAACAAAAACAACAAATATAAATAATTCAGAAACTTGGAAATTTTTCTTATTTACTTTTTATATTAACTTTAATGAGAAAAAGAGTTCAGCCAATATATTTCCAATCCACACATTAAATGTTAAAGAGCAACATGTTGTTGATGATCTGAAGTTTGCTCACTTGTGGTATATAACATGAACCGAGTCTACTTATAATGGGGTATAAGTTTAAATCATACATTTACCAAAATTATTTTTTATTTTACAATATATTTTTATAATTTGAGAAATAAGATTTTATTTTGTGTGTGTGCTTGCAAACATTAAACAAGAGATGAATAGATTAAATATTAACATTCTAGACTTATGTGAGACTAGGTGGGCATGTAATGGGAACTTCATAAGTGACACAACACAGGATAATACATGCAGGCATGAAGAAAATGTGTGTGCATGCATACACTTTCTCAGAGTAAATATGGAGATAAAACTTTAAGCTATAAAAATGCTAGACAAGAATTTTTTTTTCACTGTATTCCTCATATCACACTGGTCTTTTATTTTTATAACAACATTTAATAATCTTTTAAAACCTTCATTCCTTTTGGTGAAATCATCAGCATGGAAGAGATATAAAATTTAAGGTTTTATGTATGGCCTGATATTATTCATGTATATAGCTATTAAAACTTAAAATTTATGCTGGTTTCATTAATCCACAGATATCTACCAACCATTTTCAAAATCTTGCTTTAACTACATTACTATTAACTACATCCTATTATTTATATATTATTTTGTTACAAACACTTTATAGAAATATTAACAAATAGATGTATGTAATAATGTTTATTTATTTACATAGTTATTTAAACTGTAAATTTGTGTTAGTTTTCATAATAGCAAAGTAACTACAAACCTATACCAAATGTTTTCAAAATTTTGCTTTAACTACATTGTGTTTACACTATGGAAATACCAAAGAAAAATATGTAAATTTGCATTTCAAAATTAAAATAAACTGCCAATAATAACAAAAACAATAAAAACAACAAATATAAATAATTAAAAAACTTGGAATTTTTTCATCTTTTTTACAATGATGTTCACTCTGTAGAAGGCACAACAGCCACTTGAGGTAGAGAGTTACAGAGTAAGAGGCACATTTTATGGAGAAATGTGGGGAAAATAATGGTTGGCCCTAGACTTGAACAGGCTAAGAGTGTAGTGATTGGAGAAGCCTCCTCATGGAAGTCTGTTCCACAAAGCAGCAGTTTGTGGAAAGAAGCTGCTTGAGTGGAACTTTCATATTAAATGTAATGAGAAAAGAAACCCAGCCAACATATTTCCACAAGTCACACATTAAATATCAAAAACCTGAATTTAGTTTATGAGCTGCACTTTGACCATCCTTGCTCAAAATGTTAAAATATTGGTGATCTTTTTCTTATAACTTCAGAAACATCAAACAAGAGATGAATAGATTAAATATTGACATTCTAGGTATATGCAAGTCTAGGGGGGCAAGTAATAGAGATTTCATAACTGACACAACACAGGTTAATACATGCAAGCACAGAGAAAAATGAAAGTGGTGTAAGCTTAATATTAGATAATGACATGAAGAAATATGTTTTAGAATGATAGCAAATCTCATACAGAATCCTGGTGTCTCAGTTTCAGTCACTTTCCAACTTCATAATATAACTTTCCTGTGACTTTTCTATAAATACTTTTATGGTAATTGTTTGGATGAACTCTTTGCTATGGTATCTAGGATATTTTAATCTAAGCACAGTACTAGATTGGCAACATGCTCTCATCCATTTACAGTTGAACTGACTATATGTGACAGTAAGTTTTATGCTAACAGTTTCTTTTCTCACACTTCTTGCTTGTGGAACTCTATTTCAAATTTTTGAAGAAAAAAGTTGGCTGGAAAGCAAAAGCTTTCCAGGCGACTTTAATATTCAAAAATTTATTTATGATTACACTTCTATTATTCTCACTCCTTAATAATGTTTCTCTTTTTTCTTATTCTTTAACACTCAGTAGCCCATTGTGTTTTAGTGGCTTTACTGCCTTGCATGGGGTGAAATGATTAAAAAAATTCTCTCTTGACAGTGTCAAGGCTCAATGTAAATCACAAGAAATCACTATCATCAAGGTAGGAAAAGAGAAGGCAAAATAGTGGAGAGAGTTTATGAATAAAAGAAAGCATAACATCAAAAGGTTTATTGAAAATTACTTGATGCAATATACACCTGAGGAAGACTAAACTGAGCTTCATATCCCCAAAAATGTTGTGACTGAACTGACATAAATGAGGATAATAGTCTCAATAATTCATAGAATTTATAGAATGATTGATAGAATAATGATAATCTTTCATCTTAAATCTGCAAACAAATTCCCAATCAATTCTCAGAAGTTCAATCAATAAGTGGAAGACCAGAGAATCTATCAAAAAGAAAATATATTAAAAACAACAAAAATGAGGATAAAAGTCTGGATAATTAAAGACTATGTATGTAGTGTAATGGTTATTGGCACTGTGGAATTGGAGTGCAGGATTCAACTTCTGACCCAGTCTGTTTCATTTACTTTGCACTGATGCCCTTGGAAATAGGCATGGATTCATCTTCCTCCAGCTATCGGTTAAATAGTTAAGTAGATAGAGTTATCTTGCCTTGAGTGGGAGCCAGTCTAATAGTGAAAAATTTGAATACAAACTCAGCTTATCTTGCCTTAGACAATGGGTGATGGGAATTGGGATTAAGAAATAATGTAATAATGATAATCCTTCATCCTAGATCTTCAGAAAATATCCTTAGCCAGAACAAGTGTTAGAAACAACAAAAATGAGGATAATAGCTTGAATAATTGATAGAATAATGATAATACTTCATCTTAGAACTGAAGACAGCACTTCTAAATCAAGTCTCAGAAGCTCTGACCCAAGTTTACCCAGTAGACCTGCTTTCTTTTTAAGGTTTCTTTCAGGGCTCATGATTTCGGATGGACTTAGAAAGTCATAGATTTTATGAAAGATTTACTTTTTTTGTTTTAGTTTGGTATCATTAGAATCTTTAGCATGCTGTCTGAAATTATGGGAAAAGGAAGATTTACATGGTGAAAGATTCTTGTTCATTGCATATAATATAAAATGAACGAGCTGCTTAAATACACAAACAGATAGTTTGGAACTTTTGAAGATCTGTATTTGCACAGGATGTTTATTGAAAATAGTTATGTTTTATATCATTATGTAGTATTGTGTATGCAAATTAGATAGACAATTATAAAGAGAGAACAACTGGCAAACATAGGGTGACTATGCCTAGCAAATCCATTTGCAATTCAGGACACAAAGAACTGTACTATGACTGCTACTGCTCAGAGAGATATGCAAAACAACAATGGCATCACCAATAGGATAATTAAATTCACTGGATGGGCCAGAGCACATAGAAACATGGATAAGAACTTTTGCTGCATTTGCAAGAATGAGAAAATTAAGAGACACAAAGGCCAACACAGGAGAGAATGAGATAACAGATTTATTTCTTGCTACCGCTGGGTGCGAAGCTGTGCATAAAATTTCAACAGTGTGTTACCTGAGTGAATTAGAAGAAATGACATTAGAGGAAATTATTAAAATTATAAAAAAGAACATAAAACCAAAGAAAAGATTGATTGTTGCTGAAAGAACCAAATTTTTAGAGACAATACAAGCACCCAATGAGTCCATTATACAATACTTACATAGATTGAAAGAATGGGCCAAGTATTGTGAATTTGAAAAATTGGGAGCACAGGAAATGACTATAGAAGATGAATTAATCCTTCTCAGAATAATTGAAGGCTTGCAAGTCCAAAACCACAAACGAAAAATACTAGAATATCTACAGAGTATTAACATGAGTTTGGAAGCTAGCGTTGAGTTTTTACAACAATTAGAGTTGATTAAAGAATTTAATCAACGCAAAAAAAAACAATGAATTTAACTGGATACAAAAGCAAGCTATTACTTTTGAAACACTAAAGAAAATACTGAGGAACAAATTAATTATAAAAGTTTTTGATCTACAAAAAAAAGTAATGTTAACCACAGACACGAGTGAAAAGGCGACTGCTGCTATTCTATCACAAGAACACCCAGTCATGTACATACCAAGAAGATTAACATCAGCAGAAACTAACTACTTGAATACTGAAAAAGAAGCACTAGTGATTGTATGGAGCATGGAAAGGGCACAAAACTTTTTGATAGGAAAAAAATTCTTATTAAAATCAGACTACAAACCATTTGATTTCATATTTAACCCAAGAAAAGAATTGCCTAAAGTCATATCTTCAAGGATTTAAAGATGGGCAATAAAAATCATGGCATTTGATTTTGACATAGTATATGTAAAAGGGAACACTATCCCTCATGTAGACACTTTATCAAGATTACAGTTCAAGAATGAAAAAGAAGAAATACAGGAAAATGATGAAGATGAAATAATACACTGAATAGAAACAGACATTCTTCCTCGAAATAGATTCAAAATAGAAACAAAGCAAGACAATATTAAGCAGAATAGTAGAGAGAATAAAAAATAATATATGGAGCAATTGTTCGATGGCAGAGCGACCTTTTAAAGAAACTAAGCACAAACTAACCATAGAAAATGGCGTAATATGTAATGGGGATATAATAGTAGCTCCACAAATACTGAGAAGGGACATATTAAAAGGAGTACATGATGATGTGCATTGTGGCATAACAGCAACACAAAGAAGACTAAAGTTACAAGCCTGGTGGCCAGGATATTCAAAACATGTAGAGAAATACATTAAGAGACTGCCCAAAATGTGCAGTAATAAAAAACTTCAAGCAAGCAAAAATTTGCTAATTGCTCAAGGACCCAGAACCATGGGTTAGGGTACACATGGATCACACACATATCAAAGATAGGGAATTGTTCTTAGTAGACTCATATTCAGGATGGCCAGAGGTTGTCTGAGTAAAAGACAGAAAAACCATCACAATAAAGCAAGTACTAAGAACTATATTCTCAAGGAATGGAGTACCCCAGACAATAGTCATTGATAATGCACCTGAATTTTGCGATGAGAACTTATGTGCATGATTAAAACAGATTGGATGCATCCCATACAAGACACCACCATATCACCTACAATCTAATGGCATTGCGGAAAGAATAGGATTAAAAGCATTCTCATCACTTAATGAAAGCATAGAAGTGTATCTACCAAAAATGCTTCACAATTATAAATCTATTCCATATGCAGGAAGAAAACGGAACACTTCAGGAAGATAAATCAGAGCCCCCATAACTATGTCCTTTGCAATAAAAGAAAATGTATGGTATAGAAAAAATAAAGAGGCTAATCCAGAAGAAGCAAATTTCCTGATAAAAAAAGGACACAACACGGCTATACTTGAGAAAAGGGACAAAATATACTGGCACATGCAGATCAGTTCAGAAGCAGAAATGAACTGGATGACTTGGAAATGGAAGATCAAGAACAAGAAGAGACAGAAAATTACAAAAGTGGAACAGAGCAGGAAATAGAAGAAAGTGAGAATGAAAAGACAGACGAGTATGAAGAAGAAAATGAAGAAAGACCGAGATCACCATTAAAGAGAAAACAAGAAAGACAAGAGGAAGGACAACACAATACGAAAATAATCAGGAATAGTAAAAGAAAAAATAAGGGTATACAACCTCTCCGATTCAGGGTGGTGTAGTATCGTATGTACATTAGAGAGACAAGTATAAATACAAATCAACTGACCAACATAAAGGCAAAATGCCTAGCAAACCTGTTTGCCATTCAGGACATGGAGAACTGTGCTACAACTGCTACTATGCAGAGAGATATGCAAAACATAACAGCTTATTTATTAAAAGTTTTTACCTGGGATGACACGTTACAAAAGTAACTATTTGTTTCCACAAAGCTATTTGATGCCATGCAAGTTAATTTTTCACTGCCATCAAGGGAGGTAATTCAAATGAACTCTTCAAATATCAGTATTATTATTTAAAATCATTTAATAAAATACTTCCCACATAATGGTAAGATATTAGCTAGATGAAAACACTATTGCGACTAATGTCTTACCTCATGTGGGAGGTATATCTGCCACACCCTGTATAAGTAAATATGTTTTTCTGCTTTGATATTTTACAGAGTATTTTAAAGTAAATTGGGGTGAATTTTTAATTTTTAACAAGCTGGGAGACAAAATGAAATATTTTTCATTTACATTTGAGGTGTAGCTATTTTTTCTTTTCTTTTTTTTAGCAGAAAGAAAAATTGATCAAAGATTATTGCAAAAAACCTTGAAAGACATTTTCTACAAAAGTAAAAAAAGAAGAATATTTATAAAGAATAAGAAATGGAATCATATTTGATAAAAAAGAAAATAAATTTTATTTACATTCGGAATATTGTCCTCATCTTTGTTGTTTTTATCACAATGTTTTGGTTGTTGTGCCCTCCTGCCTCTCTCAGGTGTATATCAATCTGAGTACCTATGGGACAATGACCTAATGGGTAAAAGTTTAGGTTTGTGAATTTGGTGAGCTAGTGGTTGTGAATTCAATCTCTGGGTGGGGCAGTGTCTACTTGCACTAAATGGAATTGGGTGAGCAACAATTGGATAAAGATAAGACCTGCATGATAACGAGTAGATTAAACAAAGAGGCTACCCAGATAGATATACACTTGAGGATGGCCAGAGGGCACAACAGCCGAAATGTTGTGATGAAAACAACAAAGATGAGGACAATAGTCCAAATATAAATGGTGTAAATAATGATAATTCCAACAAAACAAAAAAAATTAGCTTTAGTTATACTATGATGACTTGGGTTTTTATTTAACAAATTTCTTTATCTCGATATCGAAAAAAATTTTTGAGTGTGTTTTGCATGAGGAGGGATGTGTCTGGACGAGGGTTCAGATGTAGAATATTTACAAAGTGTTGTTTCTCTCATTCAGAAAATGTTGGCTTTCTTAATAACAAATTGAAACATTAGATATTTGAAACTTGTAACATTTTGAAGAGACTTATTTTGATGCAAATTACTTCCATATTTAATAGAAACAGAATTTCACTAGAAATTGCACATGATTCATATCTCTGACATTTCTTTGTGAGAATTGTAAATTTTTTATTCATTTATTTACTGCAATGTACAAAGAATTTCCATTTTTTCATGAAAATGTTTCAGCTCAATTGTTTAATCACCTCTCAGGATTAACTAAATAACTAATTAAAATATTTGCCATTAAGTGAAACCAAAATTTCTTTCAAAGCTTGGTCGTTAATTTTCTTGGAAAATTACTTAACATAAAACAAGTGGACACCACATTGTAGTTTTATAGTTAACATTCTAGTTTTGTGGATCAATTACTACTGAATAGTGAGTTTGATTCTTACTAAGTACCTCATATTTGTTACCTTGGGCTTAACCTAAGCTACTCTGATTATTAAATACAAGTGCCCCATATTTAAATTATTTTTAAATAATTTTTTCCATTGCTTATATAGTATGATGCACTTATTATATTTCAAATAATTTCCCCAGCACCACGATAGTTTTGTTCCAGGGATCCTGCTTGCTTAGAAAGCATGCACCCTCACATTTAATTGAACCAACACACTTATTTTATAAATTTAAAAATTCCCATCAGCATGACTATTCCAGATGGCACTTGTATTTGCTACAAAAGAGTACAAAGGGTGTTCAAAAAGTAATGCCTCTTATCTTATTATGGTGATCCATGATGTCAGAGGTATGGCAAAAGAGGATAAACCTTCCAGCCATAACCCATACTTTTTTTTGCCTTGTTACAAATAGTAGCTGAGCAATAATCTAGCAAAATGGTGTCTAACATGAAAGGGTATAGGAACCAGAAGCATATCACTGAATTCCATCATGTAGAAAAAAGATTATACTCATTCATATTCATTGATGCTTGCTGAATGTTTCTGGAAACCAAACAGTGTGCATGAGCACAGTTAGATGATGAGTAATATGCAACAATAATGTCCATGACAAGCCATGTTCTGGATAGCACTGCATAAATGTCAAATGAAATGATCAGCTCAACTGTGGATTACGACCAATAAACTGTACACGAGGCTGAATGTTGACTTTAATGCATTGGAAGGGATTTAAAAAACATTGAGAGATATTACCAAGTGTGAGTGAGCTGGGTCCCACAGATGCTGGCACAGAAGCGTATGACCACTGAATGTCAGTCTGTCAAGACCTGTAAACCATTAAAAGGATTTCTTGAAACCTAAACAAACCATCAACACTGACCATTATATCATAATGCCTAAGCTGAATGCCTAAATTTCCAAGTTGAGGCTGGGGGGTAAGACTATTTTAAAGACTACATTGCAAATTTTGACTGGATTGTTCTATTACACCCACCATATAGTCTGGATGTGACATCTTTCAGTTTTCATGTTTTTACTCATGAAAGATTATCTATGGGGATAGCATTTTCCTGACAATGATTCTGCTACTAATGTTGGTGGAGATCATTTTTACAAGCACAGTGTGTGGGCTCTTGTCCATTACTGGCAAAAATGCTAGTGGTTGTAACTGTGCTATTATATTTTCAAATGAACATGCTCTAACCAATTGTGTTATTGCACTCCCTGTGTATCTGTTGTGGTTTCTGTGCTAATGAATAGATGGCATTACTTTCAGAGCATTCCTCATATAAAGCAAAACAGTTCTACCATGATAAAGGTCAATCTTTCATAGGAAATTATTCTTAAATCTTTTAAATAACTTCTCAATCATTAAATATAATTTTACAACATCAAGCAAGTCTCGATTGTTATTTACAATATTGAATTAAGATTGAAAATTATATTTTTTAATATGAAATGCTGTGTATCAATCTGAAATATAAATCTGGATGGTTAGCAATATTGTCAGCAATATTGCCCAATATCAAATCCTGTGCAATATGCTGAATCAGCTTTCAATATTGCTACCTTACAGATTTTTGTGCAATATGAAATATTGTGCAATAATATTGATTCTGGTATCCAACGGCAAAAAAAATAAAAAAATAACCAAACAGTCTTGATATATGCAACATTATAGCTGGTTACCAATACTTTTTTGCTTGTTATTACTTGCTCTTTTCAAACACTTTTCTCCCTTTCTTGTGGAATCTTTGGCACCCAGAACACAGACAAGCTTCTTCCATTTGTCCTCTCCGTGGAGCAATTAGCATAGCTTGGGAGCCAACAGGGAATCAGTCCATTTCGGGTCAGTACAATTTACAACTCCGGCCTCTCTTCAAGTGAGCGTCTCCTGCACAAGCAATATGGCTTTCTTCAATTTTTATTTAAGTTCCACAATATATGAGGAGGAGGTTGAAAAGTTCTTGGCCTGACCCGTTCCTTCAAATCTTATCAAATGCTCATTCATCAGAGTTTACTTATTTATTTATTTTTCTTGGGAATCCTTTATTGGTTGTGCAAAGAACTTTTCAATACCCACTCATATATATATATATATATATATATATATATTTTTTTTTAACTTTATTTTATTTGTTCTGCTTGGAAAAAAATGATATTGATTTTTTTTTTTTTTTACAAAACTCCGTCCTCTTTGCACTTTGATTTTTAAAAAGATCATTTCTATATCATTGGCTAATGCCTGAATTACAGTGATTATTATTGTCTGCACCAGCTTGCAAGATTTTGTCTACTCTTTCTGTATCTCTTCCTTACTGAGAAACTATCACAAGGCCCATACCATCACTACTACTACTACTACTACTTCCATAGACAATATCTTAACACAACCACAACTACTACTACTATTAATAATAATAATTTTATTATTACAATAAAAATGGGCATATTAAAAAAATATAATAGAAAAATGAAGATCAAGAAGAAAGAAAAAATATAAAATTCCTATAAAGAGTTAAATCCCAAAAATAAATAAAAAAAAAAAAAGAAGCTGACCAGTTATCATTCCTCACTTTTTAGAATTATATCAAGAAATAAGAAACGTGTACACAATGACCAAAGTTAAGGTTGAGGAGAACTCAAAATCAAGATAGGCATACAAATATATATATATAGACATAAATATATTTAATTGATGTATATTTGGACAGCAACCTTACTTTCAAGCATTGAAAATGACTGACAAGGAAGATTTAATTAATCTTTTATTCTAAGATTTTTCCATTTTTCATGGTTTAAAGGATATAAGAATTGTCCATAGTTATAATTGTTCTAAGAGCTTTTTGGCTAGATCGATATATATATATATATATATATATGGTGGACTATCCCGTCGTATTCGACATATGAGGGTCAAGCAGCTCAGTTCCTAGGAACTGACGGCCAGACACCAGCACATATGATTTGATTATAGTGGTGAAGGCTTTGTGCAGATCCAACCACACTTTTTGAAGGGCCATATACAGAGACCTGGTGCACAATATGCCACAAGGCCCCCAAACGACCCTTCGCAGATTTTGAATTCAGAGTTGTCCTTCGCCTAGACCAGTTACCATCCAAGGCTACAGAACCCAGTCTGTCCTGATAATTACCCATAGCTGGAGGGAAAATAAGAAGACTCATACCTTTCCCAAGAGTATTAGCACGTAAGTGAATGTAATGGATTTGACTAGAATTCAAACTTGGCACACCAAGCCCTCAATCAGAGCTACCATACACTACTCCACCATGCATATATACACATATATATATATATATATATATATATATATATATATATATATATACATATATATATATATGCATGTGTGTATATATATATATATATATATATAATTCATGATGGTTCTCAACTTGTTCTATGAGTATGACCAGTGCTGACAAGTTTGATCAATGTTTTTAGTTTCCATGAGAAATTTGCAACTCTTATTGCAGATGTGGTAAACTAATTTGTTTTGTACAGGGCTTGGCCTGTTTTGTAAGGTCTGTTCAGCTTTCTTGGGGGTTTTCAAGTGATGACTGTGACCAAAGCAGTTTCTGCAGGTTTTCTGACACATTCCATATCTTAAGTTATTCTTAAGATAGTATTGAACATAATTT
The DNA here is from genome assembly GCA_964036315.1 of Acanthosepion esculentum. Taxonomy (NCBI): domain Eukaryota; kingdom Metazoa; phylum Mollusca; class Cephalopoda; order Sepiida; family Sepiidae; genus Acanthosepion; species Acanthosepion esculentum. The sequence continues at coordinate 72,170,801 of OZ038495.1, forward strand.
ATCAAGGGTCTACCAAAATGACTCTCCTTGTGGATAATGAGGTGTGCATTGGACAGACATGCTCTGCCAAATTCATCCCATGTAAAGTGATGGATTGCTGGTTCAAAGATTTCCCCTTTCCTATCTGCATGCTTGACATTTGTCAACTCTTTGTGTGTTCTTGGAAGTATTGTAGGCCTCTACTTATTTTGATTACAAGCTGCAGTTTCTCAAAAATAAAATATACTTTTCTGAAACTTTAATTGTGGGATATTAGCTAATTTAAAATATAATTAATCTACTTTGAAGCTTATATTATTTACTCAAGTTTAAAATACTGCAGAAATTAATTTTTTAAGCAAACAGTAGCAGTGTTTTTAACTGACAGTATCCATGTTTATGTCTTTGACGAGGTGATGACAGATTGATTGTTGTTCTAAAGAGACTTTATCTGTAACACATAATTTAAGAAAATGATGTGAGCACCTTTTTTATTTATTTTTTAAGTACTCAGTAAACTTTAAAATTTTTGAAAATATTCTCTGTAATCTAATTTTAAGAATGTTGACTTTAAGTTTACTATGATCATTACACTTATTTTCTGATAATGCCATGTATGGTCATCCATACATTCAAAATAGGCATATTTATATACATTAAAAAAAAATTATTTTAAAAATGTTAGTGCATAATTATTTGTATTAAGCTTTTCAATTTTTCATTAGCAAATATAGTTTTCACTTAATAACATATCGCCTAATGCAATCAAAGTAATGCAGAAATTTAAAAGATTTGAAACTATAAATTATTATAATTAAAATTTTAAAAAAATAAAATTGCAAAAATTCATTATTCATCAAAATTTTTTTTTTCTTAAGACAATAGTGTCCTTAATAAATCTTATTTATAAAAGGAATTAAAAGCTTTTCTAATTAAATAATGTCATAGTTTAGTTGCATCTTTTATTTCATGATTTGAAGCAGATTTTGGGGAAATGAGTAACAGTTTGAAAAGTGATGATTTTTTTTTCCTTCTTCAAGGAGTTCTGCTTATAACTAATAAAACAAATTTTTCAATCAAAATTTAATTTCTCGAAATTTCATGAAACATATTGAAAAAATATTTTTACCAAGATTTTCTAAAAATATAATTTAATTTATTTGTGAATAAATCTTGATAATTTAATTAAAATCTGACAATTATTTGATTTTTACAAGAATTTCCAAATGAATGTATTTTTTACTAGAAAAATGTGATAAAACACTAATAGCAAATATTAAGCTGACCACTGACAAACAAAACAAGATTTTAACCAAAATTTTGAATGTGCTAGAAAGGATTAAAAAATTTAATAAAATAATAAAAAATAGTCTGGTCTTTCCTCTTAATAATAACATAAACATTTTTATGATAAAACTTTTTTTTTAAGTTTGGAGCTTTTTTTTATCATGCTATTCTGTTTTCTCAGCAAATTAGTGGAGAAACCAATATATTTACTAATCATGAATGGAAAAGCTTATTACAAATCAGTGACCCCTAATATTTTAAAAAGAATTTTGAATTTTTTTTGTATGTGTAAACATGCTGATTTTTGTAAATAAGGACGTCCATACACATTTTCAGAAAATAAGAGCAATAACTACAGTAAATTTAGAGCCAAAATATCTAAAATTTAATAAAACATTAGATTATGGAGAATATTTTCCTAAATTTTTAAGAATACTGGGTAGTTAAAAAAGGTGCTCAAGTTATATTCCTCAAGTAGTTTTCACATATATATCCACCGTTGAAAAAAAAAAATAAGCTTCCATCCATCAGCCAAGTTGTCAACCTGTTAATACCCTAAATAAAGACTTGTCACCATATTAAAAATGCATTTTATGATATTTTAAACTTAAAGTAAGCAATATTTGTTTCACATTAGATTAATTAAACTTTAAATCAGGTAATATTCCTCAAATTAAGTTTCAGAAAAGTATTTTATTTTTAAATATCTTTTAGTAAAGCAAATTACATTGTGATGATGGATAGCTAAAAACTGCACTAAAATTAGTGAATTTAGCAATTTCAAAATGAAAATTCCTTCTAGTCAATTTAAATTAGTTTTGAAATACAGAAAAAGTAATTGCTTATTGGAAGTATTAAATTTAATCTATCATCTTAAAATTAAAACTAAAATAAAAGCTTCAAGAAAGATTTTTCATTTTAAACCTTAGGTATTGCATTTCTGTGACGGTACCTATATATATATATATATATATATATATATATGAAGAAATATAGTCTTAAAGTGTGCTATATTTATGAGATAAAGTGCTCAATATCAGGTGGCCTAATGATTGCATCTAGCATGAAACAGACAGTCGCCTCTAAGTGTTGACTTCTATGTTCACTTTTATATATATATATATATATATATATATATATATATATATAAAAGCATACTATGTCTATTGAATTTATTTTTTGTCTTTTCCAAAAAAAACTTTCAAAACAATGAGCGACTTAAAACACTTTTGATTTTCTTGCCTTCACTTGACTTTTTCACATCCCTGAAGATGACCCTTGTATGTCGAAAGATTTGGCATAACCTTAATTTTAAATATTTTTTTTATATCTACAATAACTAAGTTAGTGAGAAATGGTTTGCAATTTAGAAATGATTAGTAAATTCAATAGGCATAGAATGTCTATCGTTTTAAATAAAACTTACTTTTAAGAACAATTGCTGCCTAATTATATCATTCATATATATATATATATATATATATATATATATATATATATGTATGAGAAAAAGAAAAGCATCGTTAAGGAGCTTGAACAATAAAAGAACATGTCTCAAGAAGACAGAAGATAATGATTGACATTACATTTACATTTTTGAAGATCAAACTTGACTGGAAAGCAAAAAGTCAAAAGAGAGTTCCACAAGTGAGAAAAGAAACTGTTAGCTTAGAACTTACGGTTACATCTAGTCATTTTAACTGTCAAATGATGAGACCTTGCCGCCAATCTAGCATTGTGCTTAAATTTGTAAAGTCTAGGTACCAAAGAGGAAAGTTCATCAGGACAATGACCATAAAGGTATATATTAAAAAGTCACAGGGAAGCTACATTGCTATGGTGACAAAGTGACTGAAATTGAGATGCCAAGTCAGGACTAATGACATTGCAGATTCTTCTTTGGATTTTATCAAAGATTTCTTAATATCTTGTTCTCTAAATATCATATGTATGGTTGTGTTGTTATCTACACTACACAATCTTCATTATTACAGAGATGGAAAGAAAGTGGTTGTAACGTTGTGGTTAGAAGGAGAGGAGGAAATTGAAGAGATTATTAATATGAGCTAGTGTTGTAAAGTTGTATATAATAGTTGTTGATACTCAACTAATGGAGACTATTTATAATTGCCACTCTTCATTTATTTGAAATAAACTACTACTACTACTACCACTACTACTACAGTTACCGTTTTATTCTAATGTTGAAGGCTAATGTCTCACACCCTTGATAGTAAATTTAATCAGGGACCTACACAATATTGCACAAACAATGCACTAATATTTTATATTGCATCCTCTCTTTTATCTTTCTTTTACTCTTTCTTATTTAATGTATCACAATTCTTACACCTTTCTGTTTCTACCTGCTTTTCACTCTTTCACTCAATGTCTCTTGATATTCAACCGGCAAGCCATTTTTTATCATTCTTTCTTTTGTTTCTGTTCCTTCACTCTCTCTCTACACACACACACACACATATAAACCCATAAATAACTACATTTTTTTTCCTTTTTGCTTATTTTTCTTTTTTCTCTCTCTGCCCCTTCCCCCTTTTCTCTTCTTCCGCACTTTTCTCAATTCCTTAATATTATTATCTAATTTTCTTTGTCACAAAGTCTGGGGGTTGGACACTTACTACGCTCTGATCCTAGATAGAAAAGTTGGTTGGTTGTTTTTGTTTAGCAGCATATCTGCCTCTATATGGTTATTTACTCTATATATTTTATACGCAATTTTATTTATTTACTTTTTCAGATAATAATTGTTTTAGGGATACAAGTCTTAATAATTAACCCATAGAGGGGAGAGAAGAGGTGGATTCGTACCATTCCCAAGGTTATTTGCATGTAAGCGAATATAGCAAAACCAAATGTAATTTGAACTTAGCTCCTTGAAAAACAATTCCAGGCCATTATCCATTACACCACCTGCACGTTCAAGCTTACAGCACCTGGTATTTCCAAGTGGTCACCTATTTAGTTATTGACCAGACTGAACATTGCTTAACTTCGGTGGTCATATGGGAATCAGTGTTTCAATGTGATATGGCTGTAAGCTTGATAGAAAAGTGTATTAGTCATACACACAATCAGAATGGTAGTATAGATAAATAAGTTGCTTAAGTGAGAGCTAATACTGAAGGATGGGCGATCATAAATTATTTTCAGTTAAAAATTTCTTTGTTAGTGAATTAATATAATTAAAACCAAAAAGAATAAGATGTTATGATTACATAATGAAAGATATGCTCCCTCTCTCTCCCTCCCTCCCTCTCTCTCTCTCTCTCTCTATATATATATATATATATATATATATTTCCCAATTCATACTGTCTTCACAGATTTGAAGACTTCTGCCAGCAGCAACAACTAAAATGGATAGCACATGTAACTAGAATGAAAAATAATAATATAATCAAGATATTGACTTTCCACACAACCTTAAAATATTAGGAAGAAAATACTAGAAAGAACAATAACAGTTAGTGGGCATGAGAAACCCATTTTCCTGAAATTTTTAAAAGAAATATTTTATAAATTTCAACCAAATGAATATTGTCTGTTTCCTGTATGGAAACACCAAATCCTACCATTACTATTTGCTTGTTTTGCATTGAAAATCAGAAAAAAAAAGGATTGTCAGTGATCATGAATTCAAGCAAATGTTAATGACAGAATAAGGCTAATATATGTGGGTGTGTGTGAATAAATTTATTTATGTTTTGTCTGTGTTTATATGGATTAAGGTTTTATATACACATGGTCATGCTTCAGTTCTAGATCTATTTTGGGTAGTATACAAAGCCCCTAGGCTATAGGATAATCCAGCCCCGGTGGTATGTTTGGCCAAAAGCTATCTACAGAATGCTAGGCTTTCATTGTTTCTTTGTTTTTGTGCTATTTTTTTATTTTTTTTATTTGTGCTGTTTATCTTAAAAAATAATTGTCTTCCAATCTCCAATAAAAGAAAACACAAAACCAAAAGTAATGAAATCTTTCTGCTTTTTTGTATTAAAGAAAAATCGACAATTAAGAAAGAGATAATTTGCTTTTAATTAACTCTTTTTCTTTATCATAAATAATTACTTTCTTCTATTTTACTCTCTGTGAGGACAAATTATTCTTGCTTTCATATTTTTAGATCTTGCTTGTCAGCTTCTGTAGATGACCAGAACTGCTGTAAATTCTTGCATAGACAATTTTAAAAATAGAAAAGTTATATAGAATGCAAAATATATTTTATTTTTAATGGCTTCTTGTGGAATAAAACTGATATTTTCATGCTTGAACACATTTATTTTTAAACCTAACATTATCTTTTCAGATCTCTGGAAAAATATATTACTTTTTTTTTATAATAGTCAGAATATGCTCTATGTATATTAATAATACAAGTAAATATGTTCACCTATTGTCCAATTTGTACTCCTCACTCTGTTGAACAGGAGTAGAGGTTTATCCCTTGTTTCCTGTTTAGGATTGGGTTTCTGGTTCCTTCTAAATTTTTCTCATTCTCTTTTACTCACAGTAACCTCTTTTGTATTAGTGGCATTATCACCTTGCTTGGGGTGAATTGTTAAAAAAAAAAAATTATCATTGGATTAAGTGCATTGGAGAATTCTTATTATGTTTAGTAATGTGGTGAATTTCCAAAAGATGTACAGTGGTGGATCAATAAGTCTATAGCCCAACACAGTTGTTAGCTGAATATCAATCTGAAATTTTCATTGTATAATGTTTAATTATAATAATAATAATAATAATAATAATAATAGTTCAATTCTCTGAGATGAGGTATTATGATTACTTGCATTATTTACATTACTTGGACTGTTATCCTCATCTTCATTGCCATATTCACAATGTTTCAGCCATTGTACACTCTGGCCTTCTTCAGGTGATTGGAATTTTGAACTGAAGTAGATTGTTCTAGTTCCATTTATTATTGCATTTTTTATTTTTTTTACCAGAGTTTATATTGCAATTTTTGTTGTAATTCATTTGCTTTTCTGTAGCATTCCTTATTACTGGTTCCCATATTGTATTCATTTCTATGCTTGGTTGGCTCAGGAGATTTTTGTGGCCTAGCATATGTGCTTATTCCTTAAGTTTTTGTATTTTCCAGTGATGCTCTCTGTCAATTATTTCAACCTTATCCCACAGGGGATGGTGACCTCCCTTTTCCCTCCATATGTGCTCAGCTATGTGTGATTCTTTTCTATTTCCCCTTGTGTTATGGCTTTACAATGTTCTTGTAACTACAGTGCCTTCCTTGAGGAATTTCATCTTAACATCAAGATACTGATTAGAAAGCTGGAAAGAATTAGTAGAAAAATAAAAATAAATAGACATTGGTTAGATCCATTGACTAGACCCAAAGAGTTGTGGGTTCAATACCAGGCTACAGCAGTGGTGAACCAAAAAATTTGGAAATTTGAGTTAAAGAGAAATAACTGAGACATCTGGAAGAGGCATGGCATGTGGAACTAGAACACTCTACCCCAGTGGATGAAATAAACGGTTTGGTTCGAAATTCCAATCACCTGAAGAAGGCTGGAGTGTACAACGGCCGAAATGTTGTGAATATGGCAATGAAGATGAGGATAACAGTCTGAATAATGTAAATAATGTAAGTAATCATAATACCTCATCTCAGAGATATAGACAGATATTTATATTTATATTTAGCAAAAGAAATATTTCCCACTTTATTCTTAAAATCATAATTTTCTGCCATCATTATTGACAATCAAGTGCCACCTGAATCTCTTTTCACCTCCAATATGTTTCTTTCTTTGTCTCTATATAAATTAGTTTTTATTCAATATTTTCAATATTTGTTTCCTTAATTCTTTCTTGATGAGATAAAAAATTATTAAACTGAAATTCTTAAGCTAGGTCTTAGTATTCTATTTTCTGGACCCTTTTGATTTCATATTTAATTTGATTCTCTAAATTCATTTGGTATTTGAAGCATTCACCCTCTCAGCTGCTATACTAGATCTCATCTCATCATATACAGTGGTGGGAAACAAATATTTGTACACATACAAATTTTTAATTTATTGTATTTCCAATGTTTTATACTTTGCAATGAATGAACTAATGGTAGTAAATGGAATAGATGGTTGTGTAAGATTTTCCTGTAACTTTTACCTTCTTTCCAGAGCATAACAATCAGTTTTCTTTGCAAATTTGTCAATTCTTTACCTCTTGCCATGATGATAACCTTTTTGCATGAATATCAATTACAGAATGTTCTGTTTGAATTTTTAGGCTAAAAATAACTACTGATAACATTATTAGAACATTCTAGAGTATTCCACTTGAATAATCTAGAGTATTGAAGTAATTTAAAAGTTTTAAAATCTGAAATTTGCATTGTACGAATACTTTTTCACCCATTAAAATGGATAAATGGGATTTATTTCTATTTAATCAAACTTTTTTCTATTTTCTATGCATATTTACTTATTATAAAATCTGTGTACAGTTAATTAAAAAGTATGTTTATTCATTAGTTGGAAATATAATAAATTAAAAATTTCTATGTGTATGAATATTTGTTTCACCCTACTGTGTGTATATATACATGAAAATTTAATTTCGGTTGAGCTCTCTGGTTTGAGGTGTGAATTTGTAAACAGTGACTATTTAAGCTAATATTGCACGACTCTTCGGCAGAATTGAGTCACTGTCAGTCACTGTGTGTTTATCTAAATCTAAAAATAAACATGATAAAATTCACCTTCATCCCTGCCGTGCATTGATGGCTTAGTGGGAGAAGTTCCGACTGACGCAAATTCAGTCGTGTTTCGATCCTAGCTAGAGGCAACCGGACGTCTAGCCACACTGATCAGCTGTGAAACAGCAAAACAGTCTGTCTGTGGATGACAAATATATATATATATATATATATATATATATATATATATATATATATATATAGAGAGAGAGAGAGAGAGATATAGATAGATAGATATACAGAAACTACTGTACATCTGGAGATTCTTGAAAAAATCCAAAGAAGGATCTGTAATGTAATTGATCCTGACCAGGCATCTTGACTTCAGTCATTTCATCACCGATGTGACATACTTTCCCTCTGTCTTTTCTACAAATATTTTCATGGCAACTGCTCTGATGAGATTTTTTTCCCTGGTGACCTGACTACAAGTGTTCTACTAGATTGGCATCTAAGACCCACCCATTTACTGTTGAAATAGGCTAAATGCAACTGCCACTTTTACTCCAACAGTTTCTTTTCTCACACTTCCCACCTGTGGAAATGTCTTCCGTTTAGTTGCTTCCCTCATAAGAGAGAAAGTATGACTATAGAAATCATCACTGCATGGTGACATGAATTCATTATTTAAATAATCATAAACTCACAATAACCATGCAGTGTTGTTGTTTTGTTTTTTCATATCTACCCCCCCCCCTTATATCTACAAAGAGAGAAACAATTTTGCATGAACTGAGATAAAATGGTGTCATAAGACATAGATATGAGATGTGTTCCATAAATTTCAAATATCTGTTTTCTGGTTCTGAGTATAAGTGTCCTTTTTACTTCCTATTTTCCTTACAACTTCTTCATGAAAGTCTTAAGGAAACTTTTACTTCCATCCGTCGTATTCTCCACACATCCTTCTTAATCTGTGACACTGATATTACATAGTTGTCCCACACTCTTTTCGCCATTTCTTACAAAATTTTCCCATTCCTTAATACTTTATTTAGCTTCTGAAAGGTATTTTTCACTATTCCAAAATACCTTTAGATTGCTGTGTCAAATTTTCTATTGCCTGTAATATATTTTAAAATAAGTATTGTATAATATAGTCCATAGACCAAGAATCATAAATCTTTCTCCACAGTTTCCTTCAAATAGATTTTTTATTACTATTTATTAATTTTTATTTATGTTTGACACAAGGCCTTAAGCCTGGACCCCCCAGTGAGAATATTTCTCACAGATCCGTTGTTCTCGGCAGTGAAATCAGTTTCCTAAACATCTTTATAACTTTATTTATATGTGTATGTCTTAAAACTTCTACCCACATAAATTTATGCATAATTATAAATAGAATTAAATGTTCACTTATCTTATCCTTACTCTAACTTAATACAGGGACTAAATTCATTGGTCAGGAAGCTTGATGTACATTTACACATCTACAAATGCAAAATATTTATGTGTTATTTTCCTACTGCTCATATCTTGTAACCCAGTACAGTTACATGTTACTTGAAGTGGTGTTGGTTTTACTAAATCAGGTCCATTGCCAAAAGAAATATGAAAAATTAATCATGGTACCTGACAAACAATAATGCCATGATGTAACTGGATTTGATATCTTTATATTTTGCCATCTTTATACGTGTACGCATATAAATTTACACCTGTTAACTTATACAGGATTCCAGTGAAATATATCAATAAATATACACACCAAAAAGGAAATCACATTTCACAGAAAGACAGGAAAACTAAAATTGCATATAGCTCATTGGTTATGAATCATCATCGATTTGAAAGATCAAAGATGACAGTTTGTGGATGTAAATGAAAGAAAAAGAGAGTTGCTATTTTTGTCTTCAAGCTAGATTTCATGACAGCTATTCTAAAAACATCAAAGTTCTTCTTGGATTAAAACTAAATATTTTAACAGTGATGAATAACAAAAAGATAAAATAAAACAAAAGTCAACAAATCAGTGATTAAAACATTTTACAGCACAAATCAGGTTGAATAATTTGGGAATTTTGCTAATAATGAATACAGTTAACTTTTCTTTTTCATACTATTGTTCAGCCAATACAAAGCCCAAGAGCCACTCCAGGTAGAGAGTTACTGAATGAGATTGTTGAAGGGTGTAAAAGAAGAACGTAAGAAATGCATCTTATGAGGATATATAGGATAAGTACTGTTAGCCCTAGAGGTTGTAGAGGGTAGGGAAGCATCCTCTTAGGAGTTTGCTCCACTAAATAACCACCTACAGTTGAATCAAACTGAAAACAACTGATTCTTGTTTGATCACTGAAGTTAAGTGGTGTTGAGCTGTTCAGTATTTAGATGGGGAACTACATGGGAAAACCTCCTATAATCTGAAATATGTTTTGGTTTTAAATAACCCACAAATGGTTGATAAGCCATAAAAAACAAGGTGGTCAATCAATTGATCCATCAATTAACAATTCTGGGGAAGAAGCTGTGTGATTGGAAGGGGATGAGGAAGATTCAATCCTGTGAATACGGCATGGTGGGTCCTGGCTGTGAGAGTCTGAACTGGTGAAACTAAGGAATGTAGTTCATCTGAACATCTACCATGAAAATAGCTAAGTTTTATAGATTTATAACAAATGACGTCACACATTATGAAATGGACAAAGTCCGACAATTATTTTAAGACATCTTTTATGTTTATACATTCTTTATATAGATATAATACAGAAATGTTGTTAATTTACTTATAAAATATTTGTATCTATAAAAAGAACGTATAAACATAAAAAATGTCTTAAAATAATTGTCGGACTTTGTCTATTTCATAATGTGTGACGTCATTTGTTTACATTTGGATATGCATCGAGCAGATATAAATGTATGAGAGAAAAATCATGGAGAATTGTAGTTTAAAACCAGTAAAATTGACCATGCTAACCGAAACGCTGCTCTGTGGCTCAATCGGTAAAAGCACATCAGGCTATATGATGGTTCTGTATAGGATACAGGTTCAATTCCTGTCAGAGGACACATATTTTCGATGAAAATTTCTCGTACATTCAGTCCAGTAAATGTTGTTAATACTGTTTATTATAAACAGAGCATTTACTTAAATATTTGTATCTATAAAAAGAACGTATAAATATAAAAAATGTCTTAAAATAATTGTTGGACTTTGTCCATTACATTATATATATATATATATATATATATATATATATATATATATATATATATATATATATGAGATAGTGTGTGTGTGCGTACTAAATATATAATTTGGAAAACTGCTATTTTGACATGACTCACTGATGAATTAATGTCATCTGAAAAGTAATTTTCTTTCAACAAAATCTACATTAGTGAGACAAAAATGTGCTTGATTTTTTACTTTAAATGTATTGTTATAGATATTAAATTTTAACTAATTTCAATTCAGCTTTCTTTTATTATGTATACCACATCATTTCAGTAATAATCTCATAAGAACAGGCAATAAACTGAAACAACACAGTTGTATATTAATCAAGGGGCATACGTGAATCATGGCCATTTCAAGCCATCTTTCTCAAAGTAAATTATATCAATTTTTATTAAATACCATTTTCCAAGTCAATAAAATAAACAGAAACAACATCATTTTCCAGGTCAAAATTCTTATAACAAATGTTCTGGTGACATATAAGTCCTGGGTTTATGTCCTAAATGTTTCCTATCTGTCACATCCAATGTATATATATATATATATATATATATATAATGAGTATAATTTGCATGATAATTTGTTGGAATAGTGAATACATAAGCCATTTTGGAAAACTTCTATTTTGAAATGATTCACTGAAGAATTGGCATCTTCAGAAAAATAATTTTCTTTCAAAAAAAATTCTACATTTCTTGAAATAAAATTCTTTTTCTGATGGCACCAATCTATTGGTGATTCATTTCAAAACAGAAGTTTTCCAAATTATCTTATATAGTCTCAACTGAACTTTACTTATATATGTGTGCATATTTGATAGTAATACATTAATGTGTATGCTTATAAGAATGTAATACACACACACACACACACACACACACACACACACACACACACACACACACACACACACACACAGTTTTAGAAATACACAAAGACATTTTTAATTTGAGGAATCCTTTCTGCCAACACTTCATCAGAAGGAAAACATTGTTACAATAATGACAAAAACAAAGATATGAGAGATTCACACAGCAAAAAAAGCTGAGGCGGTAGAATTAGGGAACATGATTAAAATATATTTATTTGTAAAATAATTTACAAATAAAAAATAAATAATTCCATGTGAGTATAAAATGCAAAAATGGTAATCATGAATATCTTAAAAGATTGTGGGAGTGAATGAAATGCTCCTTCTGTCTTCACAGAGTCACTTGATGTAACTTAATGTGGACCGCTTGGTTCACTCATCATTTACTGATGAGTAGGCCAAGCTATGTGCAAAACTGTGAAAGAATGTTCATATATTTGTTAGCACAGTCTGGGTTATCAAGCAAGTGCTGGTCATTGTCAAATCCTGCGCATACTGAGTTACTCTGAAAGTGTGACTCAGACTACCCAGTCTTATACTAGCAGGAACATGCTGACTAATTCAGTTTTCCAGTCACTGATTGGTTCATCCCACCTATTCAGCTTTGCATTGATATTTGAATTTATATACGACAGAATTACTTTGAAATTAGGACAAACCATCTTTGATGAATGAAGGAAACACTAGACTAGTACCAAAAATAACACAAATAGACATAATATGTGAAGATTAGTCAACCAAACATGCTTGAATATATATATATATATAGTGTGTGTCTGTGAATTTGGTGACATAGTGTTATAGTCGATCTCTAGGTTGGGCAGAGTGTGTACTTACACTCAATGGAAGTGGGCAAGCAATAATTGAGCAGTACTAAATAAAAAGAAGAACTAGATGATATCCCTAGATGTGGGCAGTGCAACTAGAACAGTCTACCCCTGTAGTTTAAATAAAGGTTTCAATTCAGAATTCCCTGTAGGTTACCCAGATTGATATATCCCTCAAGAAGGCTGGAGAACATAATGGGTGAAATATTGGGATAACAACAACAAAAATGAGGACTCCTCATCACAGAAATTCGGACAAATTTATAATCTTGTTTAATCTTTTAATCTTGTTTAATCTTTTAATCTTGTTTAAGCTTTTAATCTTGTTTAAAGCATGCTTATTCTAAATTGATGGCAAGGTGCAGCTTTCACTCATTTGCACCTTCATTTTCATTCTTGGTTAAGAATGAAAATCTTATTCATGACTCAGTGTTGTCTCATATCTTACACACTCATTGCATATAATGAGATATTATATTTTGCATGCATTAACTGTCAAGATGTTGACATTCCACACTACTTCAAATAAAAGGTTAGGAAGGAAACACCTATCAATAATGGAAATAGTGATAACAGTTACTGGACTTGAGAAACATATTTTCCAAAAATATTGTTTTAAGAGAAAGATTTTATAAATTTCAACCACCAGAAGCACTGGCTACTTTGTGAATGAATGCTGTTGCCATATGTATATATATATATATATATATATATATAAAGTAGGCATTGAAATCAATACCCAATGGCAAGTCAGGCCATCAATTGAATTTAAGCAAGAAACAGACTGTTGCTGCTGGGTGTTGACTTCACTATCTACTTTTACACTTACATCCACTCCATCCATAATATTGAGCACTTTAACCCATAAATATAGCATACCATGAAATTATATTTTTATCATATATATATATATATATATATATATATATATATATACACACACACATATATATATATATATATTTGTATTAAAGTGTGAGAGAAAATTTTGTATGAATTCAGATGATTCTTTCTGTAATATTCACCATGCAATATTGTTAATGAATATAGACTGTGGTGGAAATAAAATGTAAAAAATATTCATGTGCAAGGTTGATAAGTCTCTGGAAGAATACTTATCGAGTTCACAAATATGCAGTAAATAAATAAGCAGAAATTAAGAAACCTTTTGAGAAAGTGCCATCTCTCAAGTCTGCAAGTTAAAAGAGAAGACATTAGTAGAATATGGTTTGAACACATGTAGAATGATATAATTACAAAAATCTGAAATATGCAAAACTTTACCTGAAATGTGGAGAAAGAATTCTAAACTGTGTGAAGGGAAAAATAACAGTAAAAAAAACTGATTAGGAGAAGCCCATCTGACAATATATATATATATATATATATATATATATATATATATATATATATATATACATTGCTAAATATTAACAATTGACCTCTAAACTGCTGATGAAAACTTAACCTTTTGTCATTAAAGACTTGCATTTTTACACAACTTATTAACTGAACAAATTACTTCAGAGGTTAAGTAGATATTATTACTCCTGAATCTGGAATAATTCCAATGGATTGATTTTTTTTTCTTTTTCCGTCTTTCTTTTTTGGTGTGCTTACTTTGTGGTTTCATTTTTTTTTTTTTTTTAGCTTTGTGTTAAGCATTTATTTTGTTCACTCAACAAAGGAAAAGTAAACTATGCAGTTTTTAGTTTTTATTTTATAAAATATTACACAAAATATTTCTCTAAAAATAAGACAAGTTATGAGACATGGTCTAGTGGATAAAAGCATTGGTTGATTGATCTTAAAAGTGACTTGAACCAAACAGTTGTGAGTTCAATCCCAAGAACAAAAACTTAGAGGTGGAGAGAACAAAAAACTTATGAAAGTGAATTAACTGAAACTGAGACATCCAAAGGCATGTGCAATTAGAACAAATATATTCCCATAGACTAAATAAAGAGTTCAGTTTAAAATTCCAGCAAATATCACCTGAAGAAGGCCAGAAATGTTGTGAATGTGACAATAACGATGATGTACAAATAATGTAATGTAAATAGTGTAAGAAGTCATGAGATTTTCAGATATATTTGATTAATCCTTTTTATGATTTCGTTGGTTGATTATTTGCATGTCAAACCTAGTTCGGTTATTATCAAATTTTGTTTACAGCACCCAGTTAGGATCAAATTCAGTACTCAGTAGTAATAGCCAATTAGCTTCTCCTTTTTCTCTATGTGCCATGTCCTTTCTGGATGTAGACAATCATGGTTCTCAACAATTTCCTGTCTCGTGTAGCTGTTAATAACTTTTGTCTTTTTGCCATTTTTCCAATAACCTGCTCCATCATCCATTCAGTCAAGCTCACGAGATGAAAGGTTGTGCATTGCTCTTTCCACTGTCTTTCTTACCTTCAATCTGTACTGTGAGTATCAAATTTTTGAAGCCCTCCTTCCTCATTATGTAATCTCAGAAACTTCAACTGTTTCTCCCTGATGTTAAGTAAAATATTCTTTTTGTTGCTTTTGTCTCTAGAACTCCATCCTTGCTTACATGCTATCCTCAGCATCCTCCTGTAAAACCAGATTTCTCTTACTCCACGTCTCTTCCCCACCTTTTAAATGTACTGATGTTGTGGTAGCAAGGCAAAGGCTTAAGGATAGTTATTAATGTATTTTATTGGTGTGGGGGATCTGTCATGTTTTTGATTACAAAAAATATTATTTGTTGATACTTCTTTAGAATGTTTTTAATTCAAATAAACATTGACATGAATAGATGACTACATCATAAACATTGAACTTTGAACAGTTAATCTAATTTTAGTTTCTGTTTCAAATTTATAGCCTAAAATAATGAAAAATTACCCTGCTGTTTGAAGATGACAAAAGTCACCAGCTGAAATGTTGCTCAAAACAAAATGCTGACCCTCAGCTAGGTCAAAAAAATTATTCATAGAATCCAGCATCAGTGACAGTTCTTTATATCTTAAATAAGTGGTGCATAAAATTTAGCATTTTTAAAATCTGTCTGTAAGATATCCTTGATACTAAGGAATTCAAAAATTACCACAACATAGAGAAAGAGATCAAAATATTATTTACTTACTTGTATTTGTTGCAGTATTCACCTGGGATCTGTTGAGCCAGCTCTGTCAAACAAATTTTCCACATCCTGAATGAAAGTTGATCAAACTTGGTGGTTGGATGCACTTGAATCATTAAGAGCTAATCAATCCAGAAGACACATGGACCCATGAACAGTTTGATATCCTCTTTAACTGTCACATTTAAAAGTCATATTTTTAATTATCCACCATGCCACTTTCACCAAATTTTTGGGGTGTCTGAAGCAATGACCTTACGGATAAATTCTCCTGGTTGTTGACAAAGAGCATGGCCAAACCACTGAAGTCACCTTGTGAGCAGAGCTTATTGGAGAGAGCCAATTTTTCCAGGGATTGCTGATGGCAGTGTTTGAGAGGATGTGTTACCAGATTCAGAGAATTTAGCACAAACAGAAGTGATTGAATACTTCAAGCTTGTGTAGGACCCTAGCTCTCAGTGGTCATCATGATCAGAGCCTGGTGAATCCAGACTTTTGTGGTATAGATCTGAGATCAAAATATTGCATATTAATGGCTTTTATCTTTGCAAGTATCCATGGCAACAATTTGAGATAAACTTTGGCTCAATTATATCAACTTGTTTTTACCATGAAAATTTACTATTTGAAATTTCTGATGAATTTTAATTCTTCAGTTAATGATTGAATAAGCTCATGGTGAATTCTATGAAAATAAAATATCTGTAGAAATTCCCCTATCGCATCATTAAATATTTGAATGCTGGTTCTTATTTTAAGAAGTGGGTACAAATGAAAAGATTTGAAATTAATGACTTTTTCTATTTCACTGAAACTGTCATTAAATACATCTATCTTCTCTTCTTTCTTTGTTTCTTTCATTCATTTTATCACTGAAATCAAATAGTGTCTGTGATATATCTTTTGTTTTCCCATGGAATCAAAACAGAATAGTCCATTATTTATCAAAACAGAATAGTCCATTATTTATGAGGTATTGACAGGAAATGTTAAACATTTCTCTTTTTCCTCCTTTCTTTCATTTTCTCACTGAAACCAAGTAGTGTCTTTTCCTTCTTTCCACATGATCAAAGCAGAATTGGCCATTATTTATCAAGACAGAATAGTCCATTATTTATGAGGTATTGGCAGGAGATGTTAAACATTTCTCTTTTTCCTCCTTTCTTTTTTTCTTTCTTTCTTTCATTTTCTCACTGAAACCAAGTAGTGTCTTTTCCTTCTTTCCACACGATCAAAACAGAATTGTTCATTATTTATCAAAACAGAATAGTCCATTATTTATGAGGTATTGGCAGGAGATGTTAAACATTTCTCTTTTTCCTCCTTTCTTTTTTTCTTTCTTTCTTTCATTTTCTCACTGAAACCAAGTAGTGTCTTTCCTTCTTTCCACACGGTCAAAACAGAATTGTCCATTATTTATGTGATATTGGGAAGGTGTAATGAACATGCGAACTAGTGAAGGAAGGGAGGGACAAGCACATATGTTATATGATGATATTTAATAATATTTATAACTGATTCAGCTGTAAGCACACCTTAAGTAACTCCTTATAAGTCTGAACACAAACATAGCTATAGATTGATGAGAAAACCAATAGACTTTCTTTTGAGTTGTTTTTAACAAACTTGTAAAAAGCTAATAATGAGTAGGTATGATTTTTAATTCTTGATAATCTAACTTTAAACATCTAACATTAACTTATTATGTCACACTGCAAGGTTAAACTCTCTCATGTGCATTACTATTTTCTACTTAGGCTACTAATCTTTTGTATTAATACTTTGTTTTAATTGGCTCTATCAGAAGTAGTGACATGGGATAAAGCATTTCAATGAATGAATGAATAAAAGGTCATTAACAAACTGTCTTTTTGACTTGCGTGTATTACTACTAATGACACTACAAAGTCTAGGTGTAATACGAATGTTGGGTGTCACTAACAGGTGAAAAAAAAAAATGGGGCGACCTGAGGAGTTATACTTGCCCCCCAGAGGCTGGAATCCAGGAAGAAGGTGGTCAGGTTAGTTATCCCTTTTACCCTTTTTACCCCTGGTTACAGATGCTATGTTTCTGTGCACATATAGACTAACCTGAAGCGTCACCAATTCCCTCACAGACATACAGATTCGTACAAAAGTGCTTGTTTAATTCTCTTGGTTTTTCTTTTCTGTATTTTGTGAATGTTTCTAGCATAAAATCTAAAAATCTGCAATATCAATGACCTCTTCACAGACCTGCCATTCCACTATGTATGCACTAATCGAATTTTGGTATATAAAAATTTTAGCACACTAATCAAAAATGCATTAATGGAATGATGCCTGTACATAGATATATAAGAGACATATATATATATATATTGCTATAATTTTCACATTCATAATCATGGGAAAATCATAATCTTTTCCATACACCCTATCCTATTGCTGGCAGTCTTAAAAAATGACTTGTATCTGGTACGTTATAGTAGCTGAGAAAGAAAAGAATTAAAAAGTAAGTACTTAGGAAAACTATTTTTCCATCATTTGAAAAGCTCTTACCCCCATTTACAGAATTCAGTAATTTCAATAAGTAATTAGATTTTGGCAATAAAGAATAAAAATTTGCAATCATTTCTGAACTGAGATAATTTCTTCTTTTGAGTTCCAGAAATAATTTCTCTTGCTTAATATTTTGTTAAAAATTCTTTTTGATAGATCTTTCAATATTAGACAGAATATTGAACACTAAATTTAAACTTAAGTCTTTTTTTTTTGCATAGGACATTACTGAATAATGTTTGTCATTTGATAATAATTTAAAAAATATTTTCAAAATTGGTCAGGCCTGTGTCTATCTAAGATTGTTTATTTCTATCTCACTCTATTTCTCTGTCTGTTTATCTATCTATCTGTCTGTCTATCTAAGTCTGTCTATCTATCTATCTCAGTCTATCTAAATATGTTTATCTATCTATCTATCTATCTATCTATCTATCTAGCTAGCTAGATAAATATGTTTATTCATCCTTCTCAATCTATCTATCTATCTATCTATCTATCTATCTATCTATCTACAAATAAATGCAATATGTATACATCTTGCTGATGAAAAAGTAAAATTTAAAAGTATTTATATTTCTAAGTGGAAGCAAATTGTATTTATATATTTAAATTTATGTTACCAACAGAAATTCTTAATATTATCATCTTGCTGTGAATTAGTCAGCCTAGTATTACCATATTTGTTGTTTTGATCATAACTTTTTAGCCTATATATTTTCCAGCCTCCCTCGTCTTGTTTGAAGTTCTAGAATGAGACAATATTATTATTCTAGGAATTTGAACTAAAATCCTTATCTTTTTTCTTCTTTTATCACTAAATTTCAGATAAGTTTTATCAGCAGGAAGCTTTTATTCTTGACTCTGCAATTTGCTCTAGTTTATGTTATAATAAGGCTTAAAATGGAATACTAACAGATAGACCTGAGGAAGGTTGGCGACCACACTGGCCAAAACATTGTCCTAAAAAGAACAGAAATGAAAAGACGAATTATTCATGGCATCCTTATAAATATGTAAAAATTGATGATTGTTTGCAAAATGTTAATAAATTCTCCTTATCAGAATTACAATGTGTTATTTAAGATGGGTGAATTTGATTATTGTTAAAAAAATGCAATTGAATTGAGGGGAAAAATTCATTTTATGAAGGAACTGACAAAAATATTATTGAGGATTTTATAAACAGATCAATAACTCTGACATTTGTTATTCTATGAGGGTGAATTTATTTAATAATTTCTAATCATATTTCTATTTTTGGGGTCATTAGGGAGCAAAGGCATCAAACAAGGGTGTTGAAGTTTTGGTCTGAGTTACATGTGCTACCCACTTCAGTTGTTGCTGTTGCTTTGTGTTTTTTTTATTGGGTGATAGTTGAGAGGTAGTTTTCAATTGACTGTATACAGTCAACTTTTTTGTCATTTAAATTATTCTGTAGAGATCAAAACAAATGAAAATCTGAAGGAGCCAAGTCAGGAGAATATGGTGGGGGGTACCATTTCAACTCTTTATGCTTATGCAAGGTCTGTTTTCCAACATGCAGTCTTGCATCGTTGTGCTGGAAAATAACATAATTTTGATTTTGATTTGTGTGTGTGTGTGTGTGTGTGTGTGTGTGTATATATATATATA
>OZ038495.1:72195983-72258483 GCA_964036315.1 Acanthosepion esculentum
AAAAAATCAAGTAAAAATTAACGCAAAATAAATAAAAAAATAAATGAACAAATTACAAATCGCTCCCGCTAAAATAACCATTAGAACTAATAAAAATAAACATAAATAAGTATAATAAGTGACCTAAGCAAATCCCCCCCAAATTATTTTACCATGTTAATAAAACATAGAAAACTAAAAAGTATAAATAAATATATAAAATAAAAAATGAAAATAAAAATCAAGTAAAATAACCCAAATAAATAAATAAACAAGCAAAATAACCACCAGAATGGATTACCCACAAGGCACAACTGACCCATACATATAAATAGTCAAGGAAAAATCCAAGACTCACTGCCTGACGATTGCATCTAGCATGAAACAGCCTGTCACCTCTGAGTATTGACTTCAATGTTAACTTTTATATTAATACATATATATAATGGGAAAAATATACTTTTGACATATGCCATATTTATAGGATAAAAGGGTACAATATCTAGGATAGAGTATATGTAAATATAAGCATTGTGGACACAGAGTTCAGTACCAAATGAAAATTCTGTTTCAGGCTTGAACACAATCTTCAGGCTGCCTGGTTTGGATAGCATCTACTGGTCTAACACATATAAATAGTTGAGCTACTATCCAAACCAATTGATCTGCAGATTGCATTTAACCAGGAAACAGATGGTCATCATTCCATATTGAACTCAATGTCGACATTGTTGCATACTATATATATAAAAGTGAACACTGAAGTCAACACTGATGATTGCGTTTAGCATGAAACAGTTTGTCACCTCTGAGTATTGACTTTAATGTTCACTTTAAAACTGTATTTCTTCATACACACACATACATATATACATACACACACACACACACACACAAACACACACACACACACACACATATATATATATATATATATATATATATATATATATATATATATATATATATATATATGTTTCATTGAAAACGACTGACAAGGTGCTGTAATTCAGTTTTGTATATAATTTCTCATGTGTTTCTATAATTTTTTTCTTTGCAGGGCATAAATTATATAAAAATTGTCTGAATATTTTCCAAGATCTTTTGGTTATACTTTTAGCCATTATCAAGGATGAATTTTATTTTACTTTTAAATTCATCCTTGATAATGTAAAACATTCAGACAGCTGTTATATAATATTATATATATATATATATATATATATATATATATATATATTTCATTAAAAACGACTGACAAGGTGCTTTTATTTAGTTTTTTATATAATTTCTTGTGCGATCTAATAAAGTTTTTCTTTTCAGAGGATAAATTATATAAAAACTGTCTGAATGTTATCCATTCGGACAGTTTTTATATAATTTATCCTAAATAATATAAAAAAATAAATAAAAGCACCTTGTCAGTCGTTTTTAATAAAATGTGCATGAAAGAAGGATTGCTGCCTAAATATACAAATTTTAAATATATATATATATATATATATATATATATATATTTATATAAAACAAAACAAAAGGAAAGCTTATTCTTTTTGTCTTTATTCATATTGTCCTTTTACAGATTTACTCTGATATCTGTCTATATTTCTCAGATCAGGTATTGCAACTGTTTACACTATCTACATCATTTGGACTGTTGTCCTCATCTTTATTGCCGTATTCAGCAGTTGTACACTCTGACCTTCTTTGGGTGATATACCTTGGAATTTCAAACTGAACCCTTTATTTAGTACATGACGGTCAATTGTTCTAATTCCTTATGCCATGGTCCAGTGAATAAAAGCATTGGTTGAGTAATCCAAAAAAGTGACTTGACCCAAACATTTGCGAGTTCGATACCTGGCCACAGCAGAAGGAACAAAAAGAGTTGAGTTAATAAAGGGAATTAACTGAAACTGAGATATCCAAAAAAAGGCATGGCATGTGGAATTAGAACAATGTACTCTGATGGACTAAATAAGTGAGGTTCAGTTAAAAATTTAACACATATCACCTGTAGAAGCTTGGTGCATATAATGGCCAAAACATCATAAATATGACAACAAAGATGAGGACAACTGTATGAATGGTGCAGATAGTGTATCAGATATACTCTATCTGAAATTTTTACACACACACACATATATATATATAGTTAAAAATTTGTGGTAAGTAATCCAAGTACTGATCTACAGAAGAGAGCTCAATATATTTGTTATGGAGCATATATGAATTACAAGTAGATAAAATTCAATACCCCATATGACATATGCCCATTCACCCAGGACAGGCTTGCCATATTCACAACGTTTCAATGGTTGTACACGGGCTTGTCAACACAAAGATGATTCATTTTTTCCTTGGTGTTGACAAGACCATTTTGACCAAAATGGCCATATATGATATGGGGTATTGAATTTTATCTACTTGTAATATATATATATATATATATATATATATATATATAATACCAAATTGTAATTGGTAGAGATTATTCCAAAGAGGACTTTTAGCCCATGTGAGAGCTCAATATATGATACAGAGCAAATTATAATAAAAATTTCATTGAAATAAATTTATTACTGAACATGGTTTTTAAGGTTTTTTCCTAATTTTTCTTCTTCTTCTTCTTCTTCTTCTTCTTCTTCTTCTTCTTCTTCTTATTATTATTATTATATATATATATATATATATATATATATATAGTAGGATGATAAAATAAATTTCGAAAAGAAAGAATAATATATTCTTATTTATATATTATGAGGTCAGCAGACAAAATAGAAAAACAATTGTAAAAATATTTAAAATTGTACTTTTTAATGATTCAGTTCTATTTTGTATATTAGCCTAATAATAAATAATTTATTATTGAAAATTCTTTTATCAGGCATGCAATACTTAGTTCATGTAAGCTTCTTCCAGAAAGTAACATTCTTGACGATATAACATTAATTAATGATGAGTTCATAAATAAAGTTTTTATTCCTAAATGTTTCTTTTAATGTTTGTTTTTATTTTCTTATGATCCCAACAAATATCTCAAGATAATCAATAAAATCCCCAGAAGTGCCTGTAATGTTATTAGTCTTAACCTGGCATCTCATTTCGGTTACTTTCCCACTACCATGATGTGGCTTCCTTCTGTCTTCCTTACAAATATTTCAACGGTAATCACTCAAATGAGCTCACCTTCATAGTACCTTGCTTGGATGAATTTAAGCATACTACTAGATTGGCAAATAGATCTCATTGCTTTACTGTTGAAATAGCTAAATGTAACTGTAAGTTCCATTCTAATAGTTTATTTTCTTGAACTTGTGGAACACTCTTCTGGTTTCTTGCTTCTACATTCTTCAAAAGCTTTAATGTAATGTCAATCACCATCTTGTCTTTCTTAATCATGATTGCCTAAGTGTGTATCATGCATGGCACATAACTGACTGATTTCTCAGTAATGTCTTCTCATTCTGTAGAGTCATTGGCCATGTTTAAATGTAATTGGCAGAAATGCCCAACAAACAGAATTGACAAAGTTTGCAATGAACAATAACAAGAGAAAGAAAGAGAAGAACAAGACAATAATAATATTGAGCAAACAACATATGCAAGGTAAAATAGCAGTAATAAGTGAAGAGTTTCACAGACTAAGATGGTTTTGGCATACGAAAGGGATACAGAGAAATGGCTGAAGCATTCTGGCTTCAAAACAAGAAAGAATAGAAGTGACATATCTCATTGGGTAGGAAGAAATCCCAGCATGCATATGTGTGTTTTGTCTATAAGTTGAGGGGGGGGGGAGTTTTTTGCAGTCATTGAAACCAACACATTCTCTTTCATTTCTAGTAACCCCTTGCATCTTAGTGGCATTATTGCCTTGCTTAGAAAGTTTTGATTTAAAACAAAAAGAATCTTAAATTTATCATTATTATAAAAAGTTTTAAAAAATACTTACTTATCCTCATCACATCACAAATGACCAAAATCCAACTGTCCAATTAATACAAATATTAGTAAATAATACCAAAATATTATACAGTACTCATGCAAATTAATTATATATATGTATATAATCTTGCTTCCCTCCCACACACATACATATAAGCTTACTAACCATTGCTCCACAATAGGTTCTCTTACATAGTGTGTATTCTTTACTGCTTATCAGTAATAAAATTATTCTTGCTGCATTTCAAATCTCATTATCAGTGTGGGTGTGTATCAGTGATGAGTAGAATAATCAGTTTGTTATTTAATCTCCAACTTAATATCCTTTCATTATTATTAGAGCTTCTTTATATTAGAGTTTAGCACTTTCTTAAATTGTTTTTAGTTTTTCTTTTTCTTTTTTCCATATCCATTCAGGACATTTGGAGATAATTGTTCTCAACAACTTCCTCTCTCTTTTTTTGCTCTCAGCAATGTTTTTTTTTGTTTAATCTTCTCACCCAAAGCAAGGCAACAAAGTCACTAAGACACAAAGGATTACTGAGTGTGAAAGAATATAAGAAAAACATTATTAAGGAGTGAGAATAATAAATTAAGAAGACAGAACAGAATGATTGATATTGAATTTAAATTTTTAAAGATCAAACTTGACTGGAAAGCAAGAAGTCAGAAGAGAGTTCCACAAGCGAGA
Organism: Acanthosepion esculentum; assembly: GCA_964036315.1. NCBI lineage: Eukaryota > Metazoa > Mollusca > Cephalopoda > Sepiida > Sepiidae > Acanthosepion > Acanthosepion esculentum. The sequence continues at coordinate 72,200,602 of OZ038495.1, forward strand.
AGTGCAAGAAAAGAACTTATCTAGTCATTTCGACTGCAGAATGGTGAAATCTTGCCACCAATCTAGTACTGTGCTTAAATTTGTAAAGTCTAGGTACCATAGAGGAAAGGTCATCAGAACAATTAGCAGGAAATTCTTTATAGAAAAGGCACAGAGAAGCTACATTATGGCTTTGGGAAAGTGAATGAAGCCAAGATACCAGGTTAAGACCAATAACATTGCAGATTCTTTTTTGGATTTTATCAAAAATCTCTAAATACATACCAGCATTATCCACAAGTAGTGCTAAATAAGAACAAGATGAATTATCTGTAGATATGGACAGTTGGATGGGATCTATCTCCCTCCATGGATTAAATAAAGGATTCAGTTAGAAGGTTACCTTGATTCACAGAGGAAGGCGTAATAGCTGAAATAGATGCAAGCATTAGTCCAAATGTAAATAATGATAACTCATCCCAGAAATTCTGATAAAAAATAAGTCTAATATTATTTTGATTTTATATTGTAATTTAATAATTTATAATTATATTTCTAATTCTGGGGGTCATAAAAGGACAAAGGCATCAAATAGCAGCAGCAGTGTTCAAGTCTTAGTCTTTTACTGGTAATCCAACCAGTGGAATATAAGACAGGGAATTTCGGAAGAAGTATTTTCAGGAAAATCTACAATGGGGAGTGCCATGTAAACGTATCAGTTGAGGGCCTATGTGTATTTAATATTTAATTGTTTCCTTTTTTAATAGCCCTTTTCATTTCCTGGAGAAAGAAGTTTGCATGATCTAAAAATATTAGAAGACCTTTTTTTTTTAAATTTTAAGCATTTTTCAATTTAAAGCTTTCCTATCAGATTAACTTAGCTGTCATTTTTGTCAGGTTGAATGCGTGTTTGAAAATTTGAAAAGTAAGATAGGAAAAAAGAATGATTTTGGTCATTTCAGAAACTAAAAATTAGTTTCCATTTATTTATTAAAAAAACAAAAAAAACTATACAGCTGACAATGGCTACTTTTCTCCTGATATTAACAGTAGACTAAATTTTGAGAAATTTTTAATATCCTGAAAGATTCTTATATGGAAAGATGACTTTTTTTATATATACCATATCCTCATTACTAACTTGTTCATATTGACCCAATTAAAAGTGTTGATGGCCCAAATAAGTGAAAAAAAACTGACTGGTAATATACTCATCTCTTTTTATTTATTTGTGCCATTAACTTTTGCCTCCAGACTGGCACAGAGGGATTACAGTGACCGCAACGCTGAATAAAGACTGGAGAGTGAAAATGTTACAGGGTTAATTGCCGTTAGCAGGATCAGGTTTCTTCTTTTATGTGTCTTTTCCTTTCATGATCATGGCTCTCCACAACTTTGCTTATTTTGCCCCTTCACCATCCCTCTTTCATACTCTTCTGCTATTTATTCACTCCAACGTGTTGCACTCTGACATGGTATACTGGTTAGCAAGATTGTCTTGCTAGATCAATTATTACTGAGTAGTGATTTCAATTCTCACTGGATGCTCTATTTTTTCAGCCTTGTGCCACATCTAAGTAAATCACTATTCACTCAAAGTTGTTAAGTAGATTGCTATTTCTCTCTTGTCTTCAGTATACCTTGTAAGTATTAAATTCTCCTAGCCTTTTTCCTCATTTACTGTCCTAGAAGTTTCAGCTGACTCTGAATGTTTCCTTGTTCTTATTCCGCATAAAACAGCCTTGTTATTTACATGTACTTTCAGCTTGGCATTTCACCGCCTACTCCTTATCAGCTTTGGTTTGTCTTTAATCACCAAGTTCCAGTCTAAAGGCAAAAATCAATCCCACTGATAATCCAAAACAAGTATGAGTGTATTAAAAATCATCTCTTTCTCTTATTTGGGTCATCAATACTCTTAACTGGGGCAATGTGAACACGTTAGTACTGATTTGGTTTCACTCTGGTAGTATTGACGGTAAATATGTTTCGAACAGCCTGCTGAAGTATAGGTACAGTTATATGGGTCATTTCTTGTATGTAAAACTTTTAAAACATGCAACAAGCAAGGAAACATGCAGTTAGATTACAATGTCATTTCCTTCAAAAGATACCTATACTGATTTTATTTGTGTCATCATTTAAGAGACTTAACGATTACATGAGCTGAAATCACCAAGAGTACCAATCCACACTAAAACAAAATTATACCTCATATACATTCTTCCAATTGTTTTATATGGTTTAGATTGTGCAGCACAGCCTTAAAAACATAAGGTGTGCTAAAATCAACAAGAGTACCAATCCACACTAAAATGAAGTTATACCTTACATACATTTTTCCAGTTGCTTTATATGGTTTAGATTCTGTGCTATTTACTTACCTCCCCATGGTAATGGGATGTTACACAATGTCATTTTTAATGTGGGGTGCCCATGAGCTCAAAACTTCTTGCTCAAATTTTAAGTTAATAAGCTTTGGTCTGGTCCCTTTCAGGAAATCAGTGTGAATACTAATTCACACAGGAACAAAGATATGTCTTATATACATTCTTAAAATTGTTTTATGTGGCTTAAATTTTGTAACATTAAACCATATAGCTTTGATTTAAAACTTTTTTAAACAACAGAATGTTGGGTTGCCTCACTTCATTAGAAATGTTTATAATAAAAAAAGACTGAAATTATAATTAATAAAGTAATTAAATATTTGCTTTGTCTTTATTCATCTTGTTGCTTTTTATCACAACTTTCTTGGTAGGTTGAATGCCATCCTGTTACATTGTTAAATAACTCAAATGACCAGCACAAGTATTGAACTGATAACTTTCAGCTAATATAAACTTGTGCTTTAATAAGTTGACTTGTTCCACCTGCAGTGGAAATAGGTTCTGACCATTGAATTCTATATAAACATTTGCCACTGGGAAGACAAAAAATCTCTTTGCCTGGTGAAGTTATATCATATTAGATCAACAATCCAGCCCTTAAAATGAGTAGCAGGAAATAGGCAAAAAAAAAAGAAAAGTAATCGCTCCTAGTAAGACTTGAACTTCAAAGGTTATATGTCCTCAGAAGCTGTGAGAATAAGCAACAATATGATGACAAAAATTAAATAAAAAATTAATAATTATGAAAACTTTTTTTTTTGTAATGAGACATTATTTTTTGCTTATAGCCACTCCCCCATCACAGCGTGTCCAGTTTTTGCTTGGTGAAGGAGATGAAGTTGATGAAGAGCACAGGCCACACGACATCTTCTGTGAAATGGCTGAACTTCACTATGTCGATGGCGAGATGGAATGGAAAGAAAGTGCCAGGTAATTTTTACCTTTTTTTTTCTTTTGGTTGTGGAAAGTTTTGTTTTTGTTATTCATCCTGGGTAACTTATAAACCAAAGTTAGAGAAACTTGTGATGGCGTTTCTGAATGTACAATTGAATGGTCATTACTGTTTAGCCTTTTATCTCTCTTGTTGCTTTTGATATTAACATGCTTCATCCAATCTTTACTTCAGCTGTCCTCAGGTGAACAATTTAGACGGCAGATATCTTGTTTCAAATAACCTTCTATAATTTTGAGAAGAATCCTTATCATTCCAACAATTATTTCCTTCTATTTCCAGGTATGTAGTTCATCTGAGCACTTTCTAAGGTAGTAGCGATAGAGCAGTGAGAGGCTTGAGGGTGGAAAATAATTCTTCACCAACAAGGATTCGGAGACGCTCTATCAAGACTGAAAAGTGAGGACTGGGCAGCCCCCTCTCAAATATGGCAACAGTATTCCGGCCCCCTGGTCTGGCTCTTATAAAGGTAGAGGAGAGCACTTGAGCGGTAAAGACAGTTGGTCCAAGGAATGCCCCCTGGCGGATGCCTGTGTTGACTATCAGGGCCTTGGAGGACCATTAATAACTACCTTCAGGGATCAACCTGTTAGGAAGGATTTCATAATTGAGAAAACCCTTCCAGTGATTCCATTTTATGGAGAACTTGTGTAGCAAACTTTTGTGCCACATTTGTCAAAGGCTTTTGAGATATCTAATTTTATGGTCATCATAGTGTGTATCATCAAGGGCCTCACTAACTCTGTGTAATGGTAGGCTGTGAGCAGTGGATCAGGCTGAATAAAACCCATCCTGCTATTTGAACAAGAGGTTGTTCCTGTCTAGGTGCTTGAAGACTTTCTTGTTGATTAAAGCCTCAAAAAGCTTACTGATGATACTAAGGAAACTAATAGGTCTATACTGGGAGGGGGAGGATCACTTGCCCACATTTTTGAAGACCGGGCATATTTCTCCTTTAAGCAGCAGTTAAATAACTTTGCTAGAATTGAGGAAAATTCTAGGTTGATATTCTTAAGGATGACTGCTGGAATTTTGTCTGGTCCAGTGGCTTTTTTGTGTCAAGGCATTTGATGAGTCTAGAGACTTCTCTTACTGGATTTGAGTATTTTACTGATATTGTGCTCAGTGAGACATGGGAAGTTGAGGAGTGGATGGCCTTTGTTACCTAATGTTAAGTTTGAGGCAAAGTGCTTTACCTTATCTGTTGAGGAGGATATGATCTTGGGGCCATTTATAATAGTGGGCACATCTGCTTTACCTCTGGTTGGAGATCTTCCAGAATTTGTGAAGTACAAGTCAAATCTTTTCAAACTCTGCTTGGACAACTTGGGAATTGCTGCACTTGGCATTTTTCAAAACTCTCTTACAGTGATTGCAGATAGTTTTGAAAGAATTCAGGGCCAGACTACACCATTCAATGTGATAGAGTTGAAGCAGGGCTGATTGGTTTTTGCTGTAATATTTTGGTGGATATAAAGCACTCCATTTCAGAAAGGATCCATTCAGAGATTAGAGCAGTAGTTTTTGGTGGTAGCATGTTTGAAGAAGGTCGCAAGAGGAACCTCCATCATATAGGATTGAAAGCTGTCCCTGTCTGCCTTCACATAGTGAAAAACTGTTCTATGGAATGGTTTAATCAGAGGTTGTCATTGCTTTGGAATCAATTTGGACACTAACTAGGGAATGCTCTGACATGCCCTATGGAGGGTAAGTCTTTTGCTGAGCACATTTGTTAGAGCAGAGGATGTTAGAAAAAGGTTGAGAAAGTTTGCCTGCTGTCCCATCACAGTCATACGTGGAACTTGGGTGGGGTTCTTCAATGACCTGGGTTAGTTCATAGTCGATGGAGAAGTCTCTGCAATATCTACTTTCCTCATTGGCTTTGTTCAAGTGGACTAACCAATCTTTAGTGAACATTGAAGTTGCTGGATATGTGAAAGCTGGCTGAGGGATATTCATTGAGGATATTGTGAATCCTCTCTGCTATTCGATTGAAGATTACTGACCCTCCATCACGAGGACATAACAGAGCAAATGTCATACTACGGATAAGTGCCATGCAGAAATACATATATAGGAGATCAAGGTTCTCATTTTTTTGTCACTGCCACAGGGAAAACTGTCCTTGATGTAGCCACCAAGTCCATGGCCATGACAATTTAAGTGGTTGACATACAATCCATATGGAAAGAACAGTGGAGAGGTTAGTCTCCATTTTTCCTTTTCCATATAGATTGTCTTAATGAAGAAGGCTGTAAAATTGATTGTCTGGAATATTGCATTATTAATAAAAACAATCATTATTCTGGACAACTTTTGTAATGATAATTACTCATTAGTATTGTGATTGCTTTGTCAAAATTTTGACAGATTTTGACATCATTTAATTAAAACAGCTGTTTTTGTCATTTTGTTTGTTAGTCTGAAGACAATTCAATTAATGTGGTAATGAGTTGAATTTTAGATGAAACCTATTATTATTTAGAATTTTGGTCACTTAGTAACATAAATAATTTAAGAAAATGCTACCAGCTAGCCACTGAGACTTGAATCTGCAATCCTTACCTGAAGAGATAAATACCTTATTCATATTACATAGATTCATCACACACACACACACACACACACACACACACACACACACACACACACACACACACACACTAGATCTTTGATCTATTTATCTACACTAGAAAGACCTGTGAAAATTTCATGGTTTTCCTATTTAAATTTTCTAATGAAGCTTAATTCTTCAGTTAATGATTGAATAAGCTAATTGTGGGTTCTATGATAATAAAATATCTGTAGAAATTCCCCAGTCACATCATTAAATATTTGGATTTTAACAACTTTAACAAAATATTACAATAACAAAAAGTTATGAGTTCAATACCTGGTCACAGCAGAGGTGAACAAAAACTTGGAGAGTTGATTTACTAAAGGGAAATAACTGAATGAGATATCCAAAAGAGGCATGGGACTTGGAATTAGAACAATCTACCCCTGTGGACTAAATAAAGGGTTCAGTTTGAAATTCTAATGTATATCCTCCTGAAGAAGGGTGGAGCGCTCAATGGCCAAAACATCACAAATATGGCAATAAAGAAGAGGACAACAGTTCAAATGATGTAAATAATGTAAATAGTTACAATACTTCATCTCAGAAATGCAGACATATGAATACCTATGTCATTGACATCATCATTACATCCGTCTTGGAAGAGAAAGCAGGAACATTGTTTTATATATATATATATATATATATATATATATATATATATATATATATATATATACACACAAGTGTGGGATTGGTATATACAGAGTAAATTCCAATAACTAACAATTATTATTCTTTAAAGAGTGCTCAATACAGAGTAGAGCAGATATAATCATTTATTTATTTAAATATTATAACATAAATATGTTATAAAATCACTACAAAAATAGCCATTTTGTTTCAACACCTCTGGTGTCTTATCAAGTGATCACTTTATAAGACACCAGAGGTGTTGAAACAAAATGGCAAATTTTTGTAGTGATTTTATAACATATTTATGTTATAATATTTAAATAAATAAATGATTATATATATATATATATATATATATATATATATATATATATAGGGCATAATTTAAGAAGAGATTAAATAGATTGTGTTTCTCATTTAATCCTTGTTGTAATTTTGGGATAGTGAAATTTTGTTCTTGTTATTTATTTTTATATATTTCTCTATCACAACAGTCTTTCTGTCATAGAGAACAGTGATATATATATATATATATATATATATATATATATATATATATATATATATATATACATATATATATTTGTGCGTGTGTGTTTTAGGTGTAATTTTTAATAGTAAAAGCATTTTTTTTCCAGTTTATTATTCTTCCAGAATTAGATTTGGATGTTGTATTTTTGTCTGTATTAAATCCTTTGGAATTTTACAGAGTGCTGTTTGATTATTAATCTAGTTTCCAAAATTAGTGCAGGCTTTATTCTGTCAGTTGAGATGGTATTCTTCACCTTGTCAGAAATTTTTATGGTAATGTATTTCTAATTATGATTTGAAACCTCAAATGGACATGTGTATGGTGCTTCCAAGAAACTCTCCCTGTTTATAACCAAATATATTTACAGGTATTTAGATCTTTTGGAACATGTGAATTGGGTAAAGAATACAAATGTCCATTGGATAGTTTGTTGGTCTCAAATTTCTGCATTTCTTTAGCAACATTCTTTAATTGTGAAATTGTTATTTTTGGTTCCATTCTAAATAGGATTGACTGCAAAAACATCTCCTTCTCCAAAATTATAGGCATTGTGCATGTTGGAATTTCTTCCTTGCCAATAATATAGACCACTTTTCAATTCATCTGGCATATTCTTATTCTTTCTTGTCTTGAAATCAGAATACTGCAATCACTTGTCTCTATCCCTTTTGTATGTTAACACCATTCTTAGTTTGTGAACTTTTTGCCTTATTACTGTTGCTTGGCCTACTTTTGTCTTGCATATATATATATATATATATATATATATATATATATATATATATATATATAGTCTGCTTAGTATTATCTTTGCCTTGTTCATTTCATTCTTATTGTTTATTGAAAACTTTGTAATTTTGTTTGGCATTTCTGCCAATTACTTTTAACCACAGCCAATTATTCTACAGTTATTTCAATGTTCTTGTCTTTTCAGTGTCAATATTCAGGGAATTTTGGCATTGTCTCCTGTTACAGTATTAAATGCTAAGTAAATTGAATCATTAAGTGTTACTCTGGTTCTAGAAAGGACAATAAGTAGAACTGACAACCTTGATTCTTTCTTGATTTGCTGTTTATGTGCCTCTTAAATTCATGTATTGGTTTCTGGATACTCCTGATGAGGCAAATTTATTAGGTGTGGCTATTTTGTTCTGATATTTAACGGATTACTGTATATTTTTCTTAGTAACAGATGAAAAGTAAAAATCTAGGACTGATTGTGTCTATCCCAGTGGGATTTAAACACTTTAATCCTGAATCAACATCAGAGGAATCTTAACAGCATAATAACTCTAAAATAGTGTTCTTTTAATAATTTCCATGTCAAAGTATAAAGAACAAAGCTTCTGACTTAATTCATGGCAGTAGCAGATTTTTTGCAAACCTCTCATAATACTGCAGTCAATATAGATTTATCTTTATAAATATCATTACACCTCTTACTGATGACACTTGCTGTTAGCTTTTTCTAAACCTTTAACTATCTGCATTAATCACAATTTATTACTTTCTCTTCCACTGGGTATGGTTGGTCATCAACCCCAATAGCTTAGTTCTTGATCTTAGTCAAGGTTCTTTTATCTGTTGCCATGGCAGACATGAGAACACATTCGAAAAATTTGAACACAGTGATTCTAGTTGTCAGCCGTCATGGGATAAACATTTTGCTCAACAAATGAAGTTACTTTTAGAGGATTAATGGTTAAATTGGTAATTTTTGGCATTATATATATATATATATATATATATATATATATATATATATATATATATATATATATATATATGTGTGTGTGTGTGTGTGTGTGTGTGTGTGTGTGTGTGTGTGTGATGTACTCTCCTGTTTTTTTTTCGACATATGAGAATCCAACAACCTCATTCAGTTTTTATATTTGTGTCTTATATTACACTTCAGTCATGCTAGTGACTTGCATATAAGTCTACATATATATATATATATATATATATATATATATATATACACACACACAACTCCACACACACGCATATATATATAGTTTTAAGATATGCTATATTTAGGAGTAAAGTGCACAATATCGGGGATAGAGTGTGTGTAAATATAAAAGTGGACATTGAGGTCAAAACCAAGCGGTGGCAGTGTGTTTCATGCTTGAACGCAATCTTCAAGGATTAAAGATCTATATGGTAATATAATCATATTTCCTTATAGGAAACATTCAATATTCATTGGCCAAACAGCTAGTGTCACTGTTGGCTGAAATTTAGGAAATCTTTTTATTAAAACTATTTTTCAGAAAAATACGATTTTCAAGTTGTTATCTTTCCAGTATTGATGGGGGATTCTGTTTAGCTTTTGGTTTGAGTAGTGTGGAACATCAGCATCTTGACTATATCTTTATCTTCTCTTCAGTTTACAAGTGATAAGCATTTTATTTGTTACTTGAAAGTCTTCATGATATTTTCTTCTATTTAGTACAGTTCTTAGTTTGTGAATCTGTAGCACTCGTCTATATATATATATATATATATATATATATATATATATATATATATATATATGTCAGCACTCTCATATTGATTATGACATATGAGAATCTAACAATTCAGTTCTTAAAACTGAACTACCAGACTACCCACAAAGAATTTGATTATAGTGGTGTAGGCTAGTGTAGACATTTTGTAGAAGAATACCGGTGAACTGGTATACAGTGTTAAACAAAATATCCAAACAGCCTTCCTCCAGTTTTGAATTCACAGTTATCCTTCTCTTAGGGTAGTTGCCAACCAAGGCTAAAGCACCTAGTCTTCTCTACTATTTAACTCAAATCTAGGGATGTGAAGAAGAGATGGATTCATCCCCTTTCCAAAGGTATTTATGGGAAAGAGAAAATAACAAACTCAAATGGAATTTAAACTTGGTTTGACGACTTCTTGTTCAGAGCTGATAACCACTAAACTACCTGTACATCCCTATATAGTAAATGTATATGACAATTTGGAAATTTCTATTTTGATGTGTCTTGCTGGGAGACCAACATAATCAGAAAAAGAATCTTATTTCACAAGAACAAAATCTGTATTAGTGAGACAAGTAAAAATCAAACATTCACATTTTAACTGCATCATTAGAAATTGGATTTAAACTAATTTCAACTTTTTTTTAAAATTAAAAAGTAAAAAAATAAACAAAACAATCCCACATCACCAGAGAACATTTCTTTGTGTCATCTAATATGGAAAAAGTGTGTTATATAATGGGATTGCCACAAACTGTAAAGATGGTTAAAAATAGTAATTTCCAATCTCAGAAAGAAACAAACCATCAAGTTTTTCCCAAAGAATATCCACACCAGTTTCTTTCTTAAAATCCTCATAATCAAGCCGCATGAACAGGTGTTGCTGCACAAATAATAGTTTGGTCTGCATTCATTCTTGCCCCAATTATAAGGAGCCTCTTTTTGTCTTTGCATATCCATGTTGCAAAAACTGAAAAGAGTTTTGAAAGAAAGAAAATGAGCAATGAAAAGTGTTATCATCATTGTGTCTCATGACCAGATTTCTCATGATCGGGGCACCCTCTGCCTTGGCTGTTGATTTCAGTCTAGGAAGCCCTCCCCTAACAACCACACTGGCTGCATGCACCACTATGGAGCCCAGTCTATCCCATTAACAGGTCTTCTTTTTAATCATGTTGGGTGTCTAGTCAGCATCCTCAACAGAAAAGCCTGGTTAGGGAACTGGTTTATAGTAATGATTAATTCATTTTCCTTTTTTTAATCATTTCACTCCTAGAAAGGTGATAATGCCACTATGATGCACTGAGAAGACTTTAAAAAGGACAACAAAAGAACATCTTTCAGGAAGACAAGGCAATTGGTGTTTCATTTACATTTTTGAAAATTGTAGCTGGCAAGGAAGCAAGAAATTGGAAGAGAGTTCCAGAGGCAAGAAGTACAAGAAAAGAAAAACTATTAGAATAGAACATACGGTTACATCTGACTAGTTCAACAGTCAAATGGTGAGAATTAGTTGCCAATCTTGTAGTATGCTTAAATTCTCACAGTTGGGGCAACAATGTGGAAAGCTCATCAGATATGATAATAGTTGTAGAAAAGACAGAGAGGAGCCCTGTTACAGTGATGAGATAGATAGGAGCACCAAATATGGTATTAATATGCAAATCATGAATGAAGGGGAGATTATTTATAAATGTGCAAGATGGATTCTGACAAGAAAAATTGACACAGTGAAACAACTTTCCTAGAAGTAGACCTAGCAATTATTATATTATTGCTCCACTTCATGTCAGTGGAAAATATGAGCCCAAGAAGGCTCAAAGAGTTTCTCTACTGGAGTTTAGCATCAGCCATGCTGATGGAAAGCAGGAAAGGTTCTCTATGGTGATTAAATAAAAGTAGTTTGGTTTTGGAGGTATTAAAATTTACATTCCTTGTCACATAAGATTCTTGAAATCAGTAACACAATATTCAAATGATGTAACTCTAGCTGTGTTACTCAAAGAAAATTGATTGGCAGGTTTTTCTGTTTTGACAATTCAATAAGTTAACACCAAATGTCAATATCATGCTGTCGATTGTCAGAATTGTCTACATGTTTAGGGGGTAATTTGTATAAGTAAGTGGTATGTTCTGCATTAAATGTATTCTCTTATATCAACATCTCATCCAATATGTCTATCTTCTTTACGACCACATCACTTGAGGTCTTTCAAAAGCAGCAACAACTAAAATGGATAGCATATGTAACTCAAAGGGAAAACAATGACATAATCAAAATGCTGCCATCCCACATTTCTTCAAACACAAAATTAAAAAGGAAGCCCTCCTCTACAAAGATTGTTAACTGTAAGTGGATGTGAGAAACCTATTTTCCTGAAAAACTGTTTTAAGAGAAATATTTTATAATTTTCAGCTGGTGGTAGCACTAGCTGTTCAGTCAATAAATACGAAATATTTCTCTATAAGGAAATGGCTTATATTACTATTATCGTTAAAGGTGGGGAGAGCAGGTACTACAATTTGGTTCCAGCCTGATGGCCAGGGAGTGAAGAAAAGCATAACTGGAGTGGCACTGATTAATGAATGCTGAATGTTTTCTGATAACTGCTAGTATTACTATTACCATTAAAATATAGTGGTTTTATACTGGATCCAATTTGGTACAAAACAATTTAGATATTCACATACTCAAGGCAGAAACTACACCTCGTTGTACCCACTGCAACCAATTTCTCCCGGTCAGACATATCTTGATAGAATGTAAGAAGCACAAAAAAATATGTAGCAACTTTTACCAAGCACAAAATCTTAAGATCCTCTTCAAAAAAGTACCTACTGCCCAAATAATAGGATATCTGAAGAAAATACTTTCAACTTTTATAGAAAATAGAGCTTGGATTTTGAAACATATAACTTAAGTTTTGAAATACTCCTAAACTCTTCAGCTTGAGACATTTTGGAATATCTTGAACTATACAACTTGTGATGTTTTGGAAACAATTTTAAAACCTCACAACTACTTAAAACATTTGGAAACATTCCTGAATAAAAATCCAGTTTCAGCAATAAATGACCCACAGAGGTTTTGATATGCTAGTAAAACATTTAAAGAATCAATCAATCAATTTAGATAGTAACACTCTCATTTCTTAAAGAAATACCATGAAGGATTCTTGTGTGAATTTTCTTAGATAAGGTCTTTTAATCACTGTGTGTTAGTTTGGAAATAATAAATGAAATCTACAACAGTGAGGATATACTGGAAGATCTCAGCACATCTATCTTCATAGCAATGCTAAGAAACCAGGCGCAAACGATTGTGACCTCCACCAAACAGTCAGCCTAATGAGCCACATAACAAAACCCATCATCTGTATTCTGATGAATAGGGTATGCAGCAGAATCCGGCCAGAGATAGGACTAGGTCAGTCCGCAACAAGGAATGCGATATCCATGCTCAGAATGTTATCAGGGGGTGCAATACAAATGCAGAAAGATGCATATCTATGTTTCGTAGACTACGCAAAGGCGTTCGACAAAGTACGCCACAAGAATCTGTTGGAACTGTTCAGAAACCTTGATATATTTGGGAAAGATTTTAGAATAATCAAGAACCTCTACTGGCAGAAAACTGCCTGCATAAAGGTAAAAAAAAATGAGCTCAGCAGATATACAAATATAGAAAGTGGCATAAGGCAAGGATGTGTCTTCTCACCGGACTTATTCAACCAACACAGTGAGGCAATTCTGAAAGAACTATAAATCCTACCAGGATTCAGATCGGTGGCCACAATCTTAACACCATAATATACATAGATGACACAGTACTGATAGCAGACATGGAAAAGAAACTACAAAACCTCCTACAGAAGGTAGTGAAGGAGAGCAAGAAGAAGGGACTGAGCATAAACTACAAGAAGACAGAATGCATGGTCATCAGTAAAAGGGTGAGCCTGAAATGCAATTTACAGGTTGGGGATGCAAAAATCAAGCAGGTGCGGAAATATTTGGAAAGTGTTTTGACAGAATATGGCAAGAGTGACACTGAGATCCGAAGACGGATTGGGATGGCTAAGGATGCATTCCAAAAGCTGGGCAGAGTACTGAGCTGTTATGTGATATCTGTCCTCCTTTATGGCAGTGAATGTTGGACAGTCTCCTCAAAAGATAAGGAGAGACTCGAGGCGACGGAGATGTGGTTGTACAGAAGGATGCTGAAGATATCATGGACCGAGAGTGTGAGCAATGATGAGGTCTTGGAGAGATTGCAAACAATTGCTCATACTTAACATCAGGAAGAGGCAGCTGAAGTTTCTGGGACACATAATGAGAAAGGAGGGCCTGGAGAATCTGATACTCACAGGTCGGATAGAGGGAAAGAGAGACAAGGGAAAGGAATGGATGACATAACTAGCAGGCTTCAGCAAGTGGATGATGGAGCGAGGTCTGAGGAGGTGGCAGAGGGATGAAACTTATTGAGAGCTACAAGGGACATGATCGCCTATGTCCTGAAGGGACACTGCACATAAAAAGAAAGTGTTAGTTTGAACTAATTTCCTCTTTTTTTCTCTACACAGTTTCTTCCTCAAGTGATTAGTTTGTTCAGTAGTTTTGTTAAATTTTTCTTTTTAGTAAAAAAAGTGCATAGGATTGCATAATTATTAAAATAGAAGAAAGCATCTTTGTCGGGAAATATTGATTGGATAAATTTCAGATTAAAGCAATGAATTTGGTAGAGCACAAGCACAGTTTGGAAGATGAAAGTGGCTTCAAATTTCAGTGGAAGGCAATGAATTCAGTGGAGGAATCAGAAAACAATTCCAAAAATCACACAGACACAAGCACCAGACAAGGCATGTATGAGAATGAAGGCTCACATTCCATCATAACAAGATTCATGATTGAAATAATGGCATAGTTTCACATATGTACCCACTAAAAAACAGCATCTCAAAAAAGTGTTTTTTCTTTTGACACAGGTATTATTGTATGTTTCCAATGCTGTATAATCCATATGCTCTAAACCTCTTTTAGTGAATTTATATGGTATGGTCAAATGAATATTTATATGGTAAGGTCAAATGAATATTTATATGGTAAGGTCAAATGAATATTTATATTGTAAGGTCAAATGAATATTTATATGGTAAGGTCAAAAGAATATTTATATTGTAAGGTCAAATGAATATTTATATGGTAAGGTCAAAAGAATATTTATATGGTAAGGTCAAATGAATATTTATATGGTAAGGTCAAATGAAAAAAAATGCCTAGAAAATGCATTTTTTCAAAATGTATTATTACAGTTACAATTCATTGCATATTTAAGTGTCTTGTTAAATAGACATTTTTATAAAATTTCTTTTCATAATTGTTTATTTATAAAATGGGAAATAATAAATATTGTATTGTATTTGGTTTGTATATTTTTACAATCTTGTAAATAAAAAATTTATTAATAAAGAGTGATTAACATTTTCACAGCAATTTATTTACATAAAAAATAAGGCTCACAAAGATGTGAGATACTGGTTCAAGTTTTTTCATGTTTTCTTGAATTCGTATCTGTCTGGTGTCAGTTTAAACTGTTACATTTTTTCGCATTTATTGTCAACATTTTGCTTTAAAGTTGAATATTTTTTTTATTTCATATGAAAACTTGGAAATTTTCCAACATAATTCAGTGAAACTTTCATCTTCCAAAATTATAGTTTAGATATATGAAAAACAAAACAAAATGAGAGACATTATTTTAAAACAGTGTTTCTAGACCTTTTTACTCTTGTGCCACACTTGAAATAACTTTCATATCTCAGGGAAGCCATGCATAAAAATTCTCATATACCATTATTAATATGTATTTCCTTTCTATTTTCCTCATAGTAGACATAATATATATTTTTTCGTATAAGGAAAAAAATGACCCTACAGTTTTGTCAAATTTATTAGCTATGCAAAAACTTCATTACTCATTTATCAGACCTCACATCGAGGTTTTCATTCACACAAAAAAT
The DNA here is from genome assembly GCA_964036315.1 of Acanthosepion esculentum. Lineage (NCBI taxonomy): Eukaryota > Metazoa > Mollusca > Cephalopoda > Sepiida > Sepiidae > Acanthosepion > Acanthosepion esculentum. Next base: position 72,216,223 of record OZ038495.1, read on the forward strand.
AAACATAAATATAAAATAACCAATATCATTATAATTTATTATAATAAGCAAGGATTTTTCAACAATATTTTGTATGTGTATAGTAAAAGTAGGAATATAAAATTGAACAAAATTTACTCAAAAATGCATTAGCTTATTTATCACTGCTTATCATGGAATCTGTAGTGAATTCTTGTGGAGCCTTAGGGTTCTGGGGTATACTATTTGAGAAACACTGGTTTAGACTGATGCTATGAGGTTATGGATTCAACAACATTTAACAATTTTAGAAATTGACTTTCCAGTTTTAATTTTATTTTGTCAATATTAAAATGATTTGTTTTTTCTTTTTTGTGTTCAGATGGATTAAATTTGAAGAAGATGTGGAGGAAGGGGGTGATCGATGGTCAAAACCCCATGTGGCTACCCTATCTCTTCATTCAATATTTGAATTGCGTTGTGCCATCATGAATGGAACATGCATGTTAGATATGGATACTACAAACATGCAACAGGTTGCAGGTAAGAAAGTCTTTTCATGTGATTCCTCTTTTATGGTATTGATAAATTCAAGATTTTATATGTATTTAGAATACTTCTTTATACACTAAACTACCTGTGTAAACATGAATAAATAAATGATGTGTGTTTAACTATGTGTTTCCATACGAGGATATACATAGAAATTTTAGCTTTATATCCAACAAATAGACCAACGCACATACTGCAAAATTATCCATAAGGTGCAATCAATTTCATTTATCTGTCCTCCTATATGGGACTGAATGCTGGACAATCTTCTCCCAGAAGAAGAAACTTGAAGCAACAGAAATGTGGTTCTACAAAAGGATGCTGAGAATACTATAGACTGAACATGTGAGCAATCATGAAGTTTTAGAGAAAATAGAGACAAGATGAACACTTATATTTAACATCAAGAAGAGAGAGTTGATATTTCTAGGGAACTTAATGAGGAAAGAGGGCTTGGGAAATTTGATACTCACAGGTCAGATTGAAGGCAAGAGGGAGAGAGGAAAACATCACATAACCTACCTTGAGTAAATGGATGGCAGAGTAAGGTTTAAGAGAGATAACAAAAAGACAAAATTTATTAAGAGCTACAAAGGACAGGAAATTGTGGAGAGTCATGATCATTTACATTCTAAAGGGACACAAGCATATAGAAGAAAAAAATCATTTTTCTAACACTGAAGCAGATATTTTTATATATAAAAAGTCAGAATATAACCTTAAGCATTGAATAAATACAGGGTGTAATGGGTAAATTGTCGCCATTTTATATATATTTAATTTCATGCATGTACGTTGTTTGTTTTTGATTTTGTTGGCTGCAATGTATAATAGGGTCAGTTCGGAACCATTTGTGAGTAAATGAGCACGATGACACAATTCACACTACTAGAAATTTGAAAACAGCATGCTGTACTGCTTCACATTCACATCAGAAGCTTCAATATGAACATTTTAGAGTGTTTGGGCGTCAATCTGAGGACAGTGCTGAGAATTCGGAAAGATTTGGATGAATCTAATGCGGATTAAATTACGGCAGCTTGGAAAAATCACTCTGATCATTTTGATAAAAAAAGAACTCCCACATTTGTTGGTGAGGGCCTCAGACTCAATACAGAGACCTACATCAAGTGCTTTGAGGAGGTAGTACTGCTCTGGGTCAAGAGAGTGGCTGCTGGAAGACCCTATGTCTGACAACAGGATTCTGAACCATGTATCACAAGCAGGAGAACCCAGTTATGGCTGTCAGACAATTTCTGTGACCACATCACCTAACTCCCCAGACTACAACTCCTTGATTATTATGTGTGGGAAAAAGTTGAGTAAAAGACCAATAAAACTCCTTGTAATATCAAAGATGAAAGCTAGGATTATGACAGCATTCACCAACTTAAACAAGGAGAACGTCCAGAAGAGTTGCATGAGATTCTGAAGTTATTTAGAGGCCATGGTTGAAGCCAATGGTGATTTTATTGAATAAATTTACTCTTTAATATTTCAAGATATTTTTGTGTAATTTTGGTAAATATATCTGTTAAAATAAGATGTCAGTTTTATTTTCATTTTTACATAATTTAGATGACAATTTCTCCATGACACCCTGTACATAGATATCCCCACAGCAGATTGGTTTATGTAGCTTTGGTTAGAAACCTGTATTGGGAATTTGGATTATACCAGGTGTGTGCATGTGGTGCAGGGGACTGAAGGAAATAATTAACTGATTTGGTCTTTTACATTTTATTAATGGGTTATGAGTTATTTAAAGCCAAAACATATTTCAGATTGTAGGAGGTTGCTTACAGTACCCAGTGTTCCCAAGCGGTCCTAAGTACTGACCGGGTTTTCTTTCATTTTTTTCTTGCTCTTGTTCTTGTAGATCTAGCACTGGACAACATGGTGGCGAATAAGCAACTTGCTGAAGAAAATCGAGATAAAGTGAGGGAAACACTGCTGAGTCGTCACAGACATCAACATGAAAAACGTCATCGCAAAACTGAAGAAGGAGGAAGTAAGCTCCATCTTCCCATCATCCGCTCCTTGGCTGACATTGGAAAGAAATATTCTGAGCCAAAAAACCTCAGCCAAAACGGTATGTATATTCTTTGGTATTCTTTCCTATCATGTATTCTAGTTGGATGGTTGGAGAGAGTGTGTATTACTATAAACAGTATTTTTGATGGGTCCAAAGGCACTTTGGAAGAGCAAAAGATGCCTTCCAAAAGCCAGAATATTTTAGAAAGCAATGATTGCCTGTGTGCTGAATGGACATTACACATGTGTTTGAGTTGACAGTCATTATTTTTATTCTCTTAAACTGTGAAATTAATATCAACTGGCCTAGATCAAAAGGTCCTACTAAAGAAAAATATGCTTCCCAAATGTAATTGAACATGTATTCCTTTTTTTTTTACATCAGCAAACCATTTCTATAGTCAAGGTGCGTCCTTACTGATTAGTTGACAGGAGACTGTCATGGTAAAGCAATAGTTAATTAAATACTTGAAGAATGTACATCTTTCATTGGGACTTCTTCGAATCTATATATACTAGCTTCATTCTCATACCCAAAATGTAAACAGAAGTTTTTTAAGTTGATTTTTGTAATCAAACCATATTTATTTATAGTAATAAGAAATAATTCCCTTTAAGGAGACCCCATGCCTTGAGCCTCAAATTTACTCCCTGTATTGCACCAGTAAATACCTGATTCCTCATGCTATCCTCTACCTTTATAAGAACCAGATGAGACTGAATATGGAGTACTATTGCCATATTAGGGTGGGAACTGCTCAGACCTCACTTTCCAGTCTTGATGGAGTTTAAAAGTGTCTCCGAGCCCTTGTTGGAGAAGAATTATTTTCCATACACCAACATCTCTCTCACAGGCAGGATGTGGTGAGTCTCTCACTCCTCTATCACTGATTCCATGAAATTTGCTTGGACAAACTACATTCCTTGGTTCCACCAAAAGCCTAACCTTCATGGCTCAGACCCACCATGCTACTTACATAGTAGCAAACTATCCTCATTCCCTCCTTATTCGATCAGCGAGAAGTAAGTTCCACTCAAACAGCTTCTTCCTGCAAACCACTTCCCTGTGGAATGCTGTGAATGGTCATCATCTTCAATGTTTATTTATATCATTTTATTTATTTTTATTATTTTATTTATAATCTTATTTTTATTATTTTATTTATAATCTTATTTTTATTATTTTATTTATAATCTTATTTTTATTTATATTATTTATAATCTTATTTTTATTTATATTATTTATTTTTGATTATTATCTTATATTATTTATTAATTTTTATTCATATTATTTTCTTTACATTATTTATTATTTTAATTTTATAATTTTTTTGAAAAAATTTATGGTGCATTTTTGATATTAGAATGACATTCACACTCAGAAATATGATAATTATATATATATATATTATTTTTTTTTTTTCAATTGATGTTTAAGTGTCATTTGTATTCTCTTCCAGATGATAAAACTGGTACAAAAAGCACTCCAAATTTGGGACTGTCTCGCAATAACACATCTGGAGGCATGTCATCAATATCTCCCACCTGCAGCTCTTTACAGCCTAGTCCATCCTTCACCAATGCAGATTTAACAGAAGTCCCATCATCTCATAAGGTCAGTCTATCTATCTACATTTTTATCTCAATAACTTATTTTACATTTAGTTTTATCTCTCTTTCTCTCTTCTCTCTTTTGTTCAGTTTTATATCACTCTTTCACTATCATCATTCATCATTTTAGCTCTCATTTTTTATTTCACATTCTCCCCTTTTTCTCATTCGCTCTTACTTTATTATTTCATAATTTTTCTCTACTTTTCTCTTTCTTCTTATGTCTCACTTTTTCTCTATCACTCAGCATTCACTCATTGTCTCACTCTCTCTTTTTTCCATTATCTTTCTCCTCAGTTATACTTTGCTTTTTTCTTACCATCAATTTTTCTTTCTTTCTTCCTTTCTCTCTTAGTTACGTTCTTTCTCGTTCTCGTCTTCCTCTTACTTTCTTTTTTTTTTCTTAAAGATGGCCAAATCTTTTTAAGATGGTTTTTATTTTTGTGGTGACTGTCATCTCAAACTGCGATTACTCTTCAGCTGTCTGGCCTTCTGCCCCAACGACTGGGTCTCTCACTGCAAAGTTTCTTTTCATTATCATTCATTGGTCTAACAGTTATTGTTTGAATTTTGTTTGAAGGTTGTTTTTTAATCATTGTTTTGCATGCTTCTGTAGGCAAGTTATTTTATTTGGTTTTCATAACATTTTAATTGTGTATACTTACATATGTCGATGTAGAGTTAATGGGTATTTACATGTAAAGTTAAATCTGGAAGCCAAGTTGAAAGTTCAAGCTACATGTTTTTACTTTTGCCTTTTAGAGTGTTAGAGAATATGACAAAAAGTATTATTAAGGAGAGAGGATAATAAAAGGACAAGAATTAAGAAGACAGATGATAATTATTGAAATTGCATTTAAATTTTTAAAGATCTAAGTTGACTGGAAAGCAAGAAGTTGGAATAAAGTTCTACGAGCGAGAAGTATGATAGAAGAAACTTTTAGCATAGAACTTACGGTTCCATCTGGCAGCCATTTCGACTATACAATGATGAGACCTTCAGGCCAGTCTAGTACTGTGCTTAACTTCATAAAGTATAGGTATCATAGTAGAAAGTTTATCAGAACAATTACCCTGAAAATACTTATAGAAAAGGCACAGTTTCTCTTAGGAAGATATCTGAAAGAACTTTCTTTCATACCAGTAGAATGTGAATGGTTTACCCTAATGTATATTACATAGCAGGTTTTAGCTTTAAAAGTCTGAACTGTAGGAACCAGAGAATGTTGTTCTGCAAAACATTTTCCATGGAAATAGGCTTACTACGTTACATCTGTGGGAAAAGGATGGAAAGTAATTCTTTATTGGAAAGAAGTCTAAGAGAAGGATAACTCTGAATTCCAAACTGGAGAAGGCAACAGCAGAAACGACTTCACTATCTTTCCCAAGAATGCTTGGTAATTCCAAAGATAATAAAGAAGAGGAGCATGTGGAGGGCCATACTCACCTATATCCTGAAGGGACAGGGTATTGTTAAAAAAAAGATTTTCTTGTAATTCATGAGTAATGTGTTCTTGATTCTGTCAATATTGAAATTTGTCTGCAAGGACAACCAGCCTATCTTCAAAACAAGTTCTGTTATTCTTTTAAATGTCAATACAACATGGAATATATAAGCAGGACAATTCAACTTTTGGAAAGGAGAATTTCTCAGCATAATTTGGCATTTAGCAGGAGAGGTCAGTGGAGTGATAATTTACTTAAGTCTGTTGCTTCCAGGTCTATTGTGGAGCACCTGATAAAAAATCATCAGTGCACTGTGGCATACCAGGAGAACATGTTCTATGTTTTGTGCAGATCACATTTGGAATTTCATCTCTACTTGAGGCAATTTTCATCAAGTTTACACTGTCTTCCCTGTGTAAACTGAAGAAATGGCTGCTAGGACTTAATTTAATGCTGAGTGTGTATAAATATTCAGTGTTAGCATACTATTAATGCAGTGTATTTTTGATTTCTTTTTTTAGTCAATACATACTTTCTATTTTATTATCCTTGATCCAGTTGTGATAAGTTAGGAGCAAAACTTGTTAATGCCCAATATTTTTCTCTCTGGTATTAAATATTAGGTCCTACTTTTTCTCTTAGTTTTAACTTTAAACCTGTGTATGAATATAGCAATATAAAGGGTGAGGTAAATGGTGTGCACCATAGGGATAATTTATTAAAAAGTATAATTACACATGAAAATTTTATTTACTAATTATTTAATTGTTTTATATGCTGTTCAAAATGTCCCCCTTCTTTTTGAAAACACATTTCAATTCTGCTTGATTCATTAACATGTCAGAGAGTTTCCTGCTTCCCCCCATACATGAACACCAAGGTAACTAATTCAGCCTTTGTTAGTTTTTTAGTCATCTTACCTCAGCAAAATTGTTTCTGTAAAATAAGAAAGTATCAAAACAAATTAGACATTTAAAACATGCATGTCTTCTGCCTGCACAATACAACTTATTTTGATCTGTTGTAGGATATTGTTTGTTTTTATCTGTACTCTAGAGTTTCCTGTCATAGGAAAAATGTCAGTGTCCATGAGAAATTGACGTCAATGTCTTTAGAGACATTTATTTCCAGTAAATGGCAATTTCTTATTTTTTCCACTGTCGGTCAGTATAGCAAGGCAACAATGCAACAGTGAAAATGTTAGTACCAGATTTTTATTTTTATTATGATTGTTAATGGGTTAAGGAAATGTTAGCATATTTTATAGAACTCCTTCTCTATTAATTCTGACAATAAATTGGATTTCATGGGAATGTTGTATAGAGAATTATATTTGGTTAATATTATATAAACTTTCTTATGCTTTTTATAATTTATTCATATTCCTGTCCTGTTTTTGATGAACTGCTTCATTTCTCTCTACAATCTGATCAATATTTTACCTCATAACCTTCCCTCTTTTTTCCTCTCTCTCTTCTATTCCATTTCTTCTTTCTCACCCTTCATGTTTGTTTCTTTTCTTCTCCCCCACCTCTCCAACTACACACACACTTTGGATTAGAATCAATTTTCTTGGCTCTGGTTTTGTCTTTTACTTTCTATTTCGTTTTTTTTTTTTCCTGTTATCAAGTGACTTCAGAAATTTGAACCCAGACACAAATGGAGATGATTCTTTGATCCAATTTTTCAGGAATTATTCTGCTGCCAGTCAATATTAAAGCAAATCTTTAGTTCTTTTTATAAAAGAAGCTAGACTATCCAGCTATGATTAAATTCCTATAGAATTTTTTCCCATATTAAAAAAAAACAATATAATAATGATTGTGTGATATTTTTTTTTAAATAATGTTTGTTAGATATTGACTAAAAAAAGCTACTGAAATTATTTCATTAAAAATAGCAATTATTTTTTAGCAAATGTAAAATATTCCCGTCTGAGTTTCTGGGATGAGAAGTTATTATTTACATGTTTCCGTTTGTGGGCACAACAGTGTGTGTAAATAAAGTAAAAAAATATTTCTCATATGTTGGATTTTTTACTATTTGCTATAATTATTTATAATTATTTGAAACTGTCTAACACTCCTGTTTTACTTGCAGATGTGTGGATCGGTAAATCAATGGGTGATGAACTTTGCATATGATAAGCAGATATAGTTATACATATTTCTTTTAATTATACAAATATATATCTATATGATCTCAACAGCGAAACTGGTGGAAGAGGGCAGTTCTAGTCAGGCTAGCATAGCCTAGGCAGATCTTGACAGACCAAGTATCCAACAGCTTGATGCAACCAGGTTTGTTAGATCTTACATGCCCGTTGAGTTGCAAGAGAGATGCTTCTGGTCAAGTTTGTTAGGTTCTCCATCACAGAGTTTTCCTCCAAAATCAAATTCACGCAAATGGCCTTGTTAAACACTCTCTGATTTTCAGCCATCTCCGCTGCTAACATTAGCAGGGAGAAAAGGAATAGGGAGTGAGGATGTCAATCCTGGTGCTCAAATGGAAGTGGAAGCCTCTAACAATGATTTATGTTCATGTAAATATGTATTGCTGAAAACAACAGACATTTTGTGTATATTATATTTAATGATCTTTTTTTCTAATGTATGAATATCCTTTTGCAAGTGTGGTGGTTGTTGTGTGTGGATAAACTGGTGAAAATTCATGTTGTGTTTTCCCAACTTTTAACTTACATAAGTCATCAAGGAAGGGGGTGAAAACAGAAGATTGTATTTTAACTCAATTGTATTGTTATTTTTTTTCAAAACTAATTCAAATGCAGCTTAATGCAACAGTTTATTCATTTTTTTATTATTTTTGCCATCTGTCAGTATGGCTGATGCTATCCTCCAGGAGAGTGGCTCAAATTACCATTTTCCACTGACATGAAGTGGAAAGATGTTGAATCAATTACTAGGTCTGCTGCTCAGGAAGTCAATTCACTGTGTTGTGCTTGAGAATTTTTCTCTCCAGAACCTATCCGACATAGTTATAAGTCAAATATTTGCCCTTTTTGATTTGAATATTGCTGTCACATCTGATCTGGTGCTCCTGCTATATATTCTGAAAAGATTCTTGATAAAATTCAAAGAAGAATATGCACTGTTATTGGTCCTGACCTGGTATCTTGGCTTCAGTCACTTTCCCACCACCATAACAAAGCTTCCCTATGCATTTTCTATAAATACTTTCGTAGTAATTGTTCTGATGAACTTTCCTCTATGGCACCTAGACTTTCTAAATTTAAGCACACTACTAGAGTGACAGAAAGGTCTCTTCATTTTCAGAGTTGGCTGCTAGATGTAACCATAAGTTCTAGGCTGATATTTTCTTCTATCACACTCTTCCAGCTTCCCAGTCAACATTGATGTACAAAAATGTATATGCCATGTCAGTCATTATCTTCTGTCTTTTTAATACATGTTCTTTTATTGTTCTCTCTCCTTAAAAGTGGTTTTTATTATATCCGCTAACACTCTGTAACCTCTTGCATCCTACTGGCTTTATTGCTTTGCTTGAGGTGAAATAAAAAAAATCTCTTCATAAGAAGAAACTGAACTGGAAAAAAAAATTTCTGGAATATAAAAATATTTTGGATTTATACTTTGTCAGCTTTCTTCTTTTCCTTCCTTTTTTTTTTGGTGGACAACTTGATCTTTTTTTTTCTTTTTCAAGACCACATTTTCACCCCCCCCCCTCAAAGCTTCACATCATCCCTGCAGGATGTAACCAATAACTAAACCAACCAATTTTCCTACCATTCACATGTAATAGCTTTCTCTGTCATTCAATCACATGAAGTCTACAGATCATCATTGACTTATGACTGTTTGACTTTAGAACCATGACCATGAATTGGTATGTATGGCCATCTTGCTTACAATTGTTCTGTATCCGTCAGCATGAGTGTTTTCCGGCTCGGTGTGCATCAGTTTACATCCTAGTTCCCTGCAGTGCTAGCATTCTGGCGGAAACCTCAGGCTCAATGTTAGGGCAACTTCGGTACAACACACTTTCCCCTCTTGAATCCGTTTATGTCTTTGAAATTTTTCTTAAAAAAAAAACCCAAGATGTCTACCAAGAGGAAACTTTGTTTTGCATTTGTATCGATTTTGTAACTAAAATGTTTTCTGTTTTTTTGCACCTGTATTTTGTTTTTTTGTATGTTTAGTAAATATTAAATCAACTGTATTGTAATATGCAGTGTTTGATTTAAACCTGACAAATGTAAACATATACGTAAAAATTATACAAATTGGTATCAAATGTAAAGAAACCATAAAAATGATATAAAATACATTATTGCCTATAAAAGATTGCAAAATCAGATCCATTTATGGATGAGAGGTCATAACCAGTTGCGGTTGTATGTTGACAATGACCTGTATTTTTATTGTTTTTTATCTATCATGGTTTATGTTGACTTTGTAATTCTTCAGTTTTCTTTCTATTTTCTTTCTTTCTAGATCAACATCCACTTTATGAAGAAAATTCCACAAGGAGCTGAATCCGCCAATATTTTGGTTGGAGAAGTGGATTACTTAAACCACCAAGTTACTGGCTTCATCCGGTTAAACAAAGCCCTGATCCTAGGTGATTTGACAGAGGTTCCTGTGCCAACCAAGTTTATTTTCTTTCTTTTGGGCCCCTTGGGAAACAGCAACAGATATCATGAGATTGGTCGTTCCATTGCTACACTCATGTCAGATGAGGTAGGCAGCAACACAGAAATATTTTTAGTTCCTATTTTTATAAAGAATTTTTTTCTTATTACAAAATAATGGCAAAGATAATATTAACTGTTTCCTTATAAGGAAACATTCAGCATTTATTTACTGAACAGTTAGTACTACTTTCAGTTGAAATTTATAAAATCTTAATCTTAAAACAACTTTTCAGGAAGATAAGCTGACAGCTTTTTCTTTATGACGACTAACAGCATGTACACATAGTCTGTAGTGACAGTTTCTGCACTATCTTAGTTCTTAAAAAATGGGAATGAAAATATTAGCAGTTTCCCTATAAGGAAACATTGACTGAGAATTTTGTATGGCTGTTGGTTGAAATTTCTAAAATCTGTCTCTTAAAACAATTTTTCAAGAAAATCAGTTTAAGTTCATTAGCTGTTATTGCCCTTTCCAGAATTGATGGGAATTCCCTTCTTAACCATTTTTTGAAGTAGTGTTCAATACCAACATCTTGATTATACCATTATTCCATTTTCATCATGAACTTTATTAAAAAACTTTATTAGATAATTTTTTCCTAAACTGTAAGCATGTATATTCAAATACCATTTAACACTAAACTCTTGTAGATTAAGGATTTATAGAAATATGTGTAGACTAACTCGGTCACCCATCAGGATTCACCCACAGTGATTCCAGTTTGTTCATATATTAGGTGATGCAAGTGCTACTCTATGCAGTTTTCATCTTACTTGGAATAATTAGGTTTTATCCATTGTCCAGGATGAAGGATATTTTGAAGGACATCATTGGAGTTCATTGTCACAAATTTGGTCTGTTATATATTGCCATTGACTACATCCAACATCCTGCTGACAATGTCTTCATCATATCCCTAGATGGAGTAACTATGGGTTCTATGTTTTGCCAACGTGCAACCCATAATTTGGTTAAATAATTTTTTTTCAGTTTCAAAAGCACATTCCAAGGCAGTGGATTATGTCATACATAAATGCACTGTAGAAACAAAATGCTATCCGTGAAGATCCTTACATGTTCAAAGGTATCTCTGTTGGATTCATTAGAGCGAAAGTTGTCATGACTATTTTGCTAATTAGAATGGTGGGAGTCTAGTTCATAAACTACTAAAGACTCAATTTGGTTTTTGTTCACCCAAAGAATGCAATAATGGTATATATGTCATCAAGTAACTCCAGAAAATCTCATACATATGAATAGAACATTTTAGATCAATGATTATGAATAATTTTGGACAAATGAAAAATATATATTGTCTTAGTGAGGACAATTCTTCTTCAAACCTCAGTGGACTGATACAAAAACATCATAAAGAAGTATATCAGTTAAGAGAAAACACATCGTCACTTGAAGATTTTCAACTACTAAAATTGATAGCAAATATAACTCAACAAGAAAATAATGACATAATCAAGATGTTAACGTCTCACACTACTTCAAACAAAAGTTTTTAAAGGAAACCCCCATTAATATAAATCTCTTTTAATGATGGACCAAATATTTTCAATCAATTAATATCTAGAGAGGATGGAGCTCATTCCATTAATTTTGTTTCTTTCAAACTTTTTTATCGTTTTTATAATTAAGGAAGGTAATCGTCATTTTCTGGTGGTTTCTGCACGAATAAAAAAAAAGAAAACTTTTAGTAAATCACCTCCATTATTACTCAAATACAAAAATTTTTGAATTTATAATTTATTATCTGCTTTTTTTTTCCCTACCCTGTTTTTGGTGTACTAGTTGAATAAAATATATATATATATATATATATATATATATATAAACACTCACACAAACATATGTGTGTGTATATATATATATATATATATATATATATATATATATATAAACACTCACACAAACATATGTGTGTGTATATATATATATATATATATATATATATATATATATATATATATATATAGTAATAGAGACATGTACACATATTTTATCTCATATATTTATACTCAATACCAAAAGTTTGATGTATATTTTTCTCTTTGTAGGTGTTCCATGATGTAGCTTACAAAGCAAGGAATCGTGATGATTTATTGGCAGGAATTGATGAATTCTTAGACCAAGTCTTCATTCTACCACCAGGTGAATGGGACCCCAGCATTAGAATTGAGCCCCCAAAAAGCGTACCATCACAAGTAAGCTTTTCAAAACTGTGTTTTCTAATTTCCAAATGCTTCAGTTTCCTGTTCTTTTCTTATTTGACAACACTATCTTATATATATATTTATGTGTGTATGTATGTGTGTATATATATATATATATATACATATATATATATATATATATATATATATATATATATATATATATATATATATATATATATGTATGTATATATATATATGGGAAAACAATGTATAAATTTTTATATATCAAGAACACTTTGACATTCTAACTTCTCAGCATTCTCTTCCCTTCTAGCACGTGTGTTGTTGCATCAATGTAAAAGTTTGATAAAGTCTTAAACAATAGAATGTATCACATGAAAACTTATATAATGTTTGGCTGCTCATTCCCAAGTGCACTCAGTCAATTTCAATCTTTAAAAATTTAAAGTGTCAATTGTTATCTTCTGTTTTCTTAATTCTTCTTCTTTTATTCTCCTCTCACCTTAATGGTTTTTTCTTTAACACTCAGTAAAACCTTGTATTTTAATGGCTTTATTGCCTTGCTTGGGGTGAAATGATTAAAAAAAATGTATAGTCTTCAAATTTGGTATGTAATATTTCTTGGTTCCATGTAAACATTTTCTTTAACCTTGGGAAAGGAAGGTTCTGTGAGTTTTGTTATATGCGGAAAATAGTAAGAATTATTGTTTTTAACCATTCATTCAGTATAAGGTAATTTCACATGACAATTCAACCTGCCAAATATATTTTCTCCTTTTCTTTGTAAAATTACCAGAGAAAAAAAGAAAGCCGTTTTGTTTTTTCTGTTTTACAATGCATATGAATAATGAAAGAAAGAAATTGTTTAATGGGCAACAGCAATTATTAAATAGACATCTTCCATTTTGGGATTAGAAATTATATGGGTCAGCTTTTCAGGAATATATATATAAACAGCAATTTTCCCATAACTTGACTCTGATGAAAATATTAATGTGAAAGAATTGTTCTCCAATCCAAGTTTTGAACGTTGGCATTGTGTAGACATTGGTTAGTTGTTTTTATATGCCTTAACACTTTAAATTTGAAACATTTTGGATTGTAAGAATAATTATTTTCTTACAAGTAAATTTTACATTAACAATTTATTGAGAATAACAATGATTTTTCCAAATAAAATTCCTATTATATAACCCATAGCTGGAGAGGGAGAAGATGGATTCATATATATATATATATATATATATATATATATATATATATATATATATATATATATATATATACATACATACATACATACATACACACACACAAAAAAATTGAAATATAATTCTAATATAGGTTATTTTGTTGTATATGGTGCTCACTATCCTGAGGATAGAGCCACGTGTAATGTAATGTCTTTTTAGATTGTATTAAATATGTGACACGAATACACCTAACTTAAAGTTCCATGGAGCATGTGATATGATCTCTCTGTGCTTCAACAGAACTGATTTTAGCTTCTGTCAGTCAGTTCTGTTGCAGCACAGAGGGATAGTATAGCGTGCTTGATCACTGAAAGTTTTAATCATGAATATGCTTGTCATGTTTTAATAAGATCTAAGCAATGTAACGTTACACGTGCATATATTCAACACAATTTGAATAAAACTGAAATGGACATCTGTGTCACATGGGTTAATTTTCCCTGTCTGCAGCAACCTCCGAGTAACAGAAAAAGAATATAAGCTGGCCCTTTGAAGTCAATTTTACAACTTCTTTTGTATTTAAACAATATATTGTTTAATAAATGTATTATTTCAAAATGAACAAACAATTTAGATTTGAAATTTGATTATTTTACTGTCAGCAATTTAACAGGTACTGAACTAGTATATAATTAAATCTCTCATTTGAAAATCCTTTTTCACTGTTATTGTTTGACATTTTAAATCTTTATTTGGTGTGTGGGTCTTCTCTGCGCAAGAACAGAAAAAAAGAGTGCTTACCATTCTTGTTGTTGCTTACAGGAGGGCCGTAAAACCCCAGGATCTGGTGGTCATCTTCCTAATGGAAAAGCTATTGTAGAAGAAGATGAAGATGAACATAGTGATGAAACATTGGTGCGAACTGGAAGGTAATATTCATATAGTATTTCATAATTCTGTTCCAAACATATGTGGCCATTTAACATCAATGAAGAATGGACAATGCCATTTTAGGCTCATTCAAATTATTTCAGTTGGTACTTCACATCCTTACACCAATATCTCTTTCATTTTTTAAAAGATTATACAGTCCTTTTTTAAAGTGTCTTGATAAGGAACGATATTATGTTGAAAAATTTATCTATGAATTTTTAAAGTACCTTATTTATACATTATATTGAAGTACCTTATATACATACTGGATGTCATAATTGCTACAGAGAGAGAGAGAAAAAATATAAAACCAATAAGGAGGAGAGAGTATAGAGAGACAAGATAAACAGCATTCTACACAGGTGGGCACATGTGCATGCATGTGTACACACTATGGAAAAAAAAATCTACCTTGCACTAATGAAAAGTGCATAAAAGAAAAACGAGAAAATAAACAGTCAATTGCTGATATAGTCTAGGGAGTAGACAGAGTGATTGCTCGTGGGTTTGTCTAAGAAGCTCTAGAGTTGGGATGCTGAAGGTAACACCAATCAGCTAAGTGACAAACTTTATATTTGGATTAATTATATACATATATATAATAATGGTTGGTTACTAGCTTCTGAGCACACCCATTTTTCTATGGCAGCCACCCAATCCCTTTTGCAGACACCTTCTCAGGCAATTTTGCCTTTATTTAACATCCACTGTGACTCATAGCGCAGTTAAGCTGAGTGAACCTTAATTACAGTTACTGGGAGTGAGCACATCAGCAGTTTGAACAAGGCCCATATGCTCAAACCCTCAGTCACAATGACTTGTGACTTTTTGCCAACATAACTATTGATTATTGATGGTTTCCAAACAGTTCCATCTACTCAGTTTCATTCACAAGGCTTGAGTAAACCTTTGGCATTGTTTTCAAGCACTTTCCAATCGTACTACAAGCTGCGATTACCTTCTCAGGCTGATGACATCAAGAACACATCACCCTGCCAAATTGACCATGCTGAAATTTGAACCTGACTCCTCGGGTCAGAAAGTGAATGTTCTAACAGCTGGGCCACACACACACACACACACACACACACATATATTATTTTAAACGCAAAAGTTTTAAAAAGTTCTCTGAGACGTTTTCATATAGAGAAAAACATGCGATGATGGCCTAAATCAGTCGGGTTTTGATCCCGGCTTGAAGCAATTGGACATCTAGCTACACTGAGGAGCTGTGAAACAGTCTGTCTGTGGATTATTTATATATATATATATATATATATATATATATATATATATATATATATATATATATATAAACCCAATCTTATTTGACAAACTTCTACTATGATGAAGTTGGCAATGGAAAGTGCTTAATACAAAGTAGAGCCTATAAAACAAGATAAATGAAGAAAAGAAAATACAACCAAAGCAACTCCAATTTCACCCTAAAAAATGGAGGATCTTCAGGCCAGGTTCAATCTTTATGTTGCTCATGGTTCATGCCTTTAATATGGAGAACTCATAGTTTTTATTTTTCATTTTATATATATATATATATATATATATATATATATATATATATATATATATATGGAGACAGAGAGAGAGAGATAGAGAGATATGCACACACACACACATACTGACAGAAAATAAATTAAATCCTTCTGAATGTAAGATTTAATTTCTTCAAGATTAAATGTACAGCTGATATAAGCTGTGGATCAAAGTGAATGATCCCATATTAGCATAATTCTCATGACAGTGTGTAATCATGGGGATTGCTGCACAGCTGAGCACTTGTCCAGTTCCCTTCACATATCAGTGTTAAAGGCCAGAGAGCTATTCATTCATGCTTAGCTTGTCTTGGGAAAGTAGAAATATTGGAACCCATCCCTCCCAAGGTCAAGTCACAGCTCATGCCCTCCAACTTGAGTGCTTACCTTGATCTTAGACATGTGGCTGTTGATTCCATTGGGGAAATCCTCTGCTATGACTGTTAACTTCAGTCTAGACAGCTCTCTGCCCAGTCATGCCATATCATCACCACACCAGCTGCATATAGAGCCAAGTCTACCCCATTGTGCTAGATAGTTGTTGACCATAAAAGAATGCTCAATTTACCCTTTGACAGGCCTTGCCTTTTAATTCTACTGGGTGTCTAATCATCATCCCCACCAGAAAAACCTGGTGGAGGAAGTAGTTTAATCACTGCTGACCTGAGCATGTGGCAGGTAGTACTGAGTTACATGACATTACTAGTGGCATGTCCTGATCACACAGATCATTATATGCACAGGATCCAAAATAAGGAACGTATCACCAGTACTCAGATTCTCAAACTTCTTCCTTGGGCATTGACACAAGCCTGTACTCTCATATACATATGATTGTGCAGATGGCATATTCTATTCTGCAATACAT
Organism: Acanthosepion esculentum; assembly: GCA_964036315.1. NCBI lineage: Eukaryota > Metazoa > Mollusca > Cephalopoda > Sepiida > Sepiidae > Acanthosepion > Acanthosepion esculentum. The sequence continues at coordinate 72,233,230 of OZ038495.1, forward strand.
ACATGGACTAACTGAACAGTATGGATTCAATAGTGAGTGACAGGCAGTAAAATTGTCAAATATCTTGTTACCCAAATACCTACATTGTAGTTGTTTGTTTAATAAGTTGGTAACTTCAATCAATTTGTCAATGAAGGCATGTGCTTGTCTCCCACAGAATCAATTCCCATGCTTCGGTTCCCAGATTAAGACTGAATAATTTCATTCTTACTTCTCCACTCAGCAATTGTAGTTATCAGCTTTGCGTAGTTGCCATAGAACATTTGGTTACTGAGCCTCTTAATTTTGTTCCTGAGGGAATTCTTGCAGCATCAAGTGTAAAATGATCCAGCTTGTCAATTGCTTCTTTCTCTCCAGGTAGTCGTAAACTCATTGCAATGGAGATACACTAAGCTTATTTGTAAATGCAATAGAGCAGGCATACCAGGGTCTGTCTGCAGGGAACCAGAGATTTTGTGCAATTCTTTACATTAAAACAGATGGAATCTATCTTTATTTTATTTTCATTAATTCCACTTACAAACTTACTGTTCATAAAAAATATTGCCATCATCAGTTCAACCCAGAGTTCTCTCCTTTTCAATCTGAATAATTTTCCTTGCAGCCATTCATGGATGGAATCCAATATAGAACCTTGCGTCTTGAGAATCTCTATCCTAAATAATAGGTTTATGCTGGTCATCCACAAGATCATTTCCCTTGCTTCCCAGTTCCCAGTGTAAAACTTTCTGAATGATTTTATTCTTGCTTCTCCAACAATGGCCACTGAATCTTAGTCTCCTCTCAGCAACTGTAGTTGTCAGCTTTGGCAAGTCAGCATAAAACATTTGATTACTCAGCCTCTTAGTAGAAGTCCTGTCAAGTTTCTTGTCTGTAGCATACAAAAGTGGGGTGCAGAGGGTGCGACAGCCCCAGGCATCCATATCAGGAGATCCTCCTATCAAAGAATGAAATATAAATTTAATTTTTTTTAATTTAAATTTACCCATATAGAAGGACTGTTTCCACTTTTGCTCTGAAAAATGCAACCTGATTTCCATGCTGTGTCCATCTTGTATAATACTTGTTCATAAAATAATCTTGTCATCAATTCAAACTAGAGTTCTCTCCCTTTTGATCTAAATAATTGATAAAGTTAGAACTATATGCTAATAATTTCATTTGTTGACTCTGGACGTGGATGATCATGGCCCTCTACAACTTTCTATCATTTGTAGCTCTTAGCAATATCTTTTTTACTATTCTTCCCAATCCTAGTTATACCATCCATTTAAACAAATTAATTAGATAGGTTACTTGCACTTTCTCCCTGTACTACTTGCCTTCAGTATATTTTGTGAGTGTCAAGTTTTCCAAGTCTTTTTTCTGGAACACATACATTATGTTCCCTAGAAATTTCAACTGTCTCTTTCTGACTAAATACAAATGTCCATTTTGCTTCTATTTTCTTTAAAAATTCCTTATTACTCTCATGTTCAGTCCATGGATTTCTCAGCATCCTTCTGTAGAACCACATTTGTTTCTTCAAGTCACATCATCAGTGAGGAGTTGGGGCAGCATTCACTGCCATATAGGAGGATTGATGTTTCTGATATTTTCCTGTTTCATAATACTTTGCTTAGGTTTTTTGGAAGATGTCTCCTGGTATTCCAATGCACTCTTTAAATTTTAGTGTCATATTTACACTTTTTTCCTAAATCAATTCCAAGATATTTAAATTTAAAATTAAAGAAATACGTGTTAAAAATTATTAATAATTTCTAAACAATATTAGTTTTTAAATATTTTCATTATCGATTTTCACTAATTTTCTGTTTTTATCATTACCATTGTTTTTACATAAACTATAAAATAGAAAAAACATTTAAAATGCAAAAGAAAAATTAGTTTTGGTTTTATCAATAATGTAAGCTTTATTTTCTACATCCAGCTTATTGTTTCTGTTTTTAATTATGAGTTTTTGTTTCTTTTTTGCTAGGTTATTTGGTGGTTTGATTTCAGATATCAAACGAAAAGCTCCATTCTACCTAAGTGACATTACAGATGCCATCCATGTACAGTCTTTGGCATCTTTTGTTTTCTTATACTTTGCCTGCCTCACTCCGATCATCACTTTTGGTGGTTTGCTTGGAGATGCAACTGAGCAAAATATGGTTTGTATTCTGCTGTTTATCAAAAACAAATTCAAAAGTTTCTTTTTGCTTTTGAGTAAAAAAAACAAAGTGATATATAAAAGGTCAGTCTAGAAAGTAATTAAACCATTTAATCTTTTAGAAATTTGTCCACACCTTACATCAGTAGAACAAAACAGCTCAGCTCATATCAATAGCATAATCATTTTACTGTTGGTCTTTTCATATCTATACAAGTGACAACAGAATACCTAAGGTCCTCATGTATAGACAGGTCGTCAGTGGACAAAGGATTGTTGGGCAGCTGTGGCTCAGGTATAAAGACAAGCTAAAGAGTAAGCTCTCACCCGTCAATGTGTCTTATACTGACTTTGAACGAGAGTTGCTCTGGATAGAAATATTTGTGCCAGAGTGGCATCAGAAATTTCAAAATCAGTTCTATTGACCACAGCTAAGAGACAAAAAACAGCAAAAAGCGTCAGCAAATATTCCTGTTGCTATGCCTTGAGATCCTCACTGTTGCACAATATGTGGACTTGTATGCAGGTCACTAACAGGACTGAAGTGTCATATATGACACAAACATAAAAACTAAATAAGGTTGTTGACTCCTCATATGTCTAAATCACCGGGAACACCTATCATCATATTACTAACAAATGGCATTTAATTTGCATTACAATTTTTAAAAGTATATTTTAACCCAACAAAAATGCATAGTTCCCTGGGATGTTTATACAGCCTAATGCAAAAATGATTATAGTGTTACAATTATGTAAAATATTGTCATATTTCTGAAAAAAAATAACATAACAGGCGTTCTCCCTTACAATAGACATTAAATCAAAACTTGAATTGAAGACATAATTTATAATAAAACTGTTGCATCAACATATGTTGTGTAACTGCAGGTGAAAGCAATTATTATGTCCTAGTTGCTTATGTCTAGAAAGTATGAATAATGCTTACTATTTCCTTCAAACTTTGCTTTTGTGACCAACATCATGATATTTCTGAAATTTACCTATTCCCACTGGCAAAACTGGCGAATATGAACATTCTTGTTCATGCAAAGTCAGAGCAAAATGATATATGATTCAAAAGTAGCATTTACTTATTCTATTATTACACAAGATAGATGACAAAAAGATTTAGGAGTAGTTTTTCACGATAGTCTCCCATCATATTATACGATCCTTGCAGGTGGCATTCAAAGTCCAGTATATCCTAGTGGAAGTGCTTGCCTTACTCCTCTGAGTAGGCCACCATGTTTCACTTGAATTTATCAAGATGAGCATCAAGGATAAGGACTTTGAGGGACATCTTGCAGCTCATTTTGCCACTACTACTGCTGACCAGACAACATGTGGTCTGTTTTTATATCTGTGTCTGGCTGTCTAGACATGAAGACCTTTTTGTGTGTGGATGGTCTGCCTGGGTGTTTGCTTGTTGTTATCAGTTAATGCTGCTTGTTAGTTATGATGATTGCATAAAAATGGTATGATTCATGTGCATGCTTACCCAAGGTGTTCCCAAAAGGGGAAATGCTGAGGAGTCTTCAGCAAATTTCTCACAGTATTGTCGGTTAACCAACATTATGCTTCAATCTTTAGTCGCTAGCAAAATGTGGGTAACACTGAAAAATACTTTTAATGAGGTTTTGTTTTGTTAAATTAGCAATAATGTCCCTAGAAATTCATTAACAGCTATCACATTTGTTTATTATTTAATTACATTGCATAAGAAATAAGTTAATTATTGGTGTCAACTAATTCTAATTTTTTTTTATACTAAAAGCATTATGTGACAACAATGTTAAAAATATGTTATTATTTGACAGCATTTAATCTGAAATAGTTCAATTATGCTTCTTTATAATTATTCCATTATAAAAAATATTTGTGTAAAAATGTTGAGTAATAATTAAAATGTATTAAATATTTGAGAAACAATAGGATTTATTGGAAACATTCACTCAGTTGATTTTTATTAAAAATGCCTTTTATGACGGGAAAATTATAAAAATACGGAACTGGACAATTTTAGATTAAAAGTTTCTTGCTGATATTTGCATGGAACTTTTTTAAGAAACTACAATTAGAGACTAATGTATTGGTTCTGTTATCTTTTCTGAAAGAATTGCTTTATCTTTTTTTCTTCAGGCTGCCTTTGAGAGTATTCTTGCAGGTGCCATTTGTGGCATTGTGTATTCACTGCTTGCAGGACAACCCCTTACCATTCTGGGGAGTACAGGTCCTGTTCTAGTATTTGAGACGATTCTCTATAATTTCTGTCAGTAAGTACTCAAAAACAATCTTTTACTAATTCTTGGATGATTATTTATGCTTTTAGACTAGAACAAACAATTAACATCTTCAGTGACGACAGGTAGGAATTCGCAGAAGCATGTATTGGTCAAAAATAGAACAACAGAGATTCTGCAGAGACTAAATAGTATTGGGCAAAGGTTAATTTTGGGCCAGATAAAAAAACGCTTTGTCAAAAGGACATTTTACTCTTGGCACGGCTATTACTATCTACTCCCTTCGTAATTGTTATTGTTTTAAAAAAATAATTCACGGTATTTACATTGTTCGGACTATTGTCCTCATCTTTGTTGTCATATTCGCAACGTTTCAGCTGTTGTACACTGCGGCCTTCTTCAGGTGATATACATTAGAATTTAAAACCAAACCCTTTATTTCCTCCACTGGGGTAGATTGTCCTCATTCCACATGCCATGCCTCTTATGGATGTTTTAGTTATTTCCCTTTAGTAACTCAACTCTCCGAGTATTTGTTCACCTCTGCTGTGGCCAAAGTCATTGGATTACCAATGGTTTTATCCACTGGGCCATGTATTCCAATCACCTGAAGAAAGTGAGAGCATACAATGGCCAAAACTTTGTGAATATGACAACAGAGATGAGGACAATAATCCAAACAATGTAAAGACTAAATACTTACAATACCTCATCTGAGAAATGTAGACAGATTTTAAAAAGCTATTTTAAAATTTTAATACTGCCATAACCTATGAAACTAAACTGATGCATATTTTCTCACTGTAATTAATCATAACTACCTCAGATCACATCTTGTCTTAATTTTCCACAAGAGTTTCAGTTTGCTATTATTATACATTCATCATAATGTGGTCAATTATATTTTCAAAATCCATGATTGAACTCTCCTTCTAAAATTATAACAAATAATTTTTATAATTTTTTTATTTACCAGGGTCTCATATAATTTCACTATAGTAGTAGTAATTCCTTAAATACCCAGGAAAAATTACAGATATTCTATAATTATGCATAAAGAAAACATTGTTCACTCAATGAATAGTTAGATACTCACTCAAAATATTGAGTGTTTGAGGTCTCGCATAAAATCTAAAATTAAAATTTAATAAAGATTTGATAAAATTTAATAAAAAATTTTTTAAATGGCTAGTTGTAACCGGAAGTTCTATGCTAACAGTTTCTGCTCTCATATTTCATACTTGGGTAAACTCTTTTCTAGCGCCAAAAATTTAAATGCAATGTCAGCCGTTATCTTTCCTCTCTTTTATTGTTCTATTTCCTTAATAATGCTTTCTTTTTCTTGTATTCTCTAACACTCAGTAATCCTTTGCATCTTAGTGGTTTTCTTGCCTTGCTTGGAGTGAAATTATAAAAATAAATAAAGAACGTTTGGTTCAAAGGAAGTGATGATCAACATATTTTCTTAAATTTTTATGGTGATAGCAAATGAAAGAAATGTTAGGAAAATACATTTTTTTCAAAAATTAGTTATTTGTGTATTTATTTAATTTTTCTTCACAGACATGTTCATAATTTTATGACTAAAATTTTTATTTTCTTACTTATTCTTTATAATATGGTAAATAATAAATATTTTATTATAATTTGTTCACATATTTTATAATCTTGTAATTATAAAATTAATATCATGAACTATAAGAATATTTTCATCATCTTGTAAATAATATATTGTTCAAAAATTAAATTCTATACTACTGTAAAAAATATTGTTCCTAAATCATTCTTTTTATAACCTTGTAAATAATTGAATGAATAGTGTTTAACATTTTTGTTGTCACTTCTCAAGAAAAATAAAATATGTATAAATTCAGTTTCATATCTAACGATTATATTAAAATTCTAAAAATTATTGAGTATACTTGGTTATAGTAGTGTCAAGAGAAATATCCTTTTGGTATGCCATTATTTTGTCTAGTCCTAAGTTAAACTTTGGTTACCATTGCTGAAAAGTAGGTATTACTTAGGCATTGTGCTGAGGACAGGATGAAGACAAGGTACAAATTCATAAAAGGAAATATTAATTCACAATATTTGGTGCTTAACAAAATTAGAAGATGTATAGAGGAGCAATTTATCTTCTTGATATTTACTAAGTTTACCATAGTATGATATACGGTCAGATACAGAGAAATAGCTGGTGTGGAAAAATTGGATTTTGTTCATCTTTCAAAGAAGCACAGCCCACCTTTCTTTAAAAAAATTAGAATTTGAAATTGTGGTTTCTACCTGACCTTTAACACTGACTTGTGGACATCATCATCATAGACATGTTTTTGTTGACACAAGACCAGGATTAATCTGACACAAAGCAAGGTCAGGTCTTGTCATAAAGATTTGTGTCAAGGTTTTACAAGGCTGAATGCTCTTCCTGATGGCCAACTTGGACACTCACATTAGTCCAAGTACAAAGTGTTTTTTATCAACTCACTATCTTTCAGGAGGTTGGCATTCAAGTCTTGATACCTCATCCTAGCCTTATCTATTTCTGATATATATATATATATATATATATATATATATATATATATATATATATATATATAAATATAAAAGTGGACATGGAAGTCAGCACTTAGAGGCGACAGTCTGTTTCATGCTAGTGCAATCGTCAGACGATTGCACTAGCATGAAACAGACTGTCGCCTCTAAGTGCTGACTTCCATGTCCACTTTTATATTTACACACGCTCTATCTCTGATATTGAGCACTTTACCCCATAAATATAGCACACTTTAAGACTATATTTCTGCATATATATATATATATATATATATATATATATATATATATGTGTGTGTGTGTGTGTGTGTGGCAATATAATTTTAAGGTATCTTATATTTATGGGATAAAGTTCTCAATATGAGAGATAGAGGGTATGTAAATATAAAAATGAACATTGAAGTCAACACTCAGAGGCAATAGACTGTTTAATGCTAAATGCAATCCTCAGGCCACATGTGTTTTTTCTTGACTATTTATATATATGGGTTAGTGGTGCATTCTGGGTAGTCTATTGCATTGTGTGTAGTCTATTCTAATGGTTATTTTGCCGGGAGTGGTTTGTTAATTTGTTTATTATTTACGTTATTTATTTTATTTATTTGGATTAATTTACTTGTTTTTGCTGACTTGCTTTTATTTTATTTATTTTCATTTATTCTTTTCAGTTTTTGATTGTTAAGTAATGAAGTAAAAATTTGTTTTTTTTCTGAATTTTGAGATGAGTTCTGATCATTTATTTAGTAGTTTGTTTAGAGTTAGCAGTTTTTAGATTAATTGTTGTAAGCTGATGTTCTTTTCCTTATTTTCCATGATAATTTTTGGTGTGATTTGCTTTTTGATTTTAATTTCCCAGATATACTTGGAAAGCATTGTGTTGTTCACGTATTTACTATTTGTAAAAGATGTTTTGTGTGTGTAGTTTCTTTGTTTCCAGGGTTTTTAGTTACTCCTATGAATATTTTTCTACATTTACTGATGATTTTACTCTGGTTTGGTATATTACAATGTTTTGTAAGCAATTGCCATTTAAGGGACATTCCTTCTTTATTCCGCAGTTACATGTTGGTTTAATTTGTTTGGGTAGTTTGTTTTTTATTATTTGTGTCATGTTCTTGGTATTGCTGATTTTTACTGTGTTTTTGCTGAATATTTTGTGTAGAGTGCTTGATTCAGTGAAGTGGTTGTGCAAGAATTTGATGAATATTTTTCCTACATTTGTTTTTATGTTTTTGTTGTATGGTGGGTTGAACCATAGATTATTCACAATGCACCACTGACCTGTATATATAAATAGTCAAGAAAAACACAATGTATGTGGCCTGATGATTGTGTTTAGAATGAAACAGTCTGTCATCTCTGAGTGTTGACTTCAATGTTCACTTTTATATATATATATATATATATATATATATATATATATGCACAAGGTCTGTCTGAAGAGTAATGGAACTTAGATGAAGTATTATCACTATTATTTATTTTTTTACTCCTTTTTCATTTTATTTCTATTCTGATAAAAACAGTAAACAACAGTCAAATTGATATAGTAATCCAGCGAAAAACAGACTGTTAATAGCATATAAATAGTCACAATAAATTGTTATTATTATTATTATTATGTTGTCTCCTTATTTCCATCCCTCCACCTTGTATTTATGTTACTAATAATGAGAAACCTTGAAATTAAACACTCAAAACCATTTGCTTGGATAACAATTACTGGTGGCAGTAGGAAAAAAACAACAGTTTTAGCTACAAGAAAAGCCCAAGAAGTTCGTGCTTCCTTGTAGCTGCAATTGTAGAATTTGCATGAAAATAGTAAAATATGAAAACCAGATATTACAAAACTGAATGACAGCTAAAATTTTCCCTGTCTGCTAGGGTAGCAAGCTAATCCCTGTTGCAGATACCTGCTCAGGCACAGTTATGTTTGAGTACTACTACCATATCTGCCCAGTCCTCTGTTTTCAGCTTTGACAGAATTCAAAGCATTTCTATGGCCTTGTGGGTGATGAATTATTTTCTACCCTACAATCCCTTTTCCATTGTATTGCTATTTTCATGAAAAATGTTCTGAAAAGCTATTTAATTTATTCAGCTCAGACCTTTACAGCGAAGACCTGACATGCCATATAAACATCCTCATTCCCTTTGTATTCCATTAGTAAGGAGCAAGTACCATTCAGACAGCTTCTTCCCAAGAGCTACTTCTTTGTGGAACAAACACCTGAGAGGATGTCTTCTCCAACATTTACAATTTTAACTTCTTCAAGTCCATGGTCAACTGTTATCTAGCCTACATATCCTCATGATCTACAATTCTTACCCTCTCCTCCTCTAATGTCCAAGAAACAGTCTCAATCTGTGAATCTCTACAGTGGGTGACTCTTGGGTTTTATATTGGGTGGACAACAATGTAAAATAAAAAGTAATAAAATAACACCCACAGAATAAACCTAAATGCGTCAACAGGAGGAAATTTAAGTTTCATAAAAATGTATGTCTACGTCCACAGCAGTGGAAGTGTTGATAAATATAATGACTATATAACATAGAAGAAGTTATTGAATCAAACATTTTTATCATTTAAACTTAGAATTTTTTGTCACTTTAAATGTTATTTTTAGTGGATACTTGAGTAGATGTTCTATTTATTTATTTATTAAACAGTATATTTATTTATTTTTGTCTACTGGCCTGAATGTTTGAGGAATTTTATTCAAGAAAAATTTACGCTCTCTGGCAGGATTCGAACTTGTGTCCCTCTGTGCAGAGAGAGCTATCATTAGATTTGGTATGCTCTGGCCAACTCAGCTACAAAGAACCAATCAGCCAGGTAAAGGTGAAATAGTACCATTAAGTGAAACTTCTCTCATTATAGATTCCCTGAAATTTTTCATATTGGCACAGTTTTGTATCCAAATGCAAACAAAGCAAATTTTCTCTTTTGAATTTATACAAATTCATGTTTTTATGCATCAGTAGAGTATCCTTCCATATAAATATTTCTTTTTAATTTTTTTTTAATCCAAATTGTTTTTTTGTTTTTTTTCCCAACTATTTCAGTGAGCAAAGCCTGGATTATTTGGCCTTTCGGTTGTGGATTGGGCTCTGGACTGGTTTCATTTTAATTATCATGGTTGCATTTGATCTCAGCGCTCTGGTACGGTACATCACACGTTTTACCGAGGAGAGTTTTGCAGCTCTTATCTCTCTGATTTTTATCGTTGAGTCCTTGGTGAAGCTTATCCATATCCATGATGATTATCCAGTTAAGACGAGCCATTCAAAAGAACTGCCAACCAACTGCACCTGCCTTGAACCCAACAGTTCTGTTGTCACTGCACAACCCAATTCTACCTCAGTTAATTGGAATTTTGTCACCAAATCTAACTGCACGGATTTAGGGGGTACATTAATAGGTGACGGTTGCAATGTCCATCCGTACGTCCCTGACGTATTTTTCTTGTCCATTATGCTCTTCATGGGGACTTTCACTATTGCCATGGCCCTGAAAGGAATACGGAATGCACGCTTTTTCCCTTCTATGGTAAGTGAATTCTTGTCTTAATTGTTTCATACAACATTCCTATTTCTGCTTTGTCATGCTCCTCAGCATGCAAATAATCGTGATGAACCTTAGTGTCTTTTAATATCTGTAAATTGCGTATAGCCCTGTTTGTGCTGGGGAAAAATGATGAAGTAGTTTATTTGTATTCAGAATTGTTTTTCTCCTTAACTTTTTGCCATCCAAGGTTACGAAACCCAGTCTGCTATGCTATTTAACCCATAGATATAGGGAGAAAAAGATGGATTCATGTCTTACCCAAGTTATTAGAGTGAGGTGAAAATAAACTCAGCTAAAATCTGAACATGCTTTGCCAGTCCTATTCAAAAGGCACTGTTAACATAGCCCAGTGCATTCAAAATGTAGCCAATTTGCATCTTAAGTTCTTGAAACCTTTGAATAATACCATACATAACCACATGCACTGAACAAGTTATGATCAGCCAACCTAACAGAAGAATCCAAAAATTGAATGTCTTTTTATAAGTCTTCCTTTTTTAGCTAAGTTTGATTGATTTGTTTTTCTTTGTGGTTTATCAACCCTTTGTGATTTATTTAAATCTGAAACATTTTGGATTAGAACAATTTTTTTGCAACTAAATGCTGCATTGACAATTTTTGAGAATAACAATGATTTTTTCAGATATAAATGTTACTATTTTACTTGTATCTTTGGAGATGGATTTATATTTTTTCCAAGGATATTTTCAGCTAAGATACCTGAGAAAATTTCACAATTTTCCTGTTTTAATTATTCTGATGAATCATTATTATCTATCCTACATATTGTTATAATATACTGCCCTTGCTCCCTCCCTATACACCCTTACAACATCCCCATTCCTTAACTCACTAACTATTTTTCATCATAATCAAAACAGAATGGTCCATTATTTATCTGAGGTAATGACAGGGCATAACACATATAGTGACTTACTAAAAGAGGAACAGGCAGAATTATAATATGATAGGAAGATGTTGCATCAAAATCTATTTTGACTTTTTACATCTGTTCATTGCATATATGTAAATCATGTTTCTCTCCATTTCACTTTTAGGTGCGTGCAATAATCAGTGACTTTGCTGTGATCATCGCCATTGTATCTATGGTCACAGTTGACGCATTAGTTGGTATTGGAACTCCAAAACTTTTGGTGCCTACAGAATTTAAGGTAAACCTTTCTATTTCTGATCCCTCTCACTTAAATACATTTAGCAGATCATTAGCAAAAGGGATAGTCCAATAGACAAGCTGCAATTAGGAGATATCAAAATGAAGTAAGTACACAAATTTAACTGTCTGGAAAGTGTTAAAACACATGGTAAAAAATGGGACACAGAAGTCTGAAGGTGCATTGGAACAGTGAAAGATGCCATCCAGAAATCAAGCTAAATATTAAGAAACAGGAAAATTTCATTAGAATCAATGATAAGAGTGCTATACTGCTATGTAATATCAATCTTCCCATATGGCAGTGAATGTTGGAAAATTGTTGGAATGTTGAATGAAGATGAAGAGGGGACTTGAGGTAACAAAGATGTCGTTCTACAGAAGGATGCTGAGAATACCATGGATGGAGCATATGAGCAACTAGGAAATTTTAAGGAAAATTGGAATGAAAAATACACTTTTGCATAAGATCAGATAGTAAAAATATTTTAGGCATGCACAATGGGGAAAGAAAGTGTGGAGGATTTGACACTGATAATGCTGATTGAAGACAAGAGGAACAAAAGAAAACAGTAAATAACGCCTCCCTGATGAGCTTATGTAAAACATTAACTAGGACAGATAGTAAGGGGACAAGCATTACTTAGAACAACAAAGAATAGGAAGTTGTGGAGAGCACATAAAAAGAGGTAAATATTAGCTGCACATGTTGCTGCATTTATTCAAAAGCTTTAGAATAATAATCATTGACCATAAGAGATTTGACAATCAAACAAGATCTGTTTGGAAAGCATCAAGCCATTTAATATTAATGAAAAAAAATTAACCAAACTCAGAAACTCATGCCTTAAAAGATGTTGGTGTCTGCAGCAAACAGCAATTAACATGACTTAAGAATTTACATTCATTGTATGTTTTTATGGGCCCAGGGTGCTGGAGGATTGGCACTTTCATAAAGTCAACTATATATATATATATATATATATATATATATATATATATATATATATATATATATAAAGTAGCTTAAAAGCCACCATGTTGGGTGGCACTTAAGCTAGCTCCTGCCGAGGACTCTTGATTGGGCCTTCATCACAATTAGTATCCAGTGACAGGACCCAAAAGAGTGTGAGTTCAATACCCGTTAACTTTCAGAGGGAAGATAATAGGAGATAACTGATAACTGACATCCATTAAACATGGCATGTGGAACTAGAACAGTCTACCCCAGTGAGCAAAATAAAGGGTTCAGTTCGACATTCCAATTACCTGAAGAAGGCTGGAGCATACAACGACTGAAATGTTGTAATCAATATGGCGACAAAGATGAGGACAATAGTCCAAATAATGTAAATAAAGACAAAAGGAAAACTTATTTTTGGTGGCACATTTTGACATCTGAGGGACTTTATCAGGGCAAATGCATTTGCTTTGATAAAGTTGACTAAGATATGGTTTCCTTTTGTCTTTATTCATATTGTTCTTTCACAGATATACCCTATCTGGAATTTTAAATATAGATATGTGTGTGTGTGTGTGTGTGTGTGTGTGTGTATGTATTACCAATCCAAAATGAAAACACCAAACAGCCCTTTTAAAAAATTTTGGGAATTGAAAAGGGTCTGAATTCTCAAATAAATTGGAAAATTTTAGGTTTCATGAACATCCCTTTTAGAGATAGGTGTAAGTTGTTTAGAGGAGAAAATCGGGATAATAAAATACAAAAATCAATGCAAACTATTAAATCAGCAGAAAGAGCTAATTACAAAACGTAGACATAGGAACAGATTCAAAATGACATAAGAATATATTTGTATATATATGTGGGTATGTATGTGCATATCGTTACATATATGTAGGTATATATAAATGCACATTTGTGTGTAGGTATATATATGTGTATGTTTGACAGCATGATTTATTCCATTGGGTGTCTCAGTATTACTCACATATTATGAATCTATAATTCAATTAATTTACCTTAATTTTAATTGGTTTTATGTTTAAATCCCCCATCACTTATTAATAACATTAAACCCTTGTGGTCTAAATACTATTTACTGTAAATCTCAGTTAAACACACTTGTTATTTACATAGGATAGCACCCCATAGTAGGAACCAACATTTATTTACAGACAACTAAAGACTCTAGCCATGAATAAACTCCAACCCCAGATGACTCCCCCCCATATCATATGAGGGCATATCCTAGCATAGTATTTTCGATCTTCTTCCAAGATCATCTTCAGGGGTGGAGAAATTGGAAGAAGATTGAAAGTACTTGGGAAATGAAAATAAAAGAAATTTAAACAGCTACAGCACATTTCTCTCGTCCTTTAACATCAATACACGGAAGGTTATTCGTGAGTATGAACGGATTTTATTAAAATTTAGCAGACATAATGTCTGTAATTTATTCAATCAGACATGCCTATATGTATGTGTGTGTGTGTGTGTGTATATCTGCATATATTTATATGAATATATATGTGTGTGAATATATATATTTTTTTTAAAAACTAACAAATGTAGCCTGACGATTTTGTCTAGCATGAAACAATCTGTTGCCTCTAAGTGTTGACTTCAATGTTCACTTTTATATTTACATACGCTCTATTCCTGATATTGAGTAAGCACTTTATCCCATAAATATAGCACACCTTAAAACTATATTTCTTCATAGATGTGATTTTTATATATGTAAATATATGTGTCTGAATATATTTCTATATATTTCAATATATATATATATATATATATGTATTTGAATATATGTATAAATGTGTGAATATATATATATATATATATATATATATATGAATATATATATGTGAAAATATATATATATTTGAATATATATATGTGAAAATATATATATATTTGAATATATATATATATGAAAATATATATATGTATTTGAATATTTATATATATATATATGTGTGTGTGTGTGTGTGTGTGAATAAATATATATATATATATATTTATATATATATATATATATATATATGAATATATATGTGTGTGTGTGTGTATGAGTATGTGAATGTCAGTGTATCACTGTGTCAAACCTTTTAAACTTTACCAGAGGCCATAGCCCAATATATCATAACATTTTGGAATCAGGCCAACTCTGTGAACAAATTAAAAACATTCTGGGTCCGATCCAGACCTGCAAATTTTGTATTATCAAGTTTTCATTATTGCAATTGTTTTCAGCAATTTTTTTACATGATTTTTACGACAAATTTTTTTGTTTGGTTATAATTTTTATAACTTTGAAATAATTGAAATTAATTGTGAAATTCATCAGAAAGTAAGGACCTATATACATCAAATTTTCTTTATATTAAGTGGTGTCAGATAAATTCTCATTGAACTTTTAAAAGGTAAGCTTAAATATTAATGCAATACTTAAATGCAGCGATGAGTTTTGACTTCTTCAGTAGTTTATTGTTGCCTATTGCATCTACTCCTCCCTGCCTATTGTGATGATGACCCGATCAAGAGCCCTTCTCAGGAGCTAGCTTAAAGGCTGCCATATAGGGCAACTGGCCATTAAGCTAGTAATATATATATATATATATATATATATGTATATATATAATTATGAAAATAAAAATGGCAAGACGAGTTTTAACATTCATGATTAAAAAAAAATTTGACCAACTGACCAGTTTTGCCCTCCCTCAACCGAGCTGAAATCAAGGGAAGACTAAATATTACAATATCAAATATAAAACATGAGAAACATGTGATGAAATAAAGGTGGAAAGATCAGATGGAAATAATGTCACGCCCTAACAGGCATTCCCTCTGTTTACATTACATCAATCTATCATAAACCAAACTTTACTGGACTGTATATTCGATGGGATGCATTCTGCCCTAATAAACGCAAAGAAAAATCTAATTAGTACCCTTACACATAGAACTTTAATGATCTGCTCAGAATCTAAACTAGATGAAGAGCTGAAAACAATTACTAAGGCTCTATCTAATAATGAGTATTCTTTGGATATTATTAAGTTGGTCATGAATAAGAAAATCTCAAATTTCTCTAAACCTAGACCAAGTATGGCTTCTAAATGCTTTGTTGTTTTGCGTTTGCCCTGGTTGGGTTCAATAAGTGGTAAATTTGCCAAACAAATCAGCTCAACAGTTAAAAATTGCTATTTTTCCGCCAATGTGCGTGTTGTTTCCTCTACCAGGTCTCCTTGGGTATCTGCCTCCCTACCATATTAATAATGTGATATATTAATTTGGATATAGTTGCGAAGCTGACTACATAGGTAGAACTATCTTACGGTTTGATGCACGGATAAATCAGCATGTACCCAGAAAAATTAGGAATGGTATGTGTTCCTGACCTTGTCAGGAACAAATACGGCTCTGCCATTGCTGAGCACCTTATAAACAATCCAAGTTGTGCCACAAATTTCAGCATTGACTCATTTTCCATCATAGGCATGCTCATTATGTGTTACACTTAAAGGTATTGGAAACGATCTATGTCAGGTCCAGGCAGCTCTCCCTCTGCAAACAGGGGGAATGCCTGTTAGGGCTTGACATTATTTCCCTCTGATCTTTCCATCTTTATTTCATCACATGCTTCTCATGTTTTATATTGTAATATTTAGTCTTCCTTCGATTTCAGCTCTGTTGAGTGAGGGTGAAACCGGTCAGCTGGTCAAATTTTTTTTTTTTTTAATCATGAATGGTAAAGCTCATCTTGCCATTTTTATTTCCATAACAAAATTTTGTACCCCTAAGAAAATAATAATATATATATATATATATATATATATATATATATATATATATATATATATATATATATATATACGCATATTATATACAGGATGAGGCAACAGTTGCACACCATAAGGATAATTTATTAAAAGTATAATTACACAGGAAAATTTTACTTACTAATTATTTAATTGTTATATGTGCTGTTCAAAATGTTCTCATTCTTTTTCAAAACACGTTCCAATTCTATGCCTGCATGATTCATTAACATTTTAAGTCCCTCAATATTTATTTGCTGTGTCTGATAAATAAGCCATTTCAAATGGCTGCACAGAAAAAAATCCAAGGGTCTGGTGACCTCATTGACCACTCAATAGGTACTCTTCTACCTATATATTAACCCCTATCGTGTAAGTCTGACATCGACACTAAGCATATATAGTGACATTTTGTTATGCCGTTTTCTTTTCTAGTAATATATCACGTTTTCCCTTTGTAGCCTACTTTACCGACACGCAGCTGGGTAGTGAACCCTTTCAGGAATCCTTGGTGGACAATCCTGGCTGCCCTGATTCCAGCCTTACTATGCACAATTCTAATTTTTATGGATCAGCAGATTACTGCTGTCATTGTAAATAGAAAAGAAAACAAACTCAAAGTAAGTATTTTCACCCTTGTTTTCGATTTAAAAAAAACAATAAAAATCACTTGACTCTTCTACTAACAAGAAATGCAAACAAATCTTCTTATGATCTTTGGAAATAGGGCATCAAAGCTTGGTCTTTCTTGGCATCTTTCATAGCTAGGATGGGGCTTATTCAGTAGTGCTCACCTGCTTGATGTTGCTTAATGAGAAATGGTGTTGCTTAATGAGAAATGGTGTTTCAATGTGATATGGTTGTACACCCATTATACCACCTGTACATGCAAGCTTACAGCACCTGGTATTCCCAAGTAGTCACCCATCCAGGAACTGGGCAGAATTGACATTACTTAACTTCAACATGATAAGGCTGTCAGCCTTTTAATAGAATAGAAAACTCTGGTTAAAAAATGACTTATATGTGTGTCCCTCATATTTGTTATGTAGTAATACATCAGCTTCTCTTTCCTTATTCATGGGAATATGTTTCAGATGCTGGAGCCAAATGATAGTACTGATCTCTCTTTCTTATATATATGTATATATATATATAGACACACATACACTGTTTTTGTTCCTATATGATAAAGATGTGCAAGTAACATAACAGTTATTAGCATGGAAAGAGAAATTGACAAACTGAGTTCAAATTCCAGTCTTGTCTGTTATGTTCACTTTCACATAAATGCCATTGGGAAAGATATGAATACATCTATTCTTCACTCTCTTAGCTATGGATTGAATAACATAGCAGACAGTATGTTAGCCTTGTTCAGAACCCTAGGGAAGACAATAGAAAAATGTCCCCACTATCTTTCACAAGTCATCATTGCAATTAACAGATAATTAAAAAAAATTAAATTTTTGAAAATCAAAGTTGACTGGAAAGCAAGAAACTAGAAGAAGACTTCACAAGTGAAAAGTTTGAGAGAAGAAACAATTAGCATAGAATTTACAATTACATCTAGCAGCCATTTCAACTGTTAAATGGTGAAACCTTGTCACCAATCTATTACTGCACTTAAATTCATAAAGTCTAGGTACCATAGAGGAAAGTTCATCAGAGCAATGAGCATGAAAGTATTTATAGAAAAGGCACAGGAAAGCTACATTATGGTGATGGGAAAGTGACTGAAGTTGAAATGCCAGTTCGGGACCAATAATATTGCAGATACTTCAATCCAAACTTTTTCCACATGTTGGATATGGAATGGTGTCTCCTGGAACTGGAGATCCTTGTGTCTCTCTGTCATGTATGCATGTTCAACGCTTTGCTGCTGGACTTTGTTAGAAAGGAAGAAGAAATAGAGAAAACCGTGCGGAATGAGGGAGGGAGGGCGGGACAGGTATGCAGATCACTAACAGCTCTTTGTTGGCCTGAACAATTGGATTTCAGTGGCATGAAAAGTCCAAGATGACCAGCAGCTGTTCCCATTTTGCCAGACACCAAATCTTGGTTAGGGTTTTCTTTGCATAGACTTAGCAAAGATTTGTTTAGTGTTACTTCGCCCAGGCTTTGCTTGGCCAAGGCCTCCCACAAGGCAATAGGTCAAGAAATTTGTGTGCTAGTTGGTACTTGACCCTTAAGTCCACCCACAGGTCTTATTCATTGTCCTGCTAGGTGTTTCACCACCCACCTCACCAGATAAGCTAGATTGGTTTAGTTACCAATTACACAACCATGTGACATGTGTTACATAGCAGTAGTACTCAAAGAGTAACCAGTCAGGTTGTTGATTGGTTGATTTGTTTTCTACAGATTATCAACCCTTTTCAGGTTATTTAAAGCCAAAAAATATTTTTAGATTGTAAGAACTTTTTCTGGAGATAATAACAATTTTAGAGCTACAAGACTTACTAATTAAGCCATAGTTGGGGTGGAGAAGAGGTGGAGTCATACCTTTTCCAAGGGTATTTGTTCCCAATGGGAATTGGAACTCATCTCTCAAATAAACAATTGTGTGCCATTATCCATTACACCAGCCACACATCCAAGCTTACAACATCTGGTATTCCCAAGTTCTCACCCATCTAGGTACTAAGCAGACTTGATGTTGCTTAACTTTGGGGATCATATGGGAACTAGTGTGACCTACCTGCACTTTGGGATCATTATTAAGTAAGACTTATTTATTTTTTAGGTTGACAGTGGGAAATTGAAACCATGCATATTGGGGGTGTGGCACCACTGTATTCATCATGAAGTGCTTATGGGAGATTTTTGTTATGAGTTTCTCTTAGTGTCATGATTGCTGTTAACTGTAAATACACTGTTTTTGGTAGGAATTAGAAGGAATTATGAAGTAGTATATATCTATATATCAATTGGCTATGTCTTTTTGATCATCAGCTAACTCAAATTACTACTGGTACCATGCAACTTGGTACTACCTGTCATGCAGCTGGTAACAAAATTAGCTTCCCCACCAAGCTTACCTGATGGAGGTGGATGACCTGGCAGCCAGCAGGTTAAAAAATAGTAATTGTCAAAGAGTGGATGAACTCTCTTGTAGGGTCAATAGCCAATAAGCACATGTGTCCTGAAGTGAAAGTTGGGCATATCCTACCTTACAACTAGATATAGGACAAGATGCTGACAGTGGGTCTGGACTTGTGCAATTTTTTTATATCTTTTCAAAGGGTGGGCAATCAAGGCTTTTCAAAGCTTGTTTTTAATTTTTGTTTTCTTCTACATAACCCTTGACCTTCTACCATCGCCCTTTGTCCTTGTTTTGCCATTCATTCACACAAATTCATTAAATAGATTACTCGCTATTTCCCTCTGCTTCTCTAGACTTTGATGTGAGTGTTAAATTCTCTAGTACCTCTTTCTTTATGTGTTCTAGAAATTTCAAAAGTTTCTGATTTCTGTATATGCCTCAGTTCATTGATGCCAATTCTGTTATTTTTTCTAATATTCTTCACAATTTGTAAAGCAAACTATCATCATTCGTTGTGATTACAAGTCATATTTTGCATTTTGTGTTGTGTTTGTTTTGATTTCTACATGAATCATGTAAAATATAAATTAAATAATAATTTAATCATGCAAACTTTTACTTAGAAAAATTACGTACATTCTCTTAAAATAGTAAATTTAAATAAAAATGTTTTTTTTTTTCTACAGAAAGGACATGGCTATCATTTGGATTTGTTTATTGTGGCCAGCCTGATTATGATTTGTTCATTACTTGGACTGCCTTGGTTTGTAGCTGCCACAGTCCTCTCGATCACCCATGTCATGAGTTTGAAGAAAGAATCCCAGTGTACTGCTCCAGGAGAAAGACCCAAATTTCTGGGGGTGAGGTAAACAACCTTTATATCACTTGTTCTATTCAAAACTTAACAACATATGGCACATTTGGATGCAAGGCTGGAACTAATGTATTCCATTTCCCTGTTGGTACCTTGCACTACCTCTGATGGTCACTCCTTATTGTGATAGAGGAGCTTTCATGTTCCAGTGACTTTGAGAGCAATGCCATTGGGAGTTCCAAACTTCTGGTAGGGCCACTCTTAACAATAAGGTCAAAATCAAGGACCCAGACTAAGCATGACCAACCCCAAAGACCCCATTGGTGGAACAAGCAGATGATGATTACAAAAGATCTCAACAGTTGCATCAGCAGATGAAGAGGGCTACAAATCACAGACATGCTACAGAAGATTTCACTCAAAATTATAACAAAGCTAGTAGCAATGCATTGCAGTTTCATAACTAGATTCTGCCTGTCTTGTTCCATATGTGCTTTTAGAGAAAGGTCATGAACTCAAATATGTAGGTCACTTCTTGGCAAGTTGAGGTCCACCTTAAACAAATTCATACCATTGGCACTTTCTTCTACTCTGATTTTCTTGCACCTCAAACCAACTCTTGCAAAGCCAAATGGCAATAGGAAATGCATAACGGAAGCAGGTTTTGGTGAAGTTCCAGAAACTGCACGTTGGTGGCCAATTTAGTCATCATTGCCATCATCGTAAAGGAAGCGACCGGCAAAGAAGAAATTAAATTCTGGTATATGAGATAAAGCTGACAACTTTGAAATATTTTAAAAAATAATTTTATCTCTTGTTCAAAGGGAGATAATCAGGTCGTGTAACTGATACTGATAACACTGACACATAGCCCGCCTCATGGCAGAAATAGTTGCATATTTTATTTGAGTGCTAGAGGTTGTTATTCATTCTAAAAGAAAATTTTCTCTCTTTGTATCTATATGTCTGTTCATCTCTGTCTGTCTTGTTATATCTGCTTGTTCTCAACCTCTAGAATATTACCACAAAACAATGCTTGATATATTTGTATACTTGTAAAATGCTGTAAATATCTCTATTGTGACCAGTTCTTATCTAGGTTTCTAACCACTCTATTCTTTACCTACCATTAAAAATTTAAAAAAAATTGTAAATAAATATTGGCAGTGGCAGACTGGATCTAAAATTATTGGAGGCCAGAAGAAAAAAGAGGTCCACCCACAACTGTAATGCTATCATTTAATTTTTATTAAAGAATAAATGCAATTTTCAAAAAATAAATAGAAAAAAAGGTTACAATTAAAATTTTTGTACAAAAATATGTATTTCTTAACTTTGTCTTTATGATCTTTAGCTTTGAAAATGTCCTCTCACATTGAACTTAAGAGTAACTGATTGGGTGCAAATGACTTTTATAAAGCCGTTATGTTTTTTTATTACTAAAACAGTTGTCTGTGTTTGTTTCTTTATTGCATTTTTATTTGATATAGGGGGCCCCATTCAATCAGGGAACCACTTGCCATTAGGCCAGTCTGACTTACAATAAAATTGAAATTTCTCAGCTATATAAGATTCATGATTTCTATGAGCATTTTAGAAATACTTCACTTATCCTGTGAACTATTTCTACCATGTCCAGTACTGAATGTCACCTCCTTCAAGTGATTTCATTATTAATACTGAGGTTCTCATCTCAGCCAAAGCCATAAAACATGTCATAGGCCGGCCACATGCTGAAGATGAAGTACTACTAACTTCCAGAGACCTTCCTAGTTGGAGAATTAGTCTCTGTCTGCTGGAAGAGTGGATTCCTTAAAGCAAAAAAAAGAAAAAACTAAATATCTCCTGTGGACTCAATCAGTGTCAGTTTGAAAGAGAGGCAACCAACAGGGCAACATAAAGCACAGCATCTACCAGTCAATCTCGGTCACCAAATTAAGTTGCAGACAAAGAACAAAACAAAAAGACTGCAGCTCCATAACCACCAGAATATTTCCTGCAAAAAATATACGAAACTACCCAGAAAAAAATATTGACCAAGAATCAAAGACATGATTTTAGAAATCCTGGATTTGTTGTTTGAATTAAAATCTTTGTTATTTTATTCAGAAAATTATTTTTATGAACTTTCATTAATTGCATCTTGTTTCTTTGTTTTTGAATTCAGGGAGCAGAGAGTAACAGGTACATTGGTTTTCCTTATGATAGGAATTTCTGTGACTTTAACATCTGTCCTTATGGTAAGTAGAATTTTATCAACTAATAGCCTTGCTTTGCTAATTTTTCTCAATTGGCTAATTGAATTCTTTCCTTGGTTTTTCATATGAATTCTTTGTATTTATAAATTGAAATTCAAATATTTTGATTTTTTTGACATTATCTGCCACATATTAAACTTATAACAAATCAAATTAATCTAATTAATAGCCAATTTTTAATTAGTTTAATCTGGTTATATCAAAATCCTTGTCTGACATTTATGACATTTAGATAAATTTTGATAATTAGTAAAATTTGTTCCTGTTGTTGTAGAGTAGGACTCAGCATATTTCCTGCTCACCCCTACTACTGTGACAATGGACTGTTCCTACATAATATATATGGCAAGTAGCCACATTAGAGTAGGATTTTAGTAGTATTTGATTTATTCAAGTCTTTTTGTTCTTTGTTTCATCTACCTAGCCTTCTGTTCATTCGATACTCTAACTACAGCCTTCCTAATTCTTGGCTATTTTGAACAAAGACAACATTACAACTGGACAGTGACTTTTTTTATAGAATTAATAGTATAATAATAATAATAATAATAATAATATCTATTGATTTAATCAGGTAACTTAATGTATGTCAAAGTGAACAGAATTGTTTACAAACGTGTTCAATGGCTATCTAGTGATAATTATTGTATCAAAAATAAGGAAAGTTTATGATACTTATCAAAGATTGACTTGAAGTTTCATGGTAATTCTTATCTGGGTTCTGAATAGCAAGGCAAGAGAAGAATTCTTATCTGAGTCCTGAAGAGTAAAGCATCATGAAACCCTGAGTCAATCTTTGATAAGTATCATTAACTTTCAATATTTTTGATAGAATAATACAATCTAGTTGTGGTATATCAAATATGTCAAATCTTTCATTCAATCTAATCATTACATATATAGTGACACAGCAAATATTAAAAGTGTATGTAGGAATACAATGGAAATACATTGTAAGTGATTTTATAATTGAAATAAATTACTAATTATCATAATACATTTATGTAACCTATAATATGAAGATTTATTAAACATATTTATTAACAGTTTTGGTGCTATACAATCAGTAAACTAGATGATCACCTTGGATTTTTTTAATCATTTCAAAAAGACACAAAGGGTTATTGAGAATGAAAGAGAATGGTAAGACTTTAGTGAGGAAAAAAAGATGACAAAAGAACAGGATTCAGAAAGACGTTGCATTTAAATTTTTGAAGATTATAGGTGACAGAAAAGCAAGAAGCCAGAAGAGAATTCTACAGGTGAGAAGTGCAAGAGAAGAAACTATTAGAATGAAACTTATGGTTACATCTTTTGCTATTTCAACAATAAATTGATGAGACTTATTTGCCAATCTCGTAGGTACACTTAAATTCATAAAGTCTAGGTACCATAGAGGAAAGCAATATTTATTTTGTCAAGATACAAAAATGTGGCACAAGCTCAAGAGGGTGGATGGGAGAAAGCTGATGGTCTTATAATTAAACCTAGCTAGGCACAATTACTGACCCAAATCTATCATAGCATTCCTTACAGCAAAACAATGCATTCTTACTTACCATTCTTACTACATCCACCATAATACCTCAATGTCTCTATGAAGTCCTAACTAGTCGCATATGTACTGTTTTTGTCTGTGGAGGTAGAGGAATAAAAAACAATGGAGGAAGTTCATCAGAATAAGTACCATGAAAATATTTATAGAAAAGGCACAGGGAAGCTATATTATGGCAATGGGAAAGTGATTGAAAATGCCAGGTCAGGATCAATAACACTGCAGATTCTTCTTTGGACTTTTCCAAAACTCTCAAGATAAATCAGGAGCACCAGATCAGATATGACAACAGTATTCAATGCACAGAGGAATGGTAGATGTCTAAATGTGCAAGATGGATTCTAGTGAGAAAGAATGTCTGGTACAACACAGTGAGCCAACATTCCTAAAGCAGCACATCGAGCAATTGATTCAATATAATTCTTTCAAATCATGTCAGTGGAAAATGTGAAACCAAGAAAACACAATGAGTTGCTCTTGTAGAGGTTGTCATCAGCCATGTTGATAGAAGGCAAAAATGCTTCTCTAAGATGGACTAAAAGACAGAATTTACACGCCATTTCTTGTCCCAGTTAACAACAGCTTGAAGTTCTTTTTTTAAGTCTAGCTTTTATTTATTGGACTTGCTATTAAGTAAATAGTTGTGTCATCAGCATAGATAGAAATATTAATAACTGATGCCATTGGGTAGATTGTTGAAGATAAGAAACAAGGTAGGTCCAGGGATAGAGTTCTGGGAGATGTCTGCCTTAATATAAAGAGTTCTAGAAGATTGGCTGGCTATTCAACACAATTGTCATTAAAAGTTTTGGTAAGGATGGAATCAAATCAAAAATTCAACCAGAGACACTATAGCTCTTCAACTTATGAAGAAAGCCAGCATGCTAAACCCTTTCAAATGCCTTTCAGATACCTAAAGCCACAGCCTGAGCTTGACAGACTCTTTCAGTAATAATTTAATAAATTGGCAGCTGGAAAGCCATATTGTCTCAAAAAAGACTACACAAAGTGAGATGCTTAAGCAATTTGGAGTTGGTTCAAGCCTCTAGTACTTTGCCAAAAAGAGGTAATTAGGTCCGTAATTCAAAGGA